>VDFB02105785.1:355404028-356056132 GCA_007258455.2 Sequoia sempervirens
AAATAAACTCAATAAAGTTTATTTAAAATTGAATACTTGTGCAATCTATTCAATGTTAATTTCCACCATAAAGTAATTACATGCCTATTTGTTTTAAACATTCAAGCAATGATAATACTGCACATGACATTGAAATGCAGCCTGGTGAGGGTGGAGCAGAACGTGCAGATGAAGGTCATGGTGTGCATCCCGGTACTTTAGAGCATGTAGAACGCGATCAACATGTTGAACATGATCATACTAAGAGATCAGGAATATGATGTGGCCCCATCAAGTAAAGAGGACCACTCTAAAGTTCTTTTAAACATATTTAATTGCAATTGGCATATTAATTAATGTAACCTTTCGTGTTTCAACTTTAGAGCATGTAGACCGTGATCAATGTGTTCAGCATGATCAGGCTAGAGAAGTTCAGGAACATGATGTGGCCCCATCTGGTAAAGAGGACTACCCTCATTTTCTCTTAAACATATTTAATTTCAATTGATGTATTCATTAATGTAACCTTTCGTGTTTCAAATGCAGATCAGGATTTAGAGCGTGTTCAACATGTTGAGCATGAGTCTATAACAAAAGTTCAGGAATATGATGTGGACCCATCAGGTAAAGAGAACCACTCTAATGTTCTTTTAATTAATGAAATACTTGTAACAATAATAATAAAACATATCAGTTTAACATTTCTTTCTTATTGCAACAGATTCCCCCATGAAGCGGCGTCCACGTCATGAGCAGACGACTATGTGTACATTAAGATCACAAGAAGAGGGCAAAACAACTAAAGGGGGGACAAATATTGATTTAGAAAATGATACTCCACTTCAGTTTTATGTAGCTTTCAAAAAGAAACAAAAAAAGGTGATTGTAATCATATCATGACAACCATATTTTTGATAATATGTAAAAACTGAAAGAATGATTATTATATGTTAATGAATGAATGTGAATATGTTAATTAATGAATCTTATATGTTAATGAATGAATGTTATATGATATTAATGGATGAATGAATGAATGTTATATGTTATTAATGGATGAATGAATGAATGTTATATGTTATTAATGAATGAATCAATGAATGTTATATGTTATTAATGGATGAATCAATGATTAATGTTATATGATTGGGTATGGGGAATTGAGAGTGATGTGAGGGGGGGTGGGGGAGGCCAAATGAGCTTCCACCATCACGTGGTTGGCCTTGCTAAGTAGAGAATATTAAACTATACTCAAAATAAACAGAAGCTGAATAAGGTAATGCACCTTTTAATATAAGAAATGCATCGTTTGAAGCATCAAACCAATATGCAGTCTATATGTATGATCAGTCGTCAGTCTCCCCAATGGTACATTTCCATGAATATATAAATTTTTTTTTTGTTTAAATTTTGCTTCTTTGTCGCAATTTCAACGATAACCACCAACAAATCAATAGAAAGGCTCGACGAAGTTTCTATAGCTGTGACAATGATTTTGTCGTAACTCCCTACACATTTCGTCACCCTTCTGATGATATTTCGGCGTTGCTGCCAGACTACTCTCTTCCAATTTCATCACACTTTCGACAAACTTTTGGTGCACAACCGACGCTACTGCTCGCCTATTTCGTCGCAAATTCGACAAACTTTCGGTGTTCTTTCGACACTGCTACTTTAGTATTTTGTCGCAAATTCGACGAACGTTTAGTGTTCTTTCGACGCTACTACTTTAGTATTTTGTCGCACATTCAACGAACGTTCCATGTTGTTTCCATGCTACTGCTTGCCCATTTCGTCGAACCGACGACGAACTTCTGGTGTAATTCATCGGTGGATAAACAAAGGTTTCGTCGATATTCTAACAAAATACCGAGGTATTTCACGATGCTGCCAACCGATGATTCTTCGTCGTTATTTTGACGTTTAATTTGTCGTCAGCCTTGCGACGAAAAAACAGCGACGAAAAGATTTTCGCCATTACGTCACTCTTCCGATAGAGATTTGTCGAATGACCGACGAACGACTGTCAGAAAATGGTGTCAAATCCAGTAGTGTATTGTAACAAAATTTCATGCTTTTCTAGACTTTTCATCA
This sequence comes from Sequoia sempervirens, assembly GCA_007258455.2. Lineage (NCBI taxonomy): Eukaryota > Viridiplantae > Streptophyta > Pinopsida > Cupressales > Cupressaceae > Sequoia > Sequoia sempervirens. Next base: position 355,406,102 of record VDFB02105785.1, read on the forward strand.
CTAATTACACCTTTCCTATGATTTATTTGGACCCTTTATGCAATTATAGGCCTTCATTAAGTGTGTTTTTGAATATAAACCTGAAAAACAACATTAAAGATAGCTTAATTCCTAACACCCATTTTCTTTTCTTGATTGGGACCAATTTTCCATGGGGAAAATGAGTCCCTCTTGGCACAAAATTGAAAATAAATTCAAATTTCTTTCGGGTTTTTATTCAATAAGACCTTAGGTCAGCCTGTGATGTATTTTCAAGAAATTAGGGCATAAATGTGTATAAATATTTTTTTTTCTATCCATTTTAACCCCAATTCATTCGTGCATTCAATCCATCATAGCATTAAAGTATTCTAGCATCCTTAATCATTTAATCAAGCATCTTGGAGCAACCATTGACATATCTTCAAACTTTAACAACAAGGGTTTGGTGAGTTTATGACACTTGCATGTTATTTTTTCATCATTCCTTTCTCATTTTATTTCTTTATCAAGGGTTTGATTACCAAAGTGGGATTTGACCAAGGAAAATCCCTATACTCTAACCCTTAACCATTTTCCCCCTCTTTGCATGTGTGTTTGTAGGTCTTGTAGGTAGATTCATCAAAGAGATGGGTGTTGAAAAATTTTCAACAATTCATCAAAGAAATCCAAGTCAACAAAGACCTAATTCAAGCTTGGAGACATCATTCAACCCATCTTTTGTAGATTTGGTTCTATCAACCTTACAAGAAGACAAGTGTGAATATGGACCCACAAAGTTGACTTTTGAATTTGTAGATTTATGTATGTGGACTAATTCACCATCAGTAGCGAATGAATCCCACTACCAGGCTGGAAAAAGTGATTTCTAAGGATTTTAGTTCCCGACATCCCAAAACTTGTTTCAACATAATTTACCAAAACCTAGACTAATTTGTCATCGGTGGTGAATGAGTCCCATTGGTCATTAACAATGATTTCTTAAACATTCCAAAACCTTCTAGCATCATCATTCTACCTCTAAGTGCACTCCATTCAATTTCATTAAGTTTTGTTTTCATTTGTGCATGTTTCTAGTTCATTTCTACATATCACACTATTTTTTCAAACACTTCATATTTCTTAAGTTTTGCATAAATAATTAGTCTATTTCTTTAGTCCATTACATTTAGATCATTGAATTTAGGCATACTTTCATTGTACTTACATTAGTTTGAGTGAACCACCTAGCTTTTGTGTAGGATCTATCTTTCTCCTTTAGGTGAAAAGCCCTAATTGAGCAAGAGAGTCATAGCATCCTATACCACAAAACTCTTCGGTTCAGTATGTATGTCTTTAGAGGGAGGGAGAATTTAAAGAGAGAGAATTTTCTATAGGGTGGGAGGGAGAAAGGGAGGGAGAAACTTGAGAGAGAGAGAGAGGTAAAGAGATAGTGAGAGAGAGACATGAGAGAGGAAGAGGGGGTGGAAGGGAGAGACCTAAGAGAGAGGGATTGGGAGAGAAGGGGATGCAGTGGGGGTGCCCAGCTAGGTCAGATCGAGGATCGCGCGAATCGATCAAAGTCAGGCTTTTTGCGAAATCAAGATCAATCGGATCAAAGGCAAAATCCGAAATCCGCTTGCGAAATCAGAAATCCGCGCATCGGCATTCCGCTGAAATCAGGATCAATCAGCGATTTCAATCAAATCGAGATCTTTGCAGATCAATCAGTCGGCACGAAATCAAAATCCGTTTGCATCCGCGTCCAAGGATAGGGGTTGAGGGTCCAATTTATAGGTTAGAGTGTTGAGGGTTTAAGGATTTAAGAGTTGATGGATGATATTGAGGGTTTAAGGGTTTAGGGTTGACAGATTAGGGTTGATGTTTGAGGGTATAGGGTTGAGTATATAGGTTTTAGGGTATAGGGTTGAGGGATTATGGTTGAGGATCCAATGTATAGGGTAGAGGGTTGAGAATTGAGGGTTCAAGGTTTAATGTATAGGGTATAGGGTTGAGAATTGAGGTTTTAATGGTTGAGGGATTAGGGTTTAAGGGTTGAGGGTTGAGGGATTAGGGTTGAGGGATTAAGGGTTGAGGTTTGAGTGTTTAGGGATTGAGAGTTGAGGTATTAAGGGTTTATAGTTTAGGGTTTAAGGGTTGAGGGTTGAGGGTTTATTCTAGAGAGTTCAAGGGTTTAGGGTTTAGGGTTGAAGGACTAGGGCTAAAGGTTTAAGGTATTGGGTAGAGGGTAGAGGGTAGAGGGTAGAGGGTATATGGTTTAAGGGTTTAGGGTTTAAGGGTTGAGGTTGAGGGGTCAAAAGTAGTCCTCAGAGTTCAAAGAGATCGGAAGTCGAAAAAGGAAAGGGAAAGGAAAGGAAGGAAAGAATCGAAGGGAAAATAAAGATCGAAAGGAAAGAAAAAGGATTAAAGATCAGGTAAAGGTCCGGAAATTAAAATCTCAGGGTCAGTTAAAATGTCGATTAAAGGAAATGCAGATCCACGTCCCTCGAGATTAAAGATCGAGATAAAGATCATCCTCTCCCGTCAGGATAAAATTCCGGATTTAAAAGTTAAGTTCAAATTCAGAGTGTCGTCCGATTAAAGGTAAATGCATCTTCAAAATTCCGGGAATTAAAACAAACAAAAATATAAAATAAAATTCAGAGATTCCGGGTCATTTAAAACTTTAAAGTGGAAACCTCGGGATTAAAAGAGAGATCCCGAGAGTAAAGGGAAAGGAAAAGGGAAAATAGAAGGAAAAATGTCCTAAAAGAAAAAGGAAAAGGAAAGAAATAAAGAGTAAAGAGATCAATAAAATTAAAATTGAATTGAGGGTATAGGGTTGAGGACCTATAGGGTTGAGGGTTTAGGGTATTGGATTTGTTGGTTTTTTTTTAGAACCAAACTTAATCTCACCAAATGCCTATGAATTTTCCATAATTCAATGGTAAGCAAAGGTAAGGATTGTACAATAGACAAGTAAGGATTACTATGCCCTTACTTATACTCTTCAAGCTCTATGAAACCCGGGAGGGTAATCTTGATATTGTTCAAATAATATTCCCTTGCCATTTTATCCTAAACATTAGAACAAACAGATGTATCCCTATCAGATGCTAATAGATAAAACTCCTCAAGGATTTAGTTGAACCTTAAGTGAGTTGTTACCTAAAGCAAAGAATAAATGATATCTCATATTGATATGTTTTGTTAAATGTGTTTAAATGATTTTCATTCTCATTTTATGTTCTTGGTCTTGTGCAAGGATGACTAATTCACATTCTAGATAGACAGACAAATAGACTAGTGTCTTATCTTTGGGTGACGAAGTCACACTTGTAACAATCTACATAATACCTTAGAAATTTAACTCAAAATTTGTAGACTATCAACATATTGCATTACAATATTCAATTCACTGTGTTGAAAAAAAAATACTTAGCAATCCTAGAATTTTCCCTCACAAACCAATGATCTTACTTAAGCATTTAATCAGTTCCTTGAACCAAAGAAAAAAAAATCACTCATTCAATCAAAACAATTAAAGATAAATCCAAAGATCCTTAATCATTTCATTTATAATCTGAAAGAGAAAATACATAGGAGATACTTTTTTTCCAAACTAACATTTTCATTCATACACTGTTGCTACTGTAAAACTAATTAAGCTCATTACAAATTAGCTTATACCCTAGACTTCATACTATTTTATTCATCTATGCATGAATTTACAAATCGCTCTTACATGAGCTCAATTTCCCAACCTAGACCAATCGAGACCCAAAATTCAAACCCCTGTAACTGGCCATGAAATCTCATTTATAGAAACATGGGAGCAACAAGCAACTAGAAAAATTACAATTTTAGTCACATTTACACTTGACACTCAATTTCATTTCAATTCCACCACTCCCCAAATGGTTACATTTACATTTGCAGAGAGGGGGAAAAAAAAAAAAAAGAAGACAAAATCCTTTCCATTGTAGAAGATTCACCCGCCATCCAAAAGGCATCATTCATCATTGCAGCAGTGCCAAAACCCTCCATCCACATCAACCAAAGAAGTTTTCTACGTCAGTACCTTAGACAAAAACTTTTAATTTAGCTGAAAATGCATACTTATTATCATAGCAATAGTGTCCAACACCTCTCCATGTCGGTCATCAAAAATAAAAACATGGAACATGGAAACCGCCTTTTCCAAGGTTCATCATCTTCATAATCAAAGTCTGCATGTCCCCTTCATGATTTTTCTAAAACTAGAGAAGCTATATCTCCATCATCAGAATCCTCTTATGCTACCAATGTGAGAAGGTATCATCCATACTCTGGGTCAATATCTATTTCATCACTCAAAGGACCAGCCCCATCCTCCATGGCAGAGTCATGTCTCCCCATATATGAATCATAAACCTTGTGGTAGTTATTCTTCCTCTTCCCCCAAGACTTAGCCAATTTATCACTAAACTCACTCTGGTTATGACCAACAACCCTACTTTGTAGGTTGTATGTGCTCCTAACACCACCCCTATTAGACTTATTATGGGCTCTCTTCTTGTCCTTTGGCTTTGCAAGAGCTCTTGATGTACCTCATTCAATTTTAGGAATATTATCCTAAGGCTCAAGCATACTGATCCTCCTAGACCTTCTAACTAGTTGGACAAACTTGCTAGGCTTACTCATTTTTATAGGAGATAGAACAAGAACTAGCAAACCTTCACTTGTAGAAAAGCTCACTGGTTTATGCTCTCAAATTGAATTTGTAGAAAAGAACCCTTAGACCCATGTAATTCTTACCAACCCTAAACCCTCAAACCCTTCATGATAATTAGATATCAGCTATTAATATGAAGGTACACCTTCATCAGCTAATATTGGTCAATTTGAAGTTGTCCCTCAAAATAAATTATTTCAAAAGAAAAAAAAAATCCATCAAGATAAAGAATCCCCAAGATGTTAATAACATTGAAATGCAATTTGATTCTGCAACTACAACACCATATCAATTTAGGCTAAGAGATAGGTAATTTTCACAATTGCTTGATTCTCTTCATGCTTCAACTTCCTCCAATTAGGACTATTTATACAACTATATTATTACTCGTGAACTTTAATGCAAAATCCTTTAATCCATATCAGTGTACACCTGGACATGCTACAAAAAGATATATGTTTCTTTTAAGAACCAAGTGAAAAATCTCATTGATTCAAATATCATCTAGTTGGTCAGTGTAAATCATAAAGGAAATAAATTAGTTTCATTAGCTTATCAAAACTTACAAAAACTTATGCAAACCTAATGCTAAGTCATTCAACATTTTTTTCTAAAAAAGTGATAATGAAGAAGATGATAATTAAATGTCTAATGAGATAAACATGATTGAAGTTCAACCCCATAAGGTTCAAACAAATCTTTTTCCTAATATTTATTTCATGTATTGATGCTTATATAACTGTACTCAATGGTCCTCTTTATGTCATTGCCAGAATCAATGATAAACCCATAAGGGAAATACTTATTGATCACGTGTGTAAAGTGAATGTGATCATTGAAAAATTCTTATATATGTGTGAACTCTATAAAGATTATTATTAACAATCAAAAGTATTCTTAAAGGGTTGTGATGGTTTTTTTACTCTACAATTTGTTATATAAATTTTCCAGTAGAAGACAGACCTAAACAATTAGATGTTTTAGTTACAATAATCCCAACATCAAACTAGTTTCATGTGAAGTTAGGTCATCCATGGCTAAGATCCATTAATGCAATCCTATTTATCATTCATAAATATCTTAAATTCTCATTGGAATAAAATATACATACCCTATACCATAGTGGATTTAGGACTTTAGACTCTCATGGAAAATTTTGACATGATTTTTTTTTCATCAACTAACTCAACCTGTTAAACCTCATGAATATTTTTTGTTTATGTCATATCAAAAGTTTAATGCTAAGCATATATTTGAATTATATGTTACTAATATCCTATTGAGGTTCCTTAGCCTCCACTAACTTTGATGGTTATTCCTCCTACTCTACAGGTAGGGAATAATCCTCAGTTTGAGCTAGGTATCCTCCCCAAACATCTTTGAATTAATACTTTGTTTCCCTGTCTGACATCCTATAAAGGACCAAGAGATAACTACTTAATTACTTTGTGCCTTCAAAAGAAAAAAATATTTAGGCCAAAACCTAAGGATTTAGTGACCTCTCACAATGATCGATATTCCCTTTGATTTCTCTGACAAAGGAAGAAAATATACCAGTGTTGGGGAATTCCTTAATTACCCATTCTCAAGCTAAAACTTGTACATGAAGAAATAGAAGTGCAAAATAGCATAAATGAAGATGTTAAGCTATGACTCACTAGCTTGTTGAAACTAAAAAACCTTTAACCAATGACCTTCCATCCATTCAACCAAATCCTAAGGAAATACCTCCCTCCCATAAATATTCATCATTTCCTAACTCTAATCCACCACCCTCATCAAACCATGAAGCTAAACTTTATTTATCCCAACCTAAAAAAGAATAAATATCTCACTAACTTTACAAATATGGATGTTAGTACTCATAATCATGCAAATAGTCCTAATATCAAATATATCATGATGCTTTCTTATAGTCCGAAAGAAAATAAACTAGAAGAACAAAAATAAGATCATAATGAATTCTCTTATGTAACTTGCAAAGTTAATGAATCTAGATTGAAACAACCATGATGATCCTCCTAATATGAGTGACCTACCATGTGTTGAACCTAATGCTTCTTAGGTTGTATAACACTTCTTGTAGCTCCTTTAGCTTATTGTTTTCCTTCCATTTATGGTGGGGAATATTGGGATGTAGATGATTTTATTTATACCAGCTCACATGTGTAAAAAAAATTATTATGGAATTCACCTAGTTGTATCTTCGTTCATCTTTATATTGTGAATATTTTTTCCTATGTTTCCTCCTGGGAATGATGCAAAGTGCTAAGACATTTAGGTCTTTCCCTTGTTAGCCCAAAATCCTTGTCATCTTCATATGTCATTTCTCCATTTTGTTTAGTTCCACAAGTATTTGGGGAATGATGTCAATTTCGAGCATGATCATATTACACATAATATCTAGTCTATAATGACCCCAGATTTGTGGATCCCTTATGTGTTGTTTTTTTCATTTTAATTTTATGCATTTTTCTTGGGGGTAACCCCTTGTCATGAGTAGCATATCATTGGCATAGGATTTTCCAATAATTTTTCATGTCTTATCATGTTACAAATATAATTTTATTCCACCTTAAAGGAAATTTCTCCCAGTTTTCATAAGCAATTCTTGTAAGGTAGGGGTATATGTATTTCATTATGTGCTTTGATTTTTTTACACATGTTGAATTTTATGATGCATTTTTGGAATATTGATCATATTTTTTAGTACCATATTAGAATTATTGGGACTATAATTCTTGGTATGGTTGACATGAGAACTCACCTTGTGAATATTAGACTTCACTAGCCCTTGTCATGTGTTTTCATTTTTTACTATTGCAAAACTCATTCAATGAATATCAGACTTTACTAGCCTATGTTGTTTCTTATCAAGCTCGCCTAGTGAATATTGGACTTCACTATCCTATGATACTTTAATTCATGGGTCACCAAGAAAATATCAGACATTGTTAACCTCTGACTTCATGAATTCCTTGGGTATGAATCTTAGTAGGAATTCTACAGAGCTTGCTAGTTTGTGATTTTCATAACCCCTTACATATTTTCATTATGGGTAAAAGTATAAATTTATGTCACACTTTCGACCAACCTATGAGAACAAGTGATTTTAATTATTTCTAGCTAAAATTTAATTTTTGTCAAACATGTGATCTTGTAAGATTCATTCTAGCTAAGTTAGATATGTCCACAACTTTTCCGACTAAAATTGTTGGCTAAATGCATATGTAACACCACTTCGAGGAAAATTTACCAAAAAAATAAATTATTTCAAAGCTTGATGTTTCAACAACTTCTACTAGTGTAAATAGTATTTTTCAAAATATAAAAATACCCTTTTGTAGATATATAAGTGTAGTTTTTAAATATATATATATAGTCTAATTATATATATAGTTTAATTAGTATTTATATTTTACATTTTATTTTTACTTAAAGTAGGTTATCAACACAAAACATTGGGTTGATTTCCATGTCAAGGAAATATAGTAAAACATATTAAAATAAAATAAAAAAATATGATGCACTAGGTAAAATAATCTATATCAAAATGGTATAACTTTTTCTACTTTAGATAAATATTTAAAAAGAAATTCAACATCAAATGGAAACAAATATTTTTTTGATTAAGTAAGGATTTTGAAAGGGCCCTGACCCTTTTATAGCAAAAAATATTTAGCAATTAGCATAGAAATACAAAGATCAAGAACAAGATGAAACAACAACTAGAAGATATTCTTGTTTCCAACATAATAGAAAGGAGGTATAGGTAACATTGCTACTAGAACAGGCTATAAGGCCACACACATAGCAGAATAGAAAAATACTAGTAGCTAAGAGGAGCCACCAAAAAGAAACAACCCTGAGGCATAAAAAAGACAGCTCTAATGTTGGAACTAGGAACCATCCGCTTTGTTAAATGAAACAATGACCTTCTTAGACTTCTTCTTTTGATTCACACAATCCACACTGAATCAAAACTAGGATTAGAGATAGTTAGATTAGAAGGCGAAGAATCCCCTTCAGAGTAGGAAACAATTGGATCTAAAGAAGCATCTTGGGTGAACACATTCAACATCCAAATTCAAGAATGAAGCAGTAGAATTTGAATTCAAACCATCCCTTTTCAGCGGTAGAGAAGCATGGGCCTTAGGGAGGTAGCACACACAATAGAAGGAGAAGCCATATCCAAAAAGCACCTAATAGAATCTATAGTAGGAGTAGCACCATAAACAACATGAATATTATTTTGAAGTAGGAGGATTAGGGGCCTCAAAGGAGGCAACACACTTAGCCTTAGGAGTAGCCTTACCCAAAGATGGCATAGTAGAAGCCACAAGAGTATTCAATCTTGTAGAAGGAGAGGGGGGACAAGAATCATTGCCATTAGAAGATTTTGCAATAGGGTACACTATTAAATGTTCATGGAGATAATTCTTCCACTAGGAGGAGGATGAAACAGAATGAGAACCACGAGAATAATCACAAGCCAAGTGACCCATTGCAAAAAAGTGTCTGCAACAAAAAGGAATGCCTTCATAAACCACTAGCTAGGAACAAGACCATCCATTAACTTGGAGCACTACCTCACCAGGTAAAGCCTTAGACAAATATATATCCACCAAAATCTAAGAAAAGGAGGTGTGAGTAAAATTCTTGGAAGAAATATCCACTTTCAAGAACCTGCCCAAAGCATTACATATGCTCTCATAAGTAGAGGGGCACCAGAATTGTAAGGGAAGATAATAAAATCTTACCCAAACAGGCACCAAATCAATGGGTTCCTTTAGAGGGTTAAAGGAATGAACCCAAGGCCTCATGGATAGGGGATGAGAGTCCCATTCCCACAAACCATGATCTAAAATTGACTGTTTATCCTCAATAGAATGGAACCCAACAACAAAGAAGCCTTTTGTAGAAGGATAAATTTCCATCACAACCTCCACTAACAAAGAATAATAAGGATATCCATTGGTGCAAATAAGGGAGAGAAGGCCGCCATCAAAAAAATTTGTAGATAAGGGTAGTCTTAGAGTAGAAATCAATGTGTTCAGAGACTTCCTTACCTAGGGAAATAACAAGAGCAACATCTGTACATCATAGAGGATGCACATATCCCTCCCTAGACTTGTTGATCTTCATAATATTAGCAAATAAAAGCAGTTACGAACCCTTCACAAGAACAAGGGAAACTGCAATAGCAACCACATCCATGGGTACAAAGAAAATTGTAGCAGCAACCACATCCATGAAAGGGGCTTTATTGGAAAAAACCTGAGCAAAAGTATCTGCCTAGAGGTCCACAACCAACTCACAGCCAAGTGGGGAAGACAATACTGAGCAGGAGTGACTAGACACATTCAAAAAAATTTATGGATGGGAAGATTAGGAGGCCCTAATGGTAAGGCATGGAAGCAGCTATGTTTTAGTACATGTGCATTTCAATATTTATTTAAAAATATATATTTATCAAAATTGAAAAAAATATATGTCCATGCACAAAAGTTTCAAGTTATAAATACACACAAACAAAATTGAAGGAAAAAAAATTACTATATAAATATTGACATCTCATGTAACTTTATTTTTTAGTATTTTATCAGCAACTAAATTATAGCTTCAATTCAAAAAAATACTATATTCAATTTTTTAATTTTTTTTCAAAAAATACAAACATAAAATATACAAAAATATATATATTATTAGTTTACATCATTTCAAAATTCAAAACATATTTTTCACTTTTTATTGATTTAATTTTAAAAAATTTGGATCAATTTTGGTCATGTACTTTATAAAAGTGTTACATAGCTAAGTTGTAATTTTACACATGCTTTCATTGTATAGTATTTTGCATTATCTTTGTTTTAAATCTTCTTAGTTTTGCTTCATCATCGTGTATTCTTTGTTTTTTTCATGTTGTATTGCACCTTATATGTGTGTTCCTTTACCTTCACATCGTTGTTCTACAGAATTTTGATTCTAGGGGCTAGCACATCTCATAGATTTTGCACTATCCTACCTCTCCAATGTCTAGGTAAATGAACCCTTTTTTTCTTATCCTTATTTTAGTATGAGTATGAGTATAAGTTAATACTCTCGCTAAAGTGGGGGTAAATGTAGCATCATAAATTATCACCCTTGACAACATCACACTAGGTTTAGCTCCCTCTTATGTGCTTGGACCCAATTGTGGTCTTAATTTTCCAATTTTATGATCATATTCAAAAAAAGAATTAAATTTGGAATTAATAATTTAATATTTATTTACCAACACCAAAATACCCAAAATATGTTTGGACTAGGGCACTAGCGCCCTTGTCTAGCCTATTTTGGCCCCAATTAAATGTATTATTATCGGTATTTAACATTTATAAATTCAAATTCATTTGTCATCTTTTGATAATTAATTTGGTCAAAAAATGAATTATTACATATAAATACAATTCTTTTTCACCATTTGAAATCCTAAGGAATCCTAATGCAATCCTACTAAAATGATTGAGAAATTAAGCATCCTAAAAAATAGTCAAAGAGTAGAATTAGTAGAGTTTATAGCATTCACCATGAATAGAGATTCATGTTTTCAATGCATCAAGTTCTCATGTTATTTTATTATTGTTTTATGAGTGCTAACACTTGTAGTACCTTCAATCAAACAACCAATTGTCCTTGCATGAGATGAGTACAATGACTTGAGTCCATCAAGGAAACTAGATCTAGGTGGTAAGTTGTAACACTTATCAATTTATCATTCTTTTACACATTTTTCTTTGTCCAACCAAGCGTAAGCACTCTTCTACATCATCATAGTAGTTGTGGAGTTATAAATATCAAAAGAGGGTTTGACTTAGGAAATCTCCTATAGGGCACAACCATTTATCTCCTCTCTTGTGTGTAGGTAACAAATTTGAAATGGATTTGGGAAACAAGTGAATACCTAATTGCATGATCAAACATTAAAGCCTTCTACCTCAACAAATTAGGGAAAGTGGAATTAATCATCAATAGACAAAGTTCTAAAGTTGAGTCTAGGAAAGAGGAACTTACAAACTATGACCATCTAAGATCTAGTTATTGATTTTTGAGATCTACATTTCTAGGTCTAAGGTGCTAGCACCCTCATCTAGCCAATTTGAGTCCCAATTTATATACTTGGTTTATCTATCTTTGCACTATGTTGCTTTGTACTTTATTTTTGGGTTTTATTTTGTACTTTGGTTTAATTGCGTCCATTTGTTGTAGTCTCGTAGTTGATCTAGGTACACACTTGCATTATCAAATCAATTTAATCATTAATCAATCAATCAATACCAATCTCCCCCAAGAAAGAACCAAAACTATGTTCCACCACTTTGGCTCTTCCATTGAGGTTAGTAGGCAAGTGGGTGTCTGTGATAATTTTCCATTCCTTCCTAATATGATGTAGGAGAAAGTTTGGTTTAGACTCTTGATCCCTTTTTTCCACATCACAATTGGGTTATCATTTTTAGAGAAGATTAAATAATGATAAAAATATGTATTATTATAGGGTCTCTCTTGAGTTTCTTTAATTTGAAGAGTACCACAACTAGAAGAGTTCCTCGGAGTAGTGAATTTTCAATGATCATAAAGATAGTTATTAAAAGGAATTCATCAAATGAACGATACATGTAATTTAAAAAATATTTTTTTATAAATAAATTGACTAGCACTATTTAGCATGATTATGTAAATACTTTGGAAGAGCATAATATACTATGAAACTAGTTTAACAATGCCATTTATGTTATTTACTTATGATTACCATGAAATTATTTTATTTTCTTAATTTGGTTTTGAAATTTCATGTGCTACAAAGGGTGTGGAAAAGAAGTATACACATAGGGATTATTAGTATCCCTGTTCATAAAAAATCATTTTTGATTAAGGAAGAAAGCCACTTCACATGCTTAGCATGGAAGGAGTGAAAAATATTATTGTCATTGCCTCTTGCAAAGGGGGAGTGGAAAAGTGTACCATTACAAGTATATATCTTTTTATATTAAATATATTTAAAATTACATTTCATGCAATAAATAGTTTTGATTTGGTTAAAACTAGAAGGGCCAGAACTCATTACAAAATAGTCATTGAGACATAAAGGAGGAGGCTCACAAAACGTGAGGCAATGAAAAGAAAGACTCATGAGTAATGAGGTAAGAAAGGACCACTAATCAACCCATGCTTTTGACTAGTGCATGGAACTGGTTACAGACCAACTACAAAGAAAAGAGGTTTCAGGAATAAAATACTAGCCCAAAACACACTAGAGAAGGAAAACAACCAATAGAAACCTAACTTAACAGACAACCAATCAGTACCAAATGGAAATTCCAAGAACCCATCGCTAAACTTAAAATCTACACAATAGGAGAAAAAGAATAGACGTGGAACAAAGGGCAGTGATTCCCTTGCAAAGTATCCAACTTTCCCTACAAAAGATAAACAAGAGAAAGAAGCATTACCCAAACCAAAACCCCTAGAGGGGTTCCATCTCCAACAATAAAGTGGTAACCAACACCATTTGAAGCAAAATCAAATAGAGACTGAAGCTCCAACTAGCGCCAAACCTAGCCAAAACCCAGCCAACAACCAACCCAGTAATTGGGTAAAGTAGGGGGACCCGAAGAGGTAGTGAGACAGCCAACCTAGAATAGCTTCAAAATCCTAATAACTCAATCTCTCCAACTTCTGATAGTGTAAACCCTCTCCACCTCAATAGGAGAGTTTCCCACCTCAAAAGGAAAAGTTGAAAGGAAAGACGAAGAGAAGTAGCACAACCCAAACAGGAACCCCAACAAAACGTGAAACTGAAGTGAGCTCCCAACACAAACCAAGTTTTCCACCTAAATGAAAAATGCTCCGGATCAAAGCCAAGGACTAAGAAATCCCCCACCAAACAACACCCAAATCCAGCAAGAAAAAACTCCACCACTGTAGGAGAGTTCTCCACCTTAATAAGAGAAACCAAAATGAGAGTTGGGACAAGAAACTAGACACTGCAAAACCCACAGCACTGATAAGATGCAACAAGTTTCACAAAAAAGTAGCCAAAGAAGTAAAGAACTTGCAATCAGAGGCCGTGAAAAGCTGGGCACCAGAGCTGCAGACATTCATTATCTGCAAACTATCCAACAAGGTAGCCACAGAAACATAGGCACTCTTAGCAAACTCAAAGAGTAGCAAGGAGCAAGGAGGCACCATTGCAGTTCAAAGGCTAACCAAACCCCCATGAGAACCCACATAGGAGCCACCCACCAATCAACAAAGAAGGGCAGTGAACAAGGAGGTCAACGCCTCAACAGGCCCAATCTCCAGGCCCACAAGAAAACCCACCACCAAACACTGACAACGAAAGCGGGAAGGGGCAAAAAAGACTAAAATGATAATACCAGGCTCAACAATAATGCAACCCACAACGAAGACCCACAAACCCAGCAAGGCAGTGCCAAACATGAGGATCCTGGCATGAAAGAAACTCTCGATGAAGCTCTGCATACCCAAAAAACAAACAAAAAACTTAGTAGAAATGCTAGTGATAAACACCAGCCAACACCGAAGGAAGCAGCAAACTCAGATATGCAAAGGCTGCACGCGCCCAAAGCCACAAACAGAGTCGCAAAAACTGCAACCAAGGACCAAACAATCGAAAGCCCAAACTAGGGGGCTAGTAGTGCAGGAAAAACGATCGCCCCATGACTAGCCAAAGCCTGAGACAGAGGAAGAGCAACAGAAATCATTCCAACGCCATCTGGATCATCATCTCCATTGCCTGAATCACCTTCCTCATTCAATAAACCCCCTCCACTCTCATTCCTGTCTCCGCACTCCGTAACAAATCCCCATCCTTCCCACGCAATAAATAGTTACAAATTGCACAAAACTTAGTTTCTTATGAGAAATAATGAGACTATTATAGGATTCCTTATGAGAAATTCCTTACAAAAAATAATGAGACCAATTCAAATGTATTTATGGGCATCAACGTTAAATAAGAATCTTGGATATCTATACTAGAATTAAACATTAATATATAAAGAATCACAACATAGATAATAGAAGTGTAGACCTAAAATGAAGAGTGTAATAGGATAATTTTATTGGAAACTTTCGTAAGTTAGATATATAGTCAGATATCATTATCAATATTAGTTTGAATAAGAAACCAAGAGTTCTAGATGGAATCCAATGTACATGAATCAAACATAGTACAATTTTCTTATTATTTATACTATTTTTGTATATCTTGGTATATTTTTTATTTGTTCTTTGGAATAATAATCATTTTGTAATTCTCACCCGCAGGGGACTTGTCTCTCCCTAGCTCGCCTCAAGTACCCAAAGTAAGGGCTGCTAGGCTGGTCGCAAGGACACCCCTATAGTATAAAAAAAAAAACAATCATTTTGTAATGAATTATATCTTTGAGGTAGCAAAATATTAAAATTTGAGAGAATATATGGATAAAATTAAATAGAAAAATGTTATGATATATTGAATGAAGCAAGTCTTGAAGTCAAATCAAGGTTGTCTTGTTTGTTAGTGGATTAATAAATACTGATTAGCGAGTGCAAAAAATGAGGTCATTTCTATTAGTTCATTTGCTACTATTTTTTTAAAATACTAAAGAGAATTATTTTCTTCAAAAGCGTTCTTTGATTGCTATAAACCATTGCAATAATTTTGGGTGAAAATATATATATATTAAAGAAACTAAGTTATATTTGTGAGTATGTATTGAAAACTTAAAATTGGAAAGAACAACGTTTTTAATAATAAGAAATAGAAGAACTACATTTTTATTATTGTTCCTTATCATATTCAATATCTCCATCTTTAATATTCAACATATATTGAAAGCTATTATTTTTTATGCAAGAACTATTGCACTTATAGTTTTAATTTTATAATGATTTATACTTTCCAATAATCCAATTTAATAGTATTGCTTAGTATAAAGTCCTGTTGTAGACAAATGTGGTGAATATTTTTATTATACTTGATTGGGTCAATGAAAAAAATGAAATCACAATTACTAGTCATATTTTGTTTTAGAAGAAATTTTTGAACTAGTTAGACAAATACTTGCTCCTGTAAACACTTTGTGTTCAAGTATTTGAAAAAGATTTATAATTAGGTCCAAAGTAAGTTTTCATTTTTATTTTTTATTGGTTAAGTCCACTTGAAAGAATTAAATTGTATGATTTTCTTATCTAGATAATATTTTTTATATCATAATAACATATGTTTCAAACACATCTCTACTTTATGTATATTAAGATCTTTGATTGAAAATTTTTGGTAAGATCTTTTTGACCTATAAAATAAATGAAAGTAATAATTACAAGATTAAAATTAAAAATAGTTAAAACTATTGATATCAAACAAAAAAAATCAATTTTTAAAAACTATTGATATTAATTAACACTTACATTTTTACTTCTTGTGACTACACAACATTTAGTCCCCTTCTTCTCTTTTATTATTTTTCATTTATATTAGAAAAGAATTAGGAATATCTATTAATGAAAAAGTATTAGTTAGAAGGAAATATTAAAGATATAAAACCAAAAGAAGAAAAGAGTGAAAGGGAAATGTGAGTTTTTATTGAATATGTAAATGGTAGACATAATTGGTCAATCATATAAATGATTGATTTTTTTTAATTATATAAAGTATTGTTAGTATTTATAGATTAATAAAAACACTTTAATATTTAATATTTAATTGATACATATATATATATAATTTTTTTTTAATTTGAAATGTGAAGAAAGAGACAAATATTTGTTTTTCTGGTGTGAATGTTTGATTGATGATGATCAATCAGTGATTCTAACAAGTGACGCAAGCATCAAGTTCCTGCCGATAAGTAGAAAGCATTTAGATGATAGGTACAGTGGAGGGAAAAATGTAATATGCATACTACTGATGCTTTGTTTTTGGTTTAGGGTTATAGTTTTTTCGGCACAATTTGAGTGCCCCCTGTTTTGAATGTTTGACACTTTGAATGCGAACAAAGTGCTTGCTTAAAAGCGTGCAATTTAAACTATGTTTTCGTAGAGTTGAAGACATGAAAACTTTCAACTGTTTCTACAATTTGTCATGAAAAACTTTTGCCAATGTCAAGAAATAAATAGTAGAGAACGTGACAATGGAAAACAGTAGATTGTGGACATGCACAATAAATAAGTGAAAGATAGTAAACTTCAATAGCCCTCAGATCAAGCAAGTGATTTTAATACCTTTATTTTAAGGGATACATAGCTAACGAGTTTCATTTCCTCAATATTAAATGTCGATTATATCTTAATAGAAATAAATCTTGTTTGAGAAATAAGTTGACGTGTGAATAGCTAGAAATCAAATTTTAACACCAGAAAATGGGGTATCCCCACACCCTAATTTTAAAATGATAGATACACTCTATTTAAGAAAACAAAGTGGATCTATTTAAGCTGAAGATTTCACATAAAAGTTGATAGTGTATAAATTGTTGATGGAAAACCCTTGGTAAATATCAGAGAGCCTCAAATTCATGCAAAACATAGCAAACAAAAGATTTCAAAAATGTAATTACATCCAATACAAATTGTCAATGAAATTTTTAAGCAAAATGTAGCTGAATAAGATAATAACCCATCGAAGACTCTTCCCTTAATGTATGTTAAGTAGAAAACATTGTGTGAAGAAGTCACATTGTTATGCTGAGAAATAAAGCTTAATGTATAAAACTATTGGTAAATAAGATGCCCTAAGTTCAATTTTTGACCCATCTATGAAAAATTTAACTGTTTCGGAGCTAAGTCAAACCCAACAAAACAAAAAATATCAATCAAAATTCAAATCTGTTATACATTTAGAAGACAATTAAAACAAATATCAGAGTAAAAGGTTCTACTTGTCCATTGACTAATCATGCTAGAAGCTATAATTGCAATTTCTCTACTTTGCCAGTTAAGAAGGTCGAGTTTTAGTTTAAGATTTGACTATCATAAATGGTCTAGATTGATTACTGTTGGAAATCTATTGTAAAAGACTTTTAAAACAATGAAGCAAATGCAATTGGCTGGTTAGTAGCTAGAATTCCCATAATAACGATGTATAAAGTTAATATCTACAAACAATGAAGCAAATGCAATTGGCTGGTTTAGTAGCTAGAATTCCCATAATAATGATATATAAAGTTAATATCTACAAACCCCTTTGCCATCTGCTCTAGAGAGAAGGAAACAATTCTCAAATAAAATTCTATAAAAGAAATGTTATACAAAAGTTGTTTATGATCCTTCCAAACACATTTTTCCATTCGAAGGAATATTTATGGAGGACATTTAAAGGTTGTGTTTAATTAGAAACAAAGAATTTTGCTGAATTTGCAATTTGATGTAATAGGTGACCAACAAGCAGGTGCTAGCACTGTTAAACTAAGATAAGTACCATCTATGGAAAGACAAATGCATGCAATCCAAAGAAAAACCATTACCAATGTTTTCATCGGTTCCAACTTAGCATATTTTAACATTTTTTACAAAGCAATATTCCTAATTTGATGATCATGGACTTGGTAGTTGAGAACAAAAAAGCTATTAAAGGCCTTTAAATAAGAGGAGCCTCGCCATCACAAAATAATTGATGTCATTTAAAAAATGTTGTGAAGTTGCATTATGCATGTTGTGAAGTAGCATTGCATACACAAGATGGTTTTTCTGCTTGCTGGAAGAATAAAAACATATTAGCTAATGGTAAAACTGCTTTCTTGGATTTATTTTTTCTTCTTTATTAAAAAAAAATCCCCTATGAATTCAAATCTGAGTAGACATCAATTTTAATAATAATGAAAAATTTTGATGTCAATTTAAACAAACTTACGCTTAAAAAAGCAAAAGTAAGTAGTTGGGGCAGAGAACAATAAATAAAGGCAAGCCCTTCAAATCAAGGGTAGGAAGATTTACGTGTTATAAATTCCAGTATACAAACTACATGAAAATACGATCGATGTCTTGTAGCGTCCCCAACAAGTATCTGCAACATATACCCTAAAGATAAGAGCGCTCCAAATTGCAGCATGCCAATTAGTTACATTCCTTAAAGAAGTCACAGTACCTTCAGGAAGCTTACGTGTCAAGTAAATCACTACATTGGAGGCAATTCTATTGGAAGCCATTATTTCAAAATACTATGATCTGTCAATCAGAGTTCTATAGAAAAAAATTCATATAATTACAAACACTATGAAATTTCCTAGTTATAATCAGTTGTTTGTAGTTAATGTGATTAGCAACTAACTCCAACTATCCAGTTAGTAGATTGTTTGCCCGTATTCTTAGATCACAACCCTCTGTTTCTTCTAAGGGTTTCGTTAGTATTCTCACTCCAAAAGAACAAAAAAAACAAACTAAATTAACTAACTTTGAAAAGGAAAAACATATCACTAGAGTAAAATTGTGTGATTAGTTTACAGAAATTTCACTTTACACACCATGACTACCTTAAAATTATTACCAATATCAAGCTTTTATATATGTAAGCAAAGTGTGGAAGCATGGACAAGGCACGTGAACTGTGAACTGTTTGACAAAATGCCTCAAAGAAATATGCTCTATGGACTGCAGTGGTTTCAGGATATGCACAAATTGAATTTGTGGGTAAAGCCTTAGTAACTTTCAAGCAAACGATATGGGCAGATGTAAAAAGAAATTCCACAAGCTTTTCCAGTAGCTTCCCTGCCTGTGCCAAAGGAAGCCTTGGAACAGGATATGGAGCAGCCTCCCCCCGCATGCAAAATGTGGGAGTGTAGGCAAGGCACGTAAATTGTTTGGTAGAATCCTCAAATAAATGTGGTCTCATGGATTGCAATATTTGTGGATTTGCACATAATGGATTGTTCATAAGGCTTTAGAAACTTTCAAGCAAATACAATTGGCAGGTGCAAAGGTAAATTTCGCAAAAGCTTTGCCAATAACCTCGATCTTGTTCCAATATGCCAACATTGGAACAGGATATATACATCCATCAAAACATTGTGTATCATGAAATTTTGTTTGAGGTTATTGTTGCAAATGCACTAGTACAGATATATACAAAATGGGGAAGCCTAGACTTTGCACGCAAACTGTTTGACCGAATGCCTGAAAGAGATGTCATCTAAAGGAATGCTATGATTGCAGAATATGCACAAAGTGGGTTTTCTGAAAAGGCTTTAGAAACACTGAAACAAATAATTAAATATGATTGCAAACACTACGAAATTGAACCCAAAGAGCTAGGAAATAGAAATGACATGAAAGAGTAAAGCATGTAATAGTACACACAATAGAAAAAAATCTGATTAGACATTCATCTTGATCCAAAGAATTTTGAAGACTCTCAAGACTAAGGTAAGTTTCATCAATAACCAACATAAAACTGTAACTTCAACAACCGGCGTCTTCAGTAGAGGCATACAAGAATTGAATTACAAAGGTTCTAATGATAAATGTAGATCCTTAAGTTCGCCAGCAATGACACCATTTTATTGGAATTGAAAAGAGCATTCTAAAACTCTAAAAGAAAAACTCTAATCACTAACTCCAAATAAAACATAGGCAGGCTAAAATAATGTCAAAACTCAGAAATCTATTATGCAGTGTAAAATGAGAAAGTACTGAGAAGTCCTAGGAAATTATTGTAATACTTTGAAAATTTTAGCTTATGTGCAGGAGATGCTTTGATAATGTATTTAATATCTTGTAAGAGAGAAGTTAAACTTAAAGAACTGTACATGAATTTATAATCAATAGCACTTAGATGCATTTAAAGCAATCTGCATGGGAAAAAAATGTTGCACATGTACTCAACGTAGTTAACAAAGAAGGAAATTATGCGGAAAGTTGGAAACCATAGTATGCAAAAGAGAGCCTTTTCACTTTATAAGTTATTTTAAACTGTAAACGGAGTTTCAGTGGCATTATATCAGCATAGGCTGTTGCATATAGGCAGAATAATTACTGGACATATATTTCAGAGGGACATAGAGAACAATTGTTTTCGTAGGTGCAAAAAGAAAATTAGATTTATAGATGTTAGTATATGTTGAGACTTCTAAATAGTAACCTACGATGTGATTTGTTCTATTTTTTGGAACCATCAATGGCAGCAACTGATACTTTGTTTAAATGAATCATAGCAGTATTGTTTCTACAAATTGAAGATATCTTCAACGTGTGAAGAGCAGAGATATCCATTTGAACATTAGAAAACCAAAAACTTGAAATCCCAAAAATATCAGGTCTCCTTTCTTGTATTCTTTATTCCCTGTAATATCAACAGTATGCTTACTATTAGAGAAATAGTTTTGGTAGAATTTGAGAATAAGTGTTAAAATATCCAAGAAGATAAGTTTGCATATGAGTGATTTTTTTACCTTGTGGTGGTGTTTGTTGTTCATTTGTCGAGGCAAATGGCTTCAATTATGGCATTGTTTTGGTCAAGGTTGAAATGGCCTTCAATGCTGAAGTCTCGTAGTGTGAATATCACTACTGATTTGTCTTTGATATAGTCTTCATAGCTCATGTTTTGGAGAGTGGGAAATAGATGTTGCACGGTGAGCTAGTCAATTGAACAGTGGATTGTTTGTTTTTCATATTTTGTGATAGTAGTTTTTAGAAGCAAACAATATGTGTAACTGACTTGTTGGTTGCATTGATTGCAGTGAGCAGTTTTCTCCTAGAGTGTGCCATAACTGGTGAATTTGTATTTTCATTTTGGACAACATACATGAAATGGATTGGAAAATGCATTTGCTGCTTTTAGAGTCCCGAAACCTGTAAAATATGTTTGAATGTTCTTAGAAGAGATAGAAAATACAAGTTTGAATGTAAGAGTTCAAAATTTTGAAAGTAGTTACCTTAAATGTTGAGTGCAATAAGCTATTCATCTTTTCCATGGTTCTTTTGTCATTCAATTTGCAGATAAATGTTGAGCGGCATGTGTGGAATGTGTTCTTCTGATCTTTTTTTTTTTACAATATTCTTGAAAAGAATTGCAGGAGTTTTATTTCTATACAGCTGGTCTTCTATTGCAAAGTATTGTTTTTCATATGTTGGTCGCAATTGTAGTTGTCAATCAATGAGAAAGTAAGTTTTTTTAAAAGAAATTGTCATAGAGAGAATTGTAGTATGAGAAGAGGTTTAAATTGGATGAGTGGAAAAATGTTTTGGAGACATATGTACCTATGCTCTGTCTGTGTCAGCGCGCCCATCTTTGATATCAATTGCAAACTGGCTACCTATTTTCTTGGCACCAACTACCAACACACCTATTGTTCCAGCTGGGTACTCATTTGTAGTTGTTAGTATTTGGTTGATAGTTGTACTTGGGATGAATTTGTACTCTTAACAGAGGCATGGGATGTTTTCAACTGTTCTTGTGTTTGTTAAAATCATAATGCAATCAGAATCGCCTCTATCATAATATGTTCTAGGTGCAATTTGAAAATCTGAAATTAAAATTGTTGATCCTAGAATTATTTTATGTTCATGTTCGTGGACAAGGTTTCCACTAGCATTTAATGTAATCATCATTTTTTCTTTGTCATTTGTTCAATCAGCATGTAGTCTTTCTTGTGTTTTGTTGGCTTTGTCCAATGTTGCTTTGTAGATGACAAGCACATCACCTTGGAAAGTGTCCGCTGCTCTTTTTGCATTTAGTTGCTCAATTGAAATGATCTTAGGTTTTTTGAATTTTGTTCTGCAAAGAATTAGAACAATGTTATTTCAATATTGGTAATTTGGGAAAATGGGTGTGAAAGGATAATACTGTGAGTACTTTACCGTTGTATTGATTCTTCTTGCGTAGTTTGCATTTTCTTTGCTTGTCTTTCTATTGCATCCATTGATATGCTACAAAGAATTAGAACAATTTTATTTTAATATTGGTAATTTGGGAAAATGGGTGGGAAAGGATAATACTGTAAGTACTTTACCGTTGTATTGATTCTTCTTGCATAGTTTTCATTTGCTTTGCTTGGATTTTTGTCACATCCATTGATCTCCTATAAAGAATTGATATAGTATTGGAAAATGCATTGCAGAATGCATTATTGATATAGGGTTATATGTGGTATAAAGTTGAATTGATCTATTGGGTAAGATACAATTTTAGAAAAGTTGGATTGTGGTCAGTCCAATATGCCTCTAATTTGTAAATGGAGCATATACTTGTAGTTGTGTTAGACCAAATGTGGTCAATCAGTGGCTTGTTCATGCTATGTGATTGGTTTAACAAAAATTGTATATTGTTGTTTTGTATATAATTGTGAAGTATTTTTTTGCTTTTGTTTTCTCAAGACATGTCTACATTAAAATTGCCTATAATGTACAACATGTTTTTTGAATTTGTGTATGCAATAATTGTTTGCAAGATTGCTATTATTTCATCTATGGCAGTTGCAGGTTTTGCATAAATATTAGAAACATTGAGTTCATTGTGAGGTAGTACTATTGTTGATGTGATGGCTTCGATATTTGTTGATTCATGTTGCTTTGTTTTTTATAGAAATAGATGTTTTTTGGTTAAAGTTGTTATGCCATGTATGGTATGTACAATGAAGCTATTAAAATGTTGGAGTAAGATGTTTGGCTCGGAGGGATGCATATCTAGACATAAGATGTCAGATTGCATTATGTCATAGTCATTGACAATGTATTTTGCATGTGCTTTTAAGCTACGAGTGTTTAATGTGCATAGAAGCATATGAGATTTATTGTGTGGACATGTACTTTGGTTGTCAAATTTCCATTGTGCACATGATTGAAGGCGAGACATTTCTAGTTGTAGTTTGTCCTTAACTTTGAAATTTTTTGCAGTTAAAGGTTTTAACAGAAATAATGATTCTATTGATTTCGTTCGTGACAGGGATGTATAAGTTAATCTGTGTTATCTAATGCCTGTTGGGTCAAAAGCCAGAGCTTGCATTGTCAATCCTTGGGATCGGTGTATGGTTCGTGCACATGCTACTTGTATTGGCAATTGTTTTCTAATTGTGATTTTCTTGTTTGTTGTATTTTTTTGGATTGGCCTACTAATGCATAGTATAGGTACCCATTGTTTGTCAATGATATTAGTGTAGCATTGTGCTATTTTTGTGCATTGTTGGTGTCCGATTGATGGGTCATTAAATTTAATCAAGACAATATCGATATTGTTTTGTGTTGTATATGCTTTAAATATTTCGTCTGAACCGTTTACTAGGCCATCTTGTGTGTTGTAGTTGCCTGCATAGATTTCAACAAGAATATTTGGTTTTAAGCATATTTGAGATGGAAGTGTAGTTGTATGACTGTAGAGTCGTATTGCATTGAAATTTTCCTCATGTTCATCTATTGCATCTAGTACTACCATTTGGTTTGGAATGATTGATAGCATTTTATTATTGTGTGCTTCAACATCAATTTTCCTATAGAAGAGGTATGGAAGTACTAGATCCAATGGTGCAGAATGAAAGCAAACTTGGTTGAGATAATGTATGTCATCATTTGTCTGGATTCCTACTCGTAGTCTATTAAGGATTGAAATAAATTTGTCATCCTTTTGCCTCATAGTTGTGACCAATGAATAGCATTTTATGTGTTCTTTCCAAAAAGTATAAGGCATCAGTTCAATTGCAGTAGGTTTACTCTCAAATACCATGGAGTCAAGGACAGGTTGTTCTTGGTAGAGGTCACCACAAAATATTGTATCAAGGTTTCCAAAGTATGTTGTAGGTATTTGCATTATGTCTCATAGTCTTCTATCAATATACCATAGGAATGTTGAACCCACTAATGATATTTCGTCTATAAGGAGTACGCGTAATTGATCATAGTGCTTTGACATAGTGTCTAGCACTTCAGTATTCAATGGTAGGAATTATGATGTGTTAAAAGGTATGTGAAATGTTGAATGTAATGTGATTCCTCCTATGTTGTATGTTTCTTTACTTGTATATGCAGTTAGTAAGCCCTTAGGTTTGTCTGGATTTTTGTCAATAGAGTTGCTATAGATGCAAATGAGAGCTTGGTATATGGCTTTTGTTGTAAAAGTATTTCCTATTCCAGCTCCACCAGTCAAAACAAGTGCAATGGTTTTTTATATTTTTCATCTTTTTATGAGAACATCTTTAACAATTGCTTGTTGTTCTCTATTTAACATTCATCTTAACTTGTAGTATTTGTTGTTATCTATAATTTGCGGATGCTTTACGATTTCAAATGCATTGCAATGCATGGTATTTGGTTTATTATGACATATGTTTGGAAGGTCTGTTTTTATGTCATATTGTTCATTTTGTCTAAGCTTTGTTGGTATTACCAAGTCAGTGTTATTTTCATCTTCAAGAGTCTAGAGATCGTTTATATCTTTTTCAATGTCACCCCATGCAAAGTTTGTGTTACAGGTGAACTTTGCGTTGTTCATCTGGATGGTTTTCCCATGGTACATGTATGCATGTTCCCAAGAGGTAAAGTTTTGTTTGAGTGTACTCTCGTTTATGGTAAATGGTACATAGAGAACCAATTTCTCTCTACAATGATTTTCTATATCAAATTGTTTGTTGAAATTGATAAACCATATTACATTTGGTTTGGTTTTTGGCTCAATTGTAGTACCATTTTTGTTGTATCTTGAAACAAATTCTGCAAGGCATATGTCTATCATTGTTTGAGGAAATTTTAAATAGTAGTCTATTATAGATTTGGAAAGTACGTTTTCTGATTCATCTAGTTCATTGTTTAATTGTTTGGCAGATTTTAGTATAAATGTACGGTCATTATCAGATGGTGTATCAATGAAAATGCATTTTCTTGAGCTGTAATTTAATGGCAGTGATAAAACAATATGAGCAGCTTGTTGTGATGACATTTGTTGCAAGTTAAGCAAGGAATTTCCAAGTTTGCTTACCATTCTTATTGCATCAATATTGTCTTGTTGGTGGTCTCTACATATTATTTTAAATGCATATGTCATTGATTTGTCTACTTTTCTGATATAGGAGCTACAATACATTGTTGTGGCATATGCATTAAGCACAAATTGCACATCTATATTGGCCTTCCAAAGATTTGGAATTTTCCTTACAAAAATATTGTTCCATATTTGTGATGGTTTTCTCCGTAAAAAAAAGTGTAGGTCTGTTTATTATTGAGCTTAAATTTGTAATGTACTCATCATCAGTTAATTTTATTTCATTTCAAAACATTTCAAAAGTAAATGTTTCATCATAGTCTACTTTTTGGAGTTTTGTAAAAATGTTGGAGGCGTTTGAATTTATTGCTTCACTCTTCTCTAGTATTGGTAAAAGTATTTTTGTCTTTTGCATTGGTGGGAAAGGGAAATTGTATCTACAAAGTGTTTTTCTTGCTCTCCTGCATTTCTTTGTGTGATGATGCTTGTGCAATGCTGCCAAAGTAGGTTGCAAATCTTTAGTGTTGCAAGTAATATACTTGTCAACAAAAGCTATGATGTCCATGTTGTTATTTTTTGTGTAGATTGGTGCATTTTTTACCCATATCAACAAATGATCATGTTCATTTCCTTGATTTTGGAACTCAGTCACAGAGAAGTAATCAATGACATTTCCAAAGAAAGAGTCATTTGTAAGTATCAATTTTTTTATTGCATTTATTCTATGTTTATAGTAGTGTGTACAAGTGATAGGATCTTTCTTGATCAATTCAAATTTGTCAGTATGTGTTGGGCCATTAGATTCTTGATGGTTTTGCATTGGTTGGTGCAGATTGTGTAACTCTTGTACTATGTCAATTAGATGATCCCAATTTTGCTCAGCACTAGTGAAAGTGATGAAAAATGTTTGTGGTCCTAGTTGTTGTATCATTGCAAATACATTTTTCTTAAGTTGTTGTGTATAGTCTGGAGATATTCTTATTCTTTTGAAGTCGACATATCCAATATCTAATTTAAGAATTTTCTCTAGATTTGGTTTGTGTTTAATGTCCTTGGCCAATAACTTTTGTCCTTTTAACTGGCCCTTTCATATTCTTATTGTCATTGTAGACAATACTTGTTGTATTAGTATCTTGATAGCCTTGAAAAATATGTTTGTTGTGTGAAATGCAAATTGTCTTTGTGCTTGTAAAAGCTCCCATTGTGCTATTTTCTGATATGTGAAGTTCTTTACAATGTCATTGTCACATGGCTTTCCAAAGAATAAAGTTGGGAAATTCATTTCCTAAGTATACTTGTCTTTAAAAATTCCAATTGGGTAGTTACCTTCTGTAGGTGTAATTTCAATGATTTTGTCCTGCATGCTATGTATACTTCTGGACTCAGTAAATCCATGTATCAAAGTTTCTGATGGATTTTCATGTTCCATTTCATTATCTAAGTCTGTTTTACTTGTGCTTAGTGGACTATTGTCTTCATTTTCTTGAATTCTTTATAGAACTTGTTTCCAATCTTGGTTTACTTGGACTTTGTGCATTTTGCATAATGTTGTCTTTGTTAATTGAGTCAAAGCTTGCATGATGATATTTGGTCATACCATGCCTTTTTGAAATGCATTTCTATATTATAAGTGCCTTTTCAGTGAGACAACAATTGTTTGTGCATTGTTAATCGACTGTGGTAATTCCTTTTGTATAATGTTCATGTCAACAGGGACATTAATGATGGAACCTATTAGGCCTATTTGAGATCTTTTGTACCCTAGTTCCCAAATTTGTGCAAAATCTATTCTAAGTGACACAAGTCGTTCTTCTAGTTGGGTCAAAATTTGTACATATGACAATGGCCTATTAGTTCTAATTTTGTCTAAGGTAGCATACTTTGGGATAGTGGATTGTTTTAATGCAAAGTAGCATACTCGACATATGGAATCTGTCAATGCTGGGCAATTTGATTGTACCAACTCACAGTATAGTTGTTTTTTTTTCTTTGAATATTCTGATGTCCTTGTTGAAACACAACACTTGACAAATTGTACATGTATATTTTGGTGTATCTTGTATTTTTTTTGTAAATTTGTATTGGTGACAACGTTTTCTTTTTCTTTAGACTCATAGGTATACTTTGTTTTAGTTTCTTATTTCTAATTAAGTTCTTAAGATGGTTAAGTCTCATTGTTGATTCACGTTTCAAATTGTTTTCTTTGATCATGTGAATCAGATTGTTGTTGTTTCTATGTAGGTTATGTGTCTTGGTGGAATGAGTAGTTTGGTATTGTGTATTATTTCTGATCAGCTTTCTAAGCTGATGTAAGCTTAGTGGCCATTGGTAAGTGAGATTTTGTGTTTCAATTCTTAGAAGTGGTTCAAAGTGTCCACTTAGAGGGTTTGTGTCATGGAATAGTATAGAGATTGATTGTGTGTGACCAAAATTGTTGAAGTCTAAGTACTTTCTTCTTCTTCTTGTTCACCAAAGGCATATTTGTATATTCAACCATTTGGATATCCAGCGAATGTAGAATAATTCACCCTATAATCCACATTCACTGTGGTCTATGTGTGGTTTCACAGATAATCACATTTTACAGAGATACATTTTTGGGTCGTGTACTTTGTGCAGTCTGTATAGAGTGTCAAGATCTAGTTCATCGTTGTATGATTTAATTGCTTCTTTATCCTTGTTTTGAAACCAACTTAAGAAGTGATCTATAGCTCCATTTCATAGTTGAATTGATGTGTATTGATTGTTAAGTAGTACTTGTAATGAGTCAAACAATCTCCAACATTGTACGTAAATGTGCTTAGTCTACAAAGTCCCTCATTTTTAAGTGCATTGTCAATGTTGCATATTTGGGGGTGCTTTGCGAATTGGCGGGTCTCAACATCTACCATTTTTTTTTTTGGGTATCTTGATGTGTTTGAGGCCAAAAGAGGTTGTCTACTTGTGGTATTCAAAGCTATTATCTAGATTACCAAGGCTATATGGCCAATGTATATTTTTTTCTATGTTACCTATTTTTTTTTATTGTGTCACCTTAGTATGATGCAAGTCCTCTATGTACATGCAACTGTTGCAATAATGTTTAACTTTGAAATGCATATAGTATTAAATGCATACTAATCGTTGAATGCATTATATGCAATTGTAGTACAGAAAAACATAGCAACTAAATTTTTTTCCATAAAGGCTACTTGAAGAGACTCGTCTATTTTTATATGATGAAATATAAACATGCTCTAGAAATTTTTGCAAGACAATAATTTCTATATACGTTGGGAAATGGAAATTGACTATTTGCATAACTTTATGTGACATATCATATAGAGAACAATTTTTTTTGAAGTGAAAAGAAAGGAAAGGATTGATTATCCAATCTAACCTTGTAGTTTATTGTTGAATGGTTTAGTATACATGTACTATTGTAGATATTTGTCTCCCACTATGATTGGATGTACTAATTCCTGTTACATTGACAAATTAGACAAATGAGTACAGTGGATGACGTATACTATGCAAGCCATAAACATTAAACAGTATTGTCATGTAGCTTTGTTTGTATGTAACACATGATCAACAAGAATCTTGTTTGCTCACATTTCTAATCTCAGTCTATGATCTTTAAATGTTTCTTTTAATTTCTTTAGTTTGCATTTGGAAACATATTTCTCATATTAAGTGGATACACTTGGGTTGTATTATAAGAATTTTTTATAAAATTTAAGCTATAATAAGTGTCAAAAGAATTTTTTTTATTTGTGTGAGTAGCTCTATAAATAATTGTTTGTTTAAGAAAATTAGAGGAATAGGAAGGCATAGATTGATTAAATAGAAAATGAAAGATTAAAATTGACGGTTGGGGGTACAAAGTTCGTTAATGCATTAAATGGCATATGGGTGGAGGAGAGCTGTTGGAACCATGGGATGGCTACGTGCGGTCAGTGTACTTTGTTTATTTAATATAGATTAAAATCCAGCAAATTGTTTTGGAAATCTTTGCTTTGTTAATTATAGGCACAATTTTAGCAAAAATCCAATTGGTCCAATGCATTTAATGCTAAGGTATTTGATGGAATTTTGATGAGAAAATAGAAAACTTCATGTTATGGCATTTACTACATTGTGTAGACATTTACATCAAAGCTTTTGCAATTTGCTTGTAATGGGAAAATAAAATATTTGAAATCTATCTATGTCACCTTAATTCTTGAAATTATTTTTGAAAAGTGAATTAGAGAGCTTCACTCACCATTAGAAAAATAGCTAAATAATAATGTGTAAATAAGGGAAATATGTTGTTAAATGCAAAGTATAGAAATAGAATCTTATATATTTAAAGTACATAGTGTGATTGGCTATATGAGCAAAAAAGGTTGTCGTTCAAGTTGTTTTGCATGCAAAGAAAACTATAGAAGGATAGTGTTTCACCTTTATGAGTAACACAGTACGTCATTCACTGTACTCATGTGTAATGTCAAATTTTCAAATTAGCTTTCTAGTTTTCCTGCAATGCAATAAGAATAATCCTATGTACACTTTTAGATTCACCAAACCTATGTATGAAGGTTTCAAGTGTGAGAGCTTTCATTGTGTATTTTCTATCTTGTAACAGAAAAGTAAAACTTAAAATGCATTTAAAGAAATTTGCACATAAAGGACTTGTTGCACATATAGTTAGCCTACTCAACAAAAGAGGCTTAAATGCATATAGGTGGAAACTGTTCTACCTAAAAGAGAGGCTTATCACTTTATAAGTTATTTGAAACTGTAAACTGGGTTTCTAAGTAGCATTATACCAGCATATTATAATCTATGGATATTGCACATAGGCAGAATAATTAGTTAACATATAAGTGAGGGTAGAATAGAAAACAATTGTTTTCATAAGTGTTGAAGGAAAATTATATCTATAGATGTTGTTATATGCTGAGACTTAAAAATAGTGATTTAGGATGTGACTTGTTCTATTTTGAAAGACAAGTTACTATTGCAATCGTTCGATATGCATTTGGCATGCAGCATCAGCTAATCACATTCTATTGTTTTAAGATATTACTTTCTATTTGTATAGTCTGAATTTGAAAATTAGCATTTATCTTTTTTTCTATTCATGCAAGTAGCTTTATAAATCATTTATGTTTAAGAAAATTAGGAATATAGGATGAAAAAATGAAAACATGTTGCAAAACTTTATGTAATGCGTATATATAGAAGAATTTTCATTGCACTTCAAGGAAAGCAGAAAGCTAATTTAAAAAGTTGACCTTGCACTTTGTTGTTGAATGATTGAGCATAGTTGTAGCAATGTGGATCTTTGTCTCCTACTGCAATCGCAAGTATTTATTCTTGGTACAAGGAAAAATTTGACAAATGAGCACAGTGAAAAACGTATACTATTTTATTTATGAACACAAAAAATTATTCTTGTATAGTTTTTTCTACATGTAAATCAAGTTTAATTGGAATCTTTTTTGCTCATCTGCTTCATCACAGTGTGTAATTTTAGAATATTTTTTGTGTTTTGTCACCAAAATTCTGCAAAAATATGTTGGCATAATACAAACATTATGAGATCTTCACAATAACCATTGGAATCTTGCAACAACATCCATCAACTTCTAGGCAATTTTCACTGATTCATTTAAACAATGCATCATAGCTTGCTATGCCTTTATGTAAAAAAAAATTGCCATGCTTTATCTGTTCTGACAATCACAATTGTGATGATTTATATGGGCCCATGAGACCAACAAGATCTCTTAAACCTTTGTCAAAATAAGTCAGCAAGATTTTTCTAATTCATCTGTAGTTTTATGTGCATTTCACTTCAATTCATGTATCAAATACCATGACTTTATGCGAATAAAGTGTCTGCTTAAAAGCATGCAATTTAAACTATGTTTTTCTACAATTGAAGACTTGAAAACTTTAGAAAACAATTTGGCATACATGCAAAGAACTAAATAGTTGTAGGTTTACATTTGGTATGGCTTCATTTAGACAAGAAGCACTTTTTGAAGCACCGGTATTACAAGTTGAATCCCATCTACTATAATCCTTGCATCATTACTTGAGTACTATGGTAGTAGGTTTGGCTACTTTTAGTGGGAACTTATAAGCCTAGGTTGACATCAATGCTCAGTTAAGATTTAATATCATGGTAATAATTTTAGTCTAACAAATAAGGGTTTTCTACTTCTTTGTATTGCCTTTGGTTCTCTTTGTTCAATTTATAATTCACCAGCATTGGGAAACCTTAATCTAAGCATACATGCAGATAGGTTTTAATATTCTTTATATTATTATTACAATCTTGCTTAGATCTCTAAAATTGAGTTAAAGTTGACAATAGAAAGCATTTCTCTTTTCACTTGTAAACACAATTGGCATTTTCTAGAGCCATACATATATAATATGGCTCTCGTGTATTATGTACTACAGATTTTCTAGCATGGGGATGGAAGGGATAGTGTGATGTTTTTCTAGGATGGTAGGGGATGGGAGGCCATTTCTAGGGGACAACAATAAAAAAAAGAAAAAATTTAAAAACCCTAGTCATGCTTCTATCATGAATAGTGATATCTAAAGTTGTTCATAGCATGAGTGGTATAGGTGAAATAGGTTAGGTAGAATCACTAAATGCATAGCCAATGCATTAAATTTCACCATGATCCAGGGCAAATTGTTGCAAGCATTGAGCTTTTTGTTAATTTTCATGTGTGATTCCAAAATATGCATTGTTAATGCATATTTTCCTCTATAGCATTTTTCCAATGAATTCATTGTAAGAGTATTTTTTTTTTCATCATAACTGTTTTATGCTTATAAATTACATAGCATGTCTTTCATTGTACACTCATTTGTCTAATTCAATAACAAAGTACAATGTGAGATTCTTGAATCAACCTTTTCCTTTATTTTCTACAATCTTCTTAGAGGCAGAAGGTGTACATATGTTGCAACAATGAATATTCATTTTCTTTCCAAAAAAATTGTTGCATTTGGTGTATGTAACAATTGTTATAATATTGCAATAAAAAGACAAGGTTGATCTAAGAGTCTTACCTACTTTGTCGGTAAATTTTTTACTCCACTTGTCCTAGCATGTACCTTTGGCTTTTCCTGCAATTACACATATCATTTCCTGTCAATAAGTGTAATTAGACAAATAGGCACAATTGTATTGGTTTCTGAATAAACATTAATGAAGCTCATGAAGAAAGTTGCAGCAAGTAGTTTAATTTCTGAAATACATATATGCAACAATCTATATTGCTTTGCAAAGAAAATGAGAAGATTAATTTGGTAACCTGACCTCACACACTTTCTCCTTCAATGTTTGAGTACACTTCAAAGTATCGATCCCTGTTACAAGGAAAAATTAGACAAATGAGTACAGTGAATGATATATACTATGCCATTCATAAAGATGAAATAGTATTCTTATGTACACTTTTGTTCACACAAAAAACAACTTGAATGAGAACCCTCTCTGCTTATTAAGCCAATCACACTTTATAATTTAAATATATTTGTTTCTATTTTTGTAGCTTGTAATCAACAACATATTTTCCATATTTAGACATTATTATAAAGCTATTTTTGTAATGGTAAAATAAGTTCTATAAGACTAATGAATGGAATGGATGCCACATTTCCCTAAGGCTCTGTACAAGTGTGAATAAAGTGTGGCAAAGTGGTGTGGAGCATTAAATTATGGAGTAATTGCAAAAGAATTGCTCCAATGAGCTTTGATTTGTCTCATCCATAATCTAATGCTAATATTCAGCAATAGACTCTGAGCCTAAACTTGGTCCAAGGGTTTTCAAAAATTTATAGCACAAGATAGAAATGAATTATTTGGCATGTTAGCGAAATAAAACTTCCAAGATAAGCTTAAATAACCAATTTTTACTCAATTTTTTGAATACAAGTTTCAACTTCTGCAATGTACTTGTGTTTGATAAAATCTAAATATGCATTGTAAAATGAGAGAAAACTGAGGAAAATAACTATTTATCACCTCAGGTAACTCGTTTCTAGTCTTGGACTCTACAACTATGACAACACCCATTCATGTAAACTCTCGTAGGATAGAGACTTGCATAATTAAAGAAAACATGCACAAAGTGATATAGTGATCCATAGCAACTGGACTTTAATCTATATTAAATAAACAAAGTACATTGACCACGTGTAGCCATCAATTCCAGTAGCTTCTCCTCTAGCCAGATGCCATTTAATGCATTAACTATGCATTGATGGATTATGTACCCCCAGTGGCCAGTTTTAATCTTTCATTTTTATTTAATCAATCTATGCCTTCACATTTTCCTAATTTTTTTAAACAAAAATGATTTATAATGCTACTCCCATGAATAAAAAAAGAGATAAATTTTAATTTTCCAATATAAAAAATAACTTTGAAAATTCATATGATACAAATAAAAAGTAATATGTTAAAATACAGAAATGTAATTGGTCAATGTTGCCTACCAAAAGCATATCGAATGAATGCAATAGTAACATGCCTTACGACATGAACTAATAATTTGTAGACATTAAAAATATGGATTTATATTCAAACTATACAAATAGGAAGAAGTAT
This sequence comes from Sequoia sempervirens, assembly GCA_007258455.2. Lineage (NCBI taxonomy): Eukaryota > Viridiplantae > Streptophyta > Pinopsida > Cupressales > Cupressaceae > Sequoia > Sequoia sempervirens. The sequence continues at coordinate 355,440,323 of VDFB02105785.1, forward strand.
GTTTAAATTATACAGTGTGATTAGCTACCAGAGCAAAACATTGCATACTAATTGCATATCTGATATCACGTTATTGCAATAATGCATATTTCTTTGTGCAACATTTTACTAATGAAATGATTGCAATAGAGATCTACTTATCGACTCCAATTGCTTCATTTTTATGAATCATATAGCATATGCCATTCACTATACCCATTTGTCAAACGTGTCCTTATAATAGGAAGTGACCATATTAGTACAAGTATAGTCAATTAAGTGAGAATTTTGAATCAACCTTCTCCTCTATCTTCCACAATTATGTGGAGGGCATAATTTTCACGTAGACTCAAAGAATGGAAATTGTGTCTTCTTAATAGCTTTTTTTTACATTTACTATATTAAAAAAATTTATGCCATTGCAAACAAAGGAGAAGGTTGATTCTAGAAACTCACCTTGTACTTTATTGTCAAACAATTGGCTAGACCTGCACTACTATACTCCTTTCCTTCCTCATATTAGAAGCACTGGCACCTCTAAGAAGCTCTTATTAGAAAAAGAATAATTTTTTTTTTCTTTCTAAGAAAATAGCAACAAAGCCCAAAAAAATCTCACCCATCAATTTTCTACACGACTAGCAAAATAAGCTACTCTGTAGCATATAACCCTAAAACCGCCTTAAATATTTGCCAAAAAATCTTTGAATCAATGGAAAAAATAGATTTAAGAACAACTGAATTTCATGCCTAAAATCTTTGTGAGCTTCTAGGCACAACCCACAACTCAAGTCTAGTATATCCAGCTGGACCGTTAAATTGAATGTGCTCCGGAAAAACCCTTGTTTTCTATTGTAAAAGATTTTCCCAAAAATTCGTCTATGTCTACCGCACAATTTATAAACCCTTCAGTAGATGTCAACTCATAATCTAATTCAATGAAAAGACAAAATAATTAATTTCCACTAGCAATGACACAACAAGGCGTGGAATCTACGCTTACAACACCTCACAATTGAGAAACAATTTTTTTTTAATGAAAATGTAGGTAGATTAAGCATTAATCGTCTGCTCTTAAAGCGCTTGATTGAGCAAGACTTCACAAAAATGAATTAATATGGAAAAAAACCAAGAAACATAAGCAAAAGATCAATATTTTGTTTTAATCACCGGCAGGGTAAATGCCCCAAATTAATAAAGTTTATTAAGCAAGTAAAATGCATAGACGTAAAATAATCTAACCCTGATGAAATTATCAGAAAGAGGTTAAAGAGGGTTGCTCCTCTGCCATAATTTTGAAAAGCTAGCCAAAAGCCAAGGGAGCCAAGTAACCCCAAAATTAATTCTGCTCATTGGAGAGATCAATTGAAAAAGAAAGGAAATGAATTTCTGAAGAAGTAGGAGACTACTCAGGGAAATCATTCAACTTTTGCAATGCACTTGTGGTTGAAAAAATCTAAATATGCAGTGTAAAATGAGAGAGAACAGAGAAAAATAACTATTTACAACCTCAAGTAACTCGTTTCTGGTTCTGGACTATGCAACTACAACAACACCTGCTCACTCACTGTAAACTCTCCTAGAACACGGACTTGCTGAATAAAAAAACATGTACAAAGTGATATAGTGATCCATAGCAACTAGACTTTAATCCATATTAAATAAACAAAGTACCCTGACCACGCGTAGCCATCATGCGAGTCCAGCGCCTTCTCCTCCAGCAAGATGCCATTTAATGCATTAACTTTGCATTGATGGATTATGTACCTCCAACCGCCAGTTTTAATCTTTCATTTTTATTATTTAATCAATTTATGTCTTTGTTTTTATTTAATCAATCTATGCCTTCGCATTTTTCTGATTTTTTTAAACAAAAATGATTTATAATGCCACTCCCACGAATAAAAAAAGAGATGAGTGTTAATTTTCCAATATAAAAAATAACTTTGAAAATTCAGACTATACAAATAAAAAGTAATATGTTAAAATATAGAAATGTAATTGGCCACTACTGCCTACCAAAAACATATCGAACGAATGCAATAGTAACCTGCCTTACGGCAGGAACTAATAAGAAATTGTTTTTATTAACTAGAAACATATATTTTTATTTTTGCGTAACTTATCTAACTTATTTGTATTTATAGTTTGTTCTTCTGTATTGATAGTAAAGTCATAAAAATTAGTACATTCTCATTGAATTCAATGTTAACAAATATATCTTAATTTATTTAAAATAAAATAAAAAATTATATGATTAAAAAGTTAAGTAGATCACTAGTTTTATATTGGTTCCAAGCAATTTCAATCTGAAACATATAAACTTGACGAGGAAGAAGGTTAACATTGCTTAGTTCGCAAGGCACTATAACTTAGATCAATCCACAAATTATTAAGTGTTTTATTTGAGAAAAATATTCCGCTAGAGAATTAAGAGTTTTTCTCTGATAGGATTAACATGAGACACCAGATATCAGAAAAAAGAGTCTCTCTGTCGGATTGAAATCAACCGAAGCTACAGCAAACTCCGACTCCTGCGCCACATTGTCCCATATTGCAGCAATGATAGGGTGTTTCAAAATCACCATCACTCCTACACAGTTGATAATCGCAAAGGTTAATAGGGTCTGCTTCTGCCATACCTGACATGCCCACTGCCAATGCTATTATTAACATCACGCAAAGCAATTTCTTTGCCATTTACTTTTATGTTACGAAGAAAAATGTTGTAGGTAACCAGGGAGGAGACATCCAATTTATAAGTGGAATTAGAGTGGAATCGCATGGCTTCGCCGTCTGTTTTCTCAATATCTACGCCATTTTGTATAGCATTATTGATCGGGCCAACCGTGGCAATGGTTCCTTTCTTCTTTGGAGATTTAATCGAGATATTAGAAATTCATAACAGTGGGCGGGACGTGAATTTTTATGAATAAATGTCTTATATATTCCATATTAAATCGCCGGAGCACATAGACTGTCCAAGCCAGACATTGGTTCCTCCGTATTGCTCTATGTAGCTTCTTCTGTGCCATGGATATTTGAGCGCATATTCGACCAGTGAATTTACTGAGAGGGGACATTGAATCGATTATGTTCTTTCTGAGAGCACACTTTCCAGCGTATTTAACAAATGTATTTGTGTACAGAGCTTCGCTTCTTCTATTAGCTTTTCTCCTAGTAATACATATCTGTGTTTGGCCCATGAAGCACAAAAACTCTCCATTTCCATCTCTGAATGTTTTCAGGGCGCCTGCTAAACATGAGAGGGCGCATTCAGTATTAAGAAGACATCAAAGGATTCAATCAATATTGATCCAACAGCCTATACCCAAATAAAAATCAACCGGCTATGGTGTAACCTGAAGATACGTTGTACCCATGGCTGTGTCTTATTTTAATGATGCGCAGAAGAGGGCCACAAAGGATGCTGGTAAGATTGCACGGCTCAATGCCATGCGAATAGTTAACACGATATAAAAACTGGTGTGATCATGTGTCATGCATAAGCAAAACGAGTCACAAGAAACCCTATATAGTATATCAACATTATATGGAAAATCACAATACCAGTATGGTCGGTAGGTTAGAAGGCCCGATATAGTTGCAATCAAATTATAATGCACATAAATAAGCTAGCGTGCACTACATGATTCAAAGCTAAATATGATGTTGGTCAAGTCAAGCTAGAAAGTCAAGATTGATTGATTGCTTATGTATAGGTGTTGCTGATGTAGGAATAATATATATTGAAATAATGTAAGCATTAGGAATGATATGTTTGAATGATATATTTGAATAATGATGATTGTTATTGTGATGAAGGCTTGTAGCTAGGCTTGGAACAAGCCTAATGTTGTGATTTGATGATTTTCTTACATTGTATAGTTGGATTGTATGGAGGGTTATTTGAAGCTAGATATGAATGACAAGGGAAATTGGGTAAGGGGATCAAAGGGAGACTAAGAGATTATTGATAGAAGATGGAAATAGATGGGTAATCATGATGGAGGGATGGATGGGGTTAGAGGATCTCTAAGGACTATGAGGTGGAGAAAGAACATGGCCCAATCTAGATATCTCATGTATAATGAGGCATTTAGATTACATAGGAGGAGAGGGAGGATGGAGGTATTGAGATGGACATGTCAAGGAGGAAGTAGTATGAAAATTATGAATGGAAGAGATGGAAGGGTCGACAAGGGTGGAGGATAGAAATGTGATGAATCAAGTTGATATGAAGGAGATGGCAGTTGGTCGGTGTAGTGCATGACTATGGGAAATTCTACTAAACTCATGGAATATGGTAGGGGAGGGTTTGGATTTATTGGTGGATAGCTTGATTGTTAAAGGTAATAAAAGATTTAAGAATGGAAAAGGTACAAGAGGGATGTGGTGGATTCCAAATAAAGTAAGGTTTAGATTATCTAAAGAATATTTGGATATTTTCACCCTATCCTTATGAAGATTGAAAGGGGGATGAAGGGATGGGAGAGAATGGGATACTATGGATTACATGAATATAATGGATAGGAAGATAGAAGTAAATAGGATGATACTTGCCTTGAGTGTAGGAATAAAATTGTATGGGGGGACTTACATGCATGATTCTTATTTTTTAGGTTTTCATCATGGTATTTACTTAGGTTGTTCATTTGATGGGCTTTCACCATTAGACTAATATTTTATCTTTACTTTTTTTTTGGATTTTTTATTTTTATGATTTATTTTACAATTGTTTGGACCATTATTGGGTTAGGATGGAGGGAGGTAGAAGGATGCAGATAAAGGATAGGAAGGTGGATAAGGGGTAAGGATATTAGGAGGATAATCAAAAATAAATAAGGAAACAAGCATCTTATTTGTATACAAGGGTATGTGCAGGATCATCATGGAAAAAATAGGCCCTTAAGTGGCAAAAAATTTTAAAAAATCAAAGTTAGACTAATTGACGTAAAAATTTGAATAAGTTATCTATATTATTTCAAAAAATGTAAAAATAGAATCTATAGAAAATTGAATGTAGTTTATAAACTACTAGGTTTATTTAAAAAAAAAATTGTTTGGTGAAAATTTGAAATTTCAATGCAGTAGTACTTAAATTTCAGGGAAAAAATAAGAAGTAGGTGTCTGTATGACCACTCTAACCACAATAAAATGATAATATTTTTTTATAATATTTTAGATATAAGTAGAGGACTCATGTCCTGATGTGATGCATATTTTTTTGTAATTTATTTCCAAGTACATAATTAATTATGATTTTTTTATTACAAATTTTAAAAAATATAAAACTCATATGTTTGACCACCTTAACTTGGTCAAGACTTCATAAAAATATATTTTTTTTAATCTTATAGTATTTTAAGTACTGAAAGTGACACATGTTTTGGATTCAAAAAATGTGGTACCGTTTGAAAGCTATAGATGTTTTTCAATCAACCTATCAATCAAGACTTTAGTTGTAATTCAAATAAAAAATGAATAATAATTATTTATTAAATTCAAAGTAAAGCATAATTTATATTGGTGGAAAGTTGAGAATCTCCTTTAAAAAAAAATATTCGTTTCATCAATTTTTGGTAAAAAAAAAAGTTGTCAGCCACATACCCATCATATCACCACTTTTTGGCCCATCATGATCCTGCACATACCCACAAAGGAAATGAGATCCAACGGAGGATCATCATTGAAGGTGCACTTCTCCAGGGTGCCTTTGGAGTGGAAGTGAAGGGGGACTAAGGATAAGTGGATTATATGAAAGCATGGATTAAACAAATGTGAAGGGGTGATTGTGGGATGATGGAATGCAATGAAACAGAGGGAAACTCACTGATGTTTACACATATTGTAATGGATGAAAATTTATGATAGATTGAGGGATTATGGAGTACAAATGATAGTAAGCGTTGGGACATAAGAACCCAAAATGAACTTTGCAAATGAAATATTATTAGATGAGAGATTTTTACAAAGGAGGAATATTTTGGAATAGAAAATTTAGATTCCATTTTGGATTTAATATTTCAATGTTTTACTTTATTTTTCTTTAGGATCCATATGGTTTTTTCTTTTTCTTTTTTCTTGGTGGTCCTTTTTTATCGTTTAGATTAATTTTGATTTTGAATCAAATTTTTCTTTTCTTTTGCATGTCATTTTGAGGAGACATGTTAATCCTTGCATTTTTGTGGACTATTTATTTTATTCTTTTTTTATTTGGCATCCAAATTGTTTCCAAAGGAAGTGGAATGGGTAAGTGAATATGGATGGTTTAGATAAGCATAGGAGGAGGGATGCAATAGAAGACAAACATGATTTTTAATAAAAAAAAAATTATCTTGATTGGGGATTAAAAGGAATCAATTGGTAGGATTTGGGATGGTAGATTTTTTGACATAAGAACCCAAAATAGATTTCTAAGATAGAGGAAATGTGAAATTATACTTTGGGGTATAAGGACCCAAAATATATTTGGACGATGAGGGAAGGATAATGGACTTCATTTTGTATTTTTTATGGTGGAGAAGGAAGGATTGAAATATGTGTAAATAGAGAAGGTGAGGTAGGTACTTGTTGATCATTTAGAAGAAGAAACCTTAGGATGAAAAAATATTCTACTAATATTTTTAGATTGTGTGTCGTGGGATGTGTATCCAAGGCCATATGATTGTGGATTTTATTTACCATGTATGGGCTCCAAGATGTTGTGTTCATGAAGGCCTAAGTCTTTTCCTTCATAGTTCATGATCCTCAACATTTGTATGGAAACAAAATGCAATTCTATTTTGAGATGAAGGGGGTGGGTAGTGGATACATGTTATTCCTATAAGGAAATAGAACCATAATGGGTAAATGTGAAATAAACAAGAGGGTAAGTTGATGGTTTTGGATATTTTCCATAGGAGTTGATATGGGTTCAAGGTATGTGCAGGATCATCATGGAAAAAATAGGCCCTTAAGTGGCAAAAAATTCAGAAAAATCAGAGTTAGGCAACTTGACGTAAAAATTTGAATAAGTTATCTATATTATTTCAAAAATAAGTAAGAATAGAATATGTAGAAAATTGAATGTAGTTTCTAAACTACTAGGTTTGTTTAAAGAAAACAAAAATCTATTTAGTGAAAATTTGAAATTTCAATGCAATAGTACTTAAATTTTAGGGAAAAAATAAGAAGTAGGTGTCTGTCTAACCACCCTAACCACAATAAAATGATAATATTTTGTTATAATATTTTAGATATAAGTAGAGGAATCATGTCCCGATGCAATGCATATTTTTTTATAATTTTTTCCAAGTAAATAATTAATTATGATTTTTTTATTACAACTTTTAAGAAATATAAAAATTTGTATGTCTAACCACCTTAACTTGGTCAAAAATTCATGAAATTCAATTTTTCCTTTTTTAATCCTATAGTATGTGAACTGTAGAATGTGATGGATTTTTTGGATTTAAAAAATGTGATACCATTTGAAAGTTATAGGTTTTTTTCAATCAGCCTATCAATTAGGACTTTAGTCATAATTCAAATAGAAAATGAATAATAATTACTTATTAAATTTAAAGTAAAGCATAATTTATATTGGTGGAAATCTGAGAATCTCCTTTAAAAACCATTTTCGTTTCATCAATTTTGGGTTAAAAAAAGTTGTCAGCCACATACCCATCATATTGCCACTTTTTGGCCCCTCATGATCCTGCACATACCCTTCATAAGGAAGATTTGATGGGATGGTAGGAATAGATGGGGATTAGATGATTTCAATGGTTTAGATACAAGTAAAATTTGGGATGGGATTAGGGATAGGTGTTGGTGGGATAAATTACCTAATTAATGGAATACCTAGGTGATTTTCACCTAATGGGGTGTAATCAATCAAAAAATATTATTTTTTTGTTAGTCGTTGGATAAATTTATAAATTAAGGATTTGGATTGTTTAGGATTAGAGGAGGGTAATATTATTCCATAATATTGTGGTGTTGGATTAGTCCTTAGAGTCTTGAATTTATAAGTGAATGATTTGGAAGGTTTTGGGTTAGGTGGGGGATTATGATTAGGTAAAGGAGAAGGTGGAGAGTTAGGTATATGGACATATGGATAACAGAAAATGGGATTTGAGCAAGGGGTGGAGGTAATAATGATATATTGGAAAGATGTAGGTTGATGCATAGATGAGGAAATATATTGGGAATAATATAGAGATATGGATTTGGAATAAAATTGAAATTTGATTAGGGGAAAGGATGGATTTTCTATATCATAGGTATCCCTAGGGTGACTAATATATATGCATGTAAGAATGATGGGGTAGCTGTGCTAGCCAATTCATGGTAAAAAAAATTATTATGGATGAGTAGGTGGTAGAAACTTGGAGAGAGTTTGCTTGCAATAATGGAATCAAAGGGATTAATTTCATACTTGTCTTGAGTAACAAGAATACATCATCATTGGGATATAATAGATTCATGATTAGGATTGTTTGATGAGATGAGAAAGAGGAAAATAAGAGAGTGGATGGAAAGATATGATTGGAAGATTTTGGGAAGAATATATATATTGCTTGATGAGACAAGCAAGAGGAAAATAAGAGAGTGGATAGAAAGTTACGATTGGTGGATTTGAACAAATCTTAAACTTAGATTTTTATTAATCTTAGATTAGGGATAGAGCTCATTTTAGATGATTAGATGAAGTAATGCCACATAAAGAAGAAGATGCATTGAAATAGTGTGTTGGTGCATTGAACTAGGGTGTAGATGTGCTAAAACATGAAAATATCTAAAGTCCCTCATTTCTAATCCTTTTATGATTCTATGATGTTCCAATTTTATGATAGAATTTAATGTGCTATGATTACTTCTATTGGATACAAAATGTTGATTTAGTATATATATAATATGTGATTATATAGTCATAGTTCAATTATTGAATGATTATAATATGTGATTGTATAGTCATAGTTCAATTATTAAATGATTATATAATTATATTATTTCCTAGCAATGCTAGTAAGGTAGTGATAAAATGATTATCTTGTGTGATAGGTGCAAGTATTAGGGAACAAGAACTAGATCCTAGTGTTGAGATGTCTTGAAATAATCCATGTATGTGATAAAGAGTTAAGTAATTAATATAAGATTTATTAATTTAATTTAAAAATAATTATTTAATTAATATTGGATAATTATGAATGTATAATATTATTATTTATTTATTTATTTAATTATTATGTTAATTAATTTCTTTTGAGAAAATAAATAAATTTAATTCTTAAATTTTCCAAAAACAATTGAATGTACAAATTTATTTTAAAAATGTAGAATATCAAATATTATGTTTTATCTTATTAGTGAATTACAACAAATATTTTTTTAATATTAGTTTAAAAGTAAATTCTTGTATGATGAAGAATTGAAAAAGAAAATAATATTTCAACATTATTGATTTGAAAAAAAAAAACATTTAATATTATCTTCTCTAGTTGAGATTATAATATTTTATTATATTTTATTTTTAATTCTTAATTTAAGTTTTAGAAATAAAATGAATAGTTTTAAGTTTCCCTTCTTCTTCTTCTTTTGGGATTTCTATTATTTTTTATGATGTAATCTGGAGAAAGAAGAAAATAATTTTGAAGTTTAAAGATTATATTTATTTTCCAAAATAACACAAGATTGAAGTAAGATTATTTTTTAAAAATATTTACTTTAGATTAATAATTAATATAAGTTGTTTGTGATAAAGGTTTTACTAGTTGATTGCTTGTGAAAGAGGAAAAATATGGATTATTTGTTTTAGGTGATTTTTATAAATTAGAGAAATATGTAGTGATGGAATCATATTAAATTTTTTATAGAAACCAATAAATTATTTTCTTAAGTTGTTAAACTTGATTTTAGTATTGGAGGGGTTCAAAAATATAGTTCTTGTGTAGAAATAACTTTATTAGAAAACTTAAGAAGATGATTTCTTGTGAACCATACACTTCAATTATTTTAAATTGATATGAACAATTCCATGAAATGTTTGAAATTGTATGTAGTGACATTTTATATCTAAATAATTAGTTCATTTTGAGTTTGAAATTAGCAATTCTAAATTGTGAAAAAGTTCTACTCAAATGTATCAACCTACCTTAATTTGGTTATTAATTATAAATAGTGGTCTAGGTTTCTATTATTTTTGTATATGTAGTATAAATGTTATATTTGGTGATTAAAATAAGGTTATTATCTTTTAATAAAAACTAGTCAAACATATTTGAAAAAACTAGACTATTATGTCACTTCTAACATTAATTCAATAAAAATAGGTTTCTCTTAAATTATTTTGAGAATGTGCACCAAAATATTATTTACATATTTAAAAAAAATAGACATACCCCTTTTGTAAATCATGAGATAATTATTGAATGACTATCTATATGTTTTGATAAAATAGGAACTAAGTCTCATGATTTATTCTACATATTCATATAATATATTTAATGTCAGCATTAATTATATTTATGTGATTTAATTATAATTTTAGGATCTAATATCATAAAAAGACTATGTTGTATTATACATTTTTTTCCAATTTATAAGGTTTATATCTTGTAGGGTTTATCTAAAGTCTAAAATCCTTATGTATTTTGTATCTAAGTGTTTTGATCTAACTTGATGGTGACTTGTTGAACCATTACAAAGTCACTTAAGTTATGCTTTCAATTTCTTAAACCATATTATGTGACTGACCCCTCCATCTAAGTTTCTAGCTACAGTGATCTTCACCCTATCAACTAAGTTGTAGGTTCCTTAAAAAGGCTATGTGGTTCCCATTTATTGCATTCATGTCAAAATTTAATTAGATGATGCATAGGTTAGTAAGACATGTCTTTTTTTTAAGTTTGAGTTTAAAGTTGTGCTTACACATGTTCCCAATTGTTGAAATGAACAAGAGAATTGAGAGGGGTGAATCAATTGTACAAAATTAAACATTTGAAACCCTCAACAGTAATTAGATCCACATGTATTCATTAAATCATTATTATGTTAGTATGATTAAACATTAAATTCAGATAATAGAAATTGAAATCACAACACCATACACAAGAGAACACTGTATTTACATGGAAAACACAATAAGGGAAGAACCACGATGAGGATTAGCTCACAGTATAAGTAATAGAAAAACCAATACAAAAATGGCTCACTTCCAAAATAGGACACACTATCCAAAAGTCTCACAACTAAGGCTCACTTCCATAGAAAAAATATAAGAAGATAGAAGAAGAATGTTACACAAATAAAACTTATCAATGTAACAAGGAATCCACCACAATTTCTCATACACTGGTGTAGTCTTGCATGGATGATTTTAGATGCCTTCAACTCATTGCCTTTAGGAGCCCTAATATTGAAACTCACACTACTCTAGTTAAATTCACATCACTCACATCAATCTCACTTCTTTCTTGATGCTTACTTCTTTCATACATCAACTCACAACAAAATAATACATATCTATATTGACCTCATACAAATTTAAAATGGGTAATCACCTAAACATTCCCACGGTGGATAAGAATGAAGGAGACCCACATAAACCCTTAATTATGACCCAAATAGGTCCCAACACATATCAACATGATTTCATAAGCTCGCATGTAGTGTTAAACACAAGGTTAGCTAACACCTATGTTAAACACCATAATCATTAAGAAAACACTTCCACAAATCAATCTGAAACTTTTAGACAACATAATTTGCTCAAAAGCAATATAGAATAATAAATAAACTACTTGAGATTCAGCAAACACTTCATCCAAGTTTACATCATATAAAAAATTCATACTGGTAACCCTTATTTACATACTGATAAATGAAACTCACTCTATACTATACCAAATCAAGTAAAAAATTGAATACATAAAGATACAAGAATTATAAAAAACTTATCAAATCCTCACAACCTGAAGCCAAATAGTGGAGAAGCACATACCAAATACATTTCTCCTAGACCACAGAAAACATCACTAAAATATTGGTTCATACATTGATGAAAATCTATCACACTATACAACGATCCAAAAAACCAAGTTCTAAATATATAACAACCTCTAACAACCTTGAAAAATATGTCAAATCCACACATGCATAGCATCAACAAAAAAGAAATGTGGAGCACATTATAAGAGCACACAATAAGCACTTGCACAACATAGTTTACTCTGTTTATCAAATTTTCTAAAAATCACTTGGAAACCAAGTACCAGAGACATCATCTCATCTCATTACTTCATTCCAAATCATCTTCAGACTCTACAACTAAAGATAGTTGCTTGTACTCACAACACTTTCTCAAGATCTCAACTATACATGCACAACTTGTTTTCCTCTTTTCACAATTTTCTGAATATCCTCAACATCTTCATCCCATACTTGACATCAATAACAACACTCATCAATAGACTTTCTATTGACATCAATGACAATGCCTTCATACTTGCAACAATCTCCCCCTTTTTCATTGATGGAAACACAAGATGTGAAAAACCATCAAAGACAACATACACAAACTTCTCTACTTTTTCACATGATACTTTCTCCCACTTTGACATCAATGGAAAATGATAAAAAAAATTGCATTATTCTCCCCCTTTAACACTGAACTAAAATACCTTCTTTGAATACTCCCCCTTAGGAGAACACCCAAATAAAAAAACAACTCAACAACAATGACAACACATAACACTACCTACTACACTTGAGAGGTAGCCACCAAAATTAGTCCAAAAAAGGGATAGATCCATAGCTTCACTAGACTGACGCAACTCTATATGCATCTAGTTCAAGAAATGAGGGGCAATAACCCCCAACTTCTCTTGGAGATACTCAAAAGTATCTTTAGGAAGATCCTTAGTAAATATATGAGCAATCTAATCCCTTGTGGGGACATACTCAAGCTTCACTTCATTCTCCATAACCATCTCTCTCAAAAAGTAATACCTAATAGATATATTCTTTGTTCTTGAATGCATCATTGGATTTTTTGAAATGTTAATTGCACTTGTATTGTCACAAATGATAGATATAGGCTCATTACATACAACTCTGATATCCTTCAATGTTTGTCTCATCCACAATACATGTGTACATTATGATGTTGCAATATACTCAGCCTCAATAGTAGATAAAGAAACTTAATCTTATTTCTTACTCAACCATGACACCAATCTACATCTAAGAAAAAATGCATCACCACTTGTACTTTTTATGTCATTAACACAACCAACCCAATCAGCATCTGTATAAGCACTTAATGTGAAATCAGTATCCTTAGGATACCACAAGCCATAATTAGGAGTGCCTCTTAAGTATCTAAATATCCTCTTCACTACTACAACATGTGTTTCTTTAGGATCTTCTTGAAATATAGCTACAAGACAAACTACGTGCATGATATCCATTCTAGTAGTAGCTATATATAGTAGTCCACCAATCATATATATATACTTGCTCTGCTCAACCTTAGGTGGTCTTTTAATTAATACCAGTGGTTAATTGTATTTATTAACCCTCTTTTAATTCAAATTTAGTCCTTAATTATGACATCTCCTGAAGATCTATCCTGATAATCATACTTTAATTAATAAATTATTTCATTGGAAAATTTTGGTCATGGTAAGTTGATTTAGGACCCATTCACCTTTGATGGTGAATGGGTCCTCCCTTAATAGGACCCCCCTTTCTCAGCTAATTTGGAATGGGTTTTTTAACGCTCTTTCAATCCCCGAGGTTAGGTCCTAGAAAACTGAGCTGGGACCCATTCACCCAAGGTGGTGAATGGGTCCTCCCTTAATGAGACCCCCCTTTTTTAATTTCATTATGGTGGGAATTTAATTATGTTTCTTTCCAGATTTGGCATTGGCCTTAATTCTTTAAATTTCAAGGTTAATCACTTAATTTAGTATAAATAAGGGGTTAATTCACATAGTTTCATCTAAGATTTTGAGAAGAGCATCCTAATACTTTACAAGAGCATTATAGATCATTTTAAAGGCATTCATAAGGAATTTCAAGGAATATTTCAAGTGTTTATTGCAGCAATTCAAGATCATATCATCATTTCAAGGGTTTGATGCATTCATTCATGTTGTTGATCTAAAGAGGTGGATGTAGCATTGAAGATCTATTTTGCAACTATTGTTCAAACCATTTCCAAGGATCCTAGATCTACATTCTTCATGGCCACTAAATGATAGTTTTCAGATTTATCTCACAAGACATCATTCTAGGTGACATCATTTACATTATTTCATGTTTCATGCTTCATTTCATTCATTTTTGTAGTAATGGAAAAAGTAGCCTTTTCCCTTACTTGGTTTGGGATAATTGACATTGAAATTGAATTAATGGTGTCTTGGATAGTGTTGTAATGGGTTGTACACATTCACACCATTCTAGGACCTTTATTTGATTAAAATGTACCTTAATTGGTCCTTTACAAAGGTGTTGTAAAGTGTTGTAACACACTTTCACACTTTTCTAGGATGCATTTGCTTAATTAAGCCTAATGGACCCTTTTCCAAATAAAATATATTTAACTTGTACCTTATTTAGGTGTTGTAAAATGTTGTAACACACTTTCACATTTATCTAGAGTCTCATTAATTAATGGTTGTTAATTGAGTTTAATTGACCCTTTTAATTCAATTTCAAGCCCCCTTTTCAAGGATCTATCCCGACACCCAATAATGATATTGTATGACATTTAATTTAAGAAATTTGGTGTTCTAAAAGGTGTTGCTATGACCCATTCACCTTTACTGGCACAAGGTGTCCTCTTCACATAGGACACCCCTTTATATGCATTTTTGAGGTGAGTTTTTTATGTACTTTAACCTCCCTAAAGTGTGGTCCTAGAAATTATGCCAAGACCCATTTGCCTTTTTGGGACAGCCCCTTTATATGCATTTTTTAGGTGGGTTTTTTTATCTTATTTCATCCACCTGAAGCACAGTCCTAGAAATTTGTGCTAGGACCCATTCACCTTTAGTGGTGAATGGTTCCTCCCTTAATAGGACCTCTCTTTTTGAATTCAATTATGGTGGGATCCTTATAATTTTAATACCCAGATCTAAGCTTGGCTTGAACTCTTTGAATTTTAGGGTTAATCTCCTAATTTAGTATAAGTAAGGGGTTAATCCACATTGATTCACCTAGAAACTTTGAGAGAGAATCCTTATAGAAAATTTGAGTCTACAAGAGCATTTTCTAAGGCATTTCAAGGCATATTTTCTAGGTTTATTGCAGCAATTCATGATCATTTCATCATGTGAAGGGTTTTATGCATTCATGCATGTTGTTGAGCCAAGATTGTTGATGTAACATTCATGATCTTGCATGTGTGATTGTAGGTTTTAGGTTGAAGAGCAAGATTTGGAGAAAAATTACAAAATTTGTCAAGTTGCAAGATTGTCATTTATAGTGCAAGAACAAAGAAAGGAGGCTATATAATTTATTTAGGACTTTCAAGAGCTGATAATCAAAGATCTAGAAGTGCAAAAACCAAAGGAATATTTCATTTAATTAATTAATTCTATCTTCTCATTTAAAGTGCTTCCTTAAAATTGAATATTTCATTTTGATTATGGAATCACATACACACAACTTCTTCCACAAAGAAAGGAATTAATTTTATAATTAATTCTTCTATTTGAGCACATGTCTCCTACATTTTCAATCTAATATCTCATGCACAATTCTCTCCATTCTTGACTAAGACTCTCTCTCAAATAACCCACATAACTAATATGTCATCTCCTTTTGACTCACACACTCTTTTAGATACATCTCTTGACTAATCAATCAAATTAGCTAACTATCCAATCAATCTAATCAATCAAATTAGCTAACTATTCAATAAATCTAATCAATCAAGTCACTTAACTATTCAATCAAATTCACACTCAATCTAGACCATTCAAACACAAAACAATCTCGATTGTCGAATTTGTGAAGTTTCTATAAAAGAAGCTTTTTAATTCTATTTTGAAAATATCACAATCTTCAAAGTTTTGCTATCAAAATACTTACAAGCTAATATTGTACACTCACGATCTAAGGGAATTCGATCACTTCAAAGAAAAGTTGAGGAGAATAATGGAGATGAGTCAAGCAAACATGGGAATTGGGTGATATAGTTCTTGTTTATTGAATTCTTTTGTTGCATTGCACTTCATTATCGATTTGGGGATTTTAGCATGATTTAGGCGATTTGTGATTGTTGTCATTGTTATGCTTTCTTTGTTCTTGGTTATTTTCCCTTATCACAGTTAGCACTACAGGAAAAAATCCCCATCACTTCACCAAGGAGACTCCCCTTAATACTAGGGTAAGCAATTTCCATTGTTGATGCAATAGAGAGTGACCTAGGAAGGTTTGAACCTTAATTGTTGGCCCTATAGGCAACAAGCCCCACCACCTTACCAAAGGGTCTCCCCTTTTAAAGAAAGATATTATGGTTTGGGCCTTTGTTGTTAGCACTACAAACAAGAAACCCCACCATTTCACCAAGGAGTCTTCCCTTAATACCAAGGCAAACAATATCTATTATTGATGTTGTAGGGTTAAAATAAAGATATTAAGGCTTGGCTCTTAGTTGTTAGCACTACAAGCAAGAAGAATTGCCATTTCATCAAGGAGCCTCTCCTTAATACCAAAGTAATCAATCTTCATTCTTAACGTGATGGAGAATGAACCCACGGGATTTGAACCTTGATTGTTGGCCCTACTTGAATTCAATGTGAACAAATATATCTTAATTTATTTAGAATTAAATAAAAAAATATTTGATTAAAAATTAAGTAGATAAATAGTTTTATAGTGGTTCCAAGCAATTTCAATCTGAAACACATACACTTGTCGAGGACAAAGCATAACATTGGGTAGTTCGCAAAGCATTATAGCTTAGAAATTATGCCAAGACCCATTTGCCTTTTTGGGACAGCCCCTTTATATGCATTTTTTAGGTGGGTTTTTTTAATCTTATTTCATCCACCTGAAGCACAGTCCTAGAAATTTGTGCTAGGACCCATTTTCCTTTAGTGGTGAATGGGTCCTCCCTTAATAGGACCTCTCTTTTTGAATTCAATTATGGTGGGATCCTTATAATTTTAATACCCAGATCTAAGCTTGGCTTGAACTCTTTGAATTTTAGGGTTAATCTCCTAATTTAGTATAAATAAGGGGTTAATCCACATTGATTCACCTAGAAATTTTGAGAGATAATCCTTATAGAAAATTTGAGTCTACAAGAGAATTTTCTAAGGCATTTCAAGGCATATTTTCTAGGTTTATTGCAGCAATTCATGATCATTTCATCATGTGAAGGGTTTTATGCATTCATGCATGTTGTTGAGCCAAGATTGTTGATGTAACATTCATGATCTTGTATGTGTGATTGTAGGTTTTAAGTTGAAGAGCAAGAGTTGGAGAAAAATTACAAAAGTTGTCAAGTTGCAAGATTGTCATTTATAGTGCAAGAACAAAGAAAGGAGGCTATATAATTTATTTAGGACTTTCAAGAGCTGATAATCAAGGATCTGGAAGTGCAAAAAACAAGGGACAACCTAGAAGTCAACCTTCCAAAACCCTAAAAGGACCTATTCACCACTAAAGGTGAATGAGTCCGAAGTAGGGCTTGAAGCAGTGAAAACTTGGGATCTAGGAGTGCAAGATGAGAGGAATCAAACCCAAAAGTTAGTTTTTGGAACCCTCACATGGACCCATTCGCCACTAAATTTGAATGAGTCCTTTGTGGGCTAAAAACAAGTTTTCTACAAGGTACACATCATTTCAAGCCCTCAAAACTCCCCTTTTCATGTTAATAGTTGTTAGGGTTAGTTTTTTATTGTTATTTGCATATTTTGGCCCTCATAATTGAATTTTTTAATAAGAAAAATAAATTAGTGGTTTTTCATCTTGTTCATTCATGGTGGTAAACTCTATTTTTTCTATTAAACATTTTGGTGAACCCAACTCATTGAATATTACAATTTTATGATTTTGGAAGTCTTTCATTGCATCCTAAATTAGGTCGTGCATTCATTTCCATCCATTTGCATTGAATTATATCTCATTTAGGGATTCTTACTTTGCATTCAAACTTTCATCTCATTTAGGTCTTAGAATTGCATTATTTTGCATTCAATAAATTTGAAAAATATAAAAACAAATCAGTCACTTTGCATATCATTTAGATCATATAAATTTGCATTTGAATTTGAATTTTTTAAATGCATTTCAAAAGGTGTTATATAGGTCATCATTTTTTTTCATTTCACTTGCATTAGGTCATCAAATAATCTCAGTCACAAAAGTGATAGTTTGAAATTGGACATGAAAAACACATAAAACAACTTAAAAATCACAGTTTTCACCTTTTTAAAACCTTGATTTGGGACCCATTGACCCTTACTGGCAAATAATTCCCTATTAGAACCTAGACTGTATTTTCTAGTGTCTAAAAAGGCATTAAAAATCACTCAAAAATCCATAAAAATATTTCAAAAATCCTTATATAGGATGCATTCGCCAATAAAGGAAAATGATTCCCTAATCAAGCCTACAAGTACCTTGTATAGCATTAAAAAACTTTTTTATATACTTCCTAAGCTTGTTGGTAACCTATAGTATCAGTCCAAAAACATCAATTTAGGGTAGCCATTTTTGAAATCATTTCAACAGCAAAAATCATCAGATATGAAAAATATTTACATTTCTGAAAGTTTTTTATTCTTCCATACATAATGTTTATACTCATGAAACTTTGCATAAGTTGGATAAAATTACTTTTCACTTTTGCATACACAATTCTTACATTCATAAATATTTTCATAATTTTATAAAAGTGCTTTTCATTTTTGCATACACCTTGTTTGTATTTTTCAAGTCTTGCATACATTGGATAAAAGTACTTTTCATCTTTGGATATACATTATTTATATTTTTGAAGCATTTCATTGGATGGTTAGAGGTACTTTTCATTTTTGGTCAAACAATGTTAGTATCCTACCTTTCTAAACATAATTCCACCCCTCACACTCATAAGAATGCTTTAGTGAAAGAGAATACAATCTTGGGTAATCATAACAATCATATTTTTTCTTCTCCTAATATCTCTCCTAGTTATGAAGAAGATATTTTGGTGTTAGAGGAACTAATCAATGAGATTTTTGAGAACCCTAGAGTTGTTTCTCTCCCCTTACCCCTCCTATTCGGCAAGACATTACTAAACAAGAGGACATAATAATAGGTAATCATGATGAACACATGATACACAAAAATACCATTGAGACCTACCTACGTAAAATATCTCTCGACATCTTCCCCTCTTGTGATAATGTTATACATGATGATGATATGTTGTTGTTAGATAAACAAATCTTTAAGATCTATGAAAACCCTCTTTATGTTTCTTCCCCTACCTATCCTATTTTGGGAGACATTATAAGCCATAGGGATGTAATTGTAGATGATCATGATAATCACATTGGTTCTTCTCCTAATATCCTTCCTAGTCATATAAGAAATAGATTAGTATTATAAGAAACACTTGAAAGTCATGAAAATATCATTTTTCCATTTCCTAGTACTCCTACCAATTGGAGAGATCTATTTAAATGAAAGGATCCAATCATTGACAAGCATGATTCTCCTTCTCTCAATACCTCTCCTATTTTTTATGAACATCTTAAAAGATATTCTACTAAGATAGATATTAAGACATAAGAGAATAAGGATGAAATCATGGAAAATCATAACAATAAAATTGGATCTTCTCCTAATATGTCTATTGGTAAAGAAGATACAAGATTGAAGCAATAAGATTCATGAGAATCTTAGTTGCCTCTCTTCCCCTAAGGAAGACATTATTGAACAAGAGAATTCTATCATTGATAAGAAAGATAATCCAGCCATTGATAGCTCCCTTACTTGCAATGAAATTACTTTAGAAGAACCAAACATTGAATGTCTTGAACATATAGTTTGTAGCTCTCCTAAAAAATCTCCTCCTAGTGAGGATATCATGATGGAAGAAAATGATAATAATAGTGATGTGACTTCTGTAGATGACAATAAAGAGATGAAACTAGATTCCCCTTCATTAGAAAGACATCAACCTGAAACCGTTGAGGTTATGAATGCACAAGTGTCCATTAGATACCCCTTGACTATTGGACCTCCTAAATAACCTGTGGGGAATCCTAAGAATCCTCTAATTATTTACCCACCCTCACAATGACCACAAAATAAAAATAAACCTATGCTCATCCTCGAACCACCCAAGAATAATGTTTCATAGAAATTGAGAATAGGAACAATCTGCAACCAAGACAAACAACTCAAATATCCCTCTCATTTCCTAATCCTATCTTACTTGGCCCTCCTTGTTTTCCTTTAAAAATTAGAAAGGAGTATGATCTTGCTGAACAAACAAAGAATAATCCTACTAAGATATCCTTATGGGATCTTATTCAAGCCTCCCCGCAATATTGTAACATGCTTAAAAGTTCTTTACAACAAGTCCCTACCACTCCTAATGTGCAATCAAATCATGTGATATCCCAAATTCAAGCTATGGCTCTGACTAACTTGGACATTACTTTCCATGAAGATGAGTTACCTCCCTTGAAAATTTAGAAGTATGAAGCTTTCAACATAATAGTCCACATTGGTCAAATTGTGATCAAACAAATTCTTGTTAAAAATTATTCGACCTTGAATGTGTGTAGTGTGAGCCTTTTGAAAATACTTTGAATTAGTAAAACTGATATCAAACTCGATTCTTTATCTATTTGTGGATTTGACAACATAAGAAAATAATTGCCCGAAGTCATCACATTACCTATCAGAGTTGAGAATGTCACATTACAAACACCAGTCCATGTTATGCATGATGATATTTCATACAACCTCCTTTTGGGGAGACCATGGACTCATGAAATGAATGGTGTGCCTTCTACTTTGCACCATGCAATGAAGTATGTCTATAACAACAAATTCTACACACTAAAATTCGATCCCAAACCTAAAAGTTTCTTGATGGCCAAAAGAGAAGGACATAATTGTTTGGAAGTATTGGAATCCTATACACCACAAGAAGCCACAAAAGAAGAAAAAGAACACAAGAATAAAATTAAGGAAGTCACTAAGCTATTGGACAATGATTAGAGTTCCTTAGATTTCACACCAACATTTATGGGAGAATACAAGATCATAAACAAAGACTCTGAAAGGGACAAAGAAAAAACTATAATGTCAACACAAAATTCAAAAGACCCTTTGAAAGCATCCACCTCAACCACTTTAAAAGAAACAAATTAGACAACAAATTTTGATGAAGCTGACTATCAACAACCTCTAAATCTTAAAAAATGCAAATGGAAGAGGTTGTGAACCTACGAAACAACTTGGATATAGTAGAAAATGATGTGGTGCTAAAGAACAATGTATTTGTGTCCCTATAGAGCCTAACACACAAGAAAAAACTCATGGCCTTGGCTATTGTCTTTTGATAGAAATCAACCCATCAAATAAGCCTTCACTCAATATCAGCACTACAACAAAAGATTCTTCTGAGTTAAATTTACAGTAGTGCATCCTGAACTAATAAACACTAGTGGTCTTAATTTTTATCCTTTGCAAGAACCAAAACAAACAAATAAATATTCGCTTAATGTCAATGTCATCACACAAAACACTAATGATTTGAATTTGATAGATTTTACACCCTGTGTAAAGGAGAGTAAAAAATATCGTAATCTAAAGAGTCTTGTTTAGGTATGAAACCTTGTAGTAAGAAAGAGATATCTTTGTCACAAAATAAAGGAACATCTTCTACTTTTGATCAAGAGAGTATCTTCTCAAGTCTCCTCCAAGATCATTTAATATCCCTTCCTCCAAGAACACGAAAGAAATTCTATTACAAGAGTTTAGTTTGTGCATATTATAGAGTTCATGGTCATTCTAGTAATGAATGCAAGACTTTGAGTAATATAGTCCAACACCTTAAGGAGTTTGGTGTTGTTCCTTATGTTGGGGCACTTAATTCCTCTAATTGATACTAATTTTCACTCTAGCATACATCACATCAATTATTTCGGTTCATCCTTATCTTGCACTAAGTGCGGGCAAGGAGTTAGGTAGTCATGTCCTCGTATGTCACTTGTTGTCTCTTTTGGATAGTTGACCACCTTTCATGTACATATAAGAGCAAGCTTGGGATGTGAGCGACATACCCTAAGTTGGCTCACATGTGACGTACTAAGTTTTGGGGGAAACTCCTTCTTCTTTTCATGGTGTAGCTTATTGGACACATACAATTTGGCATAGGGTTTTCCAGGGAAAGCTCTCATATCTTCTTCTACTTTAAAGAAATTACTCACAACAATGGAATAGAAATAGCTTTAAAGTTGGGGCATACATCGACACTCATATTTCACTATGTGAATTCCTTTATTCTTGTGATACATCCTTTTCTTTGTGGTGTCACTAGGCTTGATTTCCTCCAAGAGTGCAATTTTTATTTGAATTTTCATCTCTTGGAGACATCTGGCACGATGTTCCCCTAAGATGAGACAATTACATGAACAAAGAAAAATCCCAATTAACAAATTTTTTACATTGCAAAAGAATTACATTGTGGTTCCTTATTGAATTTATCAAGAGGATAGCTTTGGTATGGTTAGTATGATGGGAAGTCGATACACTAGCATGACTTTCTCATTATATGGTTAGAAGGCAATACACTTACATGAATTTCTCACTAAACCACCTCATTGCCAAGATAACTCATCTAGTGGACAAACTAAGCTTCCACTACCCCAAAGTGGGCAGCATATGTTATGGGGAAACAGCCCCATTCCACATTGTGTTGGAACGATTGTGCTTGATCCTTTGCTTTTTGTTTATTTTCCTTGGCCTTTGATAGGGTATGATTATGAATCCTTGTTATTTCTACATACCTAATATTCTTGAATGTCTACTTTAGTGTGAGTTTTACATGGGGTCATCCTCTCACTAAAGTGGGGGCAAAATGTAGTAACACAAAAAGTAGCCTTTTCCCTTCCTTGGTTTTGGATAATTGACATTGAAACTAAATTAATGGTGTCTTGGAGTAGTGTTGTAATGTGTTGTACACATTCACACCATTCTAGGAACTTTATTTGATTAAAATGTACCTTAATTGGTCCTTTGCAAAGGTGTTTTAACACACTTTCACACTTTTCTAGGATTTATTTGCTTAACTAAGCCTAATGGGCCCTTTTTCAAATAAAATATATTTAACTTGTACCTTATTTAGGTGTTGGAAAGTGTTGTAACACATTGTCACATTTACCTAGGGTCCCATTAATTAATGGTAGTTAATTGAGTTTAATTGATCCTTTTAATTTAAATTCAAGCCCCCTCTTCATGGATCTATCTTGGCACCCAATAATGATATTGTATGACATTTAAGCTAGGAAATCTAGTGTCCTAAAAGGTGCTACTAAGACCCATTCACCTTTACCGGTGCAAGGTGTCATCTCCACATAGGACAACCCTTTCTATGCATTTTTGAGGTGGGTTTTTTTTGGAAGAATGAAGAAGAATTTATATACTTTGTGTTGTCATTGATTTTACCATGTTTGGTCTGGTATTTTGGTTTGGTATGTAGTTTGTCTGAACCATATGAAGTTATCATCCTCTGGTATTTTGGTCTGCAGTTCTCTGTTGATGCAGATCATAACTTGCGATTTTGGAAAATTATTATTGGATGTCAAGAGTTTGCATATTCTTGATTTCATGTATGTAGGTGCTTGTATGGAAAAGTTTGCATTATTCAGTTGTTGCATTTTGTTATTAGCCCTATTCCTAGTCGACGTAATGGATAGTTAATGGATTAATTTGTGTTGCAAATATATGTGTGACCTATCTTTGGTCCATGCCAAAATGTTGTAGTGTACTACATGCTTGGATTATTTTTTGATAAGTTTTTCACTAATATGGAGCGGACAGTAAGACTTTTTGTTGAATCAAGATTGCATCTAATTAGGCCGACCTAATTGATGCTTGTGGATGGAACTGATATAAATATATATATTGAATAATTTTTAAGATCAAGGTGTTAATGAGAGAGTGTGTATGGTGTTATTAGAGATGCAAAGATGAAGTGTATCAAGTCTTTTTACTAAGCATTACCAAAAATAAATATGCACTTGCTAGGTGTACTCTATCAGTTAATTTTGGTTGTGAATCCATCTTCATTATTGTGATCTTTTGGAGGCAGTGACCCTCCTTGTTCAAACAATGAGTCCTATATGTAGGCAGTGATTTGTGTATCCAAGCAGTGATCCCTTTAGCAGTGAGCCTTTTATATTCGGTTTTGGAACTACTTTATTTTGTGAGTTAATTCTCACCAAGGTTTTTCCCTTATTGGGTTTTCCACGTAAATATGGTGTCTCTTGTGCTTGACATTGCTCTCTATTATTTTCAATTCATGGCTATACTTAATATCATATTAAATTGGATGTGAAGTTGATATGGGCTTGATGTTTAAGTTTGTAGACAACTGATTCACCCCCCCTTTCAGTTGTCTTGGACCTTTCTAACAATTGGTATTAGAGATTTGGTTCCTCCAAAGAAGTTGAACTGCTTGGGGAAGATCCTGAAGATTGAACAAATGGATGATAAACATGAGCTCTAAACTGCACTTGAAGATCTTGACATAGTTGAAAATGAAAATAGAGATTTAAAAGAAAATCTTGATGTGGAAAATGAATGTGTCCTGAAATTGAGAGAGCAATTGAAGAAATTTAGGGAAAGACATAAGGAAGTGAGTGAGCAATTAAAACAAGAGATCATTGATTTGAAGGTGCAAGTGGAGGAAAAGAAAAGAATTGAAGAATGTCTGAATAAAGTGGTGCAAAGCAATATTGATAAATGCACTATGCTTGAACAAGAGGTGGTGAATTTGAAAGTAGATCTAGAGAAAGCAAAACTCTGTGAAGATAATTTCAAGACAAGCTCCACCAAGCTTGATGAGTTGATTGCAGGATAGAGACCTTCTAAGGACAAAATTGGCTTGGGAAATGAAGCAGGTGAACACTCTAAGGCTATGTAGACCTCAAAAATTGTAGATAGTCAAAAGACTCAAGATAAAGGGAAGAAAAAAGGAAATTTAAGGAATTTTGCAAGAAGACTGCCTATCAGACAATCAAATGCTCAAATGTATTCATCTTTCAATGGTAATTTATTTTCATGTAATAAATTTCGTCACAAGGCATCAGAATGTAGAAGTAGAATGAATCAATATGCTAGTTCCTTTTTTGGACAATGTTTTAGATGCAAGAAAATTGGACATAGGCCTATTGAATGTAGATCTCAAGTGAGGATGATCAGTCAAGTGATGATGAATAGGTTTAATGGAGGTATATTGAATCAATCTTTTTTTGGTTACTATTATGCATGTAACATGTTTGGACACAAAGAAAATAAATGCAAATCAAGGATTAATGGAGGTCAAACAAATCAAAGAAATTTTGTCTGCTACAACTACAACAAACTAGGACATATTTCAAGAGTTTATAGAAGTAAAAAGGGAAAGGAATCTACTCTGGTAGAGAATAATGAACTGTAAATGAAATTAACAAGAATGAGGTTAAGCAAGAAATTAATAAGATCTAGAAAAAGAAAGAAGATCTAGAGTCGACTGATGTGTCTATGCTCTCATTTGGTGCAGACAGTTCCTCCAGGAATTAGACCTAGCATGCTCTTAGGGGGAGCATTAACAAAGAATTGTTTGAACCCCCTAGATATACAATGTGTCAGATGTTGACATGAGGATATGTTGCAGAGAATGAGTAAATAGAGGTTATGCAAAAGGAACCAGAAGAAAATGTGTAGGCATGATCATTTGTAGAGTGAATTAGGGTTTCTTAGTGTAGAGAAGGGTTTTTATCAGCTTTTTGAAGTCTACCGCATTTAATGTGAATTAGGGCATCGAGATGATCTATAAAGAAAAATTCATAGTTCACTTTTTGATCACTTATACATTTGAAGTGTTTGAAGAATGACTTGGAGCAATCTTGAAGTGATTATGAAGCGATCTAGAGTGATTTTGAGGCAATCTGCATAATTAATGATAAAAGATCTCTTTCAAGTTACAAAAAAGAAAAAAGCGAGAAGTTCTTTTGTTGAGTAAGAAAAGGTTTGAAAAGGATAAGCACGATGATGGAATCTCTTGACAAAGGATCGAGTGGCAATATTTCACTAATATTGAAGGGGATTGAGTTAAACAAGTTTGATCATCAAAAATTAAAGGAAATGGAACTAGGATTAAAGTCGAATGATTTGCAAAATGTAAAAACCCTGGGTATGGATTTGTGGGGACAATTCCCCTAGTTTGCTAACAAGGAATCAATCTTGTTCCTACTAAGTAAATTCAAGGACATCAGCATTATATTGGACAAACCATATTTGATTATGAAGGAGGCAATTGAAGCTATTACTAGCTTTACTGATAAACACCATTGTCAATCCCACTATAAGGTATGTCGCCTATGGTTTCTCTTATAAAATTTATTTCAAAAATTGTGAAGATTCTACTTCAACTATTGTTGTATATCTCACACATAAAATGGTGAAGGAAAACAAGCAGTTTGACTTATGTAGTCTAATTTTGTAAAACCTAATTGAGAATATGAGAATGTCATTGAATGAGGGTTATCCTTTCTAGTTTGGATCTCTACTTGTGTCTCTGGTATTTTACTTTCTGAATTCTCTACTAGCAAGTGTAAATGTTAAGTATCCCTATCACAAAACAAGTTTTCTAGTACTTAGAAGGTATGGAAGATAAAACAAGTGCATGCAAAAACTACTTCTCATCCTTGCAAAATAATTTTTTCTTCGATGTGTTTGTGTCTAGTTAGTTTCAAGAGGGTTCCTCTTCTAGAAAGAATGAGTTGGAAATCATTATTGGTGATTCCCCTCTAGAATCTATGAAGAGGAAAGTTATCTTGGAAGTAGAGAAGAATGAAGAAAAATCTTTTCCTGAAACAAAATCTGATTTTGAGAATATTCGGATGATGTTGGATAAAGGTGATATGAAGAAAATTGGTGAAATATGGCATGCCCATTCAATCCCACTATAAGGTATGTCGCCTATGGTTTCTCTTATAAAATTTATTTCAAAAATTGTGAAGATTCTACTTCAACTATTGTTGTATATCTCACACATAAAATGGTGAAGGAAAACAAGCAGTTTGACTTATGTAGTCTAATTTTGTAAAACCTAATTGAGAATATGAGAATGTCATTGAATGAGGGTTATCCTTTCTAGTTTGGATCTCTACTTGTGTCTCTGGTATTTTACTTTCTGAATTCTCTACTAGCAAGTGTAAATGTTAAGTATCCCTATCACAAAACAAGTTTTCTAGTACTTAGAAGGTATGGAAGATAAAACAAGTGCATGCAAAAACTACTTCTCATCCTTGCAAAATAATTTTTTCTTCGATGTGTTTGTGTCTAGTTAGTTTCAAGAGGGTTCCTCTTCTAGAAAGAATGAGTTGGAAATCATTATTGGTGATTCCCCTCTAGAATCTATGAAGAGGAAAGTTATCTTGGAAGTAGAGAAGAATGAAGAAAAATCTTTTCCTGAAACAAAATCTGATTTTGAGAATATTCGGATGATGTTGGATAAAGGTGATATGAAGAAAATTGGTGAAATATGGCATGCCCATTCTTTGGTTAAAATACTTAAACCTGAAGATGTGTTGATTGATCATTTTCTCAAAAAGAATATTGCAGTTTTAGATGTGTCTGACTCCTTACTGGATGATCAAGTTGAGGTTATTGAAGAAAGAATGTTGTTGAAAGGACATAAAGGGTGTAAGTTTAAAGCTATGATTGAGAGAAGATGTGACAAATCCAAACAAAATTTATCCACACATTAGTGGGACAAGAGAATTCATCAAGGAAATGTCTGACATTTATAAGTATTGTCTTCGGTGGCCTACAGATATTGATAACTTCATAAGTAAGATTGAAGAGTTGTTGAATCTGAGATAAATAATATTGGAAAGAATTTTGGTTTATTCAAAGACAAACATGTAAAATAGAGAATAAGAAATGGTGAATTACAAGTTGAGTTGTTGACTGATCAAAGATAGAGGGAAGAAATGGTTAAAAAAAATTAGTTGGCTAAGGAAATTGTTGAGGTACGGTTAGATCATCTCTCTGAAATACTTGATGTAGAAAATTATGAATGAAGATGTATGTCTCCAGACCAAACTTCTTCTTTTATGTAGTTATCTTTAATGGATAGTATGTGTACCAGAATGGGTTCAATACTGTTTTCTTGGAAAAGAATTCTTCCAATCATAAGAGAAAGGTACAAGAAAATCTTTCATGTAAAAAGTGTCATTTTCACTTGAATGTTTGAAATGGGGAGTTAGATTTTCTTTGTATATACTTGGTCACAATGTACATATGTTTTCATCCAATTTTTGGTCACCCTTTTGCATTGATGTCAAAGGGGGAGAGAGAGTTATATGAAAAACTAAAAAGGGGAAATGTTTGAGATGTTTTTGGCACATGTTGCCATCAATGACAAAGGGGGAGATTGTTAGAAGAAGGAAGAAGAATGTCTAGACTTTGTGTTTTCATTGATGTCACCATGTTTGGTTTGGTATTTTGGTTCGGTATGCAGTTTGTTTGAACCAATATGCAGTTATCATCCTCTGATATTTTGGTCCATAGTTCTCCATTGATGCAGATCATAACTTACGGTTTTGGAAAATCATTATTGGATATCAGGATTGTGTATATTCTGGATTTCATGTATGCAGGTGCTCGTATGGTGAAGTTGACATTATTCAGTTGTTGCATTTTTTTATTAGCCCTATTCCTAGTAGACTTAATGGATAGTTAATGGATTAATTTGTGTTGTGGATATATGTGTGACCTATCTTTTGTCCATGCCGACATGTTGTAGTGTACTATACGCTTAGATTATTTTTTGGAGAAGTTTTGCACTAATATGGAGCCAACAGTTAGTCTTTTTGGTGAATCAAGATTGCATCTAATTAGGCTAACCTAATTGATGCTTGCGGATTGAAAATATATATATATATATATATATATATTGGATAAGTTTTGAGATCAAGGTGTGAATTTGAGAGTGTGTATGGTGTTATGCGAGATGTGAAGATGAAGTGTATCAAGTCTATTTACTGAGCATTACCAGAACTGAATCTGCAGTTGCTAGGTGTACTCTATTAGTTCATTTTGGTTGTGAAGCCATCTTTAATATTGTAATCTTTTGTAGGAAGTGAGCCTCTTTGTTTGGATAGTGAGTCTTATCTATAAGCAGTGAGCCTTATATTTGGGGAGTGATCTCTTTAGTAGTAAGCCTTTTATATTCAGTTTTGGAACTACTTTATTTTGTGAGTTAATCCTCACCGTGGTTTTTCCCTTATTGGGTTTTCTACATAAATATGGTGTCTCTTGTACTTGACATTGCTCTCTATTATTTTCATTTCATGATTATACTTAATAGCAGATTAAAGTGGATGTGAAGTTGATATGTGTTACATGTTTAAGTTTGTAGACAACGGATTCACCCCCCTTCTTAGTTTTCTTGGATCTTTCTAAAAAAATTATGTACTTTCACCTCCCTAAAGCGTGGTCCTAGAAATTGTGCCAAGACCCATTCACCTTTTTGGGACACCCTCTTTTTATGCATTTTTTAGGTGGGTTTTTTATGTTATTTCATGCCCCAAAGTAGGGTCCTAGAAAGTTTTTCTAGGACCCATTTTCCTTTAGTGGCGAAATGGGTCCTCCCTTAATAGGACCCCTCCTTTTGAATTTAATTGTGATAGGATCCTTATAATTTTAATATGAAAATCTAAGGTTGGCTTGAATTATTTGAATTCATTGATTCATCTAGCAACTTTGAGAGAGAATCCTTATAGAAATTTTGAGTCTACAAAGCATTTTCCAAGGCATTTCAAGGCATATTTTCAAGGTTCATAACAGCAATTCAAGATAATTTCATCATGTCAAGGGTTTTATGCATTCATGCATGTTGTTGAGCCAAGATTGTTGATGTAACATTGAAGATCCTTCTTGTAAGAATTTTTTCACATCTATTTGAGATCAAGATCTACATTCTCCATGGACACTTCATATTAGTTTGCAGATTTTTACTCCAAAGATGACATCCTGGAAGGTATCATCAAGTAATTATTCCATGTTTCATGCTTCAATTTCATTATTTCATCAATTTGTTTCATTACCTAAAAGGGGTTTAATTGAGGAAAACCTCTATCCCCTAACAAAAAACATTTTTCTTATCTTCCATGTGTGGTTATAGGTTTTAGATTGAAGAGCACGATGAAGCAAAATTGCAAAAGTTGTCAAGTTGCAAGATTTTCATTTATAGTGCAATAACAAAGAAAAGAGGCTACAAAATTTATTTTATAATTTTGTGAGATGATAACTAGGGAATCTGGAAGTACATGTTCATCAAGGAACAAAACCCAGAAGTCAGTTTTATGAAACCCTAAAAGGACCCATTTTCCACTAAAGGTGAATGAGTCCTAAGTAGGGTTTGAAGCAGTGAAAACTTGGGATCTAGGAGTGAAAGTTGAGAGGAATCAAACCACAAAGTTGGTTTTTGGAACTCTCATGAGGACCCATTTGCAACTAGGGTCGAATGAGTCCTCTATGGCCTACACATCATTTCAAGCCCTCAAAACTCCCCTTTTCATTGCTATAATAGTTAGGGTTAGTTTCTAATTGTTTTTTGCATGTTTCAGCCCTCATAATCGAATTTTTTAATAAGAAAAGGAAATTAATGGTTTATCATCTTATTCATTCATTGTGGTAAACCCTACTTTTTCTATTAAACATTTTGGTGAGCCTGACTCATTGAATATTACAATTTTTTGATTTTGGAAGTCTTTCATTGCATCCTAGATTAGATCTTGCATTCATTTCCATCCATTTGCATTGAATTAGATATCATTTAGTGTTTCTTACTTTGCATTCAAACTTGCATCTCATTTAGAGTTTAGAATTGCATTGTTTTGCATTCTCTAAATCTAAAAAATATAAAAACAAATAAATCACTTTGCATATCATTTAGATCATATAAATTCACATTTGAAAATTAAAAAAAAATTGCATTTAAAAAGTAATTATATAGGTCATTGTTTTCCCTTCATTTCACTTGCATTAGGTCATCAAATTGTGGAAATTTCTGTCATTAAATTTATA
Organism: Sequoia sempervirens; assembly: GCA_007258455.2. NCBI lineage: Eukaryota > Viridiplantae > Streptophyta > Pinopsida > Cupressales > Cupressaceae > Sequoia > Sequoia sempervirens. Next base: position 355,471,607 of record VDFB02105785.1, read on the forward strand.
GTTTGAAACTAGGCATGAAAAACACATAAATCAACTTTAAAAATTACAGTTTTCACCTTTTTAAAACCCTAATTTGGGACCCATTCACCCTTACTAGTGAATGATTCCATGTTCATACCTAGAATGCATCATGTGGCATCTGAAAAGGCATTAAAAATCACTCAAAAATTAGGAAAAACATTTCAAAAATCCTTATCCAAGACCCATTCACTAGTAAAGGCGAATGAGTCCCTCATCAAGCCTAAAACTACCTTGTACAACATTGAAAACCTTTTTCTATACTTCCTAAGCTTTCTAATAACCTATAGTATCAGTTTGGAAAGTTTTAGGAAATTTTGTTTTATGCATCTAGTTCAAAAACATCAATTTAGGGTAGCCATTTTTTAAATCATTTCAATAGAAAAAATCTTAGATCTGAAAAATGTTTACATTTCTAAAATTTTGCATTATTTCATCCACAATTTTAATACTCATGAAACTTTGCATAAGTTGGATAAAAGTAATTTTCACTTTTTCATACACAATGATTACATTCATAAAAATTTACATAAGTTTGATAAAAGTGCTTTTCAATTTTCGATACACCTTGATTGGAGTTTTGAAGTCTTACATACATTGGATAAAAGTACTTTTCATCTTTGGATATACATAATTCATATTTTTGAAGCATTACATAGGATGTTATAGGCACTTTTCATTTTTGGTCAAACAATGTTAGCATCCTACCTTTCTAAACATAATTCCACCCCTCACACTCATAATAATTCTTTAGTGAAAGAGAATACAACCTTGGGTAATCATAATAATCATATTTTTTCTTCTCCTAATATCTCTCCTAATTATGAAGAAGATATTTTGGCATTATAGGAACTAATCAATGAGAGTTTTGAGAACCCTAGTTGTTTCTCTCCCCTTACCCCTCCTATTCGACAAGACATTACTAAACAAGAGGACACAACTATAGCTAATCATGATGATCACATGATATACAAAGAGACCATTGAAGCCTACATACGTAACACATCTCCCAACATCTTCCCCTCTTGTGATAATGTTATACATGATGAGGATATTTTGGCATTAGATAAAAAAATCTTGAAAATCTATGACAACCCTCTTTATGTTTCTTCCCTTACCTATCCTATTTTGGAGGGAATTATAAAACATAAGGATGTGATTGTAGATGATCATGATAATCACATTGGTTCTTCTCCTAGTATCCTTCCTAGTCATATAGGAAATAGATTAGTGTTACAAGAAACACTTGAAAGTCATGAAAATCTTATTTTTCCCTTTCCTATTACTTCTACCAATTGGGGAGATCTATTTGAATGAAAGTATCCAATCATTGATAATCATGATTCTCCTTCTCTTGATACCTCTCCTATTTTTTATGAACATCTTAAAAGATTTCCTACTAGGATAGATAATAAGACACAAGAGAATAAGGATGGAATCATGGAAAATCATAACAATCAAATTGGATCTTCTCCTAATATGTCTATTGATAAAGAAGATACTTTGATGTTAAAATATCAAAGCATAAGAGTCATGAGAATCTTAGGTGCCTCTATTCCCCTAAGGAATTCATTATTGAACAAGAGAATTCTATAATTGATAACCAAGATAATCCAACCATTGATAACTCCCTTACTAGCGATGAAGTTACTTTAGAAGAACCAAACATTGAATGTCATGAACATTTAGATTTTATCTCTCCTAAAAAATATCCTCCTAGTGAGGATATCATGATGGAAGAAAATGATAAAAATAGTGATGTGACTTCCTTAGATGATGGTAAAGCTAGATGGTCACACTAAATTCACTTCATTAGAAAGACATCAACTTGAAATTGTTGAGGTTATGAATGCACAAGTGTCCATTAGATCCCCCTTGACTATTGTACCTCCTACATACCTTGTGGGACATCCTAAGAATCCTCTAATTATTTACCTACCCTCACAATGACCACAAACTCAAAATAAACCTATGCTAATCCTTGAACCACCCAAGAATAATTTTTTGTAGCAATCGATTCAAAATATTGTTGCTTATATGTATAAGACTAGGAACAATCTACAACCAAGAAAAACAACTCAAACATCCCTCCAATTGCCTAACCCTATCTTACCTATCCCTCCTTTTTTTCCTTAAAAAATCATAAAGGAGTATGATCTTGTTGAACAACTAAAGAATAATCCTGCTAAGATATCCTTAAGGGATCTTATTCACAATTCGCCTCATTATCATAACATGTTTAAAAGTGCTTTACAACAAGTCCCTACCACTCCTAATGTGCAATCAAATTATGTGGCAACCCAAGTTCAAGCTATGGCTCCAGTTAACTTGGAAATTACTTTCCATCAAGATCAGTTACCTCCCTTGGAAATTTAGAAGAAGTGTGAAGCTTTCAATATAATAGTCCACATTGGTCAAATTGTGACAAAATGAAGTCTTGTTAACAATGCTTCGACCCTAAATGTGTGTAGTGTGAGACTTTTGAAAAGACTTTGAATAAGTAAAAATGATATCAAACCTAATTCTTTATCTATTCATGGATTTGAAAACATAATAAAACAACCACTCAAAGTCATTACATTACCTATCAAACTTGAGAACGCCACATTACAAACACAGGTCCATGTTATGCCTGATGATATTTCATGCAACATTCTTTTAGGGAGGCCATGGACTCATGAAATGAATTGTGTTCCTTCTACTTTGCACCATGTAATGAAATATGTCTACAAAAACCAATTCTACACACTAAAAGTCGATCCAAAACCCGAAAGTTGCTTGATGGCCAAAAGAGGACAAAATCCTTTGGAAGCATTGGAATCCTATACACCGCAAGAAGTCACAAAAGAACAAAAAGAACACGAGAGGAAAATTAAGCAAGTCACTAAGATATTGAGAGATGATTGGGGTTCCTTAGATTTCACACCAACATTCATGGGAGAATACAAGATCATAAACAAAGACTCTGAAAAGGGAAAAGAAAAAATGATAATGTCAACACAAAATTTGGAAGACCCATCGAAAGTATTAACCTAAACCAATTTAAAAGAAAAAAATTACACAAAAAACTTTGATGAAGTTGACTATCAACAACCTTTGAATCATAAGAAATACAAAATATTTATGGAAGAGGTTGTGAACTTATGAAATAGCTAGGATATTTTGGAAAAAGATGTGGTGCTAGAGAATGAGGTATTTGTGTCCCTATAGAGCCTAACACACAAGAAACAACTCATGTCCTTGGTTATTGTCCTTTGATAGAAATAAACCCATCAAACAATCCGTCACTCAATATCAACACTATAAAAAAGATTCTTCTAAGTCGACTTTAGCAATAGTGCATCTTGAACTGATAGACACTATTGGTCTTAATTGTTATTCTTCGCAAGAACTGAAACAAACAAAGAAATCTTCTCTTAATGTCAATGTCATCACGAAAAACACTAATGATTCGAATTTGATGGATTTTACACCCTCTTGTAAAGGAGAGTACAAAATCTCATAATCTAAAGGGTCTTATGTAGGTTTGAAACCTTGTAGTAAGAAAGACATATCTTTGTCACAAAATAAAGGAACATCCTCTACTTTTTATCAAGAGAGTATCTTGTTGAGACTCCTCCAAGATCATTTGATACCCCTTCCTCCAACAACACGAAAGAAATTCTATTACAAGAGCTTATTTTTTGCATATCATAGAGTACATGGTCATTCTACTAATGAATGCAGGGCTTTGAGTAATAAATTTCAACATCTTAAGGATTTTGGTGTTGTTCCTTATGTTGGGGCACCTAATTCCTCTAATTGATACCGATTTTCACTCTAGCATGCATATCATTTTGGCTCATCCTTTTCTTGCACTAAGTGGGGGCAAGGAGTTAGGTAGCCTTGTCCTTGTATTTCACTTGTCTGTTTTGGCTAGTTGACCACCTTTCATGTACATATAAGAGCAAGCTTTGCATGTGGGCGACGTGCCTTAAATTGTCTCATATGTGACATATTGAGTTTTGGGAGCAACCCCTTCCCCTTTTCATGATGTAGCTTATTAGAAACATATGACCTAACATAGGGTTTTTTGGGGAAAGCTCTCATGTCTTCTTCTACTTTAAATCAATTTCTCACAACAATGGTGTTAACAACTACTTTAAAGTGGGGGAATACATTGACATTCATATTTCACAATGTGATTTTATTTATTCTTGTGATACATCCTTTTCTTTGTGGTGTCATTGGGCTTGATTTCCTCCAAAAGTGTGATATTTCTTTGACTTGTACTCTCTTGGAGACATTAGGCATTATGTTCCCCTAAGATGAGACCATTACATGAACAAATCAAAATCCCCTTTAACAAAATTTTCACATTACAAAATCATTACATTGTGGTTCCTTATTGAAGTTATCAAGAGGATAGATTTGGTATGGTTAGTATGATGGAAAGTCGATACACTGGCATGACTTTCTCATTGTATGGTGAGAAGGTGATACACTAGCATTGGAATGGTTGTGCTTGATCCTTTTTTTTTGTTTATTTTTCTTGGTCTTTGATAGGGTATGATTATGTATAATTTCTTTGTTATTGCTACATCTTAAGAGTCTTCAATTTCTACTTTAGTGTGAGTTTTACATGGGGTCATCCTCTCACTAAAGCAGGGGAAAATGTAGTAACACAAAAAGTAGCCTTTTCCCTTACTTGATTTTGGATAATTGACATTGACATTGAATTAATGGTGTCTTAGAGTAGTGTTGTAATGTGTTGTACACATTCACACCATTCTAGGACCTTTATTTGATTAAAATGTACCTTAATTGGTCTTTTGCAAAGATGTTGTAAAGTGTTCTAAGACACTTTCACACTTTTCAAGGATTTATTTGCTTAATTAAGCTTAATGGGCCCTTTTTCAAATAAAATATATTTAACTTGTAGCTTATTTAGGTGTTACATAAGCAATCAAGACATTTGTTATCTCATCCTATTCATAAGATGGTTGAGTCAACCAAATATTTCCAATCTTCTTTAATCCATTAGTTTCTTCAAGAGTCTTCAAGACTTTCTCTTTTGTAAAATATTCTTCATTATCATCATTGTCCTTTCCTTCTTCTTCAGTTGATGGCAAGTCAACTATCTCTACGGCCTTTTTCTTCTTTTCTTCTATATTCAATTCCTTTGTTTTCGGAGGAGAACCGAAGGTAATTATTCTTGCCTTCTTCTTCTTGAAGGAAGTTCCTACTTCAACTATCCCAATAGGACTAGGAACCAAACCAAAATTCCACATATTTATCATGTTTTCAAAGTAATCTTTACAAACTTTTTCTTTTTCAACCAAACATCCTAGATACTGGTAGAACTGCTTTCCAACCAGTGCAACTGACTTCCATACAACATTTTCTTCAAAGTTAATGACTTTAGAAAATACATCATCAGACATATAACCAAAGATCTAAACCAAAAAGCATAATTCTCATTCATAGTCATATCAATGTTTTCCATCAATTGTCTCCTCAACAAATCAGACAAATCATAATCTTCATCATTTTCATCCATTTAATATGCAGTATAAATAGAAATTTCTAAGGTAGAGCCTTCCCTATTTCTAAAATAAATCTTGTAATAAATGTTGTATGTTACATAACTTATCATGGGGTTAATGATAGTATAAATTATGAGTTCCCTCTGATCTCCCATAACACCTGTTAGGGTTTCAACTTCTTTATTCCTCATGGACTTCTTCACTAGAACAGGTCCAATACCACATAAACTTGTAATTGCTTCAATTGCTTCTTTCGAAATTGTATAGGGTTTGTCAAAAATCATCTGTCCATTTCAAATTTTGCTCAGGACAAACTGAGTAACATCCACATTTGAAAAATATGGAAATTTGCTCTAGATATCCAAGCCCTTATGCCCTGAATTCTTGACCTTTTGCATTTTCTCAACTAAAAGTGAATCTTTGAGATTTTGAATCTTTTCATTATTATATTCATCAATTTGTAACTTACTCAACTTCTATAGATCGTTGTTGCATGGATTAAATATCACCATTTCCTTTGATTCCATTGTTTTGGACCTATTCTTTGTATTTTGCTTTCCAATCAACCCTAACCCTTTATCTCACAGCTGCTCTTCACTTCTTAGCTCATTCAATTCGCAATGTGAAGAAAATGACCACTTAATTTCCTTAATTAACTTGTTTCTTTTAGGGTTTCCTCACAAAGAGAAATTTATTGTTTATGACATCATCATTTGTACCTCACTTTGTCAAAATATTTTCTTCTCAGCCAATGTCATTGGATCAACTTTCTCCTAAATTTTCATTTATTGCTTTAACCAATTTTTCAGAAACAATGTAAGCCAGGAGGGGCTCTGCAAATTTCTTGATTCACCTCTTTTCTACCAAAATTTTCTTTAATTCCTTCAAAATAGAGATGCACATCATATGTCCATGTGTCCTAGCATGACACCTCACATATTGGGGGGTGTGTGCAAGAAGTTGAGTCCACTTTTTGGGAATAAAGTGGAAGTGTTTTCCCTAATTTTCAAAAAATTTCAAAATTGACCTAAAAATTTGAAGCACTTAAAGATTGAATCTTGAAAAAATCAGTAATATGAAATGTAGTACTCAGAATCTAGTTTCCAAATATGGAATTTATTTTAATACCCAGATGACACAAATTGATTTTCAATAGGAATGTTTAAAAACCACCATTTAAAAGTCACTCTTTTTTACCATACCATGCACGTGTATATCATCCATATTTTGACCTAAATAATTGTATTTTTCTTAATCCTTTTGGGAAATGGTCTCTAGCACATTGAAGAATGTTCATGATATTTTTTTGTATTTTTTTTTTAATATATTTTTTTGTTAATTTTTTATTGGCCATTTCCACGTGTACATCACACATAAGATGACCTAAAATTATCATTTTTTTATTTTTATTTTTTTCAAATTGAAAATAATTGTCTGAATATTGTTCACATACAATTTGTTTTTCAAAAAATTATTTTAAGAAAAATTTATTAAAATAATTTTAAAAAACTTGATATTTCAGGTTTATGGATCAATTTCATCAAAAAATATTTGAAAAATAGAAAAAAATAATCCAATTAGAAAAAAGATTGCATATTTAGAATCCACACAATTTCATCTAAAATGGGTTTTAATTTCATAAAATAATTCTAAAAAAAGCCCATCAACCATATTGACATAGTTAGTTCTTTCTCTCAATATTGTCAGGAACTTGTACTTCTAGGTCCAAGGCTAAGGTTTGGGTTAGCATGCATTTTCTAAGCCTAAATCCAAATGAGAAATATGGATTGTGATTTTCAAACCTTTTGGAATGATTACCCACTTTGAAATGGGTATCTATTCTAAAAATCAATGGGTACATATTTTAAAGCTAAAAAATGACACTTCCACTAGAAGTGGACTCAACTTCTTGCACTTGTTGGTATATGGAGCCTAATTAGACTCAGAGGTTGAATTTTTCCCACTTTTATCGGTGCGGTTTCCCCCCAAATTATTTAATGGGGGTTTGGGGGCAACACCCCCAAGACGGGGTCAAGGGGCAGTGCCCCTAGCACTCTCCCTGTCACAATATAGGGCAGGGTCAAGGGGCAGCACCCTCGAAACCTCTCACGATTTTAATTATTTTATAAAGGCATTGGGTGTTATTTTTTTCTATTGGCTGACATAAAAAAATAAATTAAAAAAAAAAACCTATTTTATAACTGACATAAGTTTTGATAAAAGACTAAGGGTTAAGTTTTCTATTGATATTGTATTGTATCATTTTACAGTGGTATTGAGTTGCGAGGATTACTAGTTTTAATCAGTTTGATTTATTGGATAATACTATTGGACTCTATATTGGTGGATGTAGCCTAATTTTGGGTGAACCACGTTAAATATTGTCTCTTGTTGTTATTATTTTTGTGTTTTTCATTCCTTTGTTTAATCTTTATTTGCATTTAATTGATATTTTCTACATGCAATTCCTAACAGCACTTACCCCAAGGTTTTTCTATATTTTTCTATGACTGCTCCCCCTAAAACCAATACTGTGTTCAATTCTTAGAAGAAGTATCTGCACCATATGCAAATATAGAGTTATTTGATGCATCCTTGTTCTCAGGGTCTTCCTTTTTCCTCCAAATTTTTGACATCTCTCTCCTTACTTCTTCTGGATCTACCTTGTTCACTACCTTGATCTTTTGTTCCAAATTAGTTTGCTTTCAAACTTTGTTACAACAAAATTTTGAGATATGTCCAGGTTTGTTACAATTGTCAGACATAACATGTCCAAGATCAAATGAATTTTCTTTTATCCTGCACTGATTGGCCTTGTGTCCAAAGATATTGTATGTGTAACAATAGCCTTGAAAATATTGAATCCTTCTACTAGTATTAAATATGTTCATGCTTCCACATTTTATTGCTCTATGTCCAAACTTATTGTAAACATAGCATTGTCTAGCAAAAAATCTAGCATTTTGACTCATTCTACTCTGGTTCATTTTATTTCTATATTTTGTTGCTCTATGGCCAAATTTATTGTATGAGAAACAAAAATCATTAAAATATGGGTACCTTGGAGCATTTGGTTGTCAAATGGGAATCTTTTTGGTGTTGTTCCTTTGGTTCTTGTTTTGGTGAGTATTGCCTTGATATTTCCTTTGATTGTCCACTTTGTTGAAAATTGTTTTGATCTAAGTTGATTTTTTTCCTTCAAGTCCTAGACTGCTTCTATCCTTTATAGATTTATGAGATGAAATTAACTCATCAAGCATTGCAGAGCTTGTCTTGAACCTTTCTTCATGAGTTTTGGCTTTTTCCAGATCAGTTCTTAGGGTTACTACTTCTTGTTCAAGCTTATATAACATTTTTTGTCTTCTGATTAATAATTTCTTTCAAGAATTCTTCCTCTATCTTGCCTTGTTCAATTTCTGATTTCAGATTCTCTTCCACCTTTTTTCTCTCTTCAAGTTTCATTCTTAGATTTTCAACAATCTCCTTTACATCCTTCAGTTCCTAGTTAATTTCTTTATATTTCAACTTGAACTTTTGGATCTAATTCCTTAGTTTCTAAATGCACTCACCTACTTGCTTGAAATTTTCTTTCAGATATCCATTTCCAGACTCTATAGTCTTTGTTCTGAATTATTCATCTGAATCAAATCCCTTCGTCATTTTTTTCAACCTACCAAGATCTCCTCTGAGCTATTAAACTCAATCCAAAGTACGAAGCTCTGATACCAATTTTTGAACAAGACAACTAAGAGGGGGGTGAATCAATTGTCACCAAATTTAAACTTCTTTCGTTCATTTACCAAAGCATAATACTAATTCAATGATTCAACATCAAGTGAAAAGGAAAAAAATAGAAAACTATCACATAGATATAGTAACACCAGCTTTATGTGGAAAACCCAATAAGGGAAAAACCATGGTGAGGATTAACTCACACTATAGAGAATATCAAAACCGATTATGAAAGGCTCACTGCCTAAGATAAGGTTCACTACCTGAGATAAGGCTCATTTCCTAAGATAAGGACTCGCTATCCATAGGGATACAACTCGAAGATACAAAATATTTCTATCCACCAAGATACAATAGTAGTGGCTCACTACTAGAGAACTAATAAGATACACCTTCAATGTGTAGAGTTCAAGTCCGTTCAAGCTCCATATAAGAAGTATTGTATTTCAGCAGTTGTTCACTCATTATATTCTAAACTTCACACCTTCTTCTCTTTTTCTCTTCTCATTCTCTATCTTTTTCTTCTCGTGTCCTTCACATATCTTTTCTAGAGTGACTCATATATATATATATATATATATATATATATATATATATACCATTCATCGATTAGGTCGGCCTAATTAGATGAAAACAAAGATAACTAAAATACTCTTGTCGGAACCATATGTAATTATACATTTTATCCTCATGATGCAATATACCAAGTCAGCTAAGACTTATACAAAATATCTTCCAAGTAGATTCAATCATCTTAATACAAAACATGTGCTAGGTCGGCCAAGGCAGAGAACTAAACACAAAAACTCCAAATTGCTAAACACTTCTTCAATCAAACACTTTTCGAACCTAGACAATTTAATGTTTCACTGGTAAAGGGTAACTTAGATAGATAATAACTTTTGGTAGACTTCCATTTATATGTATCACTATGCTGGCATCAATGGCAATTTGTTGACATCAATGACAACCTTCAATACTCTTTTCATTCTTGCAACAAAATGTCTAAATAATAATAAAAAATCAATCCTAACTATTATAATAGCAATAAAGAAGGTTTTAAGATGTTGAAACAATGTGTGCCTTACTAAAAATGTGTTGTTTTCAGGGCTACTGAGGACTCATTCGCCCAGTGGGAAATGGTTCCCTATTAGGGTTCTAGAAAATCACATTTGAGGTCTTGTTCCTTGATGTTTACACTCTCAAACCCCATGTGATCAGCTCCTGAAAGTTGGAAATCAATTTTGTAGAGCACTTTTTGTGATCTTGCAAGTAGCATGACAACTTTTGCAAATTTTCAATCTTGACAACTTTGCAACTTTTTTCTCCACTTTATCTTCAACCTAAAACCTACAATCACACATCAAAGAAGAAGAAATTTTTTTGATTGTTAGGGAATAGGTATTTTCCTTGGTTAAAACCCATTTAGGTAATTAAACCTTATGATGAAACAATGAAACAATGAAACAATGAAACATGAAACATGAAAGAGTGATACCTTGGATGAGGTCTTGGAATTCAAATCTGAAACTTAGCATGAAGTGGTCATAATAAGTGTAGATCTTGATCATAAACTTGGCATAGGATAATAGCTTTGAAAACTTTAACTTGATCACCAGTGCTACAACATCACATTAGCTCAACATGCAAGACTTTGATATGATAAAAGAGATCCTTGACTACTGCAATAAAACCTTGGTAATATGACCTTGAATGCTCTTGTAAACTATATAATGCTCTTATGAAAGTACTCTTGATTGCTTATGAAGATCTAGGATAAAACTAAGTGAATTAACCTTATATTTATACTAAACATAAGATTTAATCTCAAAATTAAAACAACACAAGCCAACATTAGATCTAGGATTCAAAATCACTAAGATCCCACCACAAATAAGTTCAAAAATGGGTTTCCTAGGTAAGGAGGACCCATTCTCCACCTTGGGAAAATGGGTCCTAACATAGTTTACTAGGAGCAAGTTTCAGGGAGGTGAAATAACATGTAAAAAGGGGGTCCTAGGACATATTGAAGACCCACTCACTATCCTTGGATTCAAACCTTTCCAAATCAAGTGTTATGCAACATTATTAATGAGTGTCAGGATATATGCTTCAGAAGATGCAATAAATAAGGATTCAATTTGAATTTAAGGGGCCAATTAAACTCTAATTAACCTCAATTAATTAATGAAGACATAGGTTAGTGTGAAAGTGTAAGAAAACACTTTACAACACCCTAAATAAGGCACAATTAGGTTCATTTTATCATTAATTACTAACTCCCAATCTAAGTGTGAAATAGAGTTACTTTTTTCGACACTACATTTTTCCCCCACTTTCGTGAGATTTTTCTCCCATGACAAATTCACACTAAATTAGACATTCAAGATGCTTATGTATGCAACAATGACAAAGATACATAATCATACCCTATCAAATACTAAGAAAAATAAATGAAAAAAAAAGGATCAAGCTTTGATCGTTCCAACACAATGTGGAACGTGATTGTTTGTCTGAAACAAGGATCAAGCTTTGATAGTTTGTCCAACATGATGTGGACTAGGTCTAGGTTGTTTTTCTGTAACATGCATGCTCACTCTGGGGTAGTGGAACCTCAAGCCATCCACTAGGTGAGTTGTCCCAATAAGGAACCACAATGCTATGATTTTGAATGTAATGTCCATAAATTTTTATTATTTAAATGGTATTTTTCTTTGTTTGTGTAAGGTATTCTTCTTAGGTAACATTATGCCTAATATTTCCAAGAGAGGACAAATCAAGAATATCAGATCACCACTTATGGAATTCCTTGTTCGCATCATGCCACTAAGGGAAATCGTATGCTTAGAAATATCACACTCTTCGAGGAAATAAAACCCAATGACACCACCAAGAAAAGGACATGTGACAAGAAAAAAGAAAATCATGCCATGAAATATGCAAAATTTCAAAATATATGTCATCAATGTATGCCCCCACTTTAAAGTAGTTGCTAACACCATTACTGTGAGCATTTGCTTTAAAGTAGCCAATGTTTTCTCCTAAGACATGATATATTTCCTCAAAAAATCCTATGCCAAGTCATATTTTTCTAAAATAAAGCTATGTCATGAAAAAGGAAGGAGGGGTTGCCCCCAAAAATACATAAGGGATTTATGGATTTGGAGTCATTATGTCTTTGCTACAATGTTGTCATAGAGCTCATAACTATCATCATTCCCCAAATACTCATAGAACTAGAACAATGGCACATAAAAAGTGAAAACAAGGAAAAATACTTCTAGTTCAACATCGAAGATACCTAAATGTCTCAACTGTTGGTATATGGCGACTTTGTAAAAACCTAATTCTGGAAGCTTCTAAAAGCTTGTTAAAAGGGGTTGGGATGGGGGTTACAGTATGATGAAAAATGTGATTATTCGCGAGATTGTAATAGGTTTTGCACTGGATAATAAAAGTATTGGATGGCTGCGGTTTGGTGGATGTAGCCCAGATTGGGTGAACCATGTTAAATTCTCTGTGTTATGATTTATTCTATGTATGTTTTAGTTTCTCTGTTTATTATTTAAATCTGCATTTAATTGTTAGATATCTACCATCTCTAACCCTAACATCAACACCTTGCGTCATCCCCAAAAGGAAAACACCAGATAAATTAAAAATATAAAATGTTTATGATATAGAGAATAATGTAGGTACATATAGAAGAATGCATAAAAAGAGAGAGACACACATCAAACAAAACATAACGAAGGATCACATTATGCACATACAATCAATAGAGAAACATGAAAAATAAAATAAATCAAATGACTAGTAAGGCACATGTGGGTCAACCTATAGCAATTCATCTGCATCCCAATCTCAATCGGTATATACGAAAGGTAGTCAACTAGCCAAAGAGACAACAACACATTCCAAAACTAGGACGAGGCTACCTAACACCTTTCCCCCACTAAGTGTAGGACAAGTATGAGCTGAGATGAATGATGATATGCCACTCATTGCAAAAAGGAAAGGATTTTCAATGAATGTAAAACATGCAATAGTGATTATGCTATGATCCTACAGCTATTACATGGAAATTAGTAGCATCTATTGTTATTAATTATAATGAGTAGACAAAGAATTAACTTGATGCATATCTAATGAGATATCCCCACATGTATCTATCTATAAATTTAGGATGCACAAAAGTTAAATTAGGTTTAGAAGAATCTTTTATAAGAGTGTTGATGTTAGTGTAGTGTAGAAAAAAGTATCCATTTTTCACACTTTATTTGGGAATAATTAATATTAAAATGAGCTTAATGTTGTCTTGATTTAGTGTTGTAAACATTCACATTAGATTTAGGGCCCTTTAAACTAAATGGACCCAATTCTGCCTTATTTAGGGTGTTGTAAAGTGCATATTTACACTTTCACACTGGTCTATAGCTTTATTAATTAATTGGGAAAGTATTTATGCCTTAATTGGTCCTATTTTGTATCCACAAGCCTTATTAAATACATTTTAAGGATAGTCTCAACACTTATCAAATAACCAATCATAATTCAATATTTTGGGTCATGTGTTCCAGATTTGGTAATTTGGGACTCATACACCACCTTGGGCATATGAGTCTCACCTAGGTCTTGGGACCTAATTTCAAATTGCACATTAAACAAGACACTCCTATAAATCTGTGTCTCAGGTTTTAAATACTAGGACTCATACCCCACAACTAGCTTATGAGTCCCGCTTTAACTAGGACCTATATTGAATCAAATTTTTGGTGGAATTTTATTATCCTAAATCTAATGTCGGCTTGTAGTGCTATAATTTTGGGAATTTTGGAATAAAAAAGTATAAATACAAGGTTATTTCACATAATTTATCCTAACAATACCTAGCAATTTTGAGTTAAGCATCCTAATATTTCACAAGAACATCATAGAGCATTCAAGGGAATTCAAAGGAAGATTTATAGAAGATTATTGGAGCAATCAAGATCCATTATTATTCCAAAGGCTTGATGCATAATGCATGTGGTTTTGAGCTAATGTTATGATGTATTGTTCAAGATTAATTCAAATATTCAAATTCATTATCCTTCATCAAGAATCATGATCAATATCTACATCCATTAAGGTCACTTCATGCTTGTTTGCAAATCTACAAGGTTTCAAACAAGGTTCTATTGTTTCATCTTATGTTTTATGTTTCATTTCATTCATGTTTCTTCTCTCATTAAGGTTTGATTACCAAAATGGGGTTTAACCAAGGAAAACCCCCATTCCCTAACAAAACAACACTTTTTCTCTCTTTGTGTGATTTTAGGTTTATATGTTGAAGAAAAAGTGGATTTGAAGCCTTCAAAAGTATCAAAATGATAAAGTTGCAAAAGTTGTCAAATTTGTCATAAAAATTTGTCAAGGCTCATGGAAACTTAGATCTAGAGCAAGATATTCAACTTATTTACATGAAACTACTGGGAAAGTGATTATTTGATCCATCTTCAGAGGCTCACAAAGTTTCACTCCAATATTCTACTCCTGGGACACTTCGTGACAAAATGGGACACTTTACAACAGTCTGGGCATATGAGTCCTAGTACTACCTTTTTGCCAATATTTTATAGAACTAGAAAAGTCATTGTGAGATTCCAAATCCTTCCCAAAAACCCTATACTGGGACTAAATCGCCCAGTCTAGTGTATGAGTCCCAATACACCTTAAAATCAACAATTTTCAAGGTTTTCAAGCCTTGCTTAGTCATCTTCATTTCTCCAATTACTTCTTTGTTTTATTCTATTTATTAGTTTGATTAAATTATTTCAAATTCCATTTTCTAGGTCATATCCAGTTATATTTGCATAATACTTTCATCTCTTTCTTTCTAATCATTTTCTTAGTGGTGAACCCTCTTTAATCACACCTAAGGGGACCTTGTAGCAATCTATTTTCATAATTGGATCATTAGGTTGAGACCCCTAGGGTTTCCTTGAATGAACTAAGAGTGAAATAGATCCTAAACCCTTGTTCCATCTCCCAAAAGGTGGGACCCTATTTCCTACAGTTCAATTAAGTGAAGGCCTTTTTGATGCTTGTGTTTCTTTTGAAGGACAATAACCAAACCACTAGTAATTTATTGTGTGTTAGGCTCTATAGGGACATGGATACCTTTTTCTATAGCACCACATCCCTTTCCACTATACCCAAGTTGTGTCATAAGTTCATAACCTCTTCCATAAATATTTTTCATTTCCTTAGGATTTGGTGGTTGTTCATAATCAACTTCATCAATGTTTGTTGTGTAATTTGCTTGATATTCAAGGGGTATGTTTTTCTAAGAAACTCTAAATTTGATATTGAAGCTTAGGAATTTTGAAAACTTGTTTCCTATATAACCCTAATAGGGACTCATTCACCCTATGGAAAATGGGTCCTAGATTGGGTTTTTGAAAAAAAAATTAATGATTTTCAAGTGATTTCTAAGGATTTTTAGATTCAATTTGCTACAGTAAGTTTCAAGTTCAGATTTGTGTAAATGCAAGTTGAAAATGTGACAAAATAATAAATTAAAAGACCTAGTTTGATGTGCAATTTTATTTTTATTTTCAAATGAAAATTTATGTGATCTAAATGATATGCAAGATCACTATTTTTTTTCACATTTAAGGAATGCAAACAATGCAATCCTAAAATACTAGATGAGATGCAAATTTGAATGCAAAGTAGGACACCCTAAAATGCAAATGAATGCAATATCTAATCTAGGATGAAAAAAAAGACTCCCAAAGTAATAAAATTACAATGTTCAATATATTAGGTTCACCAAAATGAAACATAGAAAAAGTGGTGTACCACAAATGAGATTGGTCAAATAGATGCACCTAATTTTGTCTTATTTTTTCATTCAATTATGAGAGGTAAAATTTCTAAATAACAATCAAAAATCAATCCTAACTATTATATCAACAATAAGGAAGGTTTTAATATATTGAAACAATGTGTACCTTGCTGAAAAAGTGTTGTTTTGGGGGCTACTGAGGACTCATTCGCCTAGTACGGTTCTGTAAAATCACTTTCAAGGTATTATTCCTTGATTTATGCACTCTCAAATTCCAAGTGATCAGATCGAAAAAGTTGTAAATCAATTTTGTAGAGCACTTTTTGTGATCTTGCAAGTAGGATGACAACTTTTGCAACTTTTCAATCTTGAAAACTTTGAAACTTTTGTTCTCCACTTGATCTTCAACCTAAAACCTACAATAAAACATCAAGGAAGAAGAAAAGTTGTTGATTGTTAGGGAATAGGGGTTTTCCTTGGTCAAACCCCATTTAGGTAATTAAAACTTATGATGAAACAATGATACCTTGGATGAAGTCTTGGAATGAAAATATGAAACTTAGCATGATGTGGCCATAATGAGTGTAGATCTTGATCATGAACTTGACATAGGATAATAGCTTTGAAATCTTGAACTTTACCACCAATGCTACAACATCAAATTAGCTCAACAACATGCAAGACTTTGATATGATGAAAGGGATCCTTGATTGATGCAATAAAACCTTGATAATATGCCCTTGAATTCATTTTTCAATGCTCTTGTAAACTTTGCAATGCTCTTGTGAAAGTACTCTTGATTTCTTATGAAGATCTAGGATGAAACTAAGTGAATTAACATTATATTTATAATAAAATTAAAATTTAATCTTAAAATTCAAATTAAACAAGCTGGCATTAGATATAGTATTCAAAATCACTAAGATCCCACCACAAATAAGTTCAAAAAGGGGTGTCCTAGGTAAGGAGGACCCATTCAACACCTTGGGCAAATAGGTCCTAACACATTTTACTAGGACTAAGTTTCGAGGAGGTGAAATAACATGTAAAAAGGGGGTCCTAGGACATAGTGAGTACCCATTTTCCAGGTAGCAAATGGGTCCTAAGTCACTATCCTAGGACTCAAAGCTTTCCAAATTAAGTGTTATACAACATTCTTAATGAGTGTCAAGATATATCCTTCAGAAAATGCAATAGATAAGGCTTGGATTTGAATTTAAGGGGCCAATTATGCTCTAATTAACCTCAATTAATTAATTAAGCCCTAGATTAGTGTGAAAGTGTAAGAAAAAACTTTGCAACACTCTAAATAAGGAAAAATTAGGTCCATTTTATAATTAATTACTAACTCCCAATATAAGTGTGAAAAAGCATTACTTTTTTCAATACTATAGAATGATAAGTAAAATATAAACACAAAATGGGCTAGTGAGCAACATTGAGGTCACCTGGTTCATTTATTATGGAAGAAGCTTCCATAGTATCTCCCATGTCCCCTAAAAATACTTGATTTTTCACTCTCTACCTCATCTTTCTCTCCTTTATCTTATGCACATCTTCCATCATTAGAGCCTTGTCAACAAGAAGATTCGGCATCAAAACGTGCATCCAAAATACACTTTTATGGTCATAAGACAAGCATTAAAAAAGAGGGTTAACAACAATCAAATCCCCCTCATTAGAGGGCCTCACAAACTCAAAGTATAGGTCACCACCTCAAACCAAATCCTTGTAGGCAATCATCCATTTTTCCTAGGGATTTTCATGTATGACCCACATGAGGCAAATCTAAGCTCAACATGGATGTCATTGCCTCCTTGGGTAGCAGTAGGAACTCATAGTCCAATAATGAGACCTAGGCTTGGGAGTGGTAGAGAATGGTGGTCACATTGGTAATGTCAAGCCTCATGTTAATCATGTTTAGAAGCCTCGACCATCAAAATTGCTACTCTTTTAAATAGATTAGGTGACTCTTTCACTACCATCAGTTACATTCTAATGAAAACCTATTACATAGTGCAAGCCACTCCTCCACTACTATACAATGAAGACCATTCAATTTTAACTATTACAAAGATGAAATTCCAACAAGAAAACTCTTCCACTACCTTAACTTGTTGCTTATGACTTCCACCTACACACCAATTTTTACCTGATTTGTTTTTATTGACACAAACTCAAGGTTGTCATTGTAGGATAGATCCTACCTCTCAGCGCAATAAGAGATAGATAATATTTGGTTGTAATAAAAGATGAGATGAACATGGTTCATGAATTTTCAATCAATAGCCCTTGATTAGTGGTAAGGGGGGTGGTAATTCATATGGAGATATTATAGTACTGATTAATGGTGAAATAGGGTACACCACTATGATGAATGATCACAATTATGTGCCACTAGGTTTTCACCATTTGTCACTCAATAATGGTGGTGAAAAGATGCTAAAAACAATTAGAAATGTTGCCTAACTGTTATAGCAACTATGAGAAATGATTTGAGAGCATAAAAAGGAGTGCAACTGGAAAAAAAAAATTGTTGTTTTTGAGCTATGGAGGACTCATTCGCCTTCAGTGGCGAATGGGTCCTTTTAGGGTTTTAGAAAACTAATTTCAGGATCTTGTACCTTGATGTTTACACTCTTCAAATCTCTGTTATAAATTTTTGGAAGCCTGTAGTTAATTTTGTAGAAATCTTTCCATGATCTTGCACTTTGAATGACAACTTTAGAAGCTTTGCAACTTTGACAACTTCCTCCAAATCCTTCTCAACTTAGTCTTCAACCTATAAATCTACAATCACACACTCAAGGTTAGAAAACTTGTTGATTTGTTAGTGAATGGGGTTTTTCCACAGTCAAACCCCTTGTAGGTAATTAAACCAAATGATGAAATGAAGTATGAAACATAAAATAATTTAAATGATGTCACCTTGAATGTTGTCTTTGTTTATGGGTGTTTTTTCACCTTCTCAACATAGACATCACACAAGTATGCTACCTCTATTGAAAGGAAATCCCCAACAACAAGTTGTTGAAAATTACCCCAAGGTCTCTTAGGTGTCAGGTCATGACAATGCTTGTAATATCTCAGTTGGTTCAATGTGATCTTGCGAGTAATCACAAGGTATCCTTACATGGGTTAAACTGGAGGGGAATTGGATCTTTGGGTGGAGTTCATAATTTTTTTGAAAATTTATTCTATCACTTCAAGTTCAGGACAATAGTCTCAAACTCCACTTTAATCTTCATATTTGGCTTTACAATGTGCAATGAACTTTATCTAAATCACCTATTAAAAAAATGGAAAAGGGTTAGGGAAAGGGAGGAGTTCCTAGACTTAAAACTACTGATGAATAGTGATAATGGAGGACCCTATAGTGGACAACCTTCCCAAAAGAAAGTTTCACTTAACCAAATTAGTTCATAGTCTCATGAAACAAGTGCAATCTTCTAAGGTTTGCATATTTTTAACCTTTCATTCACCATAAAACATGAACAAGAGATAGAATGTAAGTGAAACATTCATGTAATGTTCAGACTAGTTTTACACTGCAATTTATCATCAATAAATAGCAAAATGTATGAACAAGGAAAGCCATCAACACAACATAATTCTTCAAAACCAATTAACAACATTAACTAATATACTAAATCAAGCTAAAGCGCATAGAACAACAAATTTATTCTACTCAAATTAACTAACTATAAGAAGAAGAATCATGCAACATGAATTTGGAACTCAAGAATCCACCAAATCAATGAATTTCTATTAACATTCTAGCAACACATCTTTACAACTCAACTCTCTCTTGAAAATGAGAGAAGACCCCCTATTTATAGTGTCCAAAAATAAAAATGAATGGACAAGATTTAATCTCATTGTGTGGCCAAGATTTACTACAAATTAGGGTTTCACCTACCCCCAAATATTTTACAATATAAAATTACATTTTGTCCTCTAGCCTATTTTTTCATCTTGTGGGCAGTATTGTAGCTCTTTTGTCTTCTAGTTGATTTCCCTTTTGTTGCAGCTACACTGTGAGGAACTCATCATCTATGGTAGGATTTCCTTCATGCTTCTTGATGGTGACATATTCCACAAATTTTCCCATTAAAATCTGAAGCCTATCCTTCTGAACAATCTTGGATTGGAGGATCTAAAAATGAAGCTTCTTAGAGCAATTGGCCACCTCCTTCCCATGCTTAGTACACTTCTAAGTACATGCTACCATTTTTTCTGATTGAAAAAATGCCCCAAAGGAAAAATCTATGAAGAGCCAAGACAAATCGTCAGTTGCACCTTCTTCCATCTTTTTATGGAAGTATTCTTTAATCTTTCCCACATCCAGCTATTTGGCAGACATCCCATTCAGTCATTAACTTGATATATTCTTCACTATCTGCCCAATGTTCTTTTTCCCATTTGAGGTCAAGCTCAACCTCATGTAGTACCTTCTCCAACACCACACTTTGGTGATTGAGGACCATCTTCAATGTCTCTACCAACTAGTGATCGTCCTTGACAATGTCAAATTCCTTCTCCCAAGCCCTTTAGGGTATTTTGAGGATGGATTCAACCTTTGGGTTGGTGATTCTATAAAATTCAGCATAATAAAGTCATACCCTCTCCATTCCTCTAACTTTTGTTGTATAAGCCTGAATTTATTGGCCATTCTGATGACATGCCCTATGCCCCTATCACCATTAAAGATTACTCATCGAAACCATTCTTCAGTGGCCTTTTTCCAATTTTTTCTTCTTTCTAGCATGTTGATGTGTTCTTTGGATAGGATATGGGGTGGTGTGGATGATGTGGTGGGAATCTCCTCAACTAATGACCATTGTTGAATGTAGGTTGTCAGATCTTCCACCTATTCTTTTAACTCCTCTTGGGAGATCTTGTCCTTATTCAATTGATGCACAATAGTGGTGACAGATCCCTAGAGATGGTCAATTTTTTGTTCTCTTGTTGTTGTCCCCAAATCAAGGGTAGAAATATTATAGTTGACCCCTTCTTCTCCCATAACCAGTGTGGCTAGTTGTACTATCCTGGATCTAGTTGCATCCATCGCTAGGTGGGATATGACCCTCGGTTTCTTTTCCTTCTTTGTACTTATCTAGGCCCTCACTAGAATGGCTTCCAGCCTTGCCTTCGGATCCACCAAGGTTGGCGATTTATTTTCTAACTATTTCTCTAGCCATTCAGGCATCCAAGATTCCCTTTTTGGTGATTCAAGATCACCTTATTCCTCGTGGGTGTGTTGGATTTCCATTACTTTTCCACCCAGAGTCTCCTACTCTGTCTTCTCTTCTTCTTCCTCATCGGAATCTTGAATGAATACCATTTCTTTACCTGAGGATTCAGTAGCTATGTGTTCCTTGGGGTTGTACTACCCTTCAGTAGTTTTCTCTTCTTCCTCTCGGATGTGCCCATGTTCTTCATGATGCTTTACATCTAGGCTCTTCTTTATGGTTTTAGCCTCTTCTTCAGGCTTGTCTTCTTCTTTCTCTTCCTTTTCCTTTTCTTCTTTTTCTTCTGAAAGAGGCATCTCTTTATCATTCTCGGGGCTTCCATCTTGTTCCCCGGTTGGAGGCTGAGTGTCTTCCTCCATTTTCTCCAATGTATTATTATCTTCATCGAAGGGATATTTCTCTACTTCTTCTCTGACATCCTTGTTGTTGGGCCAACTCTTCTTTGAGCTCTGGTTCAAAATTTTCCACAATATACTTTGTGTCTGGCTCCTCAATGTCTTCTTTGGGTGATTGCGTTTCTTCCTCCTCATGTACCACTTCATCAATTTCTAGATGTTGATACTCGGGATGCTCATGGGAGTCATCTGCTTCTTCTTCCATCTATTTAGAAGCTTCCCTCTCTCACCTCTCTAAATCTTCTGATATTTTCATTTTCCCCTCCATAGTGGGTGGTTCAATTGGAGGAGGAGGGATAGGGAGGATAGAAATAGCCTGCACCAGGGCAGCCTGTACTGCAGGATTCATTAGTACCCCAAACAACTATGTTGGTATGTTTTGCATATGTCATGCAAAATCCTCTGGGAGAGAGAGAGTGGGTATTGGCATTATTGCAGTAGCTAGTGGAAGAGATGATGATGGAGATATGGATGAGGAAGAGAGCGGGGAAATGGTAGCAAATGAAGAATCTATGACCATTACTTGTGTTACAAGGGAAGTGGAGGCCAAGTGGACTAAAGTACCTCCTATTGGGGCATAGGTTGTCATTCAAATATTTCTTTTCTCTTCCTTTACCATGTAGTGGGAGGAGATGTTGAAGTCCCTCCTATTGGGGCAGTAGTGGTAGAGGTGCTTCCAGTCTCGCTTTCGAGTGGATCCTCAAGCTCACCATATGTTAGGGTAACTCCCTGCAACTTCAATTGGGAAATTTTTCTATTGATCCATTCTTTGGTTCTCACCTCAATTAGTTTCATTAAAATATCAAGGTCATTGACCCCTTCATCATTCTAGTCAATCAACAGCAGCGACAGGTTGGCAATGGCATCATATCTCGAATGTACTACCGTATTTTCATTTTCAATGATCTGATCCAGCACCAAAAATAGGTTCACTTTTTTGATGAAATATGTCATCATGCGCATGTAATGCCACATACACACCTCCTTATCATCTTTGCAATTAGCCTAGAAGTCCTCTGCATTATGCAAATGGGCATATTCAATCCTAGTCACCTTCTTTAACTTACCATATGGATCCATTTTCGGCCTGGCAGTGTAGAGTTCCAGGTTGTATTCATTCAGTTCCTGTTTGAGTAATCCGCATAATGGGATGCAAGAAGTGCATACATGCCTTGACCAAGTGTGAGGAGATAGGGGATCCTTGATTTGTGCTTGTCGCTTAGGAGGGCATGTGCATGTTGCAGTTGTCGAGAGAGCTCGAGCAATATCAACCAATCATTTGGGTACAAAGGAAGCTTATATGGTTTCTCTGAGAAACCATCGACTCAGATGTATGTAAACTTTGGAAATTGAATGAAAAATAAGTTGAAATGGCAGATAAAGGCATTGGTGTTGTGGGTAACTCTTCTTTCAAAGTCACCTCGAAGCAGTCTAATGATATGCCCGATGAAGGCATCATTGACCCAGTAGTAGTCTTTCTTGAAGTTCTAGAATTGAAGTTGGGGATACCTATCATAGACCTACAATTCCCTACCTCAAGTTGGACTTGGTACTATAAATAGTCCCATGTATTGGGCACAGTTGGCAAGAAAATAGACCAGGTATGATTTCATATAAAACTATGAAGTCTTCTTCACTACCACAAATTTCTCATGTAAGCATTGGTTGATCATCCCTACCCAATAGAACTTGGTCTCCCCTTAGATTATCTCCTTCACGAAGTAAAGCATCCACTCCTGAAAGAAAGCAGTAGTCGAGAGGGCCATAACTCTACTCAATAAGGTTACCAAGTCATGGTAATCTTCATAAGAGTCACTTCTAAAGAGTTCTTGGGGCACTTTGTTTGCACTACCCCTCTTCTCCTTAAGCCAATATTGGTTGATGAGCTTCTTGCATTTGATGGGATCAACATCCCACATCGTATTAGCATATTCCTTGGACGTCTCCTCCATTTCATTGAAGGTAGGGATATGGAAAGTTTTCCCTATTGATTTAGTAGACAAATCAGCCAATGCATTCCCATCTCTATCCACTATTCTCTTCGTGTCCTCCTGGTATGCCTCTCTGCAGGCCATTACAAGCTTAGGAGCTATAAGGGCAGGTCGGAACCCAACAGCTTTAGCCAACCCACTGCTTCTAATCCTTCTATTATTTTCTATTGTGGGATTGATTTAAACTCTTTGCTTGAACTCATCAATATCAATATGTCCCAGATTAGTATCTGAGATCTCCTTCCAATCTGTGTTGACTCTAGAATTGAGGGGTTCCCCTTGGAACTTGTATTTCATTTGGTCTTTATCCTCTTTACCCCTGGGTTCCTTAGCTGACTTCTTTCCTTTTTCCTTTTCTACCACCACCTCTGAAATTCGTATAGTTGGTTCCATATATCTTGCAGGAAAAGGACTAGTAAGCACATTCAAGCATAAAAACATAAGGAACATTAGCCAAAATCCAAAAAAATGATGTCAAATCAGGTGATTCATCATTCAAAGATCCTAATATCTCTTTTAGATTAGCATTTTCCTTTTACTAAAAGGAGTTATAACAATGCGGGCCCAGGGGTGTGGACCTCCCTGGGCTAGTAGTCGTTTTGGAGGCAATAGTGAATAAACAAAAATAGGTCACAATGGCCTGCATGGTTCCACCCGCACCAAGATTTAGTTATGAAGTGGGGCCCACTAAGGAGACCAATATATTTTAGTACATGGGTCAAATCCAATTAGAGGCTTTGGTAATGTTACATCCATCTTTTAGGCATGCGGGTCCCAAGAATACGGGAGTAAGAGGTAGCTTGGTCATTTGAGGCTCCACCATTCAAACGGTGTTGGTAAGGTGTTTCCCTACAAGTGGAATCCCGCAATGCGAGATCTGTGGCCTCAAGAGATGGTGTCACTTTGTTATTGAAGTTCAAGATGATTGGAAGATTGTAGGCTAGAAGGTGCAGGACAGTGTTGGGTGTTGGTCATTTGGAATGGCATCGGTGGGAAGGAAGTTTAGTGGGGGAGCTCTGCACTATCGGGTCCATGAGAGGCTTTGGTATCAAACAATTAGAAGGAAATAGCAGGGTCAGACCCAGCATAGCGGGCCGATGGGAGTTCGTGAATGTTTTGTCACGGTGATGATAAGAGTGCCACCTAAAGATGGATACCCACAAAGTCCCCTTAGGCATTTTCATTTCTATGAGCTTGGACGAAGATGATAAGCACAGGTTACATTGGCCAGAAGGGTGTTATGAAAAGGTCGTTTGGAATGGAAAACTTGCAGCAGAAACCTATACGTGAAGCCCCACAATAGGGAAGGCCCAAAAAGAATAATACTTAGTCATTTTTTTTGGTAGGGGAGATTAGTCGACAAAGGCAAAGTCAGGACCTGCCAATCAGAAGGGCACGTTGGTGTTGTTGTTTTGAGTATTCATTCATGTGGCGGAAAAATGTCAGCAAAGGTCCGTGTTGAATGATCCACATCACATAAATTGCTTCATTTTGATTCAAACGGTAGACTGGAGGGCGGATCCCAATAGAGAAATAGATCGGTTGTGAGGGTACTTGAAATGGCGAGCCCCTGACAAAATCAGGCAAACAAAATTCCACAGGGAGAAACCTACAATGGGCCAGGACTTGGGCATTTTGGCGCAGTGAGATTTGATCGACAACCACTAGAGCAGGATCTGTGCATCGGAAAGGTGGGATCAAATAGCCATTCAGAATGGTGGGGCTTGAGGGGCATTTTGTAGGCGAAGGCCCGTGCTAGCGGACCCTAGAGGGTCAATGGATCCTTCATTTTGGGCTCATGAATTTTGGCAAGTCCAGGACAACCAAGTCAAATGGGCTTCTCGTAAGGGTGGGCCCGATGAAGGTGTCTGCAATTTTGGGAGATTTTAACATTGTAAGGGAAGGTGATAGTGACGGTTAGATGGTGGTCCCGCAAAGTTTCAACACCCTAGCTCAAGAATGGCCACGAGGACCCCAAGTTTTGCATGCGGCCCGTGGAAGATTTTCAACGGATTTCAAAAATCTAAAAGGTGGGTTTTGATCACAAGGGTCTTAACTAACTAGATTCCTAAGTTTTCTTTCAAATATTTAACAACTCTATATAAAAATTTAAGAAAACTTAGTATGGCTTGTGGCAAAAAACCAACCTGTGAGACCCGATGAAGATGGATGAGTAAACAGTTAGCAAAGGCATCGAATCGGCGAAAGAACTTGATGGGCACAACAACAGCGTTGGTGGGAGGCTCTGACATGTCTTTTGAGTGTTTGTAGGTAAAAATGACAGCTCAAGATGGGTTATTTATAGATTTTTTTGCATTTAATGCCCCTCATTAATGTCAATATAGTGGCATTTAGGGTTGGTGAACGGGAATTTCAAAAATGGTGCCAAGAATGGTGAAGTCCGCTAAGCAAACGACAATCAAGAGTTAGCCATCAGGTCGACCGGAAGCAAAATGACATAGGAGGATGCAAGCCCTATGGTGTAGAAGGACGTTGCATGAAGGCCATTCGAAATGGCTAGGGAGCTAGGGAATCCTGTACAAGCGGACCCACATTGCTTTAAGGATGACAACTCTAAAGATTGAAGGAAAATAGCCAAGGAAATCCTGCAAAGGCCTAAGGCCTAGAAAATTTTAGGGTAGAAAAACATGGTCAACTCAAGGTGACTCTGCTAAGACTCATTGACCATTTGGGACTCAAAAATAGGGGGCACACAAAATGAGTTGGCAATAAAAGTGATTCGGCGAAGTGAAAAGAGAGGGTCCCCATTCTGAACAGGGCATGTGTGCTATAGGCACAACAAATGGTGATTCTGCTAGAGAATGTTCCTGAGCGTTCTAAGGATAAATGCTCATTCATAACCCAGAATATCTAGTTTTCACAGACTAGGGACCAATTTCCAAAAGTGAACTAGGGGACTCAAAGGAGAATGAGATCTGTGGCTAAATCAAATCACATGAGCATCTTGAAAGTGGGTGTAAGTAGTGAATTAATTCCTTTTCTTTGGAGACAATAAAAAATGGTATTTAATCAAACTGAACAAGCTATAGATCGTCTAACTCCAAAAGTAACTTGTACATTGTTCTATTGCCAGTCAAGCATCCATAGCCCCAACAAAGTTTTCGTTGTGACCCCACGAACATTGCTCTACTGCCAGTCAGGCATCCATAGCCTCGGTAAAGTTTTTCGCACACCCACACGGCTTCTTGATTTTAACATTTCTCTCTTGTCTTCTCTTATTTTTGATAACCTTTTAATACTATTTTTTTCTCAATCGTGTAAGTATCAAAGCTCATAGTGGGTTTGGAACCACAATTGTCACTAAAGCAGACTTAAGATTTTTGCTTGTGAGGTCATCATAATAACCACTGCACAACTCTTCAGAAGTAATTAATGTTTATCTTGTGTAGGATCCAAGACAAAATATGATAAGATTCAACTAAGGGTCATGTTCTAGGTCAAGTCAATGTTCAAATGAGGAGGTCATTCCATAGCATCAATTAGGGACCAATGGTTAATATTGAATAGTTATCCAAAGAACACTAAGATTAGGTAGCAAAGTGAATCGTTCGTTGAACGAGCATGGCCACCACATCAAGAACAAAGAGACACTCTTAGAAAAAAAAAAGCAATCGGGAAACAAGCAAAACAAAAAGCGATGCAAAGCAGTAAAACAACAAAGCAAGAAGATTGAAAACAACCAAAACTAACCTATTACATGTATTTACAGGAACAACTCAAGAGAGCTCAAGCTTGGAAATAATGCTTGAGGTGTTGCCCGTTGACGGGCAACGAGATGTCCTCACCAGTTAAGGTCTTGAGGTGAAAAGCCTTATCTCCAAGAATTTCAGCAATTTGAAAGGGGCCAAGCCAGAGCTTGTCGAATTTCTCATGTCCCCCTTTCTTCTCATGGGCCTTGTCCCAACATAGGACCAGATCAGCAATTTTGAAGACCTTAACTTTGGCTCGTCGGTCAAACCATCTT
Organism: Sequoia sempervirens; assembly: GCA_007258455.2. Classification (NCBI taxonomy): domain Eukaryota; kingdom Viridiplantae; phylum Streptophyta; class Pinopsida; order Cupressales; family Cupressaceae; genus Sequoia; species Sequoia sempervirens. Next base: position 355,499,337 of record VDFB02105785.1, read on the forward strand.
TTGACCATGCCCTAGTGTTTGGAAAAAATTTCAATGGCAAGATCATGTACTTCTTCTAAGTGGAGCAGCTCAGCTAAGAAAACTTATTTTCGATCCCCTTCTTCATAAAAGGTATTAATGAATTGAAGGTGGGGATTTTCAGGTGAATCAAGAACACAAGCTCTAGGCCATAGATGAGGTGAAATGGGGAATCACCCAAGAAGGCCTTGTGGCATGTACTATCTACCTAAAGGGTGAAACAGAGTTGGTTGTGCCAATTCTTGGGATTCCTATCAAGCAACTTTTTGATTACGGTGATCGTTTTTGTTTGTAAATTTTGCCAATCCATTGCCCTGCAGATAGTAATTGGATGAACACTTAAGGGAAACCCCATAGTCAAAGGCCCAACTAGTGAATTTAAGCGAATAAAATTCAGGGCCATTATCACAAACTAACACATACTAGCAACTTAAATGATTTAAAATAAAGCTTTCAAGGAAATTAATAACTACCTTTGTGGTACATTTCCTACATGTAATAGCTTATGTCCATCTAGTACAATAATCAGAGGCAGTTAGGATGTACCTATGGCTTGCAGAAGATGGTGGGCTTACTGAACCAATGAAGTCAAGACCCCATTGCATGAACGGTCTTACCACCAGGATTGGTTACAGTGGGACAATAGTGTTCCTTTCCCTAATTGCAGCAATGAAGACATGGCACGTGTGAACATGGCTATGAGCATCCTTGAAGATAGTTGGCCAATAATATCCTACTCATAGAATTTGATGAGTAGTAGAGGGACCTGATCTGTGACTAGTACCAAACTTGTCATGGAACTCCTTCAACACACATGTCGCCTCTTCTTTTCCAAGGCATCAGAGGTAGACCCCTTCATGATTCCTTTTGTAGAGTACAAATCCTTGCAACATATAGCTACTACTTTTTAGTCTAAGGGCACGTTATTGAACTCCCTGTAAGTGAGGTGGGCACTTGTTGTTCAACAAGTAATAAACAATATCATCATACCATTCTCTGGGAGAAACATCTTTGAGTTGATATTGCTAAACTGTGAGCTCAAGTCCTACCTCAGTTGTTGTTTCAGCTATCATCTGGGTGAGAGCTCTCCCTCTTACCAGTTTCATTGGTTGAATCTCCATGTCATATTCTTGCAATAGGGTGACCCACTTTTCCCTCATTTCTCCCAACTCATTCTGCATTAGTAATGTTTTCACTATTGGATCTGGCACAATGGAAAACACCTTGTTGCATAAGATGTAGTGTATAAATTTCTTAACTCCTTTAATGAGAGCATATGTGTGTTTCTCCACGCTATGGTATCTTAGTTTAGCATATTTTAAGGGAGCACTCATGAAAGCAATGGGGTGCTCATTTCCTTCACCATCTTTCTACGTCAAAATTTTGACACATGAATGATCTAAAGCAAATGAGTATATGTAGAATGGCTTCAGATACTCGGGACTAACTAGTATAGGTGCTTCAACAATAGCTTTCTTGATTTCCTCGAAGGCCTACTTTTCCTCCAAAGTCCATTCAATCTTGGCATCTTGCTTTAGCATTGTGTTGAGCATCTTAAAAATCTCAACAAAGCCTATAATGAATTTTTAGATGAAATTTATCTTTCTGAAGAAAGATTTCAGCTCTTTCTTGCTACCTGGCAATTGAATCTTCAATAGGGACTAGACATGCTTGGGGTCTATGGAGATTCCTCATTCTAAAATAACATTCCTGAGTAACTTTCCTTTAGTGACACCGAAGATGCATTTCTTTGGATTGAGTGAAACCCAAAATTCTCTACACCTTTGAAAAAATTTACACAAATCAAAAACATGATCAGCTCGCTTCTTTGAGAACCCTGTTAGATCATCCATGTAAATGATGATGCATTTTCTGATCATATCCTTGAAGGCTATATCCATCGCATGTTGGAAAGTGGCACCAGCATTGATGAGTCTGAACGACATCCTCTAGTATGCAAAGTTTCCCCACTTGGTGGTGAATGTAGTCTTGTGCCTATCTTCATATTGCACCATGACCTAGTTATATTCAGAATACCCATCGAGGAAGGACATCATTTGTGATCTATTGATGACCTATAGTACCTCATCTAATGAAGGCATGGGATAGTTTCCCTTTTCTGAAGCTCTGTTCAAGTTGTGGAAGTCCACACACAATCGAATTTCTCCATTCTTCTTTCTAACTAGGACCAAATTGACCACCCACATAGAGTGCCTAATAGGAAAGATGATTCTAGATGATATTAGCTTTTGTACTTCTTTCTAAATGATGATCTATAGTAATGCATTGATGGAATGATGTCATTGTCAAAAAGGTCTAACATCCGACTTGAGGGGAATACTGTGTGTAATAATGGAGGTGTCATAAGTCTTTAAATATTCATAACTCCATGCTACCACATTATGATACTTTTGAAGAGCATTAATGATTCCTTCCTTCTCTTCTGGCATACATACCTTGACAATGAATACATTCTTAACTTCCTCAGTTGTTCTGAGGTTGTGGGTGTCACACTGGTTGTTTATGGAATCTTTTTTTCCTTGTTGATCTTGGTCTCGAATCTGGTCTAGGTCAAATATGCATTCAAGTTGAACCATACCTATGGGGATAGTGTTTGTTTTGAGGTTAATAATCCCCTCTATATCTAACTTAGCTTCTTCAGGGTCAGCTTTATCAATTATTTTAGTTACAAATACCTCAAAACTAATGATAAACTCTAGGATATTCTTATCATCATTAAACACCTAAAAATGGGTGACATTTTCTGGCACGCATGGGGTGGAGGTCAACTCAACAGTGAATCTATTGAGTCCCAACAAAGAGATGGGTTGTAGCATGCTAGATGCTTGAGCCAAGGCATCAGCAGTATGGTTCTGTGAACGAGGGATTAGTTGTATGTTGAATGCATCTAGGCTTTCTAAAAGATCCCAAACCATATGCCTATAGTTTTGCAACCTTCTATCATGGTAGGAGTATAATTTTTTGACCTGTTTCACTACCAATTTTGAATCACCAAATACTTGCAACATTTTGACTTTCTTTCTTAGATTCATTAGGAGACCATGGACTAATTCTTCATATTTTTCTACATTATTGGTGCAATAGAATTGAAGCCTATGTGAAGCAAAGTAAGTCTTACCTGTAGGATTGATGAGTTCAAATCCAGCTCCATCTCCCTACTTGGACTTAGATCGTTCAAAACACAATGTCCAAAACTTGGAGGGTTCTTTGACTTCGAGGCCAATCAAGCCCTCATTCTTTCTTGGTTGCACTTTTGCATCTATCATTCTTGGAATAGGAACATACTTATCATGATTGGTTGTAGGTTGTTCGGTCGGTAGCTCCTTTTGAGATGTAGCTTGTCCTGTGACATGTTCTACTGCTTTTTGACACAAACAACACTCGAATTCTAAGTGGGAAGCATTATGAACTCTACACCAGCTAGGCAGCAAAATCTCTTTGAAATCCATTCTTGCTTCGAGACTGAGTTGATATTGTATGAATTTTTCCATGAAGTCCTAGGATCCATCTAGCAATCCTAAATTACCATCTTCGTAAGACTCATCATCATATGATTCTACCAAAATTTATGTGCTCTAGGGTGCATAGGCTAGATTAGGAGGACTACTCAGCACTAAGAAGACCTCTTTTGTCATCTCTTCTTCTTGAGATTCCAATTCTTCCTGATATGTCATGAGGCAATAATTACCCAACTTTGTTCCAGCAAACAACACCTCATTAGAGTTGTTATATTATGTGATCATGAATTTCATATGTGGCTCCTAGTCTATACAAATCCGGTTTGGCAGCCCTTTCCATGGAATCCACATGTGAGAAATTAGTGGTGGCATACCCATTCAATGCATGGGTAAAATCGCATCCCAAGATTATTCTGTGTGTCAAGAATATCCACAACTTGAATATCAATGAATTGCTACACCCTGTTATCTACAATGATCTGCATGGGGATATGATTGATTTCTCCAATGATGTTCACTTATGTTTTGTCCAGTTGAGTTGCTTTTCTTCTTGAAGGTGTGGGGACAATTCCAAGAGTTTTTCACATAGCTAAGGGCATGACATTGGTTGATGCTCCTGATTCAATCAAACAATTGTGTAAGTTCTTCCCAAATATTCTAATTGTTGTGAGGAAGGGTGGTGTTTCTAGCTTTCCTTGGAATAACCCCACAAGTGTGTCAGCCTGGGCTACCTAGTTCTTATCCTTTTCATTGGTCTTTTCCTTGGTTTGCACTTGATTTTTCTCCTTAGCAAGTTGTTTTCTGGTTTGCTACTTGGAAGGGACCTCTTTCATTTTACCTATGATTTCTTGGATTACAGGCTCGTGTGGGGGCTCTTCAAAAGAGACCCTCTTAGCTGGCATTTGTGGTGTCGCCTTGGAGGAGGGGGTCTCGTTAATCACCCTAAAGAAGGAATGTCTGACTGTAGGAACCTTAAGTAGTTCAAAAGTAGACAGACTGATTTTGACTTTCTTAAACTCTTCAGCAACATACTCCCCCATTTGCTCAATTTTAGCTTCGAAGGATCTACCTATGGAAGAGCTAGCTGGTAGGTTTTGCATTTGGTTTGGCTATTTTTTTTGTTCAAATATTGTGTAGGAAAATAGGGATAGCTAGGTTTGTTGCTAGCATTGGGGTCAAGTGGGGTGCTGAAATTATTAGGCAGAATGGAAGTAGTGAACAGTCCTCCTACTTGTCTATTTCTTAAATTATATGGAGAGGCCCTCTGATGGAACATTTGAAATTCATCTTCATAAGACTCTTCTTCATCTAATGGACCATTATCTATTGAAGTAAAGAGTTGAGATAAAGCTTCTTCACTACTTACCTCTTTTACTTCTTCATTCTTTGGGGAGGCAGCCTCACTTTTAGATTTGTTTCTCTCACTTCATAGAAATGGAGCTTGGTTGACCACAAACACAAAAGAGTCGTATGATTCGGATGGGACTATGTCTCTGCAGCCCACACTGTCAACGACATTTTAAACTTCCACTAGAAAGATCTTCACGATTGTGAGGAACTCAAGGCAATCCAATTCAGAGTGTCTATTTGTTTTTTGGATCTGGCACCATCTAGATAAGGTAGCTTCGGTGAGATACACTCCATTGGTTACCTTCTTAATACTAGCAAGTGAATCAAGAGGAGTGGGAACACCCCCATTGTTTGGCCTTGTATTCCACATTTTGTTCTGCCTCTAGGAAGATCTCCTTTCAAATTCAGATTGGAGCTTTACCCTTATTCATAATTCTTCCCTAATGAGGTTCCTACCTCGTGGTTTTCTCTATTGTCTCAGTTGAGGTTGGCCTGAATGCTACGCTAAAAATATTACAGCTAATTATTTTGGTTCCTGAGATGAGTCATCTTTGTGGAAATCTTTCTAATCATCTCGTTTATCTCATCTAACTAATCTTTCTCAACATTTCTTCGTTGTGTTGTTTGATTTTGGAGAAAGACAGGTTGTGCTACTAGCTGGTTTTGCTGAGTGGGTGGCAATTCATGCCATTGTAGATATAGCGACACTTGAGGTTGTTGTGAGTAAACCTGCTACTATCGGGGCTGCAAGTAATGAGGAATGGGAGGTGATTGATTCATAGGTTGTCCTGGATGAGGAACCATGGGAAGTTGTAGTACTTGATTCATGAGGGGCGTCTAGTGTTGTAAAGCCTGTGTATGTCCTTGAATTTGCATAGGATGGGAAACCTTCCCCAAGGAAGGTAGCAAACTAGAAATGTTTTGTCCCAAGTCGATGTTGGCTACAACTACCTCAGCATAAGCATCCACCAATCTAGCTGGTGGTGGGTTCATTATTTTCACCAATGTTGTCATAAGGTTGTCTAAGGAAATGTAGTAGACCAGTAGGATAGTGGCATCATTAAGTGCATATGGGGCTTGTAGCCTCATGTACACCCGATGAAACTGGTCGTTGAAGGATTTGATTGGTTCATTAACCTCCCTTTGAATAGCCATGAATTGTTTATATATTTCTGAATGGCTAATCGGGACTTTGTACTTCCTCATAAATGCATTCTTCAATAGATCCCAAGTAGTAATTGATCCCATTGGAAAGTTGATGTACCAATAGAAAGCTTCCTCTCCCAAAGAATAAGGGAAAATCCTACATGCGACGTCCTCATGATTGATCAACATATCTTTCAATGTTGTTTGGAATATCTTAATGTGCTCTGCAATTGTCCTTTGTGGATCCTATGGGTTGAACTTTGTACAAAATCTCTATGGGTTCTTAGGCATGTCATGGTAAGCATTGAACAACAATGGAGAGGGGTTGTTCCCAAGCCAGGACATGAGGGGAGGTGGAGGTGGTACTTGCTACTGGATAGCAACTTGGGGTTGCACCTTGGACATGGAAGGCAGAGACAGGGGCAGTACCCCAACTATGGGAAGCAAGCAATTGAAATGTAGTTCAGAATGGTTGAGTGGAAGATGTGGAGGTGGAAGAGGAAGGATGAGTGTTTATGATGGAAGGAGGAAGGGGGTGAATCGGATGAAGTGGAAGAGGAGGATGAGGCCAATTCCAATCTTTGAGTCCTTTTAGCCCTTGTCGAGGGCTGCAATTCTTGAAATTCTCCTTTGTTGGGTGTGGATCTTATGACTCTGTGGAATCTCTTAGGGGAAAATGATCCAATTTGATCCATCTTAACTTCAAATGGGGCCCTCCTTCTAGTACTAATTCTATTTATGGGTGTTTTTGCACCTTCTCAACATAGGCAACACACAAGTATGCTACCTCTCTTGAAAGGTAATCCCCAACAATAAGTTGTTGAAAATTACCCCAAGGTCTCTTGGGTGTCAAGTCATGACAATGCTTGGAATATCTCAATTGGTTCAATGTGATCTTGAGGATAATCACAGGGCAGCCTTATGTGGGTTAAACTAGAGGGGAGTTGGATCCTTGGGTGGAGTTCATAAATTTTCTAAAAAGTTAGCCTATTGCTGCAAGTTCAGGATATCAATCTCAAACTCCACTTTAATCTTCATATTTGGCTTTATAATGTGCAATGAACTTTATCTAAAGCACATATTAAAAAATGGAAAAGGGGAAAGTAAAGGGAGAAGTTCCTAGACCTGAAACTACCGATGAATAGTGATAATGGAGGACCCTACAATGGACAGCCTTCCCAAAACAAAGTTCCACTTAACCAAATTAGTTCACAATCTCATGAAACAAGTGCAATCTTCTAAGGTCTGTAGATTTACAACCTTTCATTCACCATAAAACATGAACAAGAGATAGAATGTAAGTGTAGCATTCATGTAATGTTCATACTAGGTTTACACTATAGTTTATCAACAATAAACAACAAAAAGCATGAACAAGGAAAGGTATCAACACAACATAATTCTTCAAAACCAATGAACAACATTAACTAATATACTAAAGCAAGCTAAAGCACATAGAACAAAAAAGTTAATCTTCTCAAATTCACTAACTATGAGAAGAAGAATCATGCAAAATGAAGTTGGAACTCAAGAATCAACCAAATCAATGAATTTTTATTAACATTCCAGCACATGTCTTTACAACAACTCAACTCTCTCTTGAAAATGAGAGAAGACCCCTTATTTATGGAGTCCAAAAAGAAAAATGAATTTCCAAGATTTAATCTCATTGTGTGGCCAAGATTCACTACAAATTAGGGTTTCACCTACCCCCAAATATTTTACAATATAAAATTACATTCTGTCCTCTATCCTATTTTGTCATCTTGTGGGAAGTAGTGTAGATCTTTTATTTTCTAGTTGATTTCCCTTTTTTTGCAGCTACACTATAAGAAGCTCATCATCTATGATAGGATTTCCCTCGCTCTTCTTGATGGTGGCATATTTAGTAAATTTTCCCATTAAAATCCGAAGCCTATCCTTCTGAACAATCCCGGATTGGAGGATCTTAAAATGAAGCTTCTTAGAGTGATTGGCCACCTCCCCCCATGCTTAGTACACTTTAGAGTAACAGCTACCATTTGTGTTGATTGAACAAATGCCCTGGACCAAAAATCCATGAAGAGCAGGGACAAATCGTTAGTTGCACCTTCTTCTGGATATTTTTATGGAAGTATTCTTTAATCTTTCTTGCATACAGCTCTTCGACAGACATATCTCGGTTAGTCATTAACTTGATATAGCCTTTACTGTCTACCTAGTCTTCTTTTTCCCATTCAAGGTCAAGCTCAACCTCATGTAGTACCTTCTCCAACACCTCACTTTGGTGATCAAGAGCCATCTTCCACATCCCCACCAACCAATGATCATCCTTGATGATGCCAAATTCATTTTCCCAAGCCCTTTCTAGTATTTTGAGGATGGATTCAACCTTTGGGTTGGTGATTCTATAAAATTCAGCATAATGAAGGCATACCCTCTCCATATCCTCTAATTTTTGTTATATTAGCCTGAATTTCTTGTCCATTCTAATGGCATTCCCTATGCCCATATCACTGTTGTAGATTACCTATCGAAACCATTCTTTAGTGGCATTTCTCCAATTTTTTCTTATTTCCAGCTTGTTGATGTGTTATTTGGATAGGAGCTAGGGTGGTGTGGATGATGTGGTGGGAAGCTTCCTGGCTGATGACCATTGTTGAATGTAGGTTGTCAAATCTGCCACTTGTTCTTTTAAATCCTCTTTGGAAGTCATTTCCTTATTCATTTGATGGGTAATAGTGGCAATGGATCCATAGAGATGGTCAATTTTGTATTATCTTATTGTTGTCCCAAAATCAAGGGTAGAAATATTATAGCTGACCCCTTCTTTTCCCATAATTGGTGTGGCTATCTGTATTATCCTGGATCTAGATGCATCCATTTCTAGGTGGGATCTGACCCTCAATTTCTTTTCCTTCTTTGTACTTATCTGGTCCCTAGCTAGAATGGCTTCCATCCTTGCTTCTGAATCCATCGGTGTTGGGGTTTTCTTTTCTAACTATTTCTCTAGCCATTCAGGCATCTAAGATTCCCCTTTTGGTGATTCATGATCACCTTCTTCCTCGCAGGTGTGTTGGATTTCAATTACATTGCCACTCAGAGTCTCATGCTTTGTCTTCTCTTCTTATTCCTCATCAGAATCTTGAATGAATACCATTTATTTACCCAGGGATTTAGTACTTGTGTCTTCCTTGGGGTTGTCTTTCCCTTCAGTGGTTTTCTCTTCTTCCTCTCAATCGTTCCCATGTTCTTCATGATGCTTTACTTTTGGGATCTTCTTTATAGTATCACCCACTTCTTTAGGCTTGTCTTCTTCTTCCTCTTCCTTTTCCTTTTCTTCTTGTTCTTCTAAAGGAGGAATATCTTTATCATGCTTGGGGCTTCCATCTTGGTCCCCAGTTGGAGGCTTAGTGTATTCCTTCATTTTTTCCTCCATGTTCTTCTCTTCATCAAAGGGTTGTTTCTCTACTTATTCTTTGACGTCCTTGAGTTTTTGGGCCAACTCTTCTTTGAGCTCCAGGTCAAAAATTTTCACAATATACTTTGTGCCCAGCTACTCAATGTCTTCCTCAGATGATTAGGTTTCTTCCTCCTCATGTACCACTTCATCAATTGCTATATTTTGATACTTTGGATGCTCATGGTAGTCATTTGATTCCCCTTCCATTTCTATGGCAGCTTCCCTCTCTTGCCTCTCCAACTCTTCTGATATTTTAATTTTCACCTCCATAGTGGGTGGTTTAGTTAGAGGAGGAGGGATAGGGAGGTTAGAAGTAGCTTGCACTAGGGCAGCCTATACTGAAAGATTCATCAGTACCCCAGACAGCTTTGTTGATATGTTTTACATATGTCGCGCAAAATTCTCTAGGAGCAAGAGAGTTGGTATTAATATTGTTGTAGTAGCTAGTGGGAGAGATGATGATGGAGGCATGAATGAGGAAGAGATTGGGGAAGTGGTAGTAGACAAGGAATCTATGACCATTACTTGTGTTGCATGGGAAGTGGAGGCCAAGTGGACTGAAATATCCATCGTGGGTGAAGAAGAGGCAACCATCACCTGAGAAGCAGGTAGAGGAGTAATGGTAGAGGCAACAGCAGTAGCAGTGACTGCAAGAGTGGAGGTAGTAGGTGGGGACTTTGGCTACTTGGCCTCTTCTTCTTCTTCTTCTTCTTCTTCATAGAGCGGGCCCTCCTGGATGGTGGGTATCTTCACGAAGTTTTTTGATTTCTTTGGCTTCTTGGAAGGCTCACCTTCTTAGGCTTTCCTTGAATACACCTTGGGCTTAGGTTGACATTTATCCATTTATTTTCTCTTCCTTGACCAAGTAGTGGGAGGAGATGTTGAAGTCCCTCTTGTTGGGGAAACAATGGTAGATTCATTATTAGTCTCGCTTTCAAGTGGATCCTTGAGGTCACCATATGTTAGGGTAACTCCCTGCGACTTCAATTGGGAAATATATCTATCGATCCATTCTTTGGTTCTTGCCTCAATTTGTTTCATTAAAATATCGAGTTCATTGACCTCTTCTTCATTCTAGTCAATCAATGGCAATGGCAGGTTGGCAATGACATCATATCTCATATCTACTACAATATTTTCATCTTCAATGATCTGATCTGGCACTGGATATAGTTTCACTATTTTGATGAAGTATGTCATCATGCGCATGTAATACCAAATGCACACCTCCTTATCATCTCTAAAATTATCTGATAAGTCCTCTGCATTATGCAAATGTGCATACTCAATCTTGGCCTCTTCTTTAACTTACCATATGGGTCCATTTTTGGCCAAGGAATGTAGAGTTCTAGGTTGTATTAATTCAATTCCTTGTTAGATTAATCTGCACACTACGATGCAAGAAGTGCATACATGCCTTGACCAAGTGTGAGGGGATAGGGGATCCCTACTCTATGCTTGTTGTTTAGGAGGGTGAGTGCATGTTGCAGTTGGCAGGAGAGCTCGAGCAATATCAAAAGGTCATTTGTGTACCAAGGCAGCTTATATGGTTTCTCTAAGAGACCCTCAACTCGAATGTATGTAAACTTTGGAAATTAAATGAACAAGAAGCCAAAACGACGGATGAAGGAATTGGAGTTGTGGGTAACTCTTCTTTAAAAGTCACCTCCAAGTAGTCTAATGATATGCCCAATGAAGGAATCATTGACCAGACAGTATTCTTTCTTGAAGTTTTGGAATTAAATTTGGGGATACCTGTCATAGAGCTTCAATTCCCTGCCTAGTATTGGACTTGGTGCTATCAATAGTCCCCTGTATTGGGCATGGTCAGCAAGCAAATAGACTAGGTATGATGTCATATAAAACTATGAAGTCTTCTCCATTGCCACAAATTGCTCATGTAAGCATTGGCTAATCATCCCTACCTAATAGAACTTGGTCTTCCCTCGAATTATCTCCTCCATGAAGTAAAGCATCCATTAATGAAAGAAAGCAACAATTAGGAAGCCCATAACTCTACTCAATAAGGCTACCAACTCATGGTAATATTCATAAAAGTCACTTTTGAAGAGTTCTTGGGGCACTTTGTTTGTGCTACCCCTCTTCTCCCTAAGTCGGTACTGGTTGATGAGCTTCTTGCATTTGAGGGGATTGACATCCCACATCATCTTAGCATATTCCTTTGATGTCTCCTCCATTTCATTGAAGGTAGGGCTATGGAAATTTTTCCCTCTTGATTTAGCAGACAAATCAGCTAATACATGTCCATCACTATCCACTATTCTCTTCATGTCCTCCTAGTATGCCTCTCTACAAGCCATTATGAGCTCAAGAGCTATAAGCGTAGGTGGGGACCTAACAGCTTTAACTAACCCACTGCTTCTAATCCTTCTGGCATTTTCTATTGTCAGGTAGATTCAAACTCTTTGCTTGAACTCATCAATATCAATATGTCCCAAATTAGTATTTGAGATCTCCTTCCAATCTGTGGTGACCCTAGAATTGAGGGGTTCCCCTTGGAGCTTGTATTTCATTTGGTCTTTATCCTCTTTACCCTTGGGTTCCTTAGCTAGCTTCTTTCCTTTTTTCTTTTCTACGGCCACCTCTGAAGGTCCTGCGGCTGGTTCCATATATCTTGTAGGCAAAGGAGCAATAAGCACATTCAAGCATACAAACATAAGGAACATTAGCCGAAATCCAAAAAAATGATGTCAAATCAGGTGATTCATCATTCAAAGATCCTAATATCTCTTTCAGATCAGCATTGGCTTTTTACTAGAAGTAGTTATAACAATTTGGTACTTGGGGTGTGAACCTCCCTGGGCTAGAAGTCATTTTGGAGGCAGCAGTGAATAGATGGCAATCAGGGCACTGTGGCTCGCACGGTTCCACTTGCACCAATATTTGGTCATAAAGTGCGGCCAACTAAGGAGACCAATATATTCTAGCACGTGGGTCAAATCCAATTTGAGGCTTTGGGAATGTTTAATCCATCTTTTAGGCATGCAAGTCCCAAGAACACAAGAGTAGGAGGTAGCTTGGTCGTTTGAGGCTCCATCATTGAAATGATGTTGGTAAGGCAATGCCCCACAAGCGGCATCTTGCAATGCGAGATATGTGGCCTCGAGACATAGTTTCTCTTTATTATTGAATTTCAATATTCTTAGAAGATTGCAGGCTGGAAGGTGTGGGATGATGCTAGGTGTTGGCTGTTTGGAATGGCGTCGATGGGACGAAAGTCCAATTGGAACCCATGTAGCAGGCCGACAGGAATCTGTGGACATTCTATTACGATGATGATAAGATGGTCGTCTGAAGACAGCTACCTATAGATGACTACCCACTAAGTTCCCTTAGGTATTTTCATTTCTATGAGCTCAGACAGAGATGATAAGTGTGGGTTCTACTAGGCAGAAGGGTGTTATGAACAAGTCATTTGGAATGGCAATCTCACAGCGAAAACCCATAGGCGAAGCACCACAATAGGGAAGGCCTGAAAAGAACAATACATAGTCATTTATTTTTTGCTAGGGGAGATCGATCGACAAAGGAAAACTCAGGACCTGTTAGTCAGAAGGGCGCTTAGGTATCGCCATTTTGAGTAGTCATTCATGTGGTGGTGAAATGTCAGCAAAATTCTACATTGAATGGTCTACATCACATAAGTTTCTTTGTTTTGATTCAGATGGAAGACCAAAGGGCGGAGCCTGATAGGTAGATAGACAGGTTGTGAGGGTTTCTTGAAATGGTGAGCCCCAGACGAAATCCCACAAATAGAAGTCCACAAGGAGAAACCCACAATGGGCTCGGACTTAGGCATTTTAGCATGGTTAGATTTGATCAGCAATCACTAGAGCAGGATCCGTGCATCAGAAAAGTGGGATCAAATAATCGTTCAGAATGGCGGGCCTTGAGGAGAATTCTGTAAGCAAAGGCCTACGCTAGCAGACCCAAGAGGGTCAATGGATCCTTCATTTTGGGCTAATGAATTTTGGCAAGTTGAATGGGCTTCCTGCAAGGGTGGGCCCGATGAAGGTCTATGTAGTTTTGGGAGATTTTAATGTTTTAAGGGAAGGCGATGGTGATGGTTAGATGGCGGGCCCACAGGGTATGAACGTCATGGCTCAAGAATGGTTGTGAGGACCCCAAGTTTCGCATGCAGCCTACGGAAGATTTTCAACAGATTTCAAAATTCTAAAAGGTGGGTTTTGATCACCAAGGTCTTAACTAACTAGATTCCTAAGTTTTCTTTCAAAGATTTAACAACTTTATATAGAAATTGAAGAAAACTCAAAGTATGGCTTGTGGTGTAAAACAAACCTATGAGACCCAACAAAGATGCATGAGTAAACATCTAGCAAAGGCCTTGAATTGGTGAAAGAACTTGACATGCATGATAGCGGCGTTGGTGGGAGGCTATGACAAGTGTTCTGAGTGTTTGTAGGTGAAAATGATAGCACAAGATGGGCTATTTATAGAATTTTATGCATTTAATTCACCTCATTAATGTTAGTACAATGGTGTATAAGGTTGGTGAATGGGCATTTCAAAAATGGTGAAAGGAATGGTGGAGTCCGATGAGCAGATGGCAGTTGAGAGTTAGTCATCAGGTCGATCAATAGAAAAATGAAATAAGAGGATGTGGGCCTTGTGGTGTGGAAGGACATCACGTGAAGGCTATTCAAAATGGCCAAGGAGCTAGGCAATCCAATAAATGGCGGCCCACACAGGCGGACCCACATTGCTCCAAGGACGGCAACTCTAAAGATTAAAGGAAAACAGCCAAGGAAATCTCGCAAAGGCCTAAGGCCTTGAAAAATTGAGGGTAGCAAAATATGGTCAACTCAAAGTGACTCTTCTAAGACTCATTGACCACTTGGGACTCAAGAATAGGGGCACATAAAATGAGGCAGTGACAAAAGTGACCTAGTGAAGCAAAAATAGAGGATCCACGTTCCGAACGGGACGTGTGTGTTATAGGCACAACAGTCTTGTGAATCAAACTTGTAAACAATCATGGACTAGCCATGAAGGATGTAGTTCCAAGATCCTTGAGAATGATGTGAACGATAATTGCAAGTAGATATTCAATGCTACATGAACAATCTTTTCTCAACAACATGAATGGATGCTTCAAACCTTTGACATGATGAATTAATCTTGAATTGTTGCAATAAACCCTAGAAATCTGCCCTAAAATGCCTTACGAATTCTCTTGTAATGCTCTTGTAGACTTGAATTTTCTATAACACTTGAATGCTAGAAAGTATAGGATTGCTTATGTGGCAATGAAAAAAGTATCCATTCTATTTTTCCCTTGCTTGTTTGCTCCCTCCTTGTGAAATAAACTTAATAGTGCCTTGATTTAGTGTTGCAATGTATTTTACACATTCACATTAAGTCTTGAGCCCTTGAGAACTAATGAATTTAAATGGTACCTTTCTAAAGTGTTGTGAAGTGTTGTAATTCACTTTCACACTTTTCTAAGGTCTTATTAATTAATTACACCTAATAAATATTTTTTTAACCTTAATCATTGCTTATTTGGAGTGTTGTAACACTCTTTCACACATTTATAGGCATGTCATTAATAATTAGGCTTCCTTATGCTTTAATTGGCCCTATTTTGCATCCAAAAGCCTCATTTATTGCATCTTTTTTAGGATAATCTTGACACAAATCATTACCCAATCACAATTTAGGTGTTTCAGGCTTGGATGGCCTAGATTTAGTGATTTGGGACTCATTCGCCACCTTGGGAAAATGAGTCTCACCTAGGTTTTTTGGGTCCTAGACCTGGTTTAACACATTTCTAAATATTTTTTAAAATGGTCCTAGAAAATAGGCCTAGTGGAACTCATTCGCCACCTTGGGTGAATGAGTCTCGTGTGGCCCAGAATCAAAATTAATTCAAATTTTTGGCTATATTTTATCCTCATAGATCTTATGTTAGCTTGTAGTGTTGTAATTTCGGGAATTCTTGCATAATTAAGTATAAATACAAGGTTTATTCACTTATTTTCATCCTAGCAAGTTGAATAAGCATTCCTAATAGAAAATTGAGTTCACAAGATCATTCAAAAGTATTCAAGGGTTGATTATCAAGTCCTCTAGAGCATTCTTCAAGCATCAAGCATCGTGTCAAAGTCTTCCTGCATCATGTTTTTTTTGGAGCTAACAATTGTGATGTAGGGTTTCATGATTCAAGCAAGCATTTCATTCAAGATCTAGATCATCTTCAAGCAACATTCAAGATCTACATCCATTGGAGCCATCTCTTACATGTTTCCAACACTTCATTGCTAGGGTTTTGTGTGTTGCAACATTATTATTTTTTCATTCATCATTCTCCATTCCTATTCAATTATATTTTAAGGTTTAATTACCAACAAGGGGTTTGACCAAGGCAAACCCCTAGATCAACTAAGCCAACAACATTTTTTCCCTCTCCTTTGTGTGTGATTTGCAAGTCTAGGTTGGTGATTTCCTAAGGAGCAAGATTGGAAAAATGTTGTCAAATCATTCAATGTTGAAAAAGTTGTCATCAAGCCTTAGAGAGCCTTGGAGAACACCTAGAGGATGCAAATCAGGGTTCTAGATCTAGAAATCAATCAAGAAGGATAGAGTAGATAGAGAAGAGAAAGATCATACTTTGAAGCTTTAGAAAAGCCTAACTAGACTAATTCACCACTTTTGAAAAATGAGTCCCAATTCTAGTCAAATTTTAGATTCTTGCAGATTTAGATACCCTTTTGGTAGATTCCTTTTCCCGCATAATTTTCCAGAATTTGGACTGATTTTTGCAACTTGGTGAATGAGTGCCAGTCAACATTAAATGAATATATTTCAATGTTTCAAATACCATCCAATCATTTCTAGATTTCCAGGTGCACATCTTCTATCTTGCATCTTTCCATTTTTCTTTACTTGCATTTTTAGGTCATTTAAATCAATTTTGCATCATATTAGCATTTTGTATTTCATCGTACATTTCATTGTCTTTTCCAAGTCTAAAATTGATGGTGAACCCCTTATTTGTTTACATTTAGCTCTTAGGACAACCCTATTTCAAGATCTCTTTCTCTTTTGTATTGAGATCTCTAGGGTTATCCTTGAATGGAATAGCTCAAAACTAGGTGTGCTCTATATCCTAAACCATACAATATCACTTAATCATCAAACCCATTTTTTGAGGTTCAATTTTCTTTTTCTTGTGTTTTCCTTTTATGGGTGATGCAAGTCATTAAGACATTTAGGTCTCTTTCATGTTGCCCCAAAAGATTTTATTTTCCTTTATTTTTTCATTTGTCTTGCATTTTCCTTTTGGGGATGATGCAAGGTATCAAGACATTCATGTCTCTTGCATGTTGACCCAAAAGCTTTTCTTACCTTTATCTTCATTTGTCTTGTGTTTCCCTTTTGTGGATGGCATAACGCACCAAGACATTCATGTTTCTTCCATGTTCACCTGAAAGGATTTTTCTTTATTTTTGCTCTCTTGGTGTCATTCTTCCAATTCTATGTGTATTTGGGGAATGATGATAGTTCCATGCTCTCTAAAAACATTATAGAAATAATATACTAACCCCAAATCTATAAATCCTTTATGTGTTTGGATTTTTTATTTTTGGAGGCAACCCCTCTCTTTTCCTTTTCTTTTTACATGATGTAGCTTTATTTGGAAACATATGACTTGGCATAGGGCTTTGCAAGTTAGCTCTCATGTCTTCTT
Source organism: Sequoia sempervirens (assembly GCA_007258455.2). Taxonomy (NCBI): domain Eukaryota; kingdom Viridiplantae; phylum Streptophyta; class Pinopsida; order Cupressales; family Cupressaceae; genus Sequoia; species Sequoia sempervirens. The sequence goes on from VDFB02105785.1 coordinate 355,516,504, forward strand.
TATTGTTTGGATTTGTTATTTTCTACTTTAAAGTAATTTCTCACAACATGGTGTTTAGAAATTTCTTTAAAGTGGGGGCATACATTGGAATTATTCTTTTGCATTTTTCTTTCTCATGGTTCATGGTGCAGCCTTCTTACTTTATACGATGAATTTTTTGCTTTGTGGATGACATTGGGTGTGATGTTCTTCAATAGCATGATCTCTCTTAATATATTGCATTCCTCTTAGTGGCTTGATGCGACACACTGCATCCCCTAAGTTGTGAATTTTCTATTCTTTGATTGGTCCTCTCTTGGAGACATTAGGCACAATGTTCCCTAAGTTAAAGACCTCGCGTGAACTAAGAAAGACTCCTTTGAACACTCTTTTCATTTTGCATTTTTTAGTTATATATGGCCACCTTGCATAACACAGCTTGCATGCCTATAGATCCATCTTGTTTATTCAGTTCTAAGCATACAAGGCTTTGCTTGTCTCATAAAGCTCGAAAATTATTTTTTCTTTGTGTGGCACCTTATCAAAGTTATCAAGAGATATAACTTTGGTATGGTTTGAGTAGGAAGCCCAAATGAGGCATGACTTTCCGCATATCCTCTCACGTGTGTGTGAATGCATACCAGCCATGAGTGTATATTTCTCACCTTTTTGTCCACTTCTCACCTAGCAGAAAGCCAAGAATTTCATTTCCTCAAAGTGAGTATACATTTTTTGGACAAATGACCTAGATTTGATCCACATTGTGATGGAAAAATGGTCGAAGCTTGATCTGAATCTTTTATTTTTTAACTTTTTTCATCCTTGATAATACATGCTTGTGCTTTTTCGATGCTCCTATATCATTATCATGTGTGATCTTTTGTGCCTATGTTGGTTTTCCATGGGATTTTGATCTTGGGGGCTTGATCACCCCTCTTGATCATCGCAATCCCATCTTATTAGCATTGATACACTTGGAGCCTTCCTGATGCTTGTTTGTCTACTTTAGTGTGAGTTTAAAGCAAGTTCATCCTCTCACTAAAGTGGGGGCTAGATGTGGCAATGGATAAAGTATCGCTTCTACTTTTACCTTGCTTGTTTGGGCACTCCTTGTGAATTAAGCTTAATAGTGCCTTGAGTTGGTGTTACAATGTGTTTTATACATTCACATTAAGTCTTGGGCTCTTGCGAACTAATGAATTTAAATAGTACCTTGCTAAAGTGTTGTGAAGTGTCTTAATTCATTTTCACAATTTTATAAGGTCTTATTAATTAATTACACCTAATAAACCTCTTTTTAACCTTAATCATGCCTTATTTGGAGTTTTGTAACACACTTTCACACTTTTCTAGACTTGTCATTAATAATTGGACTGCTTTATGCTTTAATTGGCCCTATTTTGCATCCACAAGCCTCATTTATTACATATTTTCAAGGATAATCCTGACACAAATCATTACCCAGTCACAATTCAAGTGTTGCAAGCTTGAATGGCCTAGATTTAGTGATTTTGGACTCATTCACCACCTTGGGTGAATGAGTCCCACCTAGGTTTTTTGGGTCCCAAACCTAGTTTCACACATTTCTATACATTTTTAAAAATGGTCCCAAAAAATAGGCCCAATGGGACTCATTTTCCACCTTGGAAAAATGAGTCTCATGTGTCCCAAAATCAAAATTAGTTCAAATTTCTAGCGGGATTTTCTCCTCCTAGATCTAATGTTAGCTTGTAGTGATCTAATTTCAGGAATTCTTACATAATTAATTATAAATACAATGTGTGTTCACTCATTTTCATCCTAACAAGTTGAATGAGCATTCCTAATAGAAAATTGAGTTCATAAGAGCATTCAAGTGTTTACAAGAGCATTCAAGAGTCTTCAAGAGCTAATTATCAAGTCTTCTAGAGCATTCTTCAAGCATCAAGCATCATGTCAAATTCTTCATGCATCATGTTTGTTGTGGAGCTAACAATTATGATGTAGGGTTTCATGATTCAAGCAAGCATTTCATTCAAGATATATCATCTTCAAGAAAAATTCAAGATCTACATCTATTGGATCCATCTCTTACATGTTTGTAGCAATTCATTGTTAGGGTTTGGTGAGTTGCAGAATTTCTATTTGTCCATTCATCATCCTCCATTCCTATTTGATTCTATTTCAAGGTTTAATTACCAACAAGGGGTATGACCAAGGAAAACCCCTAGCCACTAACCCAACAACATTTTTTCCCTCTTCTTTATGTGTAATTTGTAGGTCTAGGTTGCAGATTTCCTAAGGAGAAAGATTGGAAAAAATTTGTCAAATCATTCAAAATTTTCAAAGTTGTCATCAAGCATTGGAGAGCCTTCAAGAAGACCTAGAGGTTTCAAATCAGGGTTTCAGATTTGGAAATCAATCAGGAAGGATAGAGCAAATAGAGAAGAGCAAGATCAGACTTTGAAGGTTCAAAAAATCCTAACTGGACTGATTCACCACTTTTGGCGAATGAGTCCCATTTCCAGTCAAATTTTAGATTCTTAAAAATTTAGATAACCTTTTGATAGATTCTTGTTCCTACATAGTTTTCCAAAATTTGGACTGATTTTTCCAGCTTGGCGAATGAGTCCCAATGAACATTAACGCATTTTTTTAGTGTTTCAAACCTCCATCCAGTCACTACAAGATTTCCAGGTGCACATCTTCTATCTTGCATCCTTTTGTTTTACTATACTTTCATTTTTAGGTCATTTAGATCAAGTTTGCACCATATTATGGTTTTTTATCTCATCTTTCATTTCATTATCTTTTCCAAGTCTAAACTTGGTGGTGAACCCCTTATTTGTTTACATTTATCTCCTAGGACAGCCTTATTGCAAGATCTCTTTCTCTTTTCCATTGAGATCTCTAGGGTTATCCTTGAATGAAATAGCTCTAAAGTGGGTGTGCTCTATGTCCTAAACCATACGATAGCAATTAATCATCAACCCCATTTTTTTTGGTTCCAGCTTCATAAACTTGCTAGGAGAAACAATGTGAATTAACCCCTTATTTATACTAAATTAGGAAATTAACCCTGAAATTCAAAGAATTAAGGCCAGCCTCAGATCTATGTCTTAAAATTGTTAAATTCCTACAAGAATGAAATTCAAGTTGAGGGTTCTCATTAAGGGAGGACCCATTCGCCACCAAAGGAAAATGGGTCCTAGCTAAGTTTCCAAGACCAAGCTTTGGGGAGCTAAAATAAGGAAAAAAACCCATTCTAGATCAACTGAAAAAGTGGGATCCTATTAAGGGAGGACCCAGTTTCCATCAAGAGCGAATGGGTCTTGCCTCAACTTACCAGGACCAAATTTTTCCCAATGAAATAATTTTTTATTTAAATCATGATATCTTCAACAAATGTCAAAATAAAGGCTTGAATATGAATTAAAGGGGGTTAATTACTCCAATTACCCACAATTAATTAATGACGACCTAGATAAATTTGAAAGTTCCTTTTAACACTTTACAACACTTAAACAAGGCATTAAATTAAATACATTTTATGAAAAGGGGCCCATTAGGCTTAATTAAGAAAATATATCCTAGAAAAGTGTGAAAGTGTGTTACAACACTTTACAACACCCTTGCAAAGGATCAATTAAGGAATGCTTTAGTCAAATAAAGGTCCTAGAATAGTGTGAATGTTTACAAGACATTACAACACTAGTCCAAGACATCAATAATTCAGTTTTAAAATCATTTATCAGCCCAAGGGAAAATGCTTACTTTTTTTGTTACTAAATTATTCCCCCAATTTAGTGTGATGATGACCCCATTTCAAACTCACACTAAAGTAGACATCTAAGACACTTAAGTATAAAGCAATAATAAAGATACATAATCATATCCTTTCAAAGGCCAAGAAAAGTAAACAAAAATAAGGGATCAAGCATAACCAATTGTGAGGCAGTGGTTATTTGTCCATAACATACGTTGCTCACTCTGGGGTAGTGGAACCTCAGTCTATCCACTAGGTGAGTTGTCCCAAAATATGCACATGCTCACTTTGGGGTAGTGGAACCTCAGTCTATCCACTAGGTGAGTTATCCCAACGAGATGGAAAATGAGAGAATCATATTATCCTCTCATACTATATCGAATTTATCCTCCTGACAACTTCAATAAGGGACCACAATGTAAATTCTTTTGTAATGTTATGTAAAATTTTTGTTAAACGGGATTTTGCATTATTCATGTAAAGGTCTTCTTCTTAGGGAGCACTGCACCTAATGTCTCCAAGAGAGGACAAGTCAAAAGTGTCTGATCATCACCCATGGGATTCCTCCTTCACATCATGCCATGATAGTAGATTGTACACTCTTGGATGGAATCAAACTCAGTGACACCACCAAGAAGAGGACACACCACAAGAAAATAGAAAAATCATGCCATTAAATTTTCCAAAAGATGTCATCTATGTATGCCCCCACTTTAAAGAATTTGATACACCATCACTATGAGAAATTTCTTTAAAGTAGCCAATTTTTTTATCCTATGACGAGAACTTTCCTCGAAAAACCCTATGCCAAGTCATATTTTTTTTAAATAAGTTACATCATGAAATAGGAAGGAAATGGTTGCCCCCACAAAAACATAAGGGATCTATAGATTTTGGGTTAGTATGTCTATGATACAATATTTTCATAGAGCATGGAACTCTCATCATTCCCCAAATACTCATAGAACTTAAATAATGACACAAAGAGAGAGAAAAAAAGAAAAATCCTTTCAAGTCAATATTGAAGAAACACAAATGTCTCGATGCCTTGCATCATCTCCAAAAGGAAAACACAAGAAAAATGAAAGAGATAAAAGGAAATATTTTGTGTCAACATGAAAGAGACCTAAATGTCTCAATGTCTTGCATCATCCCCAAAAGGAAAACAAAATACAAATGGAAAATTCTTATGGCATAGAGAAGAATGGAGGTACATATAGAGGAATGCACAAAAATAGAAGGATACATCAAACAAAATATCATGGGGGATCACATTACGCACATCCAATCACAAAAAAAGAAAAAAAAGACTAGTAAGGCACAGGCGAGTCAACCTAAAGCGGATTGTCCACCTCCCAATCTCGGTTGGTATAAACAAAAGGTGAACAAGTAGCCAAAGGAACAATGAAAAATGCATTACTAAGACAAGGCCAAAAAATTCTTTCCCCTACTTTGTGCAAGACAAGAATGGGCTGAGATAGGTGATGAAAATTTGCTCGTTGCCTTAGAGAAAATGATTTACAATAAGTGTAAATCATGTCATAGTGAGAATGTTTTAAGATTATACAACTACTACATGACAAGGGGCAGAATGCGTACTATTGTTATTCAATCATTGGATAAAAATTATTGTTATCAAAGTGATATTTGTTTAGGATTATTTTGAATGCACAACACTCATAGTACTATGTCCAAGAGTTCTATGGTATTGGCAATGTGGGACATCTTAATCTTTAGGATATAGTCTTATCTTTTCTTTCATGGGTGGTAATAGTATAAGTCCTTGGTTTAGAAGTATTTACAGTTTCCTTTCATTTTTAGGTGGTCGACGATGGAACTTTAGTTTCTTTAGTTTGTAGGGCCTCTTGTGCTTGCTAGCTTCACCAACTTCTCTAGATGAGATTAAGGTAGGAGCTCTCGAGATGATCTTGTCTTTGTTGCCCTTATCCTTAGGAGATATGGGTTTCTCTTTAGGAAGGATAACACCTAAATCATGAGAAGGATCTAGGATAATCCTACCATAATTAGTAAGCATTAGGTATTATTTAGGAGCACTTATGTTGAGAGGGGGATCTTGATATCCTAACCCTTTTGTTTCTTCAGTTGGTATTTGTTCTAGAATTTGATGAAATTCATGTTCATTTGTTGTATCACATCCTTGTTTTCATAAGATTGCAAATCATTTTCCATATGTCTCTTCAAGGTTGATTGATGTGTTGGTTACTTTATTGACATAGAATGGTTGATTGTTTGTTTGACTAGAGGAACTAGGTTCACCTATGGTAGGGAACTTAGGTTCAGCTTGTGACTCAGTTTCGGGATGTACAATCTTCAAACATCTCAAGTTGTGTTGGTTGTTTCATTGAAGGATAAAAGGATGCAATGAACTAAAGGTTTTTAAGGAAATCATTTATGAATTAATTCATGTTGGCATCATCTTCTCCAATGATGTCAACATCATGAGGAGGACATGAATTAGGAGTTGTGTGAGCATGAGTGAGTTCCATGTCATTAGGTTCATTTCCAAAAACACAATTTGAAACATCAACCAAAGAGAACAAGGACTTCCACACATTGCCTAAACAATTCTCCATTTTCAGAATTTCAGACCTAAACATAGTAATTTACTAATTACCCAATGCAATAAGCTGAAAATGAAATGTTTTATTACAATTTTGAAATTTTAACAATGCACTTAAATGAAGCAATGTAAGCTAAATGCAATGAGATTGATGAAACAACAAATCAAGAAACAAAAAATAGAAAGGTAACAACACCAAACAAAAGCTAAAACTAGAGATTTTAATGTCCTAAAATTGCAAATCTATAGCTAATAGGGAATCATTCGCCAGTAAGGGCGAATGGGTCCTGGTTACATATTTATAGGATTCTTCTATGTAATTCAAAGTCAATTTTGATGTTTTAGGTGCCAAAAGGTACAGATCAGACTTGATCAGGGACTCATTCACCAATAGGGTGAATGGGTCTTGGTTTAGTCTTTTTGATTTATTTTTTAATGTTTTGAAAGTTCTCAATTATATCTGTAACATAGGGAAACAAGAGCAGATTAAAGCAATAAAATGAAATAAACTCAAATATAAACTACACTAACAACAAAGAACAATGGAAAGCTTAAAACATAAATAACAGAAAGATCTCACCAAATATCTATGTAATTCCATGCATAACCTTGATTTTCCTTCTCCATTTTGTCATTGTATGATAATTTCCCTCAGATTTCTAAGTGTGCAAGTATAGCCTATGATAGTATGATTCAGCAAAACATTAAAGATTCAAATAATTGATTGCTTCCAAAAGTCATAAGATTTCAGGAGGGTAACAATGATAAAGGTCAAGCCAATTTATAGAAAATAGGGTTTTCAAATGACAGGCTCAAATTCCAAGATAGACCAACAATTAAGATTGAAAGATTCCACATGCATTGAGATTAGTGTCAGTAATAATGTGAGTGATAAAGCATGAAAGGTGGAAATTAAGATTAAATAATAATTTAATCTTTATTTGAAAGTGTTTGAAACTTAGAAGAATAATGATCGCATGTAAAGGATAAAGATTGAATAGAGGAAATGGTATGTTTGAATGCACGAATGAATTAATTAATTAATTAAAGTTATTTAATTAATAAAAGTTTGCACGCAAAAGAATAAAACTAGATAACTGACTAATTAAGACATAGAGTCTATTTGTCAGAAACAATTAGATATTAAATCAGGAGATAACTTACTAATTTAATTAAATATTCACTTAAGTGGTAAGTGACTAATTAGATAACTAAGCGATTATCCAATTATAGAAGAATATGCTAGGAATAATTCTTTTTATGAATTAAATGATTATTTAATTCAACATTCAAAATTTGTGGATTAAATTAAATAAAGATTTATTTAATTAACTGGAGAAAAGGTTAAAGAATAATTAAAAGTGATTATTTAATTATAGTTGAAAATGTGATGAAAGTAAATTAAATAAGAATTTATTTAATTTTAGAAAGAGAATAAAGTTAATTAGCGACATAATTAAATAAATAATATCAAAATTGAATAAAGGTAAATATGAATTAATTAAATAATTAAAGTTATTTAATTAATAGATTAGGAAGGACTTTAGAAAATAATTAACATTATTTAACTATGACAATGAAGGTATGAATTATGAAGAAATTGAAGTCACAGGCTAGACCAATTTTTAGTGTCTACATTTTGCCCCTCTTTGATACAATGTCTTTTCGGCTTTGTGTCAAAGAAAATCAATGAAACCATGCCCCAGTCATGCCCTAGTGTAAAATAAGGGTATGTCCCCATGAGAAAAAATGACAAATTTTCAAAAAAAATCAAAAAAAATGGAAATTATACTGATTAGTTAATTTGATAGCTAGAAGTTTGATGGTGGTGAAAGAAATCAGTTTCAGTGAAGTTTGGTAGGTGAAATGGTCATTGTAAGTTGGAAAATAATGCATCTAGTACACAAGGTGTGAGAAAAACCCTCCAAAAACCCTAGGTATAAATAGAAATAGGGTGGAAAATCCATTCATTTGCACCCCTCAAGTTTGAAAACTAGTGATTTTTCTCTGGACCTCCCAGCAAAGATGTCGCTCATTCCATACACAAAGCACCATGGATATTGCATTCAGACTTTCAGACGGCCAGCTGACGTAGGACCCCTGGTATGTATTCGAAAACCATTGAAATTTTGATTTTCATGCATTTTTAGGCATTTAAAATTTAATTTTCAAATGCATCACTTCATGTGCGATGCATTTGATCGTGAAATGACACATACGTAAAAACACATCTAGGTTGATTTAGGCATTTAGGTTACATGAATGCATTTCTATTTTTCTGTAGCGCATTTGTAGTTTTGCATCGCATGTGTTGGGCGCAGTGTCGCACATGTTTTAATGGATCACATTTGATTTTTGTTACGCATTTGCATTTTTGTTTGCTTGTTCTCTTGTTCAATGCATATGAATTTTGTGACACATCTACATGATTGAATGTGTGTGTTTTTTCCTTTTGACACGTGTTTTTTGTTACACACGTGCAATGTTATGTGATGCATTTGACTTAGTGTGATGCATTTGCAAACTCCAATTACACATTTTTTGTTGTGCAACACATTTGATAGCGAAGCAACACATTTTCCTATCAAAAAATTTTAAAGTTTTGTGGTGTAAAATTTACTTTGTATTTTTGACACAAAGTTTTTGTTATGCATTTATAGGTCACTTTGGGTCCGATATACATGTGGTAGTCAAGGCCATTGACCTATGAGTATTAAGACTAGTTGCAAAGTGGAGAGAGATGGATGATATGGCATCTCAGTTTGCATCATGTTACATCTATGCCCAATATTTGGGAAAATCGACAATTGTTGACTGCACTCTATGAGCATTGGCATTCTAAGACTTCCTCTTTCCATTTACCTACAGGAGAGGCTACTGTCACCTTAGAGGATGTCTATAGGATTTTGAGATTACCAATTAGGGGTGAGAGAGTCTTGTATGATACCCAGAGGGGTTATATCGAGATTACTCATTTTTATCAACCATATGACGTTAGACAGCTCGGGATCGAGCATTATGAGATCATATGGCATGTATTGCCAGAGAGATATGCATAGTTGGATTGTATTTTATGCACATTAATTGGCGAGATTGTTATACCAGATTGCAAAGGGTATGGGTTTCCCGTGGGCTAGGGTGAGATGTTGGTAGGGATGTTGGAGCAATAGGTCATATATGCATGGGGCCCATGTTTACTAGCCATGTTGTATTTTCACTTACATGATATTGCTTACAGGGAGGCGTAGTTGATGAGTTGCGATACTACAAGCTGCTAATGATATGGGCATGGGAGCACATTGTTATTTCCCACCCACCTATCGTATTTGAGCTAGATGATAGGTCTCCCTATGTTTTCTGATATGCAGCCACCATCACATAGACTCATCTTGGAGATACTGGTTATTGGAGACATACTCTTTGACATTCTTGTCTAGTTCATATTTCAACCTTACATGGATTATGCGTAGTGGTGTGATGAGCATCGACACTTTCTGTTGTGTCATCACACATGATATTTGATCGAGAGGACTATTTCTAGGGTACATATCATTGAGAGACACCTCTCAAACAGAGTTCTACAATAGTTTGGTGAGATTTAGGATGTGTCGAGAGGTAGAGTTTTCTTGATCTTCTAGGGAGGTTCCTCTATGGGGGCCACATATTCCAGTTGTGACACCTGAGGTAGACAAATTGATGGATTACACCTTGTTCAATGGGGATGGAGGGGAGGAGCTACAAATCCAAGGACTACATATGCATATGATGTCGGGTGGGTGTAGCATAGGCATGTGCCTTTGATAGATCCTGATGGGCCAGTACTTGTAGAGTGGTGAGGGACAATACCTTGGTGCAGGAATGATGGCATGAGATGTGCTAGAGGTGGTAGAGGTGATGAAGGGGATGATGGGAAAGGAGGTAGGAGGGGTGTTCAATGGGGTCGATGGGATGGTAGAGGTCAAGGCCCAAATTTTTCACTTGCCTGTGAGGAGGAGGGGGAGGGAGAGGATGTACCCATGTTGGAGATGGGTGGAGGAGAGAAGGTTGGTGGTGAGGATCATGCTATGAAGGAGGTTGTCAATGAGGATCACATTGAGGAGGAGGCTGTTGAGAAGGAGGTGGCGATAGATGCCCTTGGTCTACTAGCAGGGTATAAGGATGATGATGAGGAGGAGGATATGGGGGATCAGGAGAGGGAGCTCTGAGATGAGATTATTGAGGAGTCTGATATTGATGAGGGAGAGAGACGATAGAGAGAGGAGGGTCCCACTGATTAGGGTGTATCCAACTTACAAGCCTGAGTAGAGGCCTTGGAGGAGCAGATGAGAGCTATGATAGAAAATCAAGATGTTATGTAGATGGAGAGAGACAATTCCTATTTGGAGAGGGATTAGGTAGTAGCACAGTGGTAGAATACAGAGCAAAGATTTGTGGAGTTTACAGCTCTTTGCACTGGGTTGGCTACAACTTTCACTCATGAGTTAGTCAAGGCTGGTGATTGGGAGAGGTATTACAAAGATTTATATGAGTAGGAGCTACCTCCTGAGAGATGGGCTCCCAGTTATTCATAGGCACATAGCAGCAGATTGTGCAACAGGTCACACAATCGATCTCAAACCACAGAGGGTGTCGTTGGGCCATGCATATCAAGACCATATGATAGGCCCCCTTCGGCACAACGATCATCAGCACCTTTGTGTCAATCACCTCCTCATTCTCCACATGGGAGTACTGGGAGTTCAAATTAGGGACATGTTTTGTATTTATTCGTAGACACTATATTATGATCATAGAGCCTGCGAGCTCCATCTTGATTGATACATTATGACACTATACTGTGACACTTGTTTTGAGTAATATATATATGATTTTGGTGGAAATTTATATGATATGTAGTTCTCACATGATTATGTAGTGTTCTATTTATGCATTTGTTATGGATGCTAGTATTTACTTTATGATGTTGATGCAACTTATGATATTATGTTGATTCTATATGATGATGTATGCATTTACTTTTATGGTATCTCTAGACATCATGTATACATTTATGATTATGAGATGCAATGTGATATATGTATTTACAATGTCATGTGAATTCTATACAATTTATGATGGTAAATGCATGTTATGTTATGGGTTCCTAGATGTGATAATGCAAGAAATAAGGAATGGGCCTTTGACAGATCCTGATGGGCCAGTACATAAAGCCTATTTGATAGGTTTTAACCATGGTACTTATCCAAAGTTCCACCGAAGTGGTTTTCACTATTGGACGACTTATTTTTCTTTACTATTTTATTGATTTTTCATTTTTTTGGTGTTACGAAGATGCCTATTTTCCAGGTTTTCCTCTACGTAACGATTTTTTTGATTATTTTTTTGTATTTTTGATGATTAATACAAGTCCCTCAGAAGCTATGCATAGAACTTCTTCAAATGTAGGTTGTTGATTGGTGCTGATATGGTTCTCCTTCAGGAGTAGAGAGTTGGTACGCTCTTGATCCAAAGGATTTTGTGATAATGTAGCCTGGTCCTAACTAGTTTGGTTCAAACTTTCCTAGTTTTTCTCTTTCTTCTTAATTATTTGGATTTTCCATTATGACCAGGTCACCAATGTCAAAATTTTGATTCAAGACCTTCCTATTGTAGCTACAACAAAGATGATTTTGATATTCTTGGAGATGATCTAGTTCCTTTTTTCTTCGTTCATATAGGAACTCTAGCTCATTTAGTCTTGACACACAGTACTCTTCATCATCAATATGCCCTTTCAAAGATACCCTTAGGGAAGGAATCTTGACCTTAATAGGCAAGATGGACTCATAACCAAATACCAAGGAATATGGAGTGACGTTGGTGCAAGTACAGATGCTTGTGTGGTAAGCCCATAAGGTAGGGTTAAGCTATAAATGTCAATCATGACCAACAGCATTGACAATATTTTTAAGGATTCTGATTATTGTTTTGTTAGATGCCTCAGCTTGGTCATTACCTTGTGAGTAATATGGGGTGGAAAAGTGGTGTTGGAGATAGAATTCTTTGCAAAGATGGACTTCTTGGTTCTTAAATGGATGGCCATTATCTATGATTATGGATTGAGGGACACCATACCGACAAATGAAATAGTTAAGGATGAACTTAGAAATCTGTGTGCCAGTAATATAGGTTATAGGAATGGATTCAATCCACTTGGTAAAGTATTTAGTTGCAATGATAATGAATTTATGACCATTAGATGATGTAGGGTGTATCTTACCTATGAGATTGATTTACCATTTGTCAAAGGGCCATGGTGACATGATTGGATGGAGCTCCAATGTTGGTGCATGTATCAAGTCTCCATGTATCTGACATTGTCGACATTTCTTAACAAAGATATATGAGTCCTTTCCATCATAGGCTAATAATAACCCAGTATCATAATCTTCTTAGCTAAGGTAGGACCACTAGAGTGGGATCCACATATACCCTCGTGTAACCCATGCAAGGCCACTTGTGTTTCTTTAGTATCAAGACATCTCAATAGGGTATTGTCTAGGGCATGTCTATAAAGGGTATCTCTGATGATGGTATACATAGTTGACTTATGAATAAATGTCCTACGTTGGTTATTCGGGAGGTCAGGGGGTAGGATTTTGGCATGGAGGTAGTCATATATGTCTTTGTACCATGGGGAATTGGGACCAACAAGCTCACACACCATCTCTGAATCTAGGATGTCAAAGGCAGGGACCAAAAGTTTTTCTACGAAAAACTTGAATTTAGGCACATTGCTAGGTATATCCAAGAGTGAAGTAATAGTTTTCATGGTGTTTGTTTCCCTATTCTAAATGTGAGGTATTTGATGAAAGACAATCTTGTCAAAATATTATATGAAACTATCTTCCATTCACTTGTATGGAGCAATCTTTTCATCTTTGGTTTCATAGTCATCATTAACTTGTCTAATTACCAACTGAGAATCAACATAAACTTGTAGGTTCTTAATCTTCCATTTGATTTCCATGTGTAATCCTGTCACAAGACCCTCATATTCTGCTATATTATTGGTACATGGAAAAGAAATCCTGAATGACTTAGGGATAGTGTCACCCTATGGTGTGATAACTAATATGCCATCCTCTAAGCCATGATTTGTGTGGGACCCATGAAAGTATAAATTCCATGTTGTTCTCATGTCAAGAGTAAAGATGAACTCATCAGGAAAATCTGAAACTAAAGGATGCTCTTCCTTTATCGGTGCATCGACTAGCTGGTCAGCAATAACTTGTCCTTTTATATCTTTTCTTTATACAAATTGGATATTGTATTCACTAAGTACCATTACCCATTTGGCTAGTCATCCTATTAATGTTGATTTGCTAAGAAGATACTTTAGAGGATCTATCTTTGCAACCAACATTGTTTGATGGTTTAACATGTAGTACCTAATTTTTTGAGTAGAAAATACTACTGCAAGATAAGCATGTTCAATGGTACTGTAATTTATCACATAACCTACCAAAGTGCAACAGATATAGTATAATTCCCTTTCATGACCCTCATTTTTGTTATGTGTAAGCAATGATCCTAATGCTGATGTAGTAGCCTAAATGTAGAGAATCAATGGGTGTCCCTCAATAGGTGGCATTAAAACTGGTGGTGTGAGTAGGTAATCCTTGATCAGTTGAAAAGCTTCTTGGAATTTACCTGTCCATATAAATGGTGCCCCTTTTCTAAGTAGATGTTGGAAAGGATGTGTTTTATCTGTTAACTACACTATGAATCACCTAATAGATTGTAGTATCCCTTTTAGTGTCCTTAGTTGACTGATATTAGCTGATGGAGGCATTTCCATTATAGCTTTCACTTTTTTGGGGTCCACTTCAATGCCTCATCTAGAAATGATGTACCCTAGAATTTTTCCTGATTTTACACCAAATACACATTTCTTTGGATTTAGCCTCACTTTGTATTCTTCTAGTCTTTGAAAAATATTATATAATACCTACAAATGATCAGACCTTGTCAATGACTTAGCTATTAGATCATCCACATAGTCCTCCATGAGAGTTTGCATGAGGCCATGTGAAATATAGTTGGCATGGCACGTTGATAGGTCGCTCTAACATTTTTAAGTCCAAAGGGCATGACGTTCCAACAATAAGTTCCCCATCGACAAGTTAAAGTTGTCTTAGGTTGGTCTTCAATTGCAATTTTGATCTGATTATATCCTGAGAAACCATCCATGAGAGATAACATTTCATATCCCATTGTTAAGTCAACAATCATATCAATATTCAGCAGAGGAAAGTCATCTTTAGAACATGCTTTGTTTATGTCTCAGAAGTTTGTATAGATGTGGATTCCCCCTGTTGGTTTTTTCACTAGTATGAGATTGGAAATCCATTTTGCATAGTCAATTGATTTGATAAATCCGACATCAAATAGTTTCTTTAGTTCATCTTTGACTAATAAAGCAATTTGGGGGTGCATTTTTCTTAACTTCTGCTTCACTGGTTGAACACCTAGTTGTAATGGAAAATGATGTAACACCAGTTCAGGATCTAGTTAAGGCATGTTGGCATATGACCATGCAAAGTTGATCTTTCTTTGTGTGAAGAAGTAGTGAAATTTAGGTTGCTATGTTTGTGTTAAAGATGCTACAAAATAGATTAGTCAGGGATAATCTTCAGTACCTATGTTGATCTCTACATATTCTTCCACTAACATTGGTGAATTTCCTGAGCAATGGGGAGAATGTTCAAACCTCCATCCTTGGGTGCCTCAAAGAGGTTTTTTCCCTTGGATGCATCCTTATTTTTGGCTTTTTCATCGTCCAAAGGTGACTTTCGGTTTTCACCGAGGGACTCGTCATTTTTATTTTTTTCATTATTTTTCTTATTTTTGTGACTGGAGGGTTGAACAGACTCCCCAAAATAAGCCATGCTATCCAAGTCTATGGTAAATCTAACCTTAGGGTCACCACTAGGTATTCCCTCTTGCAGTCCTAGGAACCCAGCTATTGCTTCATCGTTCTCAAAGATGTCTAAGATGGGGGTGTCTTGTTGATCCCAATCGATAAGTTGGGGATATACTAAAGGCATGTCATCATTGAAAGTATCAAATTTCAAAGGGGTCAAGGTAAAGGTTGAGTTTTTCACATAGTCACAAAAGTTTCTTACCAAATCCTCCTTACTCTTTTTCTTGGGAATAGGTGGATTTTGAGATGGGCCTATTGTCAAGGTCTAGTTATCAGACATGGATTTGGTAGGTTCCCAAGACACAGGATCAAGGGATTCCCAATAGTAGTGTTTAAACCATTCCTCTTTTGTCAAAGTTGTTTGTGGATATTAATTCAGTGGATTTTGTGAGGATTTAACTATTTGATCAAGTTCTCCAAATATTTTATCGAGGTCCATGATAGAGGTGGAGGATAGGGAATCCCACTCATATTTGTTAGAGTTGGGGGAATCACAATAGGGTTGGTCAAATGGCTCATTTGATGTCTCAATAACTTCAGAAGCACTTACTTCCTCTTGTAAAGGTAATGTGGTACTAAAAATGCCAATCTAGAGCAATTGAAACCCAATCCCTAGGCCTTTTGGATATTTAGAAACAATGATAGGTTCAGTCCCCACATTTTGATGTAATCCTAACTTGCTATGTCCATTATATCCTTTGCTTTGCATTATTGTGAAACCTTTTCCATATTGATCTATGGGTATCTGAATAGGTGGAGGAGTTTCTTCATTGTCTTCTTTGTATAACCAAGAAGTCACATCTTCTTCATTTATAGCTTATTTACTTAGTTCCCCCCATTTTGTGAAAGTTGTTGTGGGAGGGATTTGTATGGTGACCATTGATTTCTCCTATCTTTTGTTGGTAAACCGTATGATTTAGGAGGAACCAGATGGCTAACATAATAAGATGCTTTCATGTTATACTCTCCACAACCCTCATCTTGGATCTAAACCTTAGGATTGGAAGGTAGTGATTGCAAAATGGATGTTTTGGAAAGAGTGGATGGATCGACATAGTGGGATGAATTGGATGATGAAGCTTCTTGGTTTATAGGCACCTGGCATTGGGGTATCCCTCATAGGTTAGTGCAATATTGGAAAGGATATGGGTCACCATCTATTGTAATCTCAGTGCCATTGTAGGGGAATTTAAGACATTGATGGTAAGTAGAAGGGCTTGCCTTCATAGCATGAATCCATGGTTTTCCTAGCAAAAGGTTATATGGGAGGATGAGATCCAAGACTTGGAAATTTTTATCCATAACTACAAGACCAACTCTGATGGGGAGTGTTACAACTCCCTTTGATTTTCATTCTTCATCATCATATGCCTTAATGACAATGCTTTTGGCAGTGTCCACACATGCCTCTAAGAATCCTAATGCCTTGACCAATTTCAAACTACAAAGATTTAACCCTGCTCCTCTGTCTACCAAGACTCGTCTAACTTTCTTTTATGAACAAGGAATTCAAGATGCAAAGGATCATTATGGTTTGTATTCTCAATTGCATAATATTGTTTAAAGAAGGTAGCATGATTATTGTTGGTTAGGTAGCCTACCATCTTTTGGAAACAATTGACATCAAGGTTGTTGGGGATAGTTGTTCTTTGTAAATCTTTGTCTAGAATAAATTGATGATCAGGGGAGATACGCAATAGTTCCAAGATAGAGATTTGGATTGGGGTTTTTCCCAACTGGTCAAGTAAGTTATACTGAGGTTTGGAGGTCTATGGTTGTTGTTGTGATGGAGGGCCTTGGATGGTTATCTTGGTTCGGTGAGTGTTGATAGCACACTCGGGAGCTTTCTTTATGGTAATCGTGCTGACATGCTCATCAATGGCTCAAAGGTGATTTATGATTGGGCCACTATAATCATGCTTGACATTAGCATAGTTGGCCAAAGTATTGGTCTTGTTTCGTAAACTAGGGGATTTTCCTTTCCCATGATCATGTAATAGATCAGAAAAGACCTTGTGATTAGTGTTTGAAGACAACTATTTCTATCCACTAACTTCAATAGTTTTGTTCTCGACAAAATCTTGTATGATGTTCTTCAATTGTCGACAATTTTGTAGGCTATGTCCCTTAGTTCTATGGAAATCACAAAAATTATTGTTATCCCACCAAAATGGTTTAAATTGTCTTGGATCATATTTTTTTGGCTCTTGAAGTTGTATGAGGTTGTTTTGCAACAATTATTTGAAGACTAATTTGATGGGTTCCCCTAGGGAAGTGAACTCGCATTTTGGAAACCTCCTTTGTTGTTGTGGTCATTGGGTGTTTTGGATAGTGTTAGGAGTTTGATTGATGATGTTGAGTGTGTTGGTAGATGTCCTCTAAGTGTAATGACAAGTCCTTCTAGGGTTTTAGCATCAACAATCCCATCACTGGTAACATTTTTGTTCCGAGACCAAAACTTGTTTATGTCATTAGGGGTGTTCTACGCATTTGGATTTATGTTGGGTGTCTTGAGTTCACCTTTTCAATGAGACTTTTTTCTATTATGATTCCCTTTTCCACTAGTTCCACAAAGGATGTGCAATTGTGTACTCTTAAGTCACTTCTCAGTTTTGAGTTGAGGTTTTCTAGGAATACAATGACCTTTTGTTTCTCAGGTATTTCCATAGGGCATTGATTGGTTATACTTTTCCATCTCTGGAAGAAGGTGATAATTTTTTCTCCTTCCTCTTGTGTAGTGTGACACAAGGTTTCTATGGTGATTTCATTGTTGATGTTAAAGGATAAATGTTCAATAAATTTTTTAGCCAATTCACCCCATGATTTTATGCCATATTGAAGTTGACAAAACCATTCAAGTGCAATTCCAATAAGGCTTCTCCGAAATAGTCTCATAAGATAGGTGGGGTCATATGCGACATCTATGCACATCATGGAAAATTCCCTTATGTGTTCGATTGGATTACACTTTTCGTTATACTTGGGAAAGTTTGGTATAACATACCCATGTGGGAAAGGTGTCATGTATAATGATTTGTTGAAGGGAAATGCGCATAAGTCCTTTGCTAATAAATTTCTCTTTTTAGACACTGCCATATTATCCATCCATGTTTGAAGGGATTGCATTTATGTCTGCAGGATGTCAACTTGAGTTAATGATGTGTTAGTTGGATTGTTTGGGTCTATGTACATGTTTTGAAATTCAACATTTTGTGACTGATTTTGGTTAAGTTTTGGTATGAAGGGTAGATTTTGATTTGGAATGTTAGTGAATGGGTTTCGATTTGGAATTTGAGTGAATGGGTTTTGATTTAGAATTTGTGAGAAGGGGGTTTTGACATGGAATCTATGTGAATGGGTTGTGACTTGACGTTGATTGATTAGAAATAGGGACATTTTGTGAAGGGATTGGTTGGATTCCATATTGAATGGAGAGTATGTTTCCTGTCTATGAGACCCCACTCTGTGGTATAGTACTAGCGACATTGACACTTGGTATAGTTGTTGTCTATGGTATGGTACTAGTCATGTTAACGCTTGGTATAGCAGTTGTCTATGGTATGGTACTAGTGACATTGACACTTGGTTTAGGAGTTGTTGTTTTAGGTCTTTTGTTCCCAATAATAGGACCGAAGGGATTGGATGATGATGCCCCTATGGTGAAATTTAGACCCTGTGTCATGCTAGGTGTACCAAATGGTAACGTATGTACTATTGAGGCACTCTGTGTAGGTACACCAAATGGTATGGTTATAATTACTTGAGGTATAGTGGTACTAGTGTTTGTCGTGTTTGTCCCTTGGGTAGATGTAGTTTTTAATGTATGGATGTCAAATCCAGGAGGTAACTTAGCATTGTTTGCTAGAAATTTGGCTAAGTATCATTGAGGATCATTTGCTAGGTACTCATCTATGAAAGAGGAAAACTCAGGGTCTTGTGTAGCAACATCTAAGTTTTCCACTACAATGTGTCCTTGTGGGTCTCTAGTAACAAATTTGTCTAAAAAATTTTTGTGGGGTCTTAGTTTTGTGGGGTCTTAATGTGTATGTCCCTTGAAAGGGTTTTTAGAATGGATTGATGAAGTCATTTGGATCAGCCATCTTTTCTCTTTCTTTCCTTTTAGACCTTGTTTCAACCATGTAAGATAAGCTCAAAGTGAAAGTGATGCAAAAACTAAGTCTATGGATGGAATGAATCTAGTCTATGCTTTTGGAATTTTCTAGATATAAGAAATGAATGAAACTATTTTTTTGGTATTTTCTTCCAAATAAAGAATGTCTAAAATGATGTTATCCTAGGATGACAGTGTTTATGTATGCAAAATTCTAAGCAAGCTTCTAAGGTAATCAATTTTGGAAGACTCTAAAAGAGGTTACCAACCACCTAAATTTTAACCCAAGTTTCAATTTAGTTTTCACAAGAAACCTTTGTAGGACTAGGACCAAAAGATAAGGTGAGCTCCCCAACTAGACTGATGAGCTAGAAGGACTCATGTGTAGGACAAAATAGATGAGAACAAATGACTAGATTCAATGACAATGTTCATTGAAGCAAGGGTTTATCCAAAGATTTGTAAATGATGATTCTCCTTAAAGATTGATCTATCTTAAGGTAATAAAGACTCCTAAGATGAAAGTAAGATTTACAACTAGGATGCCTATCGCTATGACTAAATGATACCTAAAGGATACAATCATGCAAATTATGAGAAAACTTTATGTTTTATGTCCAAGGATCATTGTAAAAAGATAGATCAGAGATTGGTGTGACTATTTGGTTTCAGACTGTGACCATGAATTCTAGTTTTCTTATTATTAGGAAAATGTGGTTTAGTTTTATAGATGTGTCGCAGTAATTAGTAGATCTGGTTCCTAATGTCAGATGCGGTCTACTAGCAAACTAATGACTAAGGTGTGTGACCAGCAATTGTGTCATTCCAAACTGCAGATGTGGCTCACAAAATCAAGTGTTTCACAAAGTTTGACAAATGTGGTTTTTAGACTCAGAGACTATCTACTGGTAAAATAAGGCTCGGGTCTGTGACAGGGCATATGCATTGTTCCATACTACAAATGTGACTCACCAAATCAGATGCATCATAGAGGGTTCTCAAATGCAGTTTTCTTGTATCAGAGGTATTAACAGATAGACATATGTGACTCAAGATATAAGATGCGGTTTTCAAATTGGCAGATGCCACTCACTATGACAGATGTAGTTTACTAGTAAAAAAATGCAACTCACTATGACAAATGCAGTTTACTAGTAAATAGTAGTTGTTTGATGTAAGACCCCGCTTTGCATGTGAATAATACAATCTTAATTTTGTTATATACTTATAGATGCTTAGATATATTTCAGGCAATGCATAGTGTGATTTCATGAAAATGTGCTTGTATTTCATTTTGAAATGTTTTATTATCATTTCCATGGAAGTATTAGGCACTTGTAAACTATGAATGTGAATTAGAATTTTAATGAAATGGTTGCACAATTAAATCTTATTTTAATTACCAAATCAATGTGATATATGATTGTTGCTTATGATTTCATTGGGAATGTGCAGGAAAGAAAGGAGGTGCTAATACGAGAACACAGAACCAATGAGAACAAATTGAAAGGCACCATTTTGTGCTTATGAACTTGTTTTCCTTATTTTGGTGCCGAGGGAAAATAGTTACTATGTTTATTCTTTTGGGTTGAAAGGTTATTTAATTGTGTCATGTGAGATGTAAGTTGGGGTTAAGGTTTATGAACCCTTATCCAAGTGTGAAACTCGGATAGAACCTTAAGTGGGACTTTAAAGAGGGTTGTTGGTCAATTTCTTTAGTTGGGATACAAAGATAAACCCCCTAGGGTCTATACCATAGTTGTAGGGGACAGGTGGGCATGCATTATGGTCCCAAGGACATGATTTGACCCTTCAAAAGTCCACTTGAAAGGGATTGACGAATTTGAGTCTTTGGGAGTTGGGAGAAGTGAATTATCACTTCCCCACCACACTCCCCAAAGTTCATTAATGAACTTGGAAAGAGCATCAAATCTCTCACATGTGTGGAGCCACCTTGTAAGGGTCATTGGGTAGAGTGTCATAGTACCTTCCCCATCTCCCCAAAAGTCTCACACATGTGTGAGAACTTGTGGGGATGTGTGTTAAAAGATCAAATGAGAGAGTGACAAGTGTCTCTCTCTCATTCAGGTGAATTCAAGTTGAACGCCTATATACTTGGATGGAAAAGAGGAAATGGATGTTACCCACTTCTCCTCTTGGAGAACTTCAATGGAGATTGTAGAAAGAATGAGAAGAGGAGAGGAGTCCACCTATGTTGGGGAGACAGTGAAGATGGCTTGGCTTGGAGAGGAAAGATGGATAAAAGAGTTCAATCCTCACACCCACAAAAAAAAAAGAGATAAGTTTCTTTCTATTTTCATTTACTTGTTCAATGTAAGAAGGTGACAATATGTATGGATCATGGTTGGAAATGGAGAGTAGAAAACCTAGGTGCACCAAATTTGTGCTATGTTAGTTTATCCCTTTGTAAAAAAAAAGAAAAGAAAAGAAAGAAAAGACTCCATTTATCATCATGGAGATAAAATAATACCTTGCTCGGGGGTATGGCTAGAGCCCACGAGGCTCCATGATGCCATTACGGTAGGGTGGAGAGCAAGCCTTAACCAGTTGTGTGTCTTTCATTGTATTTCTATAAACTGATTGGTAAAATGAAAAGCTAGCATTTGATTGTAACATGAAAGAGAATGGAAAAGACCAAGTTGCATCAAAGGTTGTGATTCTTTAAAAGGTTTATATTTATGTTAATAAGGATGGAAAAGAGCAAGTCTAAAATTGTTGGCATACTCTATGAGATAGTAGTAAAGAAAAAGTGTGGTATAAAAGGAGATATATTCATTTGTCATTTAAAGAAAATATCATGTAAATTGAATTTGTACCAACTTTCTTGTTGATTAGTACAACAATGTGTTCATTAAGATGTAAGAAGGAAAATTAAAGTAATGAGAACTAAGCAAGAATAAAGAATCAGATTGTATTGAGTTAATCATTTGTGATGAAAAAAAAAAAAGTGTATATGTAAGGAAACCCTTATTCAAACATTATTTTTGCCACCTCTGTTCCATTTTATTTGTAAATATTTAGATACTAACGGTTTGTAACCAAGGAAGTGTTCGACAGACTGTATTTCTGCTCCCTGTTACCCTGTTCATACTACAAGTAGGTTTATAATGATTAAAAATAGAAATGGGCATAAAATGTCTTATACTGCATTACGTCCCTGTATGATTCCATCACTTTTATCTATGAAAGAAAAGGCAAAACAAAGAGAAATACTGAATCTGCACTTTGACTGAATTTTCATAGCCCTTGTAGCCGATTTCTCTTAGGTCTAAATGTTTAAGAAATAGTGTGATAGCCATGCAAATAAAAAAAAACAAGCTCCCATGTTTGTAAGAATCAATAAACAGAGTATAAATTAAAATAATAATAATAATAGAAACTTTAAGCGTGCATCCCATAATCTCGCCCTTTCTTCTCGTGTAACTTGACCCCTGCAAGAGAGCAAGGAAGGCAAGAAAAACAAAAAGATTTTTGTACAAGAGAAACCAGAAATAATATGCTTCAACCCCACTCCTCTGTGCATGATGTGTTCAGATCGCCATCTGGTGCAGCTTGATAAATACCTATTTTCTCAAAGTATTGTATTTAGTGGTGCCCAAGGATCAATGTGCAGTGTACAGCCTGGAAGACCAGCTTGTGTAAATCTGAACCTTTTTAACAAACAAAAATAAAGTACCCAACAGGAGCTTATTTACTAGACATTTACTTATAGGTTTCAAAATGAAACTTATGCAGACCTACATTGTGCAAATGAACTGTAAATTAACAGATAGATCAATAAACAGTGCTCCACTATGCATAGAAGTGAATAAATACATGAAGAAATACAGATTTTTAAGCTAATTACTTTTCAAGGTTGGAACGCAGAGGTAGTATAAGGAGTTGGCAATTGATTAGTGAAAGTCTCCAATCATAAATTTTGGGCGGTGGGTAGGTATTAGCTATCGTCAGAAGGAGTTGAGGAGCAATGTGTATGAGCTGTAGAAAATACGTTTTCTTCAAAATTTATCACATCAGCAATAAATAGACCATGCCCTGGATGGTTACTCAACAACATGCTAGGCAGAATCTTAGGGCGATGATCCTTTCATAATGATGGCAGTATTGTGATAAATGTCAGTGCAGAACATAGCTGTAGTAGTGGGTAGGGTGCTAGGCTAAATAGGTGGCTAGAGGGTGACAGCATTAAATTCAGAGTCTTCTAGTCCACTTGTGAACGGTCGACTAATTTTTGCAACCAGTGTTCTAACTCAACGCGTAGCCTCAAAGTTAATTGATAGCCATCTCCACTGGGCACCAATAATATAATTTCTGTGAGTGCCTTATGCAGTCATTTCAAAGATATAATGGTACTTCACATTTCCCCAGTGTCAATATCATGTCAATGGGGAATAGCTATGCAATATGGGACCCTATACTTCCTGCATTCTGTACCTTTGATAGATCTTACAACTAAGATGGGCATGATTTTATGCACCACTTTCAACGGCCCAGCAAGACCTCAGTTGGTTTCATGAAACATAATAATAAATCACGTTGATCTAAATGCAAGCCCACCCTAAGTTTTGATATCGAACCAATAGCTGGAAGATAGGTCACAATTGTTTTTAGTAGCTCATCTGTAGACTGTATGTTAGCAGATAACTTGTAGCATGACAGTGTAGTCAGAAGTGGCAATAGATTGAGGCTATGTTATGTCCATATCAATGCAAGAAGAGTAAACGAATCTCAGTCGTTCATCATTCTTCATTGTTTTCTTCCTTGGCTATCATTCACCATTTTCTCTCATGCTTTCCCCATCGCTATTGGTTCCTGCTCCTCCAAAATTCCGTTTCTCTAGTATTACCTGGCGCTTCTCTAATTTGGTAAGCTGTAGCAAAAGGAAAAGAGAGGTTTCGACAGGGTTTTAGAGTACGTTCATTTAAAATGAAAGTTTCTGCCAAGTTTCTAATAATGTGTACATTTAGCTTTTAACATATGACATCCTTTACCTTTTACATTGTTTCCTTCTTTTGTGACAGTGTAAACGCAATAAACTACATGTTGTCTTCGCATGGCTGAAATAATTAACAACGCAAATTTTAAACCATGCCACTATATTGATGTTGGTAATGTTGAATATAGTTTAAAATAAAAAATAAAAAAAAATGCATTATTTATTAATATAATTATTACTAATGTTGTTATGAAACGCGATAGACAATATTGGTATTAATTGCGATAGTATTCATATTGGCTAATATGGAGGTTACTCCAACTTCTCTGTAGGGATTGGTAATATTAATACTAAATTTGGTGCAGGCAGTGGTAATAGTTTTCAGATCGACATTATTCATAATTAAAGTTTTCCCATAATACTAAATGTCACCAGCAATGCTAATTTTAATAGCTATATTGCAGTATTACTACGATGTAAATTAAAAAAAAAATTGTTGCTTTATTTTAAACAAAAGACAGAATATATCGGTAGCAGTAATATTGCTTGGGCATAGATATAAAAATGTATGCAAATTCGTCAGTAATATTGTGAGCAATATTGAGGGAAGCCATTCTTAAAAATGTTAGTTGCTCTTAAATTATAATGTCACCCCGTTCCGTAATTCTTGGCTTCATAAATCTTTGGTTCAAGTGCTAAGTGGGGTTCCACGTTGCTTGTTTGGTGTACAAATGCTTTTAACATTTTAAGAACACTCTTTTACTAAGGAAGTGTCGCATAAGACATCCATTTATTGACTATGGATAATATGGGTTTGAACTTTAGAGTTAAATTTATATAGTATTGATAAAAGAATTAAAATAAATAATTAGAAGGGTGGGGCCCCTTTAAAAGCAACATGATTTATTAAATAGATGTCTCACTTAAGAGTTGGTTTATGAAAATAAAATAAAATAAGAAGCATGAATAATTATTTAAAAAGAAAAGGAAATGCTAAAAAGTTAAAAGTGATTAATGGATATGGTAAAATTTAAAAATGCCCAATTGTACGAAATTTGGTTATCAATGATATATATATGGGATGTATATAAGACATCTAAATAAATAAATATTTTCTTTATTGTAATTTGGTTATTATATTAAAGTAAGATTATCTATTTTATATAAATATATATGAGATGTATATAAGACATCTAAATAAAGAAATATTTTATCGATTATTATTTTAAAAAATTTATGTAACAGTAATGTAATCTTTTTATGTGATGACTATATTTGAATCAAAAGAATAAGATTTTCCGATGTGTATAGTATGTTTCACCGGAACACGGTAGAGATATTTATAGTGTATTTACGTCATTGTTTCAACTAAATAAATAAATCAAAAAAAAAAAAAAAATTGGGTTTTCTTGATGAAAATTTTCAGGCATGCAATTTGATTTGACAATTGCGAGTTTCTAGTTAACAGTTGCGGTTTTATGTTAAATTGCAGGTTTGAATGACTATGTTTTTTATCATTTTTTTGTAAATAGAAGACAATCAAAAAACACTATATTTGAAGTTTGATCATGAACATGTATAATTCCAATAGAAAACAAGTATGATCCTAAGGATGGTAGTGATAATATCTATTGAGTTCTCACATGGGTTTCCCCAACTGTGCTTATTCAGAGTGGATGATTAGAAGATTGACCACACTAGCATCCCTCCACGACACTCACTTCTATGAGTCAACCAAGCTTTCAGTTCCCATGAATCTCCCATGGAAAACTTTTCATCTCTACTAAGAATCATATGAATGTGAGACGACTTTAGAGGTCCAACCTCTTGCACCAGAAAATAGAAGGTTTTTGGTTAACTAAAAACAATTGGCTCATAGTAAGGGCAACCGTTCAGGTGGCTTGTGTAAGGAAAGATAAACTTGTCTGCATAACAAATTTCACTTGTAATCCTAAGTTTTCCATTAGGATTCACATTTTTATACCAATCGGGAGTAGCTCGGCTAAAAAGCTTCATTATCAGTTTAAGTCACTTTGGGGGTGAGTACTTTTTCCCACCAAGGAAGGCTCAATTTTCTAGAGTCAATAATTATTTCTCATGCACCCAGGATCACACAAGTATGCAAGGGGAGAGGATAATTTAATTATTGAATTAGGTCTTCAACTAACAGATTGTGTGAACGCACCAAACACACAAGACAGTGATTTATTTTAAGCCCAATTGACAATTTTCTAATCTAATCAAACAATCTATTTCAAAATGATCTTTGACAAGTGTTCTGCAAAACAATTCATTAGTAGTTTGATATTTGTCTTTGTTAATCCTCCTACAAACATTGTTTGTATAGTTGTATTCTACACAACATCCTACAAACACTATGTTAACTCCTCAAGAACACATGTCGCAAACTCCAAATTAGTCGTAATAAAATTGCAATGAAAAATTCAAATTCAAAATTCGGTCACCTGAAATTATACCAATCAAATGCGTCGCACAAGGGCACAGATGCATCATGGGTTTTACCAATCAAATGTGTCGCAAAATGCCACAGATGTATCATGGTTAGTCAAGTGTCACTTTATTCATCATATACAGCTCATGGGATTAATTGTGTCGCTCTGTGCATCAAATGCGTCGAACTGTATTGTACTTGCAAAAAAAAAAAAATTCTACAGATTTTTGCGAAGATCGTGTCTTCATGTCGAGTTCACCAATGTAAGGAAAAACAAGAAAGATAAAAGCAACACAATGCAATAAACTCAAATGTAAACTATGCTAACAACAAAGAACAATGGAAAGCTTAAAACATAAATAATAGAACAATCTCACCGAATATCTACGTAATTCCATGCATAACCTCGATTGTCCTTCTCTATTTTGTCGTTGTATGATAATTTCCCTCAAATTTCTAAGTGTGCAAGTATAGTCTCATGATAGTTTTATTAGCAAACTATCGAAGATTCTAAAGTCAATTGCTTCCAAAAGTCATAAGATTTTGGGAGGAGTAACAATGATGAAGGTCAAGCCAATTTGTAGAAAATAAGGTTTTTGAATGACATGCTCAAATTGAAAGATAGACAGACAATTAAGATTGAAAGATTCAACATGCATTGAGATTAGCGTCAATAATAATGTGAGTAATAAAGCATAAAAGGTGGAAATTAAGACTAAATAATAATTTAATCTTTAGTTGAAAGTGTTCAAAACTTAGAAGAATAATGGTTGCATGTAAAGGATAAAGATTGAATAAAGAAAGTTGTTTGTTCAAACGTACGAATGAATTAATTTATTTATTTAATATAAGTTTGCACACAAAAGAATAAAACTAGATAACTGACTAATTAAGACAGAGAGTCTATTCATCAAAGACAATTAGATATTAAATTAGGAGATAACTGGCCAATTTAATTAAATCTTGACTTAAGTGGTAAATGAATAACTAGATAACTAAGAAATTATCCAATCACAGAAGAAAATGCTACGAATAATTCTTTTTATGAATTCAATGATTATTTAATTCAACATTTGAAATTTGGGGATTAAATTAAATAAAGATTTATTAAATTAATTCAAGAAAAGGTAAAAGAATAATTAAATAATTAAAATGATTATTTAATTATAGTTGAAAGTGTGATAAGAATAAATTAAATAAGAATTTATTTAATTTCAGAAAGAGGATAAACTTAATTAGCAACGTAATTGAATAAATAATATTTAATTAATTAATCAGGATTGAAAAAGGGTAAAAAATGAATTAATTAAATCATTAAAGTTATTTAATTAATAGATGAGAAAGGACTTTAGAAAATAATTAAATAATTAACATTATTTAATTATGACAATGAAGGTACGAACTATGAAGAAATTGAGGTCATGGGCCTAGACCAATTTTTAGTGTCTACATTTTGTCCCTCTTTGATACAATGTCATTTCAGCATTGTGTCAAAGAAAATCAGTCAAAGCATGGCCAAGTCGTGCCCTAGTGTAAAATAAGTAAGGGTATGGCCCCTCGGGAAAAATGACAATTTTTTGAAAAATTCCAAAGAAGTTTGTAAATTGTCTCGATTAGTTAACTTGATAGCTAGAAGTTCGATTATGGTGAAAGAAATTAGTTTCGGCAAAGTTTGGTAGGTGAAATGATCGTCGAAAGTTGGAAAACAGTGCA
The DNA here is from genome assembly GCA_007258455.2 of Sequoia sempervirens. NCBI lineage: Eukaryota > Viridiplantae > Streptophyta > Pinopsida > Cupressales > Cupressaceae > Sequoia > Sequoia sempervirens. The sequence continues at coordinate 355,545,007 of VDFB02105785.1, forward strand.
TCCAGTACATAAGGTGTGAGAAAAACCCTCCAAAAACCATAGGTATAAATAGAAATAGGGTGGAAAATAAATTCATTTGCACCCCTCAAGTTTGAAAACTAGTGATTTTGCTCTGGAGCTCTCAGCAAAGATGTCACCCATTCCATACATAGAGCACTATGGATATCGCATTCGAAGTTTTAGATGGCCAGCCGATGTAGGACCCCCAGTATGTATTCGAAAACCATCCTTTGAAATTTTGATTTTCACACATTTTTAGGCATTTAAACTTTAATTTTCAAATGCGTCACTTCGTCTATGATGCATATGCATTCATGTGTGATGCATTTGATTGTGAAATGATGCATATGTAAAAACATGTCTAGGTTGATTTAGGCATTTAGGTTACATGAACACATTTTTATTTTTCTGCACCACATTTGTAGTTTTGCATCACATGTGTTAGGCGCAATGTCGCACATGTTTTAATGGATTGCATTTGATTTTTGTTACGCATTTTCATTTTTGTTCTCTTGTTCTCTTTTTCAACACATATGCATTTTGTGATGCATCTGCATGATTGAAAGCATGTGTTTTTTCCTTTTGACGCATGTGCTTTTTGTAATTCCTATGCAATGTTATGTGATGCATTAGACTTAGTGCAATGCATTTACGAAGTCCAATGATATATTTGTTGTTTTGCAATGCATTTGATAATGAAGTGATGCATTTTCCTGTCAAAAAATTTTAAAGTTTTGTGGTGTAAAAATTATTTTGTATTTCTGACACAAAGTTTTCGTTATGCATTTGCAAGTCCCTTTGGATCTGATATACACACGGGAGTTGAGGCCATTGACCTATGAGTTTCGAGACCAGTTGCGAAGTGTAGAGAGATAGATGATATGGCATCTTGGTTTGCATCATGTTACATTCATGCCCACTATTTGAGAAAACTGAGGGTTGCTGACTATACTCTATGAGCATTGGCATTTAGAGACTTCCTTTTTCCATCTACCTACAGGAGAGGCTATTGTAACCTTAGAGGATGTCTATAGGATTTTGAGATTACTGATCAGGGGTGAGAGACTCTTGTATGATACCCAGAGGGGTTATAGTGAGATTACTCATTTTTATCACCATGATGATGTTAGATAGCTCAAGATCGAGCATTATGAGATCAAATGGCACATATTGGCAAAGAGATATGCATGATTGGATTGTATGTTATGCACATTGATTGGTGGGATTTTTCTACCAAACCATAGAGGGTATGGGTTTCCCATGGGCTGGGGTGAGATGTTGGTACCTGGATGTTAGAGCGAAAGGTTGTATATGCATATGGCCCATGTTTACTAGCCATGTTGTATTTTCACTTACATGATATTGCTTATAGGGAGGTGCAATCAATGAGCTGCGGTACTACTCTAAGCTGATGATATGGGCATGGGAGCACATTGCTATTTCCCACCTGCCTATCATATTTGAGCCAGATGATAAGTCTCCCTATCTTTTTTTATATGTGTGCACCATCACACAGACTCGTCTTGGAGATATTGGCTACTAGAGACATACTCTTGACACTCTTGTCTAGTTCATATGGTGGTCTTACATGGATTATGCACAGTGGCATGATGAGCATCGACACTTTTTCGTTGTGTTGTTAGACATGATATTTGATCAGGTGGACTATTTCCAGGGTACATATCATTGAGAGACACCTTCCGGACAAAGTTTTACAATAGTTTGGAAAGATTCAGGATGTGCTGAGAGGCAAAGTACAGTTTGCTTGATCTTCTAGGGAGGTTCCTCTATGGGGGCCGTAGATTCCAATTGTGATGACTGAGGTAGACATTGATGGATTACATGTTCAATGGGGATGGAGGGGAGGAGCTCCAGATCTAGGGACTACAGATGCACACAATGCCTGGTGGGCACAGCATAGGCTTGTTCCTTTGACAGATCCTAATGGGCTAGTACCTATAGACCGACGAGGGACAGGACCTCAGGCCAGGTGTGGTGGCAGGAGAGATGCTAGAGGTGGTAGAGGTGGAAGAGGTGATGGAGGGGATGATGGGAGAGGAGGAGGTAGGAGGGGTAGTTGACTGGGTTGACAAGGTGGTAGAGACTGAGGCCCAAATTTGTCACCCATCCATGAGGAGGAAGGGGAGGGAGAGGATGTACCCATATTTGAGATGGCTGGATTAGAGGAGGCTAGTGGGGAGGAGCATGTTCGGAAGGAGGTTTTCAATGAGGAGCATGTCAAGGAGGAGGTTGTTGAGGAGGAGTTGGAGATAGATACCCTTGCTCTGTTGGTAGGGTATCAAGATGATGATGATGAGGAGATGGGGGATTAGGAGAGGGAGCTCTGAGACAATATTGTTGAGGAGTGGGATATTGATGAGGGAGAGAGACCACGAAGAGGAGGGTCCCACTAATAAGCATGTAGCTGACTTACAAGCTCAAGTAGAGGCCTTGGAGGAGTAGATGAGAGCTATGACAGTAGAGAGATATGTTATGTAGATGGAGAGAGACTACTTATTTGGAGAGGGATCAGGAAATAGCACGGCGGTAGGAGATAGAGAAGAGATTTGTGGAGTTTATAGCTCTTTGTAATGGGTCGGCTACAACTTTCACTCATGAGTTAGTTAGGGTTGGTGATTGGGAGAGGTATTACATAGATTTATGAGTAGGATCTACCTCCTAAGAGAGGAGCTCCTAGTTATTCACAGGCACATAGTAGCAAATCATGTAGCAGGTCATAGAACCAATCTCAAACTATAGAGGGCATCATTGGGCCACATAGATCAGGACCATATGATAGGCCCCCTTCGGCATAGTGATCATCAGCACCTCTGCATTAGTCACCTTCTCATTCTTTGCATGGGAGTACTAGGAGTTCAGATTAGGGACATGTTTTATATTTATTTGTAGAAATTGTATTATGATCATAGAGTCTACAATCTCCATTTTGATTGATAGATTATGACACTATACTGTGACACTTGTTTTGAGCAATATATATATGATTTTGGTGGTGATTTATATGATATGTAGTTCTCACATGATTATGTAGTGTTCCATTTATGCATGTGTTATGGATGCCAGTATTTACTTTATGATGTTGATGCAGCTTATGATATTATGTTGATTCTATATGATGATGTATGCATTTACTTTTATGGTATATATGGATGTCATGTATGCATTTATGATTACGAGATGCAATTTGATATATGTATTTACAATGCCATGTGAATGTTATACAGTTTATGATGGTGAATGCATGTTATATTATGGATTCCTAGATGGGATGGATATGTCTATTTTTTTGTTTTACAAATGCAGCATATATGTATGATCATGTTTAAATGATTTTCCTAACATGAATGCATATGTAGGATGGTTTTTTTTTGTGTGTCAGAGGACTCTATCATAATGCAAGAAATAAGGAATGTTAGTGCGAAAAATATGAAAAGTAACATAAAATACATGGATGTTAGTACTATAAATCTTTGATGTTTTGGCGAAACACAATAGGCCTTGCATTAAATCATCATTGGGCGGTAACTACACAAATGGACAACAAACACCATGATATGAGATAGACCAAGGTGTGCAAGTTCGTCCACCTACTAAAATAGATAGTCGCAGACAATGAATGTCCTCACTCATACTAAGGGAAAAGTTGCCCCAGTATTTTTGTCAAGACAAACCACAGAAGAAAAAAAAAAAAAATGGGTCATGAGACATCATTGCTCCTCTAAATCCTTCATGGGAAATCCTCGAGGAAGCTTAGTAATGTGACTCAAAGATAAAGCCAAAAAATAGTCAACAAACAACAGTCAAAGAAAAGAGAGTCCTGATACATCATTTCTTCTCTAAATCCTTCATGGGGCATCCTCAAAAAATCTAGTAATGGTTCTCAAATATCAAATCAAATGAAAAGATAGGATAAACAAGCCACAAAGTCAACAGCCAGTAAAAATATTTCCCAAAATTTGATCTATTTGTTTTTTTGTTTAGATTGAGTAGATGATTGATTGATAGAGCCTGGTTTCAGGAAGGACACATACCTTATAAGATGTTGGTTCTGGTTTCAATTTTGTGACTATCTATATAAGGCATGACAAAGCCTAGTTTAAGAAAGACATGTACCATATAAGACATTGAGTCTGATGTCGTTGATTTGACATGTGTAAGGCTATGATGATTGTTTTCCTAGTGTCTATTTTTAGGAACAACACATCCTATATAAGACATAGGTTGATTGTTTTGATGATGTCTAATTTCAGGAAGGGCACATCTTGTATAAGACATAAGTTGATTGTTTTGGTTATTTGTTTGATTTGACTTGATGACCTTGTTGACTTGTTTGTCTTGTTTGATGTGTGACTTCCCTTGATTTTATGACAATTTTTTGTACTTGATGACAACTTTTGACTTATTTTAATTGACATAATGAACCCTAAAGGACTGACCTAGTGCGACCTCGGGAGCTCATCGATTGGTGGCCTTGCCTACATTATACACAGAGAGACCTTGTAGCTCAACTAGATTTTGACCAACAAGACTAATTGAACCAAATTTTATTTATTTGCAAATATGAGATGTGTGTGATAGTGAAAGTGACGAACCCTAATGGAATGACCTAGTGTGGCCTCAAGGACTCATTGATTGATGGCCTTGCCTATGTTATACACACAGAGACCTCGTAGTTTGACATGACCAATGACCTTCTCTTATAGACAAATCGATTGAGTCATGATTTTATATAGACAAACCTAAAAGGACTAACCTAATTCCTCGAGGGCACATTGGTATATTTCCTTGCCTACGTGTAGCCGCAAAGGCAACATAGTTCGACAAAATTCAGGTGTCTACCCTTAGAATAGCCAATGTAAGAATCAAATGACATAAGTCACGTGTCTACCCCCAATTAGGTATAAGACTAATTTATTATGAATATGATGGGATGGGGATACGAAGTGTGTTTTATGTCAATCATTCCAAGTTATGGAAAGGACAACCATTTATTATGAATGGTATGTACAAGTGATGGATAGGAAAGATAGGGATATGACCAACAAGTCAGGCTGGAATGATGGTAGACAAAGAAGTAGAGTCGACTACACATGACGCCTATTTTCTAGGTTTTCACAATGGTACTTATCCAAAGAACCATCGAAGTGGTTTTCACTATTGGACAACTTATTTCTCTTTCCTATTTTCTTGATTTTTCAATTTTTTTGGTGTTACCAAGACACATGTTTGCCAGGTTTTCCCCTAGGTAACAATTTTTTTTATTTTTTTATTTTTTTGTATTTTTGATTATTAAGACAAGGCTCTCAGACACTATGTGTAGAACTTCTTTAGATGTAGGCTGTTGATTGGTGTTGATAATGGTTCTCCTTTAGGAGTAGAGATTTGGTGCGCTTCTTATCCAAAGGCTTATGTAACAATGTAGGGTCCTAACCAGTTTGATTCAAACTTTTATAATATTTCTCTTTTTGCTTGATTCTTTGGATTTTCCATTAAGACCAGGCCACCAATGTCAAAATTTTGATTCAATACCATCCTATTTTAGTTGCGATGAAGATAGTTTTGATATGCTTGGAGATGATATAGTTCCATTTGCCTTCATTTGTCTAGGAACTCTAGCTCGTGTAGTCTTGACACATGGTACTCTTCATCATCAATATGCCTTTTCAAAGATACCCTTAGGGAAAGAATCTCAACCTCAATAGGCAAGATAGCCTCATAACCAAATACCAAGGAATATGGAGTGGCACCAGTGGGAGTACGGATGCTTGTGTGATAAGCCCATAAGGTAGGGTTAAGCTGTAAATGCCAATCACAACTAGCATCATTGAAAGTCTTTCTAAGGATTTTGATGATTGTTTTGTTAGATGCCTCAGCTTGTTCATTACCTTGTGGGTAATATGGGGTGGAAAAGTGGTGATAGATATGGAATTCTTCACAAAGATGATAGACTTCTTGGTTCTTAAATGGACAGTCATTATCTGCAATTATGGATTGAGGGACACCATACCGACAAATGATATAGTTACGAATGAACTTAGAAATATGTGTCGGTAATATAGGTCATAGGAATGGCTTCAATCCACTTGGTAAAGTATTCAGTTGAAGTGACAATGAATTTATGACTATTAGATGATGTAGGCTGTATCTTACCCATGAGATCGAGTCCCCATTGGGAAAAGGGACATGGTGACGTGATTGGACGGAGCTCCTATGCTGGTGCATGTATCAAGTCTCCATGTATCTAACATTTTCAACATTTCTTAACAAAAATATATAAGTGAATGGAAATAGTTTTGTTAAGAAATGTCGACAATGTTAGATACATGGAGACTTGATGCCCCAAAGAATTAATTAAAACAGAGGAAACCACTTTATATTTCACCACATTGCTTCACAACTACATATAAAATGGTGCAATCTTTTAAATAGGAGGTTTCGTTTATGGACACCAAATAGGTTCTATATGCACCCTTAAATGGTGCAGCATACAGTCTTGTTCAATCAAACTTACAAAACTAGCTACAAAAGATATTTAGATAGGTAGCTATCCATAAAGCTCTGATATCAATTAATTTCTATGTGCATATAAAGTTTTATGTCAAAATGGTTCATAAAACAGGAAAAAAGAACAAAACTTAAAAGAATTTTTTGCTCCTCTGACATCCACAAATTTTGAACTTAAAATAAAAATGTGGGAGGAGATGGCCTTTTATAGGAACAAGGTACTCAGAAGTTCAACTTAAAGGTATCTCAGAGAAATCATAAACAACAAATTAAAATGTTTCATGTGGCATATGCCAACTATCATCAAGAACATTCTAGAATAAGTCAAATATTTGACTTTGTCCATAGCAACGCTTTTCTATAAACTTCTTTTTTTGAAATACCAGAATGAGAAACACCTACCAGGACCGGGATCAACCTAAAAATTAAAATGACAAATAAATTCCATTACATTTATGTTATGTGGTATCTGGTTCTTTCTGTATTCACTTATGGCTCTAGTTCTGGACTTCCTCCTTCTTTCTTTGATTGGTACTCTCAAAAATTTCTTAGTATTTGATGCATGTGTTCCTTTGAAATCCTTCGTATTTATCTCCTAGTAAGCTTGATCCTAGTAAATTCTTTAGTCACTTGAAGTATGGCATCATTTTTCTATGCTTTTCCTACTTCATATTTGGCTATAACATTTTTGCACTGTATTATTTCATCAATGACCTCCCTCATCAATAATTGAATAGGATCTCTATTTATCCTTTCTATCCATTCTTTGAAAGCTTTAGCTTCCTTCCCATCCTGCCCTAATGTTTTGGGATCAAAGCTTTGACGTGACAATACTTCAATAAATTCTTGATTTTCTCTTACCAATCTTCTACACTCAATGGCGACTCTTTCAAATCCTTCAATACATGTACTAACATGTCACCTTCCCATTTCAACTATTTCTTCCACTTTCTTGGCAATGAAATTTTAGGTTTTGGTATTATATTATGTTGTATTAACTCTTGGATATATGTCTATATGAGAATTTCCATATTTTGCCTTTCATTAGTGACCTGTTCCTAGCAAAATATACATTCATCTTCAAATATTTTCAATTTCTCTGAATGATGATATGCTTCTGTGTACTTTCTTATTGCATCTACAATAAATCCATCCCCCTGCTTTATCTAGTATTCAATCCATTCTTCAAACATATTCATTTTATGATGAACTACAACAATGGCATCTACTTGCTCTTGTGACATTAGCACCGTATGTTGGGGTAGTTCAACTTGTTCATGACCAAATAAATTCAGTGACTTGATAAAATGCTCCAATGTAGCAACTTGTTCTTTCAATTCTCTTTTATTTTCTTTATATTTTTGTACTCTACCAATAGTAGCATTTAAATTCACTTATATTTCTTCTAGTTCTTATTGCCAAGATGAGTGTCCAATATTAATACTTATGATATTATACTCCTTAGGTGAACATATCTCATGTCTATCCTTGTCATTTGTTGGAGTAGCTATATGGATAATTCTATTACCATCTGCATTCCTTTATATGACATGTGTTTCCTTTGCTTTGTGCCTAGGTTTAGGAGTACTTACTTCCTGTATGAAATTATTGAGGTTTAGAGGTAATATTTCTACTTTCATTGGAGAAGCTAATTCCTTGATTAACCAATCAGGTGTATCGTCATCTTGTTGTACCTATGTAACTCTTTCTTGTCTCTATTTATTACTTGATTTAGGAGTTTCATCTCTTTGACTTGCCATATTTTGTGAAATGGGAATTTCTTTAGCAACTTCTGACATAGGCTTAGGATTAGTAGGATTTTGCACTGCCTCCTCTATTTGGAGACTGATACTTTCCTTTCTATCCAGATTTTCTAATTCTTCTCTCTGAATCTTATCTTCTTCATTTACAGCTACACCAGGATTCTTTTCATTTTTAGTTCCAGCTCTTGTGAACTGTGTAGCCTCTTCTTCTAGAGTTTTAGTTTCAACATGGCCTTCATTTGCTTCATAAAAGACCTGTGAGTGTTCATTAACATTTTGCACATTCTTAAAAGAAAATTGAGAATCAAGAGTGTCTTCAACAACTCTCTTATCAGAAGGATTTTTCTCTGCATTTTTCCCTATTTCCATTTCAAGTACGCTAGAATTTCCTACCTCTGAGGCGAGCATCCCTTGAATAAATTCTTCTTCTTCAATATTTATGGGGTTAGAGATTGTATCTTGAATTTCTTCTATCACTGGGTGTACTATGGGATTTTCTTTGGATTTATTTTCCTTTACCTTTTCCCACATAGCACCCCATCTATCTTTACTTGTTCCTTAATTCTAGCCTCATCTTCCTCAGAAATTTCCTCTAAAGCCATAGGATTCCCACCCAATGCTTGTTTCATACTGGCCATATTAATAGAAGGGGGGAAGTAAATAATGGTGCAGCTCTTTGAGATGTAGACCTTGTTTGTGTACCAAGATTCCTTGTTACTCTTGTTCCTTGATCAACTGTCATTCTAGTTTTGGGTCTGGCTATAGAAGAAGATGCACCTTTAGGTCTTGCTTCAGGGGTTCTTTCTTCGATTCTAACACCTAGAGTAGCTTTACTAGTCTTTCTTTTCTTCTTGATAGGCTCTCCACTTTCAAAAGTGATTTCATCTCTTTGTTTTCGTCTTTTATCTTTTGAGTAGATGGGTTCAATTCCTCTTTCTCTCAAACTTTTGCAAAAATCATTAATCCAATGTTGAGTATACCTTAGGACTACCTAGTAAAATCATCAATTGATTTCATGTCTTCATCATCAACACCTAGGTCTGGAATGAGTTCATCATATATCCTGTCATTATTATAAAATTGATTCAGCTACTGACCATCATCTTCTTCCAATTGGTCTGGTATTTCATATATTTTGAGCATTTGAGAAAACCCTAAAGTCATTCTTTCATACTTTTTCCTTTTGACCACATGCTCGTCTTCACAATTAAGCCAATAATCTTCTAAATGAGGTACATGAGCATGATATCGAACTATACTTCTTTCAATATTTCCTTCAACATCATAGTACATTCTCTAGAGTGGAAATTCTTTAAAATTGTAGGTTCTCAGTTCCTCCTCGCATAAATAAATTACTTTGATTTCACTATACTTATAATTTCCTATTGTAATGGGAAATTTAAAAGAGGCCTTCTTGCGAGCATGGCTATATAGAGCCTGTGATGGTTTTAACTATCTCACTAATTCCAATAAAACAATTTTATCTATAGGATACCTAGGCATCATGAATGGGTGTCCATCAAATCCCTCCACTCTGGTGTAGGATTAAGTTGGGAACTATATGTACCAGCCTCCCATAGGCCGAATGGAACTTTGTGCTTCCAAGAATAATCTCTTAGATTTTTCACCTTCCATTGTTCTCACTAGTTTCGTGGAAAACAAAGCATTTACTTTTTTGTAATCACCTTTATACCTATGAATAGTGATTTGGGGTAAATGTGCGTATATCAACCTATTTCCAACTTGTGTGCCTAGAGTACCAATATGTTTTAATCCTTGTTTACTGGCTCTCATAGCACAGGAGTAAATGTCATATGATGACATGTAGAAGCATTTGGTTTTGGGGAATGTACTAATGTGTTCATGTAGCCTGTCACTTATCAATTTTCCCCAATACAACTCTACAAGACCTATCATTTGAGATATTATCATGAACATCCAGGGTTCAAATTTGCTTGCATCTCTCAAACCAGTTACTCTGCTCAAAAAATTTATTATGTCATGCATTTCTTGTTTAAACATAGACCTCTGAATTACCTTAGTTTGTGGTGTGATTGGTTGTTGGCACCATTGGGTGCTCATAATTTCTCTGCTATGTTCTTTAGTGCTCTAATATGTCTTGGCCTTGGCTTTCAGGTCGACATTGAACATCTGTGTGTAGGAGGGGAGACCAAATGTATACATAATTCCCTTTTGAAACAAGTCTACATAAATTCTTCCTTCCTTTTCAACAATCCTTTTGATTGGATTATAATAGTTTATACATTGCATAACTAATTCTAGAGCTTCCATTGCTAGTGGAAACCCTCCTACAAGAATTAACCCATTGGATACAGCATTTTTGGTGCATTGGGTAGCATTTTCTTGCAACAATTTTGAACAAATTTCAATGTCAGAAGACCATCCCATGTGGGTATTTTTTACCACCACATTAATGGGTGCTTCCTGTGAATTGCAGTATTTGAATTCATCTTCTACTCTTGCTTCAGAAGTGCTCATTTTGGATATAATGTGCTCTGCAATTTTTAGAATATTTATCTATGTGTGCGAGTTAGGGTTAAATTTAACCAAAACTTTACATTTCATAAAAAAATTAATTCATTCTTTAATCAAATTTAACAACTCAGAGGAAAATTAACATTCCAATTTCAGAATGAGAAAATACCATTATCAAAGATTTCTATTTTGACAAACTTTTATCAATAAATTAGTTATTTGGAACATACCTGGTTCTAGTTAAAATAGTGATTCTTCATAATACAACTTCAAAACCCTTGGGTAGTCACAACTTAGTTTCTCAAAATTTTACCTCTCTTTCCATGCCAAATTAGCTTCATCAATTCAATGTCTTTAGCAAGTTTGCAATATGATGCGAAGTGGAGTGTTGTAAAAGCAATTGCACGCTCGAGGTGGTGCCAAGTACATAGGTAGTTTTCCACCTTCATTAATTACTTGTTATTTCACATTAATTCCCAAAATAAAGGTGTAATCATTACAGATTATGGTTCAAATCACGAACACCTAGATTTTTGAGTTGGCTCGCTACTTGAGAAGAAAGACAGCGAGGTGATTATACTTGGCAATTATATGTCATGCTAATTCTATACAGGGTATATGCCATTAAAGATATGAGATTAATGATGACCACCAGAGTTGAGGCTTTTGATAATGCCTTTAAAAAAATTACATAACACCAGGGTCCGAGAAATACTTCCTAGGAAAAGAAAAAAAATGGAACAAGAGAAAGACCAGAAACCAAAACTGAAAGATATACTTGACAAAATTTCAAAGCAGAATTTTCAGTTTCTGAATTTTACTTTAAAGAAACAATAAATCATCGAACTCCGATAAAAAGGAAAATTACCAGGATTATAAAATTCAATCAATAAAATACCAGTTGGAACTAGAGTTATTCGAAGATACAAACTCTTTTGACTCACATAGGATTTCAGAATTCTAGTTTTCAGTAACAGAATAAACATTAAGAATATACCAAAACACCAAAATATTTGGAAGAAAAGAGGCATCATACAAAGAGGCCAAGTGAAACTAAGAGGACAACCAGTATCCGTCCAAGCATTAAAAAAATAAAAATAAACAAATAAACAAACAAACAACACCAAAGTGAACAAAAACAACAAAGCAAAAAGGGCAAAGAAAGAAAAAAGGGGGTTCACATTTTTCCAAAAGGAGTAAAATGGGGTGTGTTGTGAGACTACACAACAACTAGCAACCAACAAAACTAAACGAAACAATAGAAAGTCACTTCCAGATCTAACATCAATGTTCCAACTTTCTTTAGTATTCTAATTATAAATCATGGGATCCTTATTCCATTTCCAAATCTTACTTTTGTTAGCATGCACAATTAAGTATTATTGAGCTCACATATGTGTAATTAATTATTTCTGCTACAGTAAACTTAGAAATATCAACTATTTTCATTAACCTACATAATATGACAATTCCTTTTAAGCCAACCAAGGATAGAGCCTTGTTTCCAGTCAAGCATCCATAGCCCCGACAAGGTTATCTCTACAATTCCCCCCAAACATAGCTCTATTACTGGTTAGGCGTCCATAGCCCCAGTAGAGTTATTTGGATAGCCTAAAGAGTTGATATCATTTTTTTTTTAGATATAGCAATGATAGCTCATTTTTCACTTTTGATATTGCAATAATAGCTCATTTATCAACTTGCAAGCATTGAAGCATAGCTAGTAGGTTGGGAATTACAGTGGTAGAAAAGGTAATCTTTTTATTTTTCAATTAATGCAAACAATTGCTATCCCAAATTTTGTAAATGAATGATTTACATGTGTTCGTTTGTAGCTCAACATCAACTGAATAATTTATGTTAATCAGAGTACGTAAAATTGAACAATTCTCGAACAATTTATAAATGGAAAATTAATTCCAGTCAAAATAGAGATTAAACTTCTGGATTTGACATTCTATTGACTTGTAAACCTTCAAAATTTTCTTATCAATGTAAATTCCAAGGCCGCAACAGTCGAAAAAAACAAACAAAAGTGAACACCAAAAAAAAAACTATTTACTCATGATTAAAAATAATGATTTAGAAGTTTTGCCCATTCATAGGTAATGGGATATCTTCACTAGTCAAGGACTTTAGTCTATAAGTTCCATCACCCAAGATTTCAAAAATTTGGTATGGGTCATCCCATGATTTGTTAAACTTACCATGTTCATTTTTACGTTCATGAGCTTTATTCCAATATAAGACCAAATCGGATATTCTGAAAGTCTTTAATTTGGTGTGCTTATCAAACCATCTTTTCACTATGGATTGATGTTTAGAAAAATGATCTATGGCTCGTGTTTGTTTCTCATCTAAATGCATCAATTGCAACAATCGAGCTTTAGTTTGATCATCTAATCCAATATATTATTGTGCAAACTGCCAGGTAGGGATTTGTAAATTTATTGGGAGTATAAGATCTACCCCATAGACCAAATTATAAAGAGAATTTCCTAATGCATCTTTCATCCTAGTATGATCTATCCAAAGGGTGAACCTTAACAAAGAATTTCATTCCCTAGGGTTCTTTTCAATCAATTTTTTAATTATATCCAACAAATTCTTATTTGATGACTCAGCTAATCCATTTCCTTGTGGATAATAATTAGACAAAAAATTTAATGTTATGCCATATTCAAATTCCCACTTAAAAAATTTTAATGAAGTAAAAGCAGGGCCATTGTCACATACCAATGCGTATGGCATTCCAAACCTGGTGATAATGTTTTCTTCCAAAAATTTGATGACTACGTCAGTAGTGCATTGTTTGTTGGGGCATGCCTCTTTCCATCGAGTGCAATAATCTATAGCGGTCAATATGAATCTATTTCCAGTTGAAGATGAAGGATTAATATTTCCAATAAATTCTAATCCCCATTGTGAAAAGGGATGCATCTCCATCATCAGTTGCAACCGTTGAGCATTGAATCTTCCTTTATCTGACGTTGTCTAACATGTATGATAGTGTTTAACATGTTCATAAGTATCTTTAAAAATCTTGGACCAATAATAGCCTATTCTTAAAATAAGGTGTGTAGTAGCCAAAGGTGCTCCATGAGCTTTTCCAAATCTATCATGTAGTTCCTACAACACTTTATCAGGTTCTGTTCTATTTAAGCATCTTAAATAGATTCCTTCATGATTTCTTTTAAATAGAACCCCTCCCTTAATCATATAACTCTATGATTTTATCTTGAGGGCTCTTCTTTGATTCCTTTGCATATGATAAGGAAAGTATGACTGACCAAATAATGCCAAATTTTTGAGTACCAGTCTTCTTGATCTTTTTCATCCAACATATATTGCTAACTTGAAATTTGAGGATCTATTTCTGCAATAGATTTAACCAAGGCTCATCCTCAGACCAACCTCATAGGTATGATGTCTAAATCGTATTCTTGTAATATAGTAACCTATTTAGCTCTCTTTTCTCCGAGCTCACTTTGTGTCAACAACATTTTGACAACTGAATCTAGGACAATATCTTTAACTATACTCCTAAAGATGTAATGTCTAAACTTGCGCATGGCTTTGACCAAAGCAAAGGCTTGTTTTTCAACATATGTATATCTCAATTATGCTTCCTTGAACGGAGTGATCATAAAAGCAATTGGTTTTTCCTCTTTATTTTTTCCTTTTTGTGTTAATACTACAGCACAAGTATGACCAGAAGTGAATGAGTAAATATAAAAAGGTTTAATATAATCTGGACTTACCAATACTAGTGCTTCTATGAATTTAGTCTTTATAGTATCAAAGGTGATCTTAGCTTCATTCGTCCACTCTATTTTGGCATCTTTCTTTAACATATTGTTGAGTGGCTTCACTATTTCGACAAATCCTATAATAAATTTCTGAACAAAGTTGATCTGACTGAAATATGACTTCAATTCTTTTCTACTTCCCAGGGGCCATAATTTGAGTAGTGCATTCACTCTATCTGGGTCGATTGAAATACCATGTTCAAAAATGATATGTCCTAATAACTTTCCTTCAGTCACCACGAAGATACATTTTTTAGTATTTAGGGAAACTCCATAAGTTTCACACTATTGTAATATCACTCTGAGATCTCAGACATGATCTCTTCTATCTTTAGAAAATACTATAAGGTTTTCCATGTAAATAATGATGCATTTTCCTACTAGTTCTTGAAAAGCATATTTCATTGCTCTTTGCAATGTAACCCTGGCAATGTTTATCAATCCAAACGGCATCCTTTTGTAAGAAAAAGTCCCCCACTAAGTGGTGAAATTTGTTTTCATCCGATCCTCCTTCACTACCATTACTTAATTGTATCCCAAAAATCCATCCAAAAAGGACATCATTTGTGAAACATTAACTATCTATAACACTTCTTCGAGTGAGGGTAGTGGATAATTGTTTTCTTCATATGCTTTGTTGAGATTCTGGATATCTACACACAATCATATGTCTCCATTCTTTTTCCTAACAAGGACTTAATTCACCACCCAAGTAGAATGTCTGATTGGAAAAATTATCTTGGCTGACAACAATTTTTGAACTTCCTTTTGAATTAAAGGCTCTAAAAGTGCATTCACTGGATGTTGTTTCTATCAGAAAGGTTTCACATTAGGCTTCAATGGTATAGTATGTGTGATGATGGAAGTGTCATACGTTTTCAAATCTTCATATTTCCATGCTATGACTTTCTAGTAATCTTTAAGTGCCTGACCAATATTTATTTTCTCTTCTTCAGTACAAACCTTCCCTATAAGTACATTCTTAGGATCTTCTTCAATATTCAAGTTATATAACTCAGATAATCCTCCTCCACTTTGAGGTAAGTCTTTTTTTCTGACTACCTGATCAATATCGAACAATCGTTCTAACTCAATTATTCCCTTCAGAATATTGTTATCTTTGACTTGAGTCAATTCTTGTGACATCGTCATGTCCTAGACAATATCGGCTCTCAATTATGTGGATTATCTCCAGATGCATCATACAGTTGTTCTCTAAATGTGCAATATTATGCAATCAGCACTAGTCCTGCAATAAAAAAAAAAATTAGTGAAATTTTACTTTTATTATTCTCTTGAGCTTTTGCAATAATACTATTTTGAAATTTATCACAAGGATTATTCTCTTCCTCAGAAGAGTCACAATTTGATTCAATTAAAACATTTGTTCCAGGAATTAACTCGTTAGATTTCTCAACATCACAAGTGAAATTTTCTTCAATTTTAACTCCTGAATTGAGTAATTTATAAACTCCTGGTTCTACATCGATATATAGAACATCATTTTTCTAATTGTAATATGTGATCATGTATTTCATACGAGGTTCTCTTTCAATCTTTATTTGATTAGGCACTCCTTTCCATGGTAACCACATGTGTGAGAAGTCAGTGGTCATGTATCTATTTAACATTTTAAACCATTCTCTACTTAAAAGCATACCATAGGCATCATGTATTTCCACAATTTGAATGTCAATGAAATATTGGATTCTAGGGTCAAAAGCTGATTGCATGTGGATATAGTCAACTCTCCTACCACATTTACCTATGTCTTGTCAAGTTGAGTGACTTAAAGAATTTGTAGGAGTTAACCCCAATGTTTGACATATGGATAACGACATCACATTAGTAGAAGCTCCATAGTCTACTAAGCAATTGTGAAGGTTCTTACCAAATATTCTCAAAGTGAGCAAAATGGTGAGGACTCTAATTTTCCTTTATAAAGGCTACTTGTGTGTCAACTATGGGAACAATGTTCTTATCTTTTTTTTGGCTTGATTATCCTTCATTTGAACGTCCTTGGATTTTCTCTCTTTAGGAAAATATTCCAAAGTATTTAAGAAAGCTTTCTTGATCATAGGTGTTTTAAGCAGTTCTGACAAAGAAAGGTTGATCTTTACTTTCTTGATTTCTTCCGCTAAGTAATTAGTAAAATTGTTTTGATCAGCGGGATCAATATTTTCACCTTTTGAAACATTTGATGAATTATAATGAGAAGTCACCTTAGGTAATCTAGGATTATTTCTTGATTTGTCTTTAGGTAGAGTATTAAAGTTATTTGGTGGGATGGACGTTGTTAAAGGTCCATTGAATTTACCTCCACTGTTCATGGTATTCCTCGTGTTGTAATTATGTCCCTTCTGATATTGTTGAAAAGCATGTATTTCATCCATTTCTTCTATAGGCTCATTTTCATCCTGATAAGGAAAAGCGTATGTCTCCAAAGTCATAGTTTAATCATCACCTTCATATCTATGAGCATGATTTGTAATAGTTGAAGGTAATTTGAAACTTTCATAACTTTCTAGGATTAAGGCAGAGTCTTATCCTACCGGAACTAATTCATTTCCTTTAGGAGGTTGAAAATTGCAATGCTCATTATAATGAGTAGCAGCAAGGAAAATATCTGAAGTGATTTTGAATTGTGAACAATCCACTTTAGAATGAGCATTTTTATTATGAATTCTACACCAATTTTTCATTGCAAGGTCAGCTAAGTTCACTTTTGGTGTAAAATTTTCATCGGTTGAATCATGATTATCTAAAGGTGTTGATACTCCCCCATTATTAGGGCATGTATTCCATGGTCTAGGTAGCCTAGGAGTGTTATACATTCAATTTTTAGAATTCGGATTATTGTTTTGAGAATAGAAATTATGATTTCTTAATGCTAAATTTACTTAAGTGATAGCAAAGAATTTGTGTTATTCATGAAATGCTATCCTGAATATTTCGATTTCATGATGTCATTTGATGATAAAAAAATGAAGTTTTATGTGAAATGTTAGTAATTCTTGGCAAAGCTGGAAATAATCATAGTCCCTTTGAGATTAACAGCAAATTATCACATCATTACCCAAGAGTGACCCTAGTGCAACCATGACCTAGTTATTGAAGACTTGGGATTAAACAGAAGTCAATCTTTGTTATGTAAATGCAGAATTCTTTCTTAGCTTGTCTTTGTTTCATATCTTTCAAGAAGGATAGGCTCTTCATGGTCTTGTCTATGGAGATTTTATTTGATTTTTTTATTGCAAGTAAAACCATTTTTAATAGAAAATGGCGCTAGAAGGACGGCCTATTGTTATTTTTGGTTTTGTTAGGTTTTAAGCTGGATTTCCGTAGAACCACTAGATCTTGGTCTAGTGATCCTCAGGTGACCT
The DNA here is from genome assembly GCA_007258455.2 of Sequoia sempervirens. Classification (NCBI taxonomy): domain Eukaryota; kingdom Viridiplantae; phylum Streptophyta; class Pinopsida; order Cupressales; family Cupressaceae; genus Sequoia; species Sequoia sempervirens. Next base: position 355,562,983 of record VDFB02105785.1, read on the forward strand.
TAGTTGAGCTTAGTGGTCGAACATCGTCCAAACCTCAAAATTTTGCAAGTTCAAGTGCAAGTCCAAAGATTCCAACCTTTGTTACACCATCACCCCCTTGTAGCAATGGCATTCTTTAATGTGGAATCACCGATTAAATTTTTCATATATAATGATTTACCAAAACATTCCTGACAAGTTGTGTCTTAAGTATTATTTCCACAAAGATGTTGAAGAACATATCAGTATATGCAAAGCTACCTGTTTTTGAGCAAGGATTCAACATGAAGATGTTGTGTGTCGATTTTTCCCATATAATTTGAGTGAAGTTTACCAATGGTATATCAATTTGCCTTGAAATTCCAACAGGTAATGGTAAGACATGGAAACTCAATTTTTAGCTAGGTTTAGAACACCTATTGATCATGCCTTGGTATACCATCAATTCGCTCAAATAAAGAGGTTTGAGGGAGAACCTATAACCACTTTTAATGACAAATTTCAAAAGGCTTATTCTAGGTTACAAGCACCTTATGTAGTGGATAATTTTTCTACTATCATAGTTGATTATATAGCAGTAGATCCTTTGACTACTATGTTTGTGAAGCAAAGAGCTAATCCTCCCACTACTCTATAAAAAGCATATGTTGAAGCCATAAGTGTGAATTTAGAAATGAAACATCTTGGAAATGGATCATCCGCAAATGGCAGAAATGGATTAAGTATTCACCCTACCCCGAATGAAAATGGAGTCCCTATAGTCCATCTCATGGCTTCTAACATTTATCCTACAGTGGTCCAGAATGGGACATTTTCTCAAAATACTCTTTTTCAACCAGGAAATAATCAAGCTTTAGTCCCTCGCCCTGGTCCAGCTATTACAGAGCTACATCCTAATGGTAATTTTCTTTTCTCACAAACTCAAGAAAATAAAAATGTCAAAATTTCTAAGGAAAAGGAAGACATGAAAGAAGTTACAACTCAACTCAAAAGATTGACTACATAAGTTACACAATAAGAGGATTTTGGCATGGAGGTAGTCATATATGTCTTTGTACCACAAGGAATTGGGACCAACAAGCTCACACACCATCTCCAAATCTGGGATGTCAAAGGCAGGGACCAAAAGTTGTTCTACCAAAAACTCAAATTTAGGCATGTTCCTAAGTATATCCAAGAGTGAAGCAATAGTTTCCATAGTATCTGCTACCCTATTTTGAATGTGAGGTATTTGATGAAAGATGATCTTGTCAAAATATTGTTTAAAACTATCTGCCATCTACTTGTATGGAGCAAGCTTTTCATATTTGGTTTTATAGTCATCATTAACTTGTTAGATAACCAATTGAGAATCGCCATAAACTTGTAGGTTCTTAATCCTCCATTTGATTGTCATGTGTAATCCTGTCACAAGAGCCTCATATTCTACTATATTATTGGTACATGGAAAATCAATCCTAAATGACTTAGGGATAGTGTCACCCTATGGTGTGATAAACAATATGCCATCCCCTGAGCCATGATTTATGTGGGACTCATCAAATTATAACTTCCATGTTGTTCTTGTGTCAAGAGTAAAGATGAACTCATCAGGGAAATCTGAAACTAAAGGATGATCTACCTTTATTGGTGCATCGTCCAACTGGTCAAAAATAACTTGTCCTTTTATAACTTTTCTTTCTACATATTGGATAATCGTATTCACTGAGTTCCTTTACCCATTTAGCCAGTCATCTTGTTAAAGCTACTTTCCTAAGGAGATACTTTAGAGGATCTATCTTTGCGACCAACATTGTTTGATGGTTTAACATGTAGTGCCTAAGTTTTTGAGTAGTAAATACTACTGCAAGACAAGCACATTCAATGGTATTGTAATTTAGCTCATAACCTACCAAAGTGTAGCTGATATAGTATACTGCTCTTTCATGACCTATCCTAAGGATGGTAGTGATAATAACTGTTGATTTCTCACTTGGGTTTCCCTAGCTATGCTTATTCAAAGTGGATGATTAGAAGCTTGACCACACTGGCTCCCCTCCACCACATTCGCTTCTACAGGTTAGCCAAGCTTCAGTTCCCATGAATCTCCAATGGAAAAAATTTCATCTCTACTAAGAACCACATGAATCTAAGATGACTTCAGAGGTCGGACCTCTTGCACCAACAAAAAAAAGGTTTTTGGTTAACTAAAAATAACTGGCTCGTAGTAAGGGCACTCGTTCAAGTGGCTATGCATGACGCAAGATAAACTTGTCTGCATAACAAATCTGCACCTATAATCCTAAGTTTTCCATTAGGATTCACATTTATATACCAGTCGAGAGTAGCTTGGCTAAAAAGCTTTGTTGTTGGTTTGATTCACCTTGGGGTGAGTACTTTTTCCCACCAAGGAAGGCCCAATTTTCTAGAGTCAATAACTATTTATTGTGCACCCAAGATCGCACAAGTGCACAAGGGGAGAGGATACTTTAATTATTGAATCAAGTTTTAAAATAATAGATTGTGCGAACGCACCAAACACATAAGACAGTGATTTATTTTAAGCCCAATTGACAATTTTCTAATCTAGTCAGACAGTCTATTTCAAAATGTTCTTCAACAAGTGTTCTACAAAACAATTCATTAGTAGTCTAATATTTTTCTTCGTCAATCATCCTGCAAGCACTATTTGTATAGTTGTCTTCTACGCAACCTACAAACACTATGTTAACTCCTCAAGAACATACACTGCAAACTCCAAATTTTTCATAATAAAAACTATAATGAAAAATTCAAATTCAAAATTTGAACACCAAAAATTATACTAGTTAGATGCATTGCACAAGGCCACAAATGTGTCATGGGTTTTACCAGTCAAATGCATTGAAAAACACTATGTACAGATGCATTGTAGTTAGTCAGATGTGTCACTTTATTCGTCATATGCAACTCATGGGATCAATTGCATCGTTCTATGCATCAAATGTGTCAAACTGTACTGTACCTACAAAAAAGAAAAAAATTCTATGGATTTTTGCGAAGACCATGTCTTCACATCAAGTTCACCAATGTAACACGGTGAAACAGGAGTAGATTAAAGCAATATAATGCAATAAACTCAAATGTAAACTATGCTAACAACAAAGAATAATGGAAAGCTTAAAACATAAATAATAGAAAGATCTCATTGAATATCTACGTAATTCCATGCATAAGCTTGATTGTCCTTCTCCATTTTGTCATTTTATGATAATTGCACTCAAATTTCTAAGTGTCCAAGTATAGCCTATGATAGTATGATTCAGCAAAACATTGAAGGTTCAGATAATTGATTGCTTCCAAAAGTCATAAGATTTTGGGAGGGTAACAATGATGCAGGTCAAGCCAATTTATAGAAAATGGGGTTTTCAAATGATAGGCTTAGATTGGAAAATAGACCTACGATTAAGATTCAAAGATTCAACATGCACTGAGGTTAGTGTCACTAATAACGTGAGTGATAAAGCATGAAAGGTGGAAATTAAGATTAAATAATAATTTAATCTTTACTTGAAAGTGTTCGAAACTTAGAAGAATAATGATCACATGTAAAGGATAGAGATTGAATAAAGGAAATGGTTTGTTCAAATGCACGAATGGATTAATTAATTAATTAAAGTTATTTAATTAATAAAATTTTGCACGTAGAAGAATAAAACTAGATAACTGACTTATTAAGATAGAAATTCTATTCGTCAGAGATAATCAACTATTAAATCAGTAGATAACATACTGATTTAATTAAATCTCGACTTAAGTGGTAAGTGACTAATTAGATAACTAGGCGATTATCCAATTATAGAAGAATATGCTATTAATAATTATTTTTATGAATTAAATGATTATTTAATTCAACATTGAAATTTGGGGATTAAATTGAATAAAGATTTATTTAATTAACTGGAGAAAAGGTTAAAGAATAATTAAAAGTGATTATTTAATTATAGTTGAAAATGTGATGAAAGTAAATTAAATAAGAATTTATTTAATTTTAGAAAGAGAATAAAGTTAATTAGTTACGTAATTAAATAAATAATATATTTATTTACTTAATCAAGATTGAATAAAGGTAATTATGAATTAATTAAATAATTAAAGTTATTTAATTAATAAATTAGAAAGGACTTTAGAAAATAATTTAATAGTTAACATTATTTAACTATGACAATGAAGGTATGAAATATGAAGAAATTGGAGTCGCATGCCTAGACCAATTTTTAGTGTCTACAATATCTTTCAGTTCTAGGTTGTAGATAGTGAAATGTAACTTCAGATTTTCCAGAAACTCAATGCAAAAATGCAAGGAAAAGATAAAGTACAAAGCCTAGATTGAAATGCAATTGTATGAGATCTAAATGAGATGCAAAATGATTGATTTGTTTTTGTAATTTTTAGATTTTGAAAGATGCAACACAATGCAAATCTAAACCCTAGATGAAATGCAAGATTGTAATGGAAAACAAAAGATCCTAATTCAATGCAAATCTAAATGCAAATGAATTGCTAGCACAAGATCCAATTAAAATTCAATGAGAGTCTCCAAAAATCAGAAAATCGCAATGTTGAATATGTTGGGTTCACCAAAATGATGAATGGTGAAATAGGGTACACCACTATGATGAATGAGCACAATGATATGCCACTAGGTTTTCACCATTTATTATTCAATAATGAGGGCTAAAAGATGCTAAAAACAATCAAAAATTCTACCTAATTATTATAGAAACTATGAGGAATAATTTGAGAGTATAAAAAGGAGTGCACCTGGCCAAAAACTTGTTATTTTTGAGCTATGGAGGACTCATTCACCTTTAGTGGAGAATGGGTCCTTTCAGGGTTTCAGAAAATTGATTCCAGGATCTTGTACCTTGATGTCTTCACTCTTGAAATCCCTATTATCAAGTTTTGGAAGCATGTATTTAATTATGTAGAGCTCTTTATGTGATATTGTACTTTGAATGACAACTTTAGCAACTTTTCAACTTTGACAACTTCCCTCCAATCTTGCTCAACTTAGTCTTCAACCTGTAAATCTACAATCACACACTCAAGGGAAGCAGACTTGTTGATTTGTTAGTGAATGGGGGTTTTCCTCAATCAAACCCCTTGTAGTTAATTAAACCAAATGATGAAATGAAGGAAATGAAGTATGAAACATGAAATATTTAATGTAAATGATGTCACCTTGGATATTGTCTTGTGAATCAAATCTGCAAACAATCATGGATTGGCCATGAAGGATGTAAATCTAGGATCCTTGAAAATGATGTGAACAATAATTGCAAGTAGATCTTCAATGCTACATGAATAATCTTGGCTCAACAACATGAATGGATGCTTCAAACCCTTGACATGGTGAATTGATCTTGAATTGCTACAATAAACCCTAGAAATCTACCTTGAAATGCCTTATGAATGCTCTTGTAATGCTCTTGTAGACTTGAATTTTCTATAATGTGTGAATTCTTGAAAGTCTAGGATTGCTTCATAAACTTGCTAGGAGAAACAATGTGAATTAACCCCTTATTTATACTAAATTAGGAGATTAACCCCAAAATTCAAAGAATTAAGGTTGACCTCAGATATGGATCTTAAAATTATTAAATTCCTGCCATAATGAAAAATTCGAATTGAGGGGTCTCATTAAGGGAGGGCTTATTAGCCACCAAAGGTGAATGGGTCTTAGCTAAGTTTATAGGAACAAGCTTCGAGGAGCTAAAAGAAAGCCAAAACCCATTCCAAATCAACTAAAAAAAGGGGGTCCTATTAAGGGAGGACACATTTGCCATCAACTTACCAAGACCTATTTTTTCATAATGAAATAATTTGTTATTTAAATCATGATATCTTCGAGAGGTGTCAAAATGAATGCCTAAATTTGAATTAAAGGGGGTTAATTACTCCAATTACCCACAATTAATTAATGAACACCTAGATAAATGTGAAAGTGCCTTTTAACACTTTACAACACTTAAATAAGGCATTAAATTTAAATAAATTTTATTAAAAATGGGCCCACTAGGCTTAATTAAGAAAACATGTCCTAGAAAAGTGTGAAAGTGTGTTACAACACTTTACAAAATCCTTGCAAATGATCAATTAAGGCATGTTCTAGTCAAATAAAGGTCCTAGAATAGTGTGAATGTTTACAAGACATTACAACACTAGTCCAAGACATCAATAATTTAATTTTAATGTGACCAAGGGAAAAGGCTTACTTTTTCCATTACTACAAGTGCATGTATTGTATTCATGCTGACATCAAGGTACTCTCATGAGATGGTTGAATGACTATTTGTATTATAAATACATATTATAATTTATACACATGATACACTACCACTAGAGGAATACTATTTCATCTTCCTTTAAGCTAGTTGTCATATCATTTTTTCCTTTGGAATCTAGTGTTGAAGGTTTTAATCCACTCTCAACTAGATCTTCTAAATTTGGTGGATTAAATGGTTGGTATCCTTAGCCTACACTAATATTTTCTATAGATTATTCTATACTTTTATTTTATTTTCTTATTTCCCATCTAGGCATTTTTTCCATTTATTTTCTATATCTAGTTTCTTCAAAAATATGTGTTTTCATATTAGATGAGTGAGGTCATGACACATTAATGCCCCCACTCCCCTATTATATTTATCAACCATTAACTGAAATGAAGCAAAGACATGTCCTAATAAATTTACCTTCAATTCTTCCTTTTTTATACTATATCATAATGATTCAACATTCGCATACTATGCTCGACAATGTTTCCATATCGGGACTTGTGCACATGAAATATTTAGCCATCGACATTATAGTAGTCTTCCAAGGATCTAGAAGATTGTCTTAATTATTTAATTACTTTCTCTCACTTATCTTCCAAAAGACTATATTGGGTATTATTTCACCTTCCCTATTGAAGGTTTTAGTTAACATATCATATGAAAGCCCGTCAAAGTGAAATAAATCACATCCTTCTCAAAATAACCTAGAAATGTAAGACAAGGTGGAAAGAGTTACTTTAATTTTTCATATAGTGAGATTCATCAAATATTAGATGAAATCCTCAAATATATCATCATTATATTGTTCAAAATTCTATAAGAATCCCATTATCTCCTACACTCTATAGCCATTATATTGGCAAACTTGAAGAACGGTTCAATGTAAAAGGTGGGGATGGTTTTCTTCTAGATGAATATGTTGTCAATATTCTCTAGTACAATGGTGATCTTATATTTATTGCTAGGTCTAATCAAGCATTACAAGAGTACTCATTTTCCCTTAAGAACTTTTACAAAGAAGTAGGTAAGCAAGTTAATACTTGCAAGACTAAGATCATGATATTCTCCAATGGAAAGAAAAATAATTAATTTGACATATTTTGAAGGAAGTATTATATAGTAACTAATAAAGTATGAAAACCTTGGAATTGACTTCAACAACAAGCTTAATTGGGAGGAGGGTGAAGAGATTTTTTTTCCCTTCAAAATAGATGCAAAGAGCTAGAGTTATGGGATTGGAAAACCATCAAATTCTATTTGTGCTATTAGTAATTTGGTGGTGCTTTATGCATGTGAAATATGGGCTAACACTTCGAACCCAAATGGATGTAGATAGAGAGAACCAAAAAATGCATGAACACAGATAAACTCAAATTAAAGCATGAATTTCCTATGAGATTCTTCTAGTTGAAACAAGTGTAGATAATATTGAAGCAATTGTTATCGTGTATCTTCTAAGATATCTAAAACAATTGAGTCGGTGGAAGAAAATTGTTTACCTAATTTTTTTAAAGATATATTAAGCAAAAGAAAGATATCATGGATGAAGAAAAAATATAGGTACATGAACAAGTGATGTATATTTACTTGGTTTCTTTCCCTAATAATGGTAAATAATTAAGTATTTTTTGTAGATAATTTTTACAATTCTATGTGGAAAAATACATTAGGGAGAAAGAAAAGTATTACCTCAAGAAATTTAGCCCCACTTCATACTATTAACAAATGGCCTATTTAGAGGCCAATATCCCTTGGAGATAAAAGATGATGTGAACCATAAATTTTAGAGGAATAAAAATATTTAAATTGTATATATTAATATTAAAGTGGGTGGGAGAAAGTTAAATTAATTTAGTTCAACAATAAGATTAATTATTTATTTTAGATTAGGTGAAAATTGTGTGTACAAGTAGCTAGGGAGATTTTTTTTGTGTAGAGGAAATACTTGGAGATTCTTTGATAACAAGTAACCCCTTTGCCTATGAATAATGAGAATAAATGCTAAGAAAGTATGTAAATGCTATGATGACTATCATGCTAGTGCAAGTTTTATAATACACACTTTGATGCTACAAGAATATAAACTGATCAAATAATCATATGAGTTAATAATGAGCTCTAGAATTATGTTTCAAATACAAAAACCTAGATGCTCACTTTTAAATATTTTGACCGATAAGACAATAAATAATATCATTTTTAAAAAAAGAGTTAATCAAAAAGTAAAAAATATAAAATATTAATTAGGGTAACTAGATTATGAGTACAAATCTTTCTAAAGAATAGAATTATGTTCACTAAAAAATTTAGAATATAATAATTATAAAAAAATTGATCTACACAAATAAAAGGTTGAAAAAATCAATTAAATAATAAAATTATGATCAATTTAAATAAATCAAAAAAATTGGTAAAAAATTATGTGAGAACTTTTTAATTAACATTTAGCATCAAATTTCATGATCTATCACAAAATTAAAAATAAAATAAAAAATATTACATATTTATCAACCAAAAATCCTTAAATTGAGACTTTAACAATATCATATCTTTAAATTTAAATACTAAACCGCAATAAGTAAATATTTCAATGTTGACTGAGAGGCGGTTGGATGGGGATAATTGGCAGTTAGCCCTGGTTATTTGTCAGATTCTTAGTTTGAGCAGGTCTTTTGACTTGATTTCTTTTTCCCATATTCCTTGGGAGTGGAATGGTGTGGCAGATTGCTTGGCTAAATGGGCGTCCGATTGAAAGGTTGGAATATTATTGACAAGAGTTCTTTGCCTTTGGATCTTTCTTATATGTTAGATCAATTAATTGATAAGAATAAGGTTGGTTGGTGGTTGATTTTGATTTGGGCGTGTTGCCCTTCTACTTTATATTTCTTCTTTGATATTAATAAATGTTTACCATTTTTTCCAAAAAAAAAAAATCATATCTTTAAATTTAAATATTAAAACACAATAACTTATTATTGACCAAAAATTCTAGACTTCAACAATATCATATCTTAAAATTTAAGTATTAAAACACATTAAGGATTCGTTAATAACTAGACAATTCGTTAATAACAAGGCAATTCTATTTTTATTTAATAGATTCGTTAATAACTAGGCAATCCATTTTTATTTATAATCTTCAAGATAGTTTGGCGTGGGGTGTTCAATAATTGGAACAGCTGAAGGAAGATTTTCTCTACTCTTTTATAAGTCATTGTGGACCCCATACGTTTTTCACATTGTAAAGTCGGTGAAGAAAAAACAAAAACAAATCTTATCCACTAAATTATCTGCTCGCTTCTTCTCTTCAAGTAGGAAGTTCTATTCCGTCTACTCTGTATTACACCACTACCATTGGCATATCGGTATTACGCCAGCTTTATCTGTTTTTTTAGCTTCTGTGTATCCCAATTTATAGCAAAGCTTCAGCCTTTGCCTATGTAGCATTTCAAACACCAAGCTACTTTTATCACCATTCCTCTTTGTTTGAATCTTTATCTAATGGCAACCTCTTCTAACACTGCTGGGCAACCCAAGTATGGCCCTCGAAATGCTTTTGATAGTCTAAGAGTTGCCCTACCTGCTCCTGTTGTGTCCGGCCAGCAAGTGTATCCCATACTAAGTGCTTTTGATGGCCTAAGAATCACCCCATCTACTCCTGCTTCTGGTTCTGCTGCATCCTCTTCCGGAATGAAACATCTGCCCTACGATGTATTCTTAAACCATCATGGAGGAGATACTAAACACACAAGGGCCAACAGTATCTACACTTCGTTAAATGCTACAGGACTCAGTCTTTTTAGACAAAAACGAGTTGGAGCTTGGGGATTTCTTTCCTAGAGCTTTAGAAGAAGCAATGCGTAGTGCTTCACTTCACATAGCCATTCTTTCTGAGCATTACGCAGAATCCCCCTGGTGTTTGGCCGAGCTGGCATTTATGGTAAAAACCGGCACCAAAATTATCCCCGTTTTCTATCATGTTGAGCCGTCTACTTTAAGATGGGCGATTCAAGGAAAAGGAATCTATGCAGATGCTTTCTCTAAGTATGAAATGAAGAGCAGGTACACCTCAGATACTCTTTCTCCGATAGTTTCCTCCTCAAATTTCTCAATTTTATTCTATTTTTTGCCCCTCTTTTTGTTGGTCATATAAATTAGAGTTGAGTTAAATTTGTTCTGTTGCCACCTTCTTTTCAGCAATATTGTGAGTCATGTGATGAAACAGGGACTACAAAACGTTTCATTTTGGATTGGCGATATCACTAATAGGTAAAATACTGTTATTCATATTAATTAGAGTCGTGTTAAATGTAAAAATTGCCTTCTTATTTAACTTTTCAAATCTTCATTAGCATGCATTTTGACTCTTTTTAGTCCAAATGTTTTTAATGGTGCTCGACTTCTTTAGTGGCAAACATGAAAAGAAGAGAAGATACAGCTCAGAACAGCTTCAACAGTGGAAATGGGCACTCCATGAAGCCTCCTTTTTCACTGGCGACATCATTAATAATCAGGAGTAAGTACGAAATAATATTCCTCCTGCAGTTAGCGTATCAAAATTTCCTTTCTGTTTTGGGGTTTTTTCTTGTCCTTGTTTGTTATATGTATCGGTGTTCCGTTAAGTCTTTCTTCATTTTGGTTTGTCGGATAAAACTGTATTGGTTTTAAACTAGAGAAAAACAGAGACATGGGGAAAAAGCTAACGAAAACCCAAGTAAAAGAGAATCATCTCCAACGAAAAACGACACTTTGCCCCCAAAGAATTAAAAAACAAGTTGGTAAAAGAGACAAAGCTGTGATGTTTTATCAACGTAGTTTTTGGGTCAAAACTGACGAATTTTATTGGTGTTCTAGCACTGCTTAATAGTGCACTTATCTTACTGTGCTTAATGAACTATTCATTATAGAATCTCTTCAGCACTTTATTCTTCTCCATTCCTTACCTGCACTTTTCGCACACAAATATTATGCACTCATTCTTTGCTACGCAGTTTGCTCGCTATTTTCTTCTTTATTAATGTGTAATTCAACTCTGTCTTCTCTGGATCATGCCATTACCATCAGCCTTTTTTCATTCAAACATGTTGCATTTTGTCTGCTTTCGTTGTTTCTGTCCATCTCTATTTCCAGAAGAGCAGCAGCCTTAGCCTGTGAAGCATTTCAAACATCAAGTCTAACTATGGATGACGGAATATACCACTAGCATGAAAGGAAAAAGATATCACAGTATAAAACTAATTTTCTAAATAAAAAACTGCGTTAATGTAGAAGCTTGCATGTGCAACCTCTGAGCAGAACTATGCCAACCCCGTGGATAAAGCCCAAATGATCAACAATTAAAAAATCAACCCAACACAATGCAGAATCCCATGAAAAGACGAGGAAAACATACATAAAACATCTTATTCTACCTCTTGTGCACTGCAGACGAAAGTGGTATGTCTGTTGGTCGGTCCTTCTATGGGCTTATAAGGGCTGAGAATGGAAATCCAAATTGAAAACTTTCCTTTATTTATCTTTTGCCTTCCTTCAAATCTGCATGCCCTATAATGTAATCTGTATTCATAAATCATTATATCAAACACAGCCCGGCCAGTAGTATCTGCAATTCCCTAGATGCCACAGGAGTACGAGTGTTTTTAACCGAAGATGAGCTATCAATTCATACAGCCATCGCTAGTGCTTCAATTCATATCTCCATTTTTTCAAAGCATTATGCACAATAAGAATCCCTGTAAAAATCGGCACAACAAGTATCCCTGTCTTTTGTGAAGGGTCAGATTAAAAGCATGCTCGCCGCATAATCTTTTTAGATCTTCTCTAGCATGCATTTCAGTTCGTTTTATTCTTAATTTGTTCCATTTATTGATTAGTGTTTCACGTGTTCAGAGATGAGCAGAGGGTGGTGAAGAATGTGGTGAATCGTGTTATGAAAGAAGTGAACAAGTTACCATTTGAGGTTGCCAAGCATCCGGTGGGTGTAGACGAAGCTGTGAAAAACTTTGACACAGTTGCACTTCAATCTGGTAGCTCGATACAAATTGTAGGAATATGGGGCATGGGTGGCTCCGGCAAAACCACCCTTGCAAAGAAAATCTTTAACAACAGACGCTTGGCCATGGATAGGTCAAGTTTTCTCTTCGATCTTTGAGATGCTGCAGGGAAAGGGCTTCTGGTTGAGAAACAGAAAAGGCTTCTGGAGGACCTTCATGTCAAAAGTGTATCCTTTGACAATGTAGATGCAGTCAAAAGGATTCTCGAAAGTTGTTTGAGATGTGTGTCCGTGCTTATCATTTTAGATGACGTGGATCATACAAACCAACTCGATGCTATTTTGCCAGCAAGGGAGAGGCTTGGACATGGAAGTTTGATTGTTGTTACCACACACGAGTTGGATATTCTGAAAGCGTGGGGTATCTCTGCCATTTATCAAATGAAACCTCTCAATGCCACTTATGCCAAGCAGCTCTTTTGTTGGCACGCATTTTTACAACCCTATCCATTGAGGGGATTCGAGGATCTCGTTGAGAAGTTCTTAAATGCTTGCAGTTGTCTACCTTTGTCACTCAAGGTCTTAGGAGCACAGCTATATGACAATTTTTGCAAAGATTATTGGCAGTCTCTATTACATAAACTGTCTAGAATATTACCGGACGACATCAAATTGAGGCTCAAAGTCAGTTATGATGCTCTTGACGATGAAGAGAAAGAGATGTTCTTGGATATAGCATGTTTCTTCATTGGACAGAGGAGAAGTGTGGCCATTGCAGTATGGGAGGGATCGGGGTGGAGTGGTCTGCATGATTGGCAAAGGCTTTTCAATAAGTGTCTTGTAGAGGTGGAGGATGGTGGTAGAATAAGAATGCATGATCACTTGAGAGATTTGGGAAGAGAAGTTGCAAACCGACAGTCACCCTATCGACTTTGGTCTCAACAGCGGTCTATCCAGATTCACTCTCAACAGGTAAAGCATGGCTTTATTAATTAGGAACCAGCTCTTCCTTGAAACTGCCCTCTAACCAGTTCTATTGCTTTAAAATGTTTCTTATGTTTACTTTTGACTGTTCAGGAAGCAACACGAATCCGAGGATTGGCAAACGCAATTGGTGACAATTGTTTCCCCCGACAAGGGAATATCGTAGTACAGACAAGCCTAGGAGAGCGTGATCTCGCGCTTTGCTCCCTTGGATTGAAGATTTTTGTTGGTAACGGAGATTGTATTAATCAGGAACACAGCCAAATATCAAGAGAACTGGTCTAGCTTCAATGTCATGAATTTGTGCACAAAAACCTTCCGCTGTGGATTTTATCGAAAAATTTAAGAATTTTGGAACTTTTAAGAGCTCGGAGCTTAGAAGGTTTGTGGGAATGTGATGCGGATGTGAGTATCTTTCTTTATGGTTATAAAATATATTTGTCGTAAATATTTTTTTGATTTATCCGTGTTAATTGTATCGAAAATTGGTCGCAGGCTCCTATGCAGCTTAGAGAATTGGTTATTCAGAGTTGCACCAATTTGCGGGAATTTCCAAGGTCAATAGGACATCTCAAGAATTTGAAAAAGATATTAATAACTTACCATGATTTCAAGCGCTATACATTGAGCGCCCTCCCACAAGAATTTTGTCATCTCCAATCGCTGGAGCACCTGGAGATACAAGGGTGTAGAAATTTGTCATTCCTACCGAGTAATTTCGGCGAGTTGACAAATCTGCAACAACTGAATTTGAATGGTTGCACTGCATTGAAGATGTTACCAGATTCTTTTAAGAATCTGACACTCCTGGAACATCTTAATTTAGAGGGTTGCGAAGAGCTCATCATCAAGTCAGAGTTACATGTTCTGGAAAACATGACAAAGCTCAGGTATTTGAATTTTACCGGGTGCAGGAAATTGGAAGAGTTGCGCCTCCCAGAAGTGGCTTCCTTAACAGAGCTCTACTTAGAAGGAACCAGGTTGAAGGAACTGCCAGCTAACATCTTTCAGCTAACCAAGTTAACCGAGTTGGTGATAGGGAGTGAGTTCTTGCAAACCTTGCCAAGCTCTCTTGGAAATTTGTCCTCTTTAGCTACACTTAAAATCCAAGGGTGTAATAAGTTGGAAGCTTTGTCGGATTCTCTCGAGCATCTTAATTGCTTAAGAGTGTTATATATAGTGTGCTCAGTAGTGAAGTGTTTACCAAAATCATTTATCCATCTTCAAAGTCTGGATATACGCAGTACCCCAATCAACGAGTTGAGTTTTGGGTTAGGGTGCATGCTTAAGACGATATATCTAGAGGGCACGAAAGTGTCCGAGATTTCAATTAGTGGATATATGTGTCCCTTCCTTGAGACTCTTGATCTTTTCTCTAATAAGGATTTAAGGGAGTTGGAAAACCTGCCAGCAACATTGAAGACCATAAATGTTTCTTTATGTGATGTCCTGAAGGACATCAGAGGTGTGCGTGGCTTGAAAAACCTTCAGAAGCTGGAGATAATGTACTGTCCAGAGTTAGATGGGCTTCCATGTTTTGCAGAATTAGTGTCTTTAGAAATTTTCACATTGGAAGGTAGCAGCAAGGTGAAAAATATAGCTGGTCTTCAAGAGTTGAGATCATTGCGGGCGCTGAGAATAGAGTTAGAGGAGCTTCCAAGTCTTGCAGAGTTTACATCTCTAAGAACATTCGGATTACAAAAGTGCAAAAGCATGGAGCTGATAGAAAGTTTAAAATGTTTGAAATCACTAGAGGAGCTCGCCATAAGTGACTGCCCAGAATTGGAGGTGCTTCCAAGTCTTTCACAAATCACTTATCTAAAAGATATTCTATTGGAAAAATGCCACAAATTGGAGAAGATAGAAAGTTTACAAGGTCTGAGATCACTGGAGACCCTGAACATTAGTGACTGTCCAGAATTAAACAGGCTTCCAAGTCTTGAAGAATTAACTTCTCTTAAAGAATTTGATTTGAGAAGGTGCCACAAATTAGAGACGGTGGAAGGTTTTGAAAGTTTAAGATCACTGGTGAAATTTGAAGTACATTCCTGCTGGAATTTGCGGTGTATGGTCAAGATGGAGCATTGCGAGAGATTGGAGAGGGTGGTAGTCGTAACAAACGAGAGATCAGATGTTGAACGATTTATGAATAACATACAGGTAATAGTAAATAGTTGAAATAGAAATATGAAAGTCTATTTATTATTATTGAGTCATTTGATTTTGTTCTGCCTGTGCTTTTTGTAAACACTGCAGAAATGGCCAAGGGATGTGTTAATATGCACGAGGGATGTGGGCTCGCTGAAAAAATGCTTTCAACTGCCAAATGTCTCTGTTCTTGACTACTCTGAAGTGATCGAAAGGGAATCAATTGCAACCATAGAATTGAGGAGGCCGGAGAGTTCCGCCAATGCCAATGCCATTCTGAAATGTATGATCATAGATTGCTTCTATCCCTATTTAGACATCCATATATCTGGGAATAAGGCATATTTTCATACCGAATGGGTTAAAGGAAAATGGGTATGGATGGCTGTGTTCAGAAAAGGTTCCCGTTGGTTTGAGTCAAAGCAAGAGCGTATTTGGGGATATAGCGATAGTGAAAACCAATGCAGGGTGATTGTAAAAGTGGAAGAGGCATGGTTAGTGCTGGGCGAAGAGAGCAGCATAGTAAAGCTTTTCCTAGCTGCTTTTTCAAGAAGGGAATGAGTGTTAGAATTAGTCTTTTTCATTTAAATAGAAGGAATTGTAAATTTTTTAATAAAAAATAGTATTATTTAAATTTTTGTTTTCTTATAATTATATATATTTTATCATAAGTGATAGATTTAAAAAGTTACGGATGTTTAAATAAGATAGATTTCAACAAATATTAAAATTTATAGAAGGACAATGAAGTGGAGGTGAGTGAAAAAGGGGAATTTTGGTGATACATATGTCAGGTATTAAGTGTTGAATTAATTGTCTTTATATAAATGATAATTATTTTTTTTATTTTTTTTTATTTTAAAAGCTTGAAATTTTATTTTGTTTGTGTATGGTTCTCTACATTTAATAGAAATAAATGGCTTTCAAAAGTATCTATATTTGGATAGAGTGACTTTCTAATTCTTTATTGTTGAAGTTACATAGATATGGAATATGAATATTGTAAAAGTAATATAGGTGGACTTAGACTATACAAAATGTGAGTTTTCTATAAAGAAATGACACGAAGATACATATTAGAAAGAAGTTATAAATATTATTATAGAAAATAAATTTGATTAGCTTACAAATTATAATAGTTTTTAATAATTAATGTATAGAAAATTGAAAATAATTATTTATACTGTTGAATTTTGTGTAATTTAATATTAATGCATCACTAAAATCATTGTTATTATATTGTAATTATTTAAACAAAAATTGAATTCTAAAGAACTTATAAAAAGTAAAACATATAAGCAAGAAATTTAGCAAAAAACATATATATAAGATTGAAAGAAAAAAATGTTTTTTAATGTTCTTGATTTTCACCATCCAATTATCTCCTAAGTAGAGTCCCTTTCCAAAGCAAAGATTCTATGAGAATTTTTCTTATTCAGAATGGATACAATGAAAAAATGTTTAAACTACTCTACATTATCAAATAATGTGTGAAATTATTATAATATGATTAGAACTAAAATTCAATCAAAAATGTTTTGGATATGTGCTCAATTTTGAAAACTCTTACAAATAGGGCTTGCAAAAATAAATTTGCATGGGGTGATCCCACAATAGTGGTTTACAATTTTTGGCCAAACTAGACACTGAACTGATTTTTTCTAACTAAATCTTCACTTTCTGGCACCTATAGCGGCTAAACCGTGAGGAATTTGAAGATGATGCAAACTAGAGATTTGTGACATTTTATCTATAGATTGTAAATATATTTTTTTCAAAAATTTTGGAATCAGATTGCACTTCTTTTTCCATCTCCTTCGAAAACTAGTTTTTTCAGTAAACACCATTTTTAAGGAGTGATGATCACCGTATACAACATAACTTTTTTTCCATAAAGGATAAAATTCTAACTTTTTCAAATTTAGATTTATAACTACAATATCTAGCATTTTCATTTGGTTTCATAGTGTTTTATCGAATATTTTGTCCTTAATCAAGTTTCAAAGTCAAACCAATTACAATTCAAGCATAGGCGGACTATATACAACATAACTTTTTTTGTATGTATCGAAATTCAACTTTTTTTTTTTGGATCAAGGACTTCAATATCTAGTGCACTGATATTTTTCAAAAAAAAATTGATAATCTATGATTTTTCCACATGTGTAGAACGAAGAGCTTGATTTTGGGTGAAAAACCTACATTCACAAGAAATAAAACATAAATATAATAATTAAATTAAATTTATTTAAAATTATACTTTTGGGAAGCTTATAATAAGGATTACATAATTACAAAAATAAATTTTAAATTAATTCATTTGATCCCCCAAAAGGTAAATCAAAAGTGGTTTTTTATCAGCATTTTGATAGCGGGGTTCTATCCAAGGGGGTTTGATCTAAGGTAGTTTGATCAAACCCTCTTCAATTGGAATCCTTTAAATGGAACTTTCCAAGGCTTAAATTATTATATTTTCTAAAAATATGTGATTTCAACAAAAATCTTGAGATCTCCTAGAAATTGTAAACTAGTATTGTGGGATCAGCCGATGGTTGGATGATGAAAATTAACTAGTGGGGGGCTTTATTAGTGTATCAAGGAAGGGTTTTATTCTAGTAAAAGGCTAAACGAAATTTTTTTCAATTGAGTAGAGATTTTGTGGTACGATTCAAGTCATGTAGATTCTCAATTTCCTCCCTTCTAGGTAGGGCATTCTTCTAAGGATGTGGCCAACCTTTTTCGCATTTAGGATAGGGAATATTTAATTACCCTAAGCTCCTTATATAGATTTTTAACTTTTATTATGAGAATTTCTAAGATGGGAAACCTAAGACTTACTATCTAATCTTGAGACTTTCAACAACAATTAGAATTGTGAAAAATAAGAGCCACGGGATCAAACAACGAAAAAAATGTCTTCCAAGCAAGAGATCTACAAACAAAGATATGTTATACTCCTCAACAATAAAAAGCTACATAATGGACCTCAAGAATCTTCAAGAAAAACAATAGTCCTCAAAGGTTGAGAGTTTGATAGATTAGAAGAAAATCTCAAGAGAGATAATACAATGAGGTTTGAGTGATATATAGGAGCAACCCTAAATGATAAAGGGATTAGATCATGAGTAGTGTGCATACAGTTATGAGTAGTCATCTTGTAGCTACCTTAAATATTAATTAAGTCATGATTTTTATTATATTCTTATCTAGTTAATTAGGTTTTCCTAAGTATTATATTTTGGTATCTAAATTAGCTTGGGTGATATCAAAGGTAAAAATAGGATATATATATATAGGAGATATTGATTTTTATTTTATCATCATATTATGAATTGATTTCTTTGTTGGAGACTTTTGACAGCTTCCCCTCAAGGTGGCTTATATATATCAAGTCCTTCTAGCATAATTTTTATTGTATTCTTTCTATTTTATAATTTGCTTCATTACAAGTAGTATTAGAGCATAATCATGGAATCATGAAGGGGAGAAATTAAATGATTTTATTTTTATTTTAGAGATCATATTAGCAAGCACATATCTCCTTAATTTTAAGAAATTTTTCCTTTAATTTTGGAGGGTTACTTAAGGATATATACTAGCATTGATTCATTACTATTTCAAGGACATTTGGAGAAAATTTAATGGAGTTATTGTCACATTAGGGTATACATAAATATTACTCCTTTCACTATAATTAAATTAAGTATTTCTAAAAATTTGGAATGTTGAACAAGAGCACATTGACACAACTATAGTATTGATTTTTTAAAAATGGAGTAGACATGAGTAAGTCATTATGAAATTAGGGTTTCCACCATATTCAATCTTGTAGCATTGTAAATTGTCGACCCTATCATTGTAAATTGTCGACCCTATCAATTAAATCACACTATGTTTGTCTCCCCCTTAAATTCTTGGACCTAATTGTACTTATTATTTGATCGTTGTATTATTGTTTTTGGAAAATCAAGATAAAATTGGGAATTAAAATTTAGTTATTTATTTAATGACAACTTAAAATCCAAAATAACTCTGGTCTAGGGTGCCCTCATCCTTGACCACCCTATTTTGGCTCAATTTTTAATATTTTACTATAAACATTAAAATGTGTTTGCAAATTTAAATTCATTTGTTGGGATTCTTAAAATAATTATTATAGAAAATGAAGAAATACATATAAATATAAGTCTTTTGTTAGTGTAGATTTTCATTTATTTATTTTTCCTACACATTATTAAGCATACTTAGGTTATAGGAGACATGGTTTATGTGAGGACACGTGGTGTAATCCATCAATTACATATGTCGCTCTCACCCACACTTGGGTGGTTGAGTCTCACACCCTCTTTTGGTCTTTTATGCCACCTCACAAAACCACTATACTATCTTCTTCTGAGTAGGTTATGCCACATGTTTGGAATTTTCCAAGTAGGCATAACTCTCACCTAATTTGGTTATTTGGGAGTTATTACCCCTCTTGGAATTATATGCCCATATTCAGCTATATAATCAGCACTCACCTCTCCCTCCTATCTAGTCCAGATGAGTTCATATAAGCTATATCAATTCAAGGGAGTTGTGATGCATATTGTATCATTTTGTGTGTGATAATATCATATTCAATTATTGCACCATATTCCAAAAATTTATCCTCATGTTGCTCTCATGTAGAAGGCTTATCTTGGTTTTGCAGGTGATCCTAGGTGCTCGAGTTCATCAGTAACTCTTAAATGGTATCAAAGCGTCAGATCTATAAGCCCCTTCTCGAATCTGGGAGAAAATCAGCATTGAGATTTTTTTGGGAGAATTTTTAGCCAAAATGGATTGTGCCATCGAGTCCATAAGGCCCAAAAACCCCCATTTTCATATATAATTTGTCCAATTTGGACAAAGTTGAATTTGGGGCAAATGTTTTTTGCATGAGTACCCCTTATACGCATTTCAAGAGGGCTTAAAGAATCTCACAGAGAATCTTCTATACGAAATCCATATGGTACGGATTCTACATCATCAACCTAGTTTCTCGCTCTTCGGGAAAAAAATTTCTTTTGTTAAAAATATATCATTTTCATTTATTTGTAAAGTTTTTTTTCAAATTTCAAAAAAAAAAAATCAAAGCGCAGAAAAAATTTTGTGGACCTATGTAGGGTCGTACCCTATACACAAGGTACTACAATACCGAGGGCCCCGCACAGTCAAATCTCCCTACGCCAGGAAATCAGTCGATTGCTGCTACTAAAAAAATTGGTGACAGAAGTTTAAGAAACCCGACAGTTACTGCTTCCACATTTGGCCAGAAAAGTCTTTAAATCCAACAAACGAAAAAATTCAAAATCCGGCAGAGACATTAAAATCTGGGCGGCATCAGAATATTGGGCTAGCATATTCCTTTTTGCAAAATATTCTGGCAAAGGAGTATATTCCGACGTGATGGGTATTTTCCCGTCAAATTTCACTCTCTGCAACACTTGACGGTCGCTTGAACGTCAAATTTAGGCCTGCAGATTGATGACGCCAACACAGTTTTAAAAAAATTTCTCCCCCCTCACGGTTTGCAATTTCGTTTTGGAAGTTGATTGTCAAACTCAGATATCTTGCTCATTTTGACTCCTTTTTTCAAGCAATTTTTTTTATTTAGGGTAGAATTTTGTGCTCTTTGTAGTGGTGCAATTATTTTTTAGTTTTTGTGCCTAGTTTGTTTAGAATTTGCAGATTTTCACAGGTGTTGCTAAGTAATCCTCTTTTTTGACCTTCTGAGGCTCCGTTCAGGCACATACAGTAACATTTTTTCGTGAAATTTTGATTTAAAGGGCATCATTTTTAGTGTACTTTACATTGGTGTGATCAGATTGATCACATTCTATAAGAAAATTATACTTTCTTTTATGTGGCCTATATTAAGCATCTATAAAAATTGAAATCAAGACCACTTCACTTGTGTTGTGAGTGGAAATTGTAATCACACTGAATTATAAATTTCTACCATCATATTTTTCTAGGGGGGATCATTGATTAAGTGAATTTGGGGGGGTGATCTTGTGGTGTTTTGATTGATTGCATTATTTTCTTTGTTTTGTGTTCTTACAATGGGGAAACATAACATTGAACTCCTAACTCCATATAATTATGCATCATGGAAATAATTAGTATGGAATTATCGAAGGGGAAAAGGTTGCATAGGCCATGTAAAATAATCTATTCCCGAACCTACTTATGCTAGTGCAAAATCTTTGTGAGAGATCAATCATGAGAAAACTCTTCGTTACATTTGTTCACTAGTATCTTTTGATTACAATTTCATCTTGAATCATGCAAGACACTTAAGGAGGCTTGGGAGAATCTTGAAAACTTGTATGGTAAAACTAATAATATTAGGGGTTATCAAATTGATAATGATTTGATGAATCTTGATCCAAAAAATTTTGACCACATCCAAGACTATATCTCCAAGAAAGTAGGAAATTAAGATCACAGCTAAAGGATTGCAAGATTGATAAGGAGGATTTATAGTTGATTCTAAATGTGTTATCCAAGCTTCATCCTGGGTATTATGTCTTTCTTTCTGGATTTCACACCAATAGGATTTCTATGGGAACTGCATATGTTGTGCCTACATTTGATGCATTTTAAGATCTTCTAATCCAAGAGGAAGCAAAGTTGATTCAAATGGGTCTCATCAAGGTTTCCAAGCACAAGCATTGGTAGCTAGTGATCCTAAGGTATAGAAAGAATCAGGGCATCCTGAACAGAAACAAAAGAAGTAAAAGAGCAAGACACAAAAAAAATTTGAATCCTCTTCCTCAAAAGGGGAAACATCTAAGAAGGAGAAGCCCACATGTGCATATTACAAGAAATTTAAGCATGATGAACATCAATGTTATTTAAAACAAATTAATGAGTTGAATAATCTTTTAGCAAAGAATAAAATCAATTTTCCTTCAACTATGTCAAAGGATTCATCATCTTCTTCTAAATCAAATTCATAGAAACAAAAGGAGAAAGCACTTGTTACAATTGCAAATTATGAGTCAGGGAGATGCATCCTTGATTTTGGAGCTTCACGATGTCACATGTCTTCATCATAGAGTATGTTCTCTTCATTTGAAACTTGTTCATCACCAAATATCCTAATGGCTAACAACACATATATGAGTGTTTTTGGGAAAGGATCTATTGGCATAGACGAAGGATCATTCAATGATGTCCTTTATGTTCCTTCATTGTCAACAAATATCCTTTCTATCTATCAAATCACACATGGTGGGGAAGGAAAGTGTGTTGAGTTCACACTAGATTCTATGATTATTCAGGATTTGCATAGCAGAGATATTGTTGCAGTTGGGGAGGAAAATCATCAATCTCGAGTATACACCTTCTCACATTTTTCCTCTAATGTTCCTTCAGCTAATGTACACACTTAGGCATCTAGTGTGGACACTTTTGAGGAGATTCAGTATGGTCAAGTGAATCTTGGTATTATTTCAACTGAGGTTCAAGAGACATGTGTTGATACTCCATCTCCTACATCTCATGTTGTTTCTGATGATACTAGTATTGCTACATCCATGGCTTCTATTGAATCAGTGTAGCAAGACATCCATTGTCTTCCAGACATAGCTACTTGGGATGAGCACTTGACAAACATTGCAGATTTGTTTTGTGAGTCCTATCTTGCAAACTTGGAGGAAAAAATTGAGTGTATACATCTTCTCTTTGATGAAGTTTCTTCGTCTTCTTCAGATGTTGAGGGGGAACCTTTTGACCCTCTTGTTCTTTACCAACACGATCATTCTTCATAGTTTGACATGACTGTGGCTACTATTGAGCATCATTTGGAGGAGGCTTCTTTATCTTTAGAGGAGATATCTTTGTATTCAGATTTTGTTCTACATCCATCTCCACTAGGTCTTGGATTGTCATCTTCATCAGTGTGGCCTAGAATGCCTGATTTGATGGTGGCAGCTTTTGACATCGGCATGGAGATAGATGAGAAATTTTCATCTAGGCTTCTTACATTGTGAGCTTTCTTCCCTTATATTCATGTTTTAGGAATGGGATGATGTTCTTCATGCACCTTTGGTTTTCTTTCTTCCCAAGGGGAGGAATGTTGTTCGACGATCATGGACCATCTTCTACATCCAATTCGAGCATCAACCAATGGTACAGTTGACTACTTGAGGGAAGGCTACATAGTCTTTCTTATCCTTTCTTTTTTGGAGGGGACTTCTTCCTTACATGGGATTATTTCTTGTGTTGGGAAACTTGTTTTCTTTTCTCTCTTTTGGGGAGGAGTTTTGTCCCACTAGGTTTACTCCTTTTCTCTGGTTGTGAGAGATTATTTTGTACATGGGCACCTAACATGGCCTAGTATTCGGGACCCATCTTTGTGTCTTTCACCCAACTAAGCTATGTTAAACAGGTGTAGGACAACTGAGAAGGGGGGGTGAATCAGTTGTCACACAAATTCAAACTTAAAACTTTATCACTTATCAAATCTCCAACCACACTATTGTGTTATTAAATATGAGCATGAAACACAGATAACAAAAATTAAATCAACACAATGAACACCATATTTTTACGTGGAAAACCCAATAAGGGAAAAACCATGGTGAGGGTTAACTCACACTATATAGTATTTTAAAAAGGAGGCTCACTGCCAAAAGGATTCACTGTCCAAGTACAAAGGCTCACTGCCTACAAAAGGACTCACTGTCCAACAAGAGGCTCACTACCTATAGAAAAATTATACAAAATCGAGTAAGGATTTACAACCCAAAATGAACTGGAAATATGCACCTAACATGTGTTGATATAGTTCTGGATATGCTCGCAGTTGTTGCCTTTCTAATCACACCTTCACATTCATTACCACTTCACCATTTCCTCTGTCACTTCCTACAGACTCACTGCACATATTCGCACATACCCATTCACTCTTACTCACTCACACACTCACTCAAATTGTTCGCCATATGCTTATATATATACCCGATCTCCATCGCAGGCACAAATTAGATCGGCTCCACAAAGTATTTTTAAAATGCTTTAACTGTTATTATGTCAACTCCAATAGTTCACAAAATATTTCCAAACACACAAAACAATCTTTAGTACATTCCATCATGTCAACTTGGACCAAGAAATAGGTCACACATAAGTTTTCTCATCAAATCAAACTTAACAAGTCGGCCAAGAATAATCTTCAACACAACAAGGAAACAATCAATCTAATGGTTACTACTATGTTGTATGAGTAGGTTAGAGCACGAAATAACCTCCATCATCAGTTTCCCAAAATTGCAACCAGAGATTATCAACTGCAGAGAAGTGCAGAATAGAATACCGGATAAGCAACCAAAATATCGGACCAGCCATTGGAGAAGATGAGCACCGGTATAAGAGTACTAGACCCAACTGCCAGCATACTAACAACATGGTGGCATCAATGAAAAAAATAGATAACTTTACTCATTTTTCCAACAATCTCCCCCTTTGTCATTGATGGCAACATGTGAAAAAAACAAAAAAAAAATCCTCTCCACTATCTCCAACACTCTCCATTCCAACTCTCTCCTCCTTTGACATCAATGGGAAAGGGTGCCAAAAATGAGTGCAAACATGGTGACATCAAAATTTCAAAAGGATTTCCAAAAACTTCAAAAAATTCCAACAATCCAAATCATTAAAGCAAGTAGAAATTAAGTGAAGATGACACTCTTCACCTAAAACACCTTCTTATACCTTTCTTTGAGAACTGGATACAACTTCTTCTAGTTAAAAATAGCAAGTTCCAATTTCATGCAAGTACTTTCCAATAATCCCAACAGAGTAAAAGACGGTGACCAATCTACATTAGAATAGTGTTTCTCAATATCTTCAGCATCAACAACAATTCTGGAAAGATGCTCTAACCAAACTTCAGCAATTTCTTTAAGAAGCCAAAAGGTCTTTGTCATATCATCTCTATGTCTCTATGTAATGATCAGTTTAGCCTGAAGTTCACCAACTCTTATCATTTTTTTACCTTCTTTATCTTCAAATATGTCAAAGTTCTTTCTGATCTCATTCACCTCAGCTTCAATCGCTTCAATTCTACTTCTAAAGTTTTCTACAGTAGTAGTCCACCGAAGACAATACTTGTAAACATCTAAAATTTCTTTAACACACTTCTTAGTTTCTACAATCAATCCAGGCAATCTCTGCATAGCCTTTTTACATCTTCTTTCAACCAAGATTCCCATCTTACGTCCTTTTGGACCTTCAAGCAACATCCTTTCTTCAATAATCTCAATTAGATTCTCTAGTAAGAAATCAGAAATAGTGGATACTTCAATACATTTCTGAAGTAGATAATCTACCAACGCATCATCAATTTTTAGTCTGTCAATAGGCGAGGAAACATCCCATAATTCACCAATCTTCTTCATTTTTCCTTCAACTATCATAGACTGGACATCATTAAGATCAAGGGATTCAGTACCAATTAGTGATTCATTCTCCTTCTCATCTAAAATATCAATGATGTCTTCAACCATTTCCTTTCTCTTTTTTGATTCCGAAGGGGAATCACTAATAACAACTTCCAATTCTCTTTTTCCCAAACAAAGAGCCTACTTCGAATTGACTTACTGCAGATATACCAGAGCAAGGGTTTGCTCACAAGGATGAGAAATACGATCTACACATATTTTCATTATCTTCCAAAGACTCTAGATGTCTGTAAATTTGTTTTCCAATAGGGATACCAGATTCCCACACCACATTATCCTTTCCTAGTGGAGAATTCAGAAAGTAAAACACCAGGCATACCAACAAGGATCTGAAATGAAACAGATAATTCTCAACCAATGACATTTGAATATTTTCAAGCAAATTCTCAAGTAACAAGCTACATAAATCAAATTGTTTGTTCTCCTTAACCATCATGTGGGTAATGTGTACGGAAATAGCCGAAGTTGAGCTTTCACGATTCTTGAAATAAATTTTGTATGAGATACCGTATGCAACATACCTAATGATCGAGTCAACAAGTGTACCAATCAACAATTCTCTCTGATCTCTTCCAATGCCAGTCAGCTCCACCACATCTTTATATTTCAC
Source organism: Sequoia sempervirens (assembly GCA_007258455.2). Taxonomy (NCBI): domain Eukaryota; kingdom Viridiplantae; phylum Streptophyta; class Pinopsida; order Cupressales; family Cupressaceae; genus Sequoia; species Sequoia sempervirens. Next base: position 355,589,488 of record VDFB02105785.1, read on the forward strand.
AGTTTTCTTTCTAGGAATTTCTCCAATGTTGCATAATCCAGTGATCGCTTTAATTGCTTCCTTTGAGATCAAGTAGGGTTTGTCCAAAATAATTTTTCCATCCTTAAGACAATTCAATAAGAACAGGATAACTTCCTTATCTGAATCCCATGGAAATTCACTCAACAAATCCATCCCTAGGGTTTTTATATTTTGTAATTCGACTTCGCTCAACCCTAGTTCAATATCCTTCATTTTCCTGTGATCATATTCTTCTACTTTGACCCTTTTCAGCTTCAGAGAGGTAACACCACACAAGCCACTATCCATTGCTTAGCTTTCTTGAAATTCAGTGATACTTCTTCAATTTTCTTCTTTCCTTATGGTAACAGAGAGAGGGTTTCCAAATTACCTAAATCAATCATCAAGTTCCCTTCAAAAACACTTTGAGCACGCCTCAGGAATTCTTCAGAGCATTTTATGAGGATTTCAGATGCACAATTAACCAAAAATCATCACAAATTTCTACTTATCCACTGTCTAGTTTTCCCTAAGTGTATTACATGTGGAAAACACAAAAATTTGCTAAACACATAGTTCACTTAGCACAGGAAACCTTCAAACGGTCCGCAAATCCTCATACCAACATATTTTTCTCTAGTTCTTCTTCCAAAACCTCTGAACAAGCATCCTTCACATTCTAACCACGTTCTAGCCTCTAACACACCATTCTTCTAGGGTTTTTTATGATCTTCTGATAATGCTCCCCCTAAGACCATGCTAGGTCTAAATTTTGAAATAAGTCATCTATACCGGATGAGGGTACAAACACATCAGGAGTCTCAAATTTCTCTTCTTCTTTCTTCTTCCAATTCTTCTCCATCTCTTGCTTCATCTCTTCTTTATCAATCTTCTTTATCGGTTCACTCTTCTTTTCCAGAGCAGATTCATTTCCTTTCTTATTCTTACAAACTTTAGATACATGTCCAGGTTTATTGCAATTATAACAGATCGCACCTTTTTTATTAGACTATCCTCCATTATTCCTTGATCTACACTGATTTGCTCTATGTACAAATTTATTGCAGGCATAGCAGTAGCCATTAAATAATTGATTCCTTTTGCCTTCATTAAACCTATTTCTCATTACCTGACTGGTCAACCTTACCTAAGATCTGTATTTTGTAGCCTTATGTCCAAACTTCCCACATTCATTTGAAATATTTTCTGGAAAGAGAGCCAAAAAACTCGTTTATCCTACTTCTGCAATCAGTTGCTCTATGACCATATTTATTATAAGAAAATCAAACGCCATCAAAAGAGGGGTACCTTTGTGTATTAGGTTGTTTCACAGGTGGACATCTTGCAAAATTCCTTCTTTGCTTCCTCTTACCTTGATTCTTCTTCACATATTTAGAACATTCACCGGTATCAACTCCTAAGCCACCTTTGTCTTCACATGATTTTTTTCTTGCAAGCAATTCTTCAAGTTTATCAGAGCTAGACTTGAAATTATTTTCACAGAGTTTAGCCTTTTTAATTCCACTCTCAGATTTACTATCTCCTACTCGATTCTGGAACATTCTTCAAACTTGTTTTGCACCATTGTATTCAAAAATTCTTCAATCCTTTTCCTTTCTTCTATTGTCACTTTCATTCCAATTATCTCTTGTTTTAGTTGTTCACTTACTTCTTTGTGTGTTTCCTTAAATTTCTTCAACTATTCCTTCAATTTCTGAACACATTCATTTGCTTCATCAAGATTCTCTTTCAATTTTTTGTTTTCTCTTTCCACTTTATCAAGAGCATTCTAGAGTTCTCCTTTGTCGTTCATTATCTCCATCTTTAATATCTTCCTCAAGTTGTTATACTTTACCGGAGGAACAAAGAGCTCTGATACCAATTGTTAAACAGGTGCAAGACAACTGAGAGGGGGGGTGAAACAGTTGTCTCACAAATTCAAAGTTCAAACTTTATCACTTATCAAATCTTCAACCACACTATTCTATTATTAAATATGATAATGAAACATAGATAACAAAAATTAAATCAACACAAAACACCATATTTTTACGTGGAAAACCCAATAAGGAAAAACCATGGTGAGGGTTAGCTCACACTATATAGTATTTTAAAAAGGAAGCTCACTGCCAAAAGAAGGACTCATTGTCCAAGTACAAAAGCTCACTTCCTACAAAAGGACTCACTGTCCAACAAGAGGCTCACTACCTATAGAAAAATTATACAAAACAAAGTAAGGCTTTACAGTCCAAAATGAACTGGAAAGATGCACCTAACATGTGTTGATACAGTTCCGGATATGCTCACAATTGTTGCCTTTCTGATCACACCTTCCCATTCATTTCCTCTTCACTATTTCCTATGTCACTTCCTATAGACTCACTGTACATACTCGCACACACCCATTCGCTCTTACTCACTCACACACTCACTCAAACTATTTTCCATATGCTTATATATATACTCGATCTCCATCACAGACACAAATTAGGTTAGCTCCACAAAGTACTTTCAAAATTCTTTAATTGTTATTATCTCGGCTCCAATAGTTCACAAAATATTTCCAAACATCCAAAACAATCTTTAGCACATTCCATCATGTCAGCTCGGACCAAGAAATAGGTCCCACATAAGTTTTCTCATCAAATCAAACTTAACAAGTTGGCCAAGAATAATCTTCAACGCAACAAGGAATCAATCAATCTAATGGTTGTTGCTACGATGTATGAGCACCAGAGCACAAAATAACTTCCATTAATAGTTTCCCAAAACCGCAACCATAGATTATCAACCACAGAGAAGTGCAGACTAGAATATTGGATAAGCAACCAAAATACCAGACCAGCCAATTGAGAAGATGAGCACTGGTATAAGAGTATCGGACCCAACTGCTAGCATACTACCAACATGGTGACATTAATGACAACAAATAGATAACTTTACTCATTTTTCCAACAAACTACGTTTAAGGGGGGGTGTTAGTGTAGATTTTTATTTATTTATTTTTCCTACACATTATTAAGCATACTTAGGTTATAGGAGACATAGTTTATGTGAGGACACGTGGTGTAATCCATCGATTACATGTGTCACTCTCAACCACACTTGGGTGGTTGAGTCTCACACCCTCCTTTTTCCTTTTATGCCACCTCACAAAACCACTATCATGTCTCCTTTTAAGTAGGTTATGCCACATATTTGGCATTTTCCAAGTAGGCATAACTCCCACCTAGTTTGGTTATTTGGGAGTTATTGCCCCTCTTGGAATTATATGCCCATATTTAGCTATATAATCAGCACTCACCTCTCCCTCCTATCTAGTCCAGATGAGCTCATATCAGCTCGGTCAGTTCAAGGGAGTCATGATGCATATTGTATCATTTTGTGTGTGATAATATCATATTCAATTATTGCACCATATTCCAGCAAATCATCCTCGTGTTTCTCTCATGTAGAAGGCTTATCTTGGTTTTGCAGGTGATCCTGGGTGCTTGAGTTCATCAACAACTCTTACATTTTTTACCATTTGAACACCTAGGCAATTTGATTTCCAATTAAGCATCCTAAAAATTAATCAAGATCAGGATAAGAATAATTTATAGACTTTTCATTAGTCAAGGTTCATGTTAGCAATGCATCATGTAAGATTTTTTCACATTTTATGTTCAGTATTTTGTGAGTACTAACGTTTGCAAGATCTTCTATCATGTATAAATTTATCCTTGCATGAGATGTGTGACATGACTTCACTTCATCAAGGAAAGAAAATTTGAGTGGTGAGTTGCAACACTTATGATTTATCATTTATTTATATTCAATTTACTATACTTGACCTAATGTAAGCACTCTTTATCCAACATATTCACAACCATTGGGGAGGTGGAAACACCAAAGTGATGTTTGACTTAGGCAAGCCCCTATATGCCACAACTCTAGATCTTCTCTCTTTCTTACAAGTGGTAGATGTAAAGTGGATTTGGAAGAATATTGAAGACCTAAAATCAAGATCAAGCATTCAAGCACATTCATTCATCAATTTATGGAAAGATTAATTATTCATCAACAAATAAATTTTTGAAGCTGACTCTAATAGGGAAGAACTTATAGACTATAACCCACTTGCTCATGTTCTAAGATTCTAAAAACCCTCATCTTAATCTAAGGCGCCCACACCCCTAAAAATTTAGTTCAAGCCTAATTTGAATTCTAGATTCCTTTGTCTCTACCCTCTACTTTTTTGTCCCCAATTTTTATCAAATAATTTTGTGTTATAAATTTATATCAATTTGTTGTAGTTGCATAGTGGACCTAGTTTACATTTACATAATCAAATCATATCCATTCAACTCCAAATCAAAAAAACACACACCCCAAATGGGACCAAAACCTTGATTGACCATTTTGTCTCTTCCTTGAGGATAGTAGCCAAGTGGTCTTTATGATCATTTTTGTGTCCCCTCAATATTGTAGGTTAAAGCTTTGATTTAGACCCTAGGTCCATTTTCCTACATCACATTTTTGTCAACCCAAAATTTTTTTAAAATTTCAAGCTTTGATTTACATGTCTATTATCCTAAAATCTAAGTGAAATCTTAGGTTATTTTAAAGTATCATTTCTCAAAGTGCATTTCATGTTATACATTAAAACGTTAAGATTTACATCTCATAATCATAAAAAATGTTACATTTTTAATATTTTAGATATAGATTTAGATAATTATATAACATTTTGCATTCTGAAAGTTGTCATTTATCAAAAAGGTGGAATTGATTGCATTCATTTTATTTATTTGGAACATAAAAATTCATACATGCATGTGTCTTATATAAACACACTAGGTTTTCTTGCATTTCTAGATTTTTTCTTGGTTTCAAACTTAAACCTATACAAACTCATATCTTTAAACACTATACTACATTTCTAAATATTTAAACTTTTAAAAATCTACATCTCTAGTCTAGGGAACCCTCGCCATTGTCCTACTAATGAACACATAAGTATACTAAGAGGGGTTGGATTAGTATATTGTTAAAATTTTAGCATTAATCAATGAACATTAAAACGTCAAAAGTAGTAATGAAATAAATCACATAAGATAACACTAGATATATGTGGAAACACTAGAGGGAAAAATAACAATCAGAAAAGATTCTTGGATCTACTACCCAAATCTAGCCTCATAAGAAAATTTAGATATTATAAATAATTTTGTAGGCACCAACCTAAAGGAGACACCTATCCCCTAAACTAAGTACCAACTCAAATAAAAAGAGGCACCAACCTCACATGAAAAAAGAGGCACAACCTTAGAATACACTAAAATAATTACAATAAAACTTCTAGAGAATTCTCTATAAAAATGCTTATAGAGTGAATTTGAACATTTCTTCTCAATCTTTTGGACTGATATCAATGCACACTCTACTCCCCTTCACTCACACTAAATCTGTTCTGAAAGATAAGACACAAAAAGATCGGATGAGTCACACACCCATGCATAGTCACAATACTATATTGTTCTTCATACTTATGTACTTCCCCCTTTTAAAAATTTTGAAACAATTCTCTTAAATATCGATTTGGGGTGAAAGATAATATTTCTATGTCAGGGTAAATGAAAAATCAAATTTTTTGGTGCTGAGCAAGTCATCTTGTAAAAATAATTCATATCATGACCATGTTGGCCTAAGAAAATTAATTTCAAAATCAAGAACTAGTTTTTAAGCACATTTGAATCTAAGCCTTAGATCATCCTTCTTCATGGGAAAAATGAATGATATAAATTCAAATCAGGGTATGCTAGACCTTGAAATATCCCTTCACCAATAGGATAGTAGATACCACTTTGAAAAGTCTTGGACATGTGTCACCATCACCCATTTTTACACAACCTTCTCAAGATCTTCTTTATGGCTCTTGTAGCCCTAAAAGTAGTTTTTTGTCTTGGATCCATTTCTCAGGATAGGCTTTCTCATTTCAAATGATGTTAGAGTACCCAACAACTGATCTTTAGTATAAGTTTTATAATCTACAAATTCTTCAATAGTAGATACCTTTTCACTATATGCATCAAGGAAAGTTCTGAGAATTTTCTTTACTATCTTGGATTCATCCACTGTTGCACCAAGTCCTTGCATTCCACCTACCAGCTCATCCACTCTCTATACATAGGATTTAATGTTCTCATCTTTAGACATTCTCAAGATCTCAAATTGTGCCTCCAAGTTCTGCAACTTTGCTTCTCTGACCTTTTCATCTCCTTCATGAATCTTTTCCAATGTATCCCAAAACTCTTTAGTAGTCTTCAGATTTTGGATTTTAATTAACTTGGAATGTGAAAGACTATTCTTCAGAATAAAATTTTCTTTATTGTTTGATTCATGTGCCTTGATCTCATCAGCTGTACTTGGACCATTAGAAGGAGAAATATATGCAGTCTTGTAAGCTTTCTCAACATCATATCCACAGTATTCAAAAGATCATTCCATCTTTGTCTTCCAAAAGGTATAGTCAGTCCCATCGAACCAAGGACACTCAATAGTGATCTTGCTCACCATCTCAGACCTTCCTTAAGTGGTTAAGCTAGATTCTCCAAGGAACCAAGCTCTAATACCAATTGTTGAACAAGACAATTGAGAGGGGGAGTTCAATCAGTTGTATCAAATATTAACCTTTAAAACTTCCACCAGAGATTAGATCTATTATCATTCACAAATACTTTACTTTTCTAATGTGATCAATCATTAAGTGAAAAAGTAGAAACTGAAAGAAGCAAAACCAAACACACAATAACACTAGATTTATGTGGAAAACCAAATGATGGAAAAACCACAGTGAGGATTAGCTCACGATATAAAAAATATCAAAATCAAATACAAAGACTCACTGCCAGAAAGGATCACTACCAAAACAAGACTTATTGTCCAAAATAGGACTCACTGTCCAACAAGGGTTAACCACTTGGAAGGATCACTACCATAGAATTACAAGAAGATGGAAGAAATTTGTTATAGAGAGAAAAATAATCTCAATGCAATAGAAATTTCCACCACAGTTCACTCACACACTTGTAGACATGCTTGAATGATAGAGTACACCTTTAGCTCACTGCCTTTGGAAACTCACCACTTGAATTTTGCATTGATCTGTTCAAACTTGCATCACACACACACACTATTTTGAATCTATCTCACATATATCTTACTCTTTCATCCTTTTTCTCTCTTTCACAAACATCTCAACTCTTAGTTATACCATCTTCAACCTTGAAACTCATCCAAGGTCATCCACACATCATTTGTATTTACAAATTTAAATTAGGTTAGCACCAAAACATTCTATAGTGGAGTTAGAATAAGAGTGACCCAAGAACACACTAAATGAGGACCTAAATAAGTCCCAACACACTTTAACACACTTCCAAAAACTTCGTAAGTAGTGTTTAACACAAGGTTAGCTAATACCAGTGTAAAACACATAAGTCAATTAAACACATGCTACCTTAACATGGTCCAATCTTCCAGATAAAAAATTTCACTTGAACATGGCCTCATCAACTTATCCTGAAAACTGAAAAATCATAAAACTTGAACAACAAGAAATTGAGAGAAACTACATTTCTCTTGGACCTTAGCCAGATACACAGAAAAGCACGGTTCACAACTCGTGAACATAACTCACACTATACAACAATCTAGAAACCCAAAATCTGGATAGAGAAACTTCCAACAACCAAGAACAATACCTCAGATCCTCACTAGCATAGCAACAAATCCTGAAGAAAAACCCGGAGTAAACGCTAAATACCTACAACCTTTTTTATTACAATTTTCTCAATATCCTCAACATAGACAACCAATAACCAACATTCATGACATCAATGACAATAGAAACCAGTTGAAAACCAGTTAACCAGTTGACATCAATGATATTTCACCTTCATAATTGCAACAAAAACAAGCCAAAAGAAGACTCTGGATGAAAGCAAAAAGCAAAATCAGATAGCCAGTAAGACCTCACTCTCCCATGAAATTAGAAGCATTGTTCAATAAAAAATTTGTAGTATGAGATGCTAGGGGAGACTACAACCCTGTACAGTGAAGAAAATGAGGTGGATAAGGCTACCATTGTTGAGGTAATCATCAAATATATCGTTGTTTTAGAAGTTGATATGAAAAACATTGAAAAACAAATTCCTATAGAGCTATGGAATGTCTTGGTGAAAAGAAGACAAGAAGCAATTGAAGAAGGAAAAATAAAAGAATATTCATTGGAGTTAGTTGGTGCTCCTCTTTCAGAGGAAAACAGAACCACATTGGCTAAATTATATTGCACAAAATTCAAGGTAAAATAAAGGGTAACTACCCTTATGGGTAAAGATAAATGTGAGTTTGAAAGGCTACAAAAGGAGACAATTGATAAAATATCAAACATTGCATAGAAATATGGTATGACTTTAGAATACAAAGAATAAATTTCTCTGGAAGTCACTACAGGAGAAGAAGCATAGGCTATTGATGCTCAACATGAGCATGCAACAAATGAAGGGTTTACACATGACAATGTTCTTTCGAATGTGGAAAAATTAACAAAAGAAGATGAAGTAGAAAACAATGATGAGGAAGATGAAACAAAGGGGGATACCTCTCCTCCTCCAGTACATGAAGAATATGTTGAAAATATTCAAGGAAAACCAGAGACACCTCCTCTGAATAACACAAATAAGTTTGCAGAGGAAGAGAATGTAAGAAAGGAGGTTGATGAAGAGAATTTTGATACAAAGAAGGAAGAAGAAAAAGAAAATAATGAGAAGGAAGATGAAGACAAGAATGAGGATGCATCTGGAGATGCAAAAACAAAACAAGGTACTCAAGTAAACTCCAGAAGGAATAAGGAAAAGGAATTGAAAGAGAAAGCTACGAAGATTACAAAGACTTCTAGTGAATCCTCCAACTCTGGAGATTCCTTGAAGAATCTACTTAGTATGCACCTCAAGTTCCAACCTATTGTATCATCATGTTGAAACTACTTCAACTACCAATGCAACAGGGAAATGTAGATCTTGACAATATTTCCCCCCTCCACAAGCTTCAATTGGGAGATGTATTACATGCATCTGCTCGAAAGGAGATCATAGAAACACATAAAAAGAGTAGAGAGTTAATGGAAGAAGTAGTGAAGGTATTAAAGAATCCATACCAGGTGCAAGAATTGATACTTCACTTTCTATATGGAAATTTTGAATTAACTAATTGATTCTTTTAAAGAATATGTTGTTGGCCTTAGAGGACAAGTTGAAACTAAATTTGAAAAGAAAATAAATGATAAGAAGATGATGGAAATCACTGAGAAGTGTGCTCTTGCACATAAAAATTTTCAAGAAAACCTGAAGGATGCACAAGTTTGTGTGGATGAGGCAAAGGCTTTGTTCCAATATTGTATGAAGTAACCCGGAGCCGCATAGAGTATCAAGAAGGAAATGGACTCTATTAAGTCCCAGATCAACAATGCCTCTAGTGCCTATGATTCAGCACATGACCTGGCTAGAGATACAAGGAATGCTATAGAGGATTTTCATAAGAGATTCTTTTAGTTACAGGCCCAAAAGGAGCATATCATTTTGTAGTTTGGAGAGATAAGGGACTTGGTGAATTCCAAATTCATATTTGTTTCAAGTTCCCTTTTGAGTGCTAATAAAGCTACATAAATGAATCTAGTACCTGTCACTTTGGAAGAAGGAGAAGAGATATTAATGGAGTTAGAAACACAATTTATATTGCTTGGGGTGGCCAAGAAGACATGGGAAGAAGGTAAATAGGTGTGCTAGACCCATGTGCAGAAGCTACTAGAGTCAACCTCTTCCAATTGACAACATTTTTTATTCTTTATGCATTTCCAATTTTCAATTTCAAATTATTTTTACATGTGGAGTATATAGAGTAGATTTCAATACAATTTTTGGGTTTTACTGTGGAGTATATAGAGTAGATTTCATTATAATTATTGGGTTTTACTCTAGTACATGAATTAGGGGAAGTAAGAATTCAATCTATCACTTTGTACATATGCATATATTTCTCATGGGGGGATACAATATATGTTAGAAAAGTTGTATGTGCCCTTTGCCCTTGATTTCAAAGGGTGAGAATTTTTTGGAGAATATTTTGGATATGTTTTGGCATGTTGGAATTAGTGACAAAGGGGGAGATTGTTGGAAGAATGAGAAGTTTTTCATTGATGTTGTTTTTGGAAACATGAGCATGTAGGATAAGCACAAGGCATACTATTGTGTATTGTAGTGTTTTCATTGATGTCAACATTGTATCTTGATGAGTAAATCATGGTGCAAATCATTTTGGTTGGTTCTAACATGCTTTGGGATGTTTGTGGAAAATAATTTTGCAAGAAAGTTTGATCTGATGAAGCCAATAGTGATGAAAATTGATTAAATGTCAATTCTAATAATTGTGTGTAACAAAGCATCTAGTTTTTGGGTCCGCATTGGGCTACTAATGAGCATTTCACTTTATGGTTCTAGCATGATGTTTTTGTTTCATAGAAGCATCTAATTCCAAAATTCCATCTTGTTCTAGCTTTTGGTTTGAAAGTTATGAATAACAGATGTTTGACTTGGAAAATTACAATCATTTCCTATATAGTGCATGTGAGTAGTAGAGTCTGCACTTCTCTATGAATAGGATGTTGGATTTGCATATATAAGGAGATGTTGACAAATTTCAATAGAGTGTGAATTTTGGTTGGCATGATATTTTAAGGTACGCGTGTATGAATATGGGTATACAGTTGGAGAATTTTTTTATTAGGTCTCGTACTATGCCGACCTAATAGGTGTAAAGGTATGCAAAGATTAATTAAGTATTACAAAGTTATGTAGGAGCTATTATAGGCCCATTTTGAACTATTTCAAATTATTTTAAGGATTAAATCTTTGCGTGAGGTGTGTGGAAGTATTTTAGTTGACAAGTCATATATTGTATATTTCGTATGATGCATCTAATTAGGATGACCTAATTTATGTTATGCTTGAAGCGAATATATAAGCTAGATCATTTTTCGGTGTTTTGATATATGAGAAACATACAAGTGATGTGAATGATGTGAATACATTGTGAATTTAAGTATTGAATGTTGAGTAGAATATCAGAGTGATGTGAATGCAAAGGAAAGCAGAGTGTTAGATCAAAATCAAATGAAGTGTGTAAATTCAATTTATTAAGCTTCATTGGAATTGTATCTCATGCATATGATAGATTCAATTTGTAATAGTTCAATTTAGGCTGTGAGCCAAAAAAATTCTTATATCTCTTTTTCTCAGTGGACAGTGTGTCTACCTGTAGTGAGCACTTCTATAAATATTGTGAGCTAATCTTCATTGTGGTTTTTCCCATTTTGGGTTTTCGACGTAAAATCTCAGTGTTTATGTGTTATGTGTTGTTGGATGTTTCATGCTTTCTTTCATTTACTGCAATTGAATATGTTATGTGGATTGGATGTTTAAATGTTTGAAAGGTTTAACAAAATACTGATTTACCCCCCTCTCAATATTTTAGTTGTTCAACAATTTGTATCAGATCCTGGGTCATTAGTTCAAACCCCTCGCTTACGCTGGGGGGATTGTTGCAAGGTGTGTGCCCTTGGTCTCCTTGTGTTGTGCAGTGCAACACTTGGATTTTTGACATGGCTTAACCACCTCTAATGAATTCATTAACTCAGGTGGTTGTATTGAGCATTAACAGGTCGATCTTTTGGTGCAACAACAACCATCTATGTAACAAATATTGGTCCTAGAAATGTCAAAATGGCATTTAATCAAAGAAAGCAAGTTACAAAAACATGGATCTCTTTAAGACCTTCAAAAAAAATTAAACATGCTCAATAAATTTCTCAGATCAAAATCTATGGCTCCAAAAGTTGGGCCTCCCACATCATAAATGTAATAGCATTTATGACAAACAGAATTGTACAAATGAGTTACACGTGTTGATGAACTTGTGATGCATGTTATAACATATTGTAAAGCATCCTTAAATGGGGACAATGAAGATGAAATGGAGCACCCAAGTTAATTAAATTATAATAAGCTTATTACAAATGTAAGGAATATGTTATTTTAAGCTTGTGGATTCATCTTGGGATTTGGGCACTAAATTTTGAATGATTTAAACTCATGGTTTCCTTAGTACAATTTGATGGTTTCATGTATTGCTTCACCTATTTAGTAGGTGCTTAAGATGGAGATGTCATAATGAGTTATATAGCTACTATTATGGTGCCAAAATTGCTCTAAAGCTCTTGTTGGTGAACTCATATAAATGCTTAAACTTTACAATGTATTGTAACCATTTGATTACTAAACAATATATTGAGCTGCTTTGAAGTGGGGATTTTTCTTCCAAAATAATTTTCTCCACATAAATCATTATGTTATGGCATATTGCTCTTGTTCTTATTTCCTTCTTAGTGTATGATCAATTCAATTTTTGCACATATTTCCTCTCATAGATTAGTAGGAAACATATTTCATGCCTTTGCTTCCTTTCATTTGGTATCAAAGCTTGATCACCTCGGGTCATAGGTTTTAGGGACATAGAGTTTTGTTCTAAGCACATCAAGCATAGAGATAGAGATGTTAATTGGAACTAACTTTAAGTTGTGGAAGCTCAATATGTAGCATATGCTTGTAGACAAAGAGTTATGGGTTATTGTATCTAGATCTATATACCCACCACAAATTCAAAAGATAACTAAGATCTATTGCATAGAAATGTGAAGAGCCTCATTAGGCTCTACTTAGCATATTCCCTTTTTTTGAATTTACTGTTGCCCAATTTTCACCTACGGGCTCAATCAGGAAGGGAAATCTATGTTTCAGGTGTTCATGAAGGCCAAATGGGGACATTGTTGTACATGATTAAATCATACCCCTAATGCATTCCTCAAGGAACTTAGTTGGAAAGACTGCCTCAGTCAAGTTCGGCATGAAAATCCTCTAAGGAGAGAGTCGCCAAGACCTTCCAGATGTCTCGCTGACTATATTCATTTTTGAAATGTCTCGGTCGGCCAGACATTTTAAATCGCTGTGGGTTTTTAGAAGTCTCCCCGACATGCTGAATTCTTTCTGACATGGAGTGGTGGTCCCAGATAGAAGTCTCACCAAAAGATTTAAGTTCGCCAAAAGGTCTAGCCAACTAAGTGGAGTCTCACCGAAAGAATGGAACTCTCAGCATAAGGTTGAGCTTGGGGAGATGTCTTCCTGAAAGGATAAGGTCTCAGCAAAAGTTGGTGCCTTCGCTATGATGTCTCCCCGACTTGTTGAGGTCTCCCCGATAGAAAAGGTCTCCCCGACAGGCGAAAGTCTCCCCGACAATGAAATGAGCTCGCCAAATGGAGGCATCATCGCCATGAGGTCTGGCCGATAGAGGGTGGTCTTGCCAAAAGGAAGGAATCTGCGCTCAGGGAAATAGAATCATTTTGGGAGATGTCTCAGCGACTAATGAAAGTCTTGGCGAAAGGAGATGTCAACGGAGAGAAAAGGTGGGCCTCGCTATAACATCTCACCGAAACATGGGAGTCTCATCGAAAGAAATAATCGATAAGACTCCTAGCCACAGGTTTGATTTCAACATGAGGTCTTGCCGAAGGATGAAAGTCTCACTGAAACAAGATAGCTTCAGCATAATGTCTCACCGACCTGACAATGTCACACCGATGTTTGTTCACAAGAGGATATCGGTATGATTTTTGCATTCGATATAAGGTCTTGCCAACCGTCACGTGTTATGCCAATAACTGCTGTAAATTATAATCGCATCAGGGAGACACGGTAAGTGTCTCACCAACATGCGATTCAGTCTGAGCAACTTTTGATCACCTAGGAGTCCTACGAGGAATGTTTTTTCCCAATCAGAGGGATCCAAAGATGAACCATTGACAATTTGACTGTCATGACTACCCCTGTGAAGAAGATCAATGAAACATAGACAATATGAATTTGCTCTATGAATAAAGTGATGGATCAGTTCAATATACAGGTGGTGGCATCTGTAAGAGTCTAGGAGGAGACCGAAGACTGTTTCCATCAAAGGTCAAATTGCGGAAGGATATGGAGCAAGAAGAAAGCTGGCAGAAAGGAGAAATCCTCAAGTCCGTGACACCTAGGATCGCTGCTGGCAGAAGAGTCAATCTACATTTATGGTAACACTCAAAAGCATTCAAGGCAGCTTGGCAAGGAGATTCAAAGATGGCACGAGGACCAGAAGTTAATACTACAAAATATCTTAAGGCTTCCCTTGAGGGTGATCTATCACCAAGATGGACACAAGGATGCAATCGGATATAAAATTAATTTCATTTAAAGATTTAAGGGTAGATCTTTATGAACAGATATTTTTGTAAGCCCAGAGGGTCTGACATCTTTTTGTATATATGGCATTTCTGCCTCTTTGTAATGGAGTTCGATTGATGCATTCTCAGATTTAGTGATTTTTAAACACTCTTTTCTTAGCTGATGTATGCTTTGTAACTCATTTTGATTTTGGAATATAAAACAAAGAGTTTACCTTGGAAGCCAGTGTTAGTGTTCAGACTACTCTCATTTCTGTATTTTTAGATTATGCAAGTTTTCAGTTGTGCTTTTCTAAGTCTGCATTCATACCTTAAAGCTGTGAAATTCATTTTTCCTTCTTAAAATATGTATGTAGATCAAGCCTTTTAAAAATGATGCATAAGTTCAAAGAGGTTGTGTTGAGTAAATGAAATAGCTACCATTAGTTTTCCAATGTATGTTCATCTTGTTTTCATTTCATCAGTTCTTATCAGTTCGGTGTATCGCCATAGTATGTAGTTTTATTTTTATGTAGTTCTTCTCCATTTTCCTTTACAAAATTAGTAGTTAGGTGACACCAAAGGAAGGCGGCCTTCTCCGGAGGCTGATCCCTATTTATAAGTGACCCACAGCTTTAGAGGTCTTCCCATGTTACACTGGATTGTTGAGTTTATATTCTACAGGGTGCAAATCCAGGAGATAACAGTTTTTGGCACGCCCGGTGGAACAAGTTCCACCTTATATTGTTGGTTTGGTATGCAACCAGCAAGTTTCAGACTTTACAGAAGTCATTTTGCATACTTGGAGACTCCATAAAGAGGAAGAACTTCATAATCAGCGCTTTTACAGTTTATGAGAAGAATTCAAACAAGGAGCAGTTCGTCCCCTTTTGAATATTTGCAACTATCACCACCAAGGAGACAAGGCAGAGCAACAGAAAGGCCACGAAAAACATTTGTTTATTCTAGGAGAACCAAATCTACTCCTCCATCTGTGAGATTCCATATTGTTGTCCCTTCTTTTGTTTCACCTAGAGTGCAAGTAAACCCACCTCATCCACCTCTAATGGCTGCTCCCAGAAATTAGCCTTTTGTGTCATTCGATGGAGGTAGTCCATTAAATTTGGCACAGCACAATAACACTCCAATGGCAGCTTTGAAAAGCTTTCCAATTTTTACTGGGGAAGATCAGACTACCCCTTTTGAACATATACGAGATGTTGTTTCCTTATGTGGTGTGCACCATATCACACAAGAAGACATAGTTGTAAGACTTCTTACAGCATCATTCAAAAGAAGAGCATTACAATGGTTCAGGAGTCTTGGAGTAGGTTCAGTTGCCACCTGGGATGAGTTAGGTGAAAAATTACATAGGCAGTTTCGGGACAGGTCTGATAATTTGTCTTTGTTGGAGCAATTAACTATACTTAAGAGGGCTCCTCAAGAGCAAATGAATGATTTCAACTTCAGATTTCAAAGAACCTAGGATAGAATCCCAGCAATGGTGAGACCACCTTCAGAATATGCATTTTTGTACTTCTTGAAGGCCCTTAACAGCGATATAGCTGTTATGATACAATCAATGGGGGGTGTTTCTCTACTAGATGTATTTGAAATAGCAATTAGAACTAAAAATAGCCTAATACAGGCTAGTAAACTTGCTCCTAGGCCACCAATGCCTATATTTCCAGATATTCATTCGAATATCTCATTGCAAATACCACCATTTGCACCTTTTCCATCTGTTTCAATAGTATCAGCTACTATAACACAAGAAGTTGTTTCAAGATCTTCAAATGAATTACAGGAAATCAAAAGTCTATTGCATACTTTCAGTAATAAGCTTGTGAGTTTGGAAAAGTAGCAATCATATAGCAGGCCTTATCAATAGTAGAATTCAGGTTAGCAACAAGCATATCAAGGTAATAGACAGGCATATCAAGGAAACTACCAGGGCCCAAGGCAGAATGTGAACACAAGACCTTTTCAGGCCTATGCTCCAGCACCTGTTAGTGCAGTTAAAGATCTTGTCCCTATTCAAAACAACTTAGCAGCAGATTATGAGTGGTGCTACCCTTGTAACCAACCTCACAATCAAGTCACTTGCTCAAATGGACTCATTAATCATGCACTTATGGTACAGAGTGCCTCGAGTTCACAGCTGAATGAATTCAACGATGCATCTCCACAACACCAAGACCAGCTTACTAATGAAGCTACCCTACTTAACTGGAAAGGTGAGGAATTATGTGGATTGAATGTAGATAATTCTCCAATTGCAGCTAATACAAGGGCAAAGAAAAGAGATTTTGAGTTGAATCAAGCAACTGATAGGGGGAAAGCAATGGCTGCAGGACCATCCACATCTCAAGTGACTAATGGTTTGCAAAGAAATCATCAACTCCCAATTAAGGAGCAGCCACACTTGCAAGTTGATCATGCCGGCATAAAGGTACATCATAAAGTAAACCCAGTTGTACCTTATAATATTCTTAATAGTATGAAAAAAATGAATGTAACGATGTCCATGTGGGATTCATTAGCTATCCCAGGTCAAAAATATATGTTACAATTAGCTTTGTCAAATTTTAAAGTGTCTAATGAATCTAAGTCTCCAATAGGTCAAGTTAGAACTGTATTGACAAATAATCCTCAAGAAAAGGATAAGCAGCCTAGCAAACAGGTAGGAAAAGAAGTCAAACCACCTCCATTTTACATGTTTGTAATCATAGGTGATAAGTTATTTCATAACTGTATGGTAGAAGGTGGGGCTAGTAGCTCAGTTATGCCAAAGCAAATTGCTGACAAGCTTGGACTAAAATATCAGCCTTTAGAGAAAGGAGTGATTCAATTGGATGGTACTTCTGTTAATACATTGGGTGTTATTAAAGATTTGAGTCTTACTCTTCATGTTTGTCCTAATTTTTCAGTTCCTCAGGACATATGTGTCATAGATCTCCCACCTTTCTTTTCTTTGTGCCTCTCAAAGAAACTTTACAGCCAAGATAGGTGGTTATGTGTCAGCTGATTGATCACATATGTTGTTTAGAACAAGATATGGAACTAAGGTTACCATTAAATCTGAGAAGTTGGATAAAGATCACATTGAGCCATATAATCCATGTCTTATTAATGTTGTTCCTACTATTGTAGACACAAATTGTGTCATTTTTACTGACAATGAACTGGCTGCCACTCAAGAACTTCAAGCAAGAGTTGTCCCTGATGTGCTGCTACACGAATGGGCAGTGGAAAATGTGTTGGACAGTCCTGAAGACCTAATTCAAGATGCTTGTATGGATAATTATGTGATGCTTGAACCTGATGCAGAGGTTTCAAACCTCGAAAAAAGCATAGATCAATTGTTGCAACAGCAAAGTGAACTCTGGAAAGAAAAAAATTATGGTTCCAGAAGCAAGAATGGAGCAGGTGGAGGTGCAATGTTGATTTCTCCACAGGGTGATAAGTATTTTTCAGCTTTTCATTTTGTTTTTGCATGTTCTAACAACAGTGTTGAGTATGAAGGACTCATTCAAGGCCTTGAGTGGGCAAGGAAAAGAGGAATCAAGTGTCTGAAATTCTATGGAGACAGTGAATTGATAGTTAATCAGGTTAGGGGGCTGAATGTTGCCAAAAATGATGCTTTGAAGTCTTACAGAAATAGAGTATGGAATATAATTGAAGAATTTAATGTCTTTAATCTGATTTCTATTCCACAAAATTAGAATAAGCATGTTGATAGACTTGCAGCCATTGGGGCACAGTTTGATATCCTAGGTGATGTCAAAAAGGATAAAATATAGCAGTATGTCAAGGTGGTTATCAGGCCGTCAATTCTTGATAACAACATTAACTGGCAGGTATTTGAAAGTGATGAACAAATTTTAACCTTTTTACTACAAGAAGATCAATTTTCTATAGTAAACCAAGAAAAGATCAAACAACAGTATGATGATCAAGTGATACAGCTAAAGACAAATAAACTTCCCAAAGGGCTGGTTAACTTGGAATCCATAAACAACTCCGATGATCAACTTAAGAAGAGAAAAATTGGCATACAAGTGAAAGAAAATCATTATGAAGAAGTGGAAATCTTTAAAGGTAAGCTTCTTAAATTAGGCAAAATCTGTTCAGTTGAAGATAAGAGAGCTTTCATTTTTCTATGCCAAGAGTATCATGATTTTTTTGCTTGGCAATATTTTTACTTAAGAGGGTTTGATCCTCATATTGCACAACATACAATTGAGTTAGAACTTGATGCCAAGCCTGTTAGACAAAAACAGAGACCATTGAACCCCAAGCTTGAACCTTTAATGATCAAAGAGTTGACCAAGCTAGTAAAGGGGGGTATTGTGTTTCCAATTAAACACACATCCTAGGTTTCTAACCTCGTTCTGGTTAGAAAAAAGAGTGGTGAGATAAGATTATGTGTGGATTTTAGAGATCTTAATAGAGCATCTCTGAAGGATCATTATCCCTTACCATCTATGGAACAAATTCTCCAAGTTGTTGCTGGTTCAGAAAGATTTTCTCTTCTGGATGGATACTCTGGTTATAACCAAATTTTAGTCAAAGAGGAGGATCAGTATAAAACGGAATTTACAATGAAATGGGGCACTATGGCTTACAAGAGAATGCCTTTTGGTTTATCTAATGTTGGTGCCACCTTTCAGCGTGCCATGGATATGGCATTTCAGAATTTTATCCAGAAATTTTTGCTGGTGTATTTAGATGACATAATTGTATATTCAAAGAAGGCAGAGGAACACGTGTCACATCTAAAGCAATTTTTTGAAAAATGCAGAGAATATGGAATATCTCTCAATCCTACAAAAATTATTTTTGTAGTTCATGAAGGTAAATTGTTAGGCCATATAGTATCAAAAGATGGATTTACCATTGATTCTGAAAGAGTTAAAACTATATTGGAGTTGTCGTTGCCTAATCATAAGAAAGGATTGTAGAGATTTTTAGGGAGGATTAACTTTTTAAGAAGATTCATTCCCGATGTTGCAAATTTACTACATGCCTTGACTGCCATGCTCAAAAAGAATGCAGTTTTCAGTTGGCCTAGAGAAGCAAAACATAGTTTTGAAGAAATCAAGGAAGCTTTAGCATCAGCTCCAACACTGGTAAATCTAAATTTCTCTACAGACTTCTTTTTATACGTTTTTGGCAGCATTAGTTCAATCTCTGCTATGATGGTTCAAAAAAATAGGGATAATTTGGAGCAACCAATAGCTTTCTTTAGTCAAGTACTTGTTGATTATGAAGAGAAATATACATAATTTGTTGAGAAACATGTTCTCACTGTGATCAGAAGCCTAAAGAAATTTAAGCCTCTAGTTTCAAACAATAAAATTCATATTTTGGTTGCACACCCAAGTGTGAAGGATTTTTTATTGAATAAAGATCTGAGTGAGAAAAGAGCAGGGTGGATCACAAAAGTAATGGAATTTGATGTTAACATCAACATCACAAAACTTTTCAGGGGTAGAGGACTTTGTGAGCAACTTTCCTCCACTTCTGAAGATGCACAGAAATCAGAAACTGGTGTTGTCTTAACTAATATTGATTGGCCTCAAAATGTTCAAGCTGTTGCACCTGCAGCAGTTGCAGGTTGGGTTCAAGAAATGACCCATTTTCTTCGTACTGGTGAATGTCCACCAAGTCTAGATAGAGCAAAGCAAAGATACTTCAGATTGTAATCAATTCCTTATGTTCTCATTGATAATATTCTTTTTAGGAAGGATCTGAATGGTGTCTTGTTAAGGTGTATTGACACTGATCAAACATAAAAGGTATTGCATGAGTTTCATGATGGAACTTCAGGAGGGCACTTTTCTCCAAGGACAACTACTTGGAAAATCATGAGAGCTGGTTACTATTGGCCCAGCTTGTTTAAAGATGCATATGCATGGTCAAGAAAGTTTGTTAAATGTGCTTTATTTTTAGGAAAAGAAAAGTTTCCTGCTATGCCTCTACATCCAATTCAGGTGGAGCAGCCCTTCATGAGATGGGGCATCGACTTTATTGGGCCATTTGATCCACCATCCAGTGCTGGTCACAAGTGGGTGCTTACTACTACAGACTATTTCACACAATGGACAAAGGCAGTGGCTTTGAAAGAAGAAAATGAATCTTTAGTTTTGAATTTTTATGAAGATATAATCACCAAATTTGGAGTTCCTGACTCCATCATTTCAGATAATGCTCTTGCATTTGTTGGATTAAGAGTCACAGATTGGGCTTTTAAACACATAATTCATTTGAATACTTCCTCCAATTATTACCCGCAGGGTAATGGATTAGCTGAAAGTAAAAATAAAAACTTGATCAGAATCATTAAGAGGACTATGGAGGAGAGTCAAAGAATCTGGCATACCACATTGAAATCTGCACTTTGGGTAGATAGAATAACCCCCAAGAGATCAGTTGGTAACTCACCCTATGTACTCGTTTATGGTAAAGAGGCCAAACTATCTCTATCTATAGAGCTTCCAGCCCTGGACATTGTTCACCAGTTGGAAATGTATGAAGGACAGGACCCAATGTCTGTGAGATATGCAGAGCTCATGGAGCTCAAAGAATCAAGAGATAAAGCAATGAAAACTTTGGAGTATTATCAGCGCCAAACAAAGAGAACATTTGATAAGAAAGTTACAGCCAAAGTTTTCAAGGAAGGTGATATTGTTCTCAAGTGGGATGTGCTAAAAAGTGGACCTTGGAGCAAACACATAAAATTTGATCATTTATGGGCAGGTCCATTTGTTGTTACTGAATGCAAGGAGCATAATGCATTCCAGTTATCGAACTTGGATGGAGAGGGGTTACCAATCCTAGTTAATGGGATTCACCTCAAACGTTGTTTTGAGGTATGATTTACTATTGTATAGAGTAGAATAGGTTTTATGCTTTCAATAAGTGCTTTGAAACTTTAGTTTAATTGTTTTTTCATTCCCTAAGTCCTAAACAACATAGTTTGGTAGTTTCCCTTCAATCTTTCCAGGTTTCAACAAGCTTTCAGTGTCCTAAGTTGCTTCATGAGTCTCAAGTGAGTTACAGCCATGTACAAACTACTCCAAGTCTGTTCCTAAATTTTCCCAATGACTCCATGCCCAATGGATAGGCCTAGGCTACTGGTTCTCATGTTTAGCAGGCAAACATCCAGCTGAGGTCACCGAAAATGTTGCCTGATTTTCACCTACGGGCTCAATCAGGCAGGGTAATTTGTGTTTCAGGTGTTCATGAAGGCCAAATGGGGACATTGTTGTACATGATTAAATCATACCCCTGATGCATTCCTCAAGGAACTCAGTTCGAAAGCCTACCTCAGACAAGTTCGGCATGAAAATCCTCTAAGGAGAGAGTTTCCAAGACCTTCCAGGTGTCTCGCCGACTAGAAGGGGTTCTATTCATTTTTGAAATGTCTTGGTCGGCCAGACATTTTAAATCATTGTGGGTTTTTAAAAATCTCCCCGACATGCTAAAGTCTTTCCGACATGGAGTGGTGGTCCCAGATAGAAGTCTCGCTGAAATATTTAAGTTCACCAAAAGGTTTGGCTGACTAAGCGGAGTCACACCGAAAGAATGGAACTCTCAGCGTAAGGTTGAGCTCGAGGAGACGTCTTCCCGAAAGGATAAGGTCTCAAAAAAAGTTGGTGCCTTCACTATGATGTCTCCTCAACTTGTTGAGGTCTCCCTGGCAGGCGAAAGTCTCCCCGACAATGAAATGAGCTCGTCGAATGGAGGCATCATCGCCATGAGGTCTGGCCGTTAGAGGGTGGTCTTGCCAAAAGGAAGGAATCTGCACTCGGGGAAATAGAATCATTTCGGGAGATGTCTCGGTGACTAATGAAAGTCTTGGCGAAAGGAGATGTCAACGGGGAGAAAAGGTGGGCCTTGCTGTAACTTCTCATCGAAACATGGGAGTCTCATCGAAAGAAATAATCGATAAGACTCCTAGCCATGGGTTTGAGTTCGACATGAGGTCTTGTCGAAGGATGAAAGTCTCACCAAAACAAGATAGCTTCGGCATAATGTCTCACCGACCCGAAAATGTCACACTGATGTTTGTTCACAAGAGGATATCGGTATGATTTTTGCATTCGATATAAGGTCTTTTCGATCATCGTGTGTTATGCCAATAACTGATGTAAAGTATAATCACATCGAGGAGACACGGTAAGTGTCTCATCGACATGCGATTCGGTCTGAGCAACTTTTGATCACCCAGGAGTCCTACGTGGAATGTGTTTTCCCAATCAGAGGGAGCCAAAGATGAACCATTGACAATTTGACTGTCGTGACTACCCCTGTGAAGAAGATCAACGGAACATAAACAATATGAATTTTCTCTATGAATAAAGTGATGGATCAGTTCGATATACAGATGGTGGCGCCTGTAAGAGTCTAGGAGGAGACCGAAGACTATTTCCAGTAAAGGTCAAATTGTGGAAGGATTTGGAGCAAGAAGAAAGTTGGTAGAAAGGAGAAAGCCTCAAGTCCATGACACCTGGGATCACTATTGGCAGAAGAGTCGATCTACATTTATGGTAACACTCAGAAGCATTCAAGGCAGCTCGATAAGGAGATTCGAAGATGGACACGAGGACCAGAAGTTAATGTTGCAAAATATCTTAAGGCTTCCCCTGAGGGCGATTTTTCCCCAAGATGGACACGAGGATGCAATCGGATGCAGAATTAATTTCATTTAAAGATCTAAGGGCAGATCTTTATGAATGGATATTTTTGTAAGCCCAGAGGGGCCAACATCTTTTTGTATATATGGCATTTCTACCTCTTTGTAATGGAGTTCGATTGATGCATTCTCAGAGTTAGTGATTTTTAAACACTCCTTTCTCAGCTAATGTATGCTTTGTAACTCATTTCAATTTTGGAATATAAAACAAAGAGTTTACCTTGGAAGCCAATGTTAGTGTTCAGACTACTCTCATTTCTATATTTTTAGATTATGCAAGTTTTCAGCTGTGCTTTTCTAAGTCTACATTCATACCTTAAAGCTGTGAAATTCATTTTTCCTTCTTAAAATATGTATGTAGATCAAACCTTTTAAGAATGATGAATAAGTTCAAAGAGATTATGTTGAGTAAATGAAATAGCTACCATTAGTTTTCCAGTGTATGTTCATCTTGTTTTCATTTCATCAGTTCTTATCAGTTCGATGTATCGCCATAGTATGTAGTTTTGTTTTTATGCACTTCTTCTCCCTTTTCCTTTACAAAATCAGTAGTTAGGTGACACCAAAGGAAGGCGGCCTTCTCTAGAGGTTGATCCATGTTTATAAGTGACCCACAGCTTTAGAGGTCTTCCCATGTTACACTAGATTGTTGAGTTTATATTCTGCAGGGTACAAATCCAAGAGATAACATTTACATGAAGAAGCCACCATGCAAACTCTTTGAAAGAAATTGGGAAACTTGTAGTACACTAAATGCCTTATTAACAAACTTTTCCTATACTATGATATTCTTGTAGACAAAGATCTATGAGCAACTATATATAGTTCCAAACCCACCGCAAATTCACAAGCTAACTAAGATCCATTGGATAGAAAGGTGAGGTGACTCATTAGGTTCTACTTGGTAGGTTACATTTTGTGGAATGTACATGAAGAAGCCACCACCCAAACTCTTTGGAAGTTGTAAAACTTGTAGAAGGTTAAATTGCTTGTTAACAAACTTTTCTTGAGTAATAAATTGTTCACCTTGAGAATCAATGATGGTTGTTCTATAGCTAGTTCATTATTATTGTAACCTAGTTGCACTCTATTGGGGTGAAAATGGAGAAACATTGTGTGACACTACTGTGGTTTTTCCAAACATGTGGGATCTCTTAATGATGGCAATCAAGAGCATTGTATTAAAACTCAAAATGGATGAGGTAGCACTAGGTACCTTATTCTTAAATATGCAATGAAAAGATTATAAATCTACTAAAGAGGGCCTAGCCATTCATGGAAGACCAAAGGAGAGAAGAAAAATTAAAGAAAATTTTAGATTCAAAAATCCTAGAAAGTGCAAGACTAAGTGTTGGACTGCAACAACATAAGGCACTTCAATAGAGACCATAATGAGAAAAAGAAAAATAAAAATATTTAGAAAACAAGTCTAAAAATTCTTCTCAAGATGATACAAATTCCTTTGTCATGGCCTTGGCAACTCATGTATTAATAGGTATGTAGTTGATCTAGTTGATATATGATCTCCCATCGAGGGTGTTTTCAAATTATAAAAAATATGATGGTTGGAAAGTGTGCCTTAATGACAATTCTCATTTGAGCATTGAGTTTGGATTCCATTCATTGATGGACAAATGAAGTGGATCAACGTGTTGTGAATCCCTAGTTTGGCATGGAACCTATTATCAAATAGAAAAAAATGTGATACAAGTGTCTTTATTATTTTCTCTTATGGAGGGTATAAGATAGTGTGAGGAGCTATGGTGCTCGCAAAGGGTGTTTGTGTGGGAAATATATTGCACAATCCAGTGCCACAGATCTTTTGTTTGTCTAGAAAAGAGATCTACAAAATCTAAAAATTCACCATGGAACCAAGAATAAAGATGAGAGTTGAGTCTACTTCAATTGGTCATGCTTTATGGGTACCTTCTTTAGTGAGCAATTTTCCTACAGAGAAAACAATGAAATGGCACTAGAGAATAGGCCATATTGGTGAGAAGGGTCTAAGGAGCCTAAATAATTAAAATCTTGTTGAGGGGATGAATGATTTTTGTTTTGAAGTGTAATCTTTCAACAAAATTTTACATGAAGGACTTGGGGGCTACCAAGTATATCTTCCACATGGAGACCTTGAATGAGATAGAGAAAAAAAAATTCCTTGGTTGTACCAAAGTAAGTGCATTGTGTTGGAGAGATCAACATGTTAGTTTGCAAACCATTAAGTGTTCTTATTTTGGTGGGGGCTATGCAAGTTACCTATAAACTAGTGCCCATCTACATCTAGTGAGATGAAAATAATGGTTTGAATGCCTTATGCTAGTGTTATTAGAAGTTTGAAGCATGTTATGGTTTGTATAATACTAGATATTACCCAAGAACTAGGAGTCCTTAACCAATTAATGGATAATCCTAGATGAGATCATTGTGATGGAGTTAAAAGGGTCTCAAAGTATTTATGGGGTACATCCAATTACTTTATTTGTTATCAAGGTTATTCTACAAGGGGGTCACACTCAATAGATATTCATGTATTCATGACTCAAATTGGGAAAGAGACTTTGAAAACAAAAGATTAACCAGTGGATGTGTGTAATTTATTTGGTGGTGCTATTAGTTGGATGAGTAAGCAGTAGGTTGTGGTCACTTTGTCTAGTACATGGCAACTATGTTGATAAGGAGGCCATCTAGCTTAAGAGATTGTGTTTATATGTGGGGCTAAGCTAAGGAGTTATCAAAGTGTTTTGTGATAGTCAAAGTGCCATATGTCTCGCAAATCTCCCAAGTATTCATATAAGGACGAAGCACATAGATGTCCAATACCATTTGGTTTGCAACCTAGTAGAGAATAGGAGGGTTATGCTAGAGAAATTCAACATGTTTCTGAATTTTGTAGATGCATTAACAAATACAATTAATGCAAAGAACTTCAACTCGTGGAATAAGTGTATGGGCCTCTCAACCCCATTTTCAAATTTCATGCTTCCAACATTTAGCAATTAGTCCCATTCTTTTTCTCTAATCCCATAGTCTTATATAGATCGTGGTCAATCCAAAGGTTCAAGTGAAGAATTTCTAAAGTAAAGGTGCCTTCAAATCCCATCTTTATTCATGACAAGTTGTTAAGTCAAAGGTGCAGATTTCCTTTGACTTCAAGCTTTTAAGTTTCCCTAACACACTTGCACAAAAAATATTATTTGGTTTCTAAACCCCAAAAGCTTGGTTTTCATTATATATGTGGGTTTTGGAGTTCTATTGCACATTAACACACAAATTGTTACAAGGTTCTTAAAACCCAAATATTTACAAATTTAAAGGAAGTTCAAAAGTTTGTGGTTTGCATTTACTTAGCAAGCCTTTGGAAATTATGCCACTGAATTCAAAAACCAAAAAAAATGGTAATACTTCAAACATGTGAATTTTTCATCTATATCTACTAGCAATATTGCAATTGTGCTCTCAAGTCCCCAAAATTTGATGGTGAAGCTACAACCAAACACACTTATTTCACACATATGAATAAAATACTTTATAAGCTGATGGAGGCACTTCATTTTGCATATTTCAAACATACTAGTGTTTCCCCAACTAATTGAGTTGTATTCCACAAATCTGAGCACTCTTAAAACTATGCAAAGTCATTACCAATTCATAAACCAGCATTTTCTACATAAGCAATTGAATTATAGAAAATATTTCATTTTACCTTCGATTAGGGTTTTCGAGCAATTATTCTAGTTTCCCTATAAATTATTTCTTTATATAAAAATTCAAGGTACTTTTCTTATCAAACCCTCATTTTGTTCATCTAACAAGACAATATTATATCTAGTGTTTTCCTTTGATTCATTTTTCTTTCATTTAAGCATTGTACCTTTTCATTCCTTTGGAATTTATGTTGATGAAAC
This sequence comes from Sequoia sempervirens, assembly GCA_007258455.2. Lineage (NCBI taxonomy): Eukaryota > Viridiplantae > Streptophyta > Pinopsida > Cupressales > Cupressaceae > Sequoia > Sequoia sempervirens. The sequence goes on from VDFB02105785.1 coordinate 355,616,438, forward strand.
CTTAACCTAGTTCTTCTACACTTAAAGCCTCCACATTTTCATTTGGTCTTCATATTCACCTACAATCTACTTGATTTTTATTAGTACTTTGATCTAACCTAGATCTTAGTTGTCACTAGTTTGTATATTTTTTGAGTTTTCCAAACTCAATGCATATCCCTTATCAAAATTAGCAAAAGTGATTTGAATCTTAAAAGGCCAAATTCCTGCCCCCTTTTTAGGCTTCTAGTTTTTGTGTTTCAATGTTCATTTACCTTACCTATTAAATTTGGTTTATAAACTCCAAAACTCCATCAAACTTCCAAGTTATTTTTAAACACTGAAAAAACCTTCCTTAGCTCATATTTAAAAGCTTTCACTGGTTTCTTATGACTTGAGCCCAATTTGAGAAAATGAAGTATGAATTTGAGGGAGCCCCTATGTTTCCAAGATCACTTCTGAACTCACACAAGTCTCTAAGCCTAATTAATTTCATGTCATTTTAAAAAAGAGTTGCATACAAGAATGAACAAAACAAGCAAAATAACTCTTGTGATTAATGTTATTGTTGCAAGTGGTATTATATAAATAGGGAATCTATCTTCTATAATATGAAAAATCTCATGGGAGTGTTTCTAAAATTATTCATATTTGGTGTACTCATTGGCCAAGAGAACAATGTTCCCCGGATTAGAAAGAATTGGAAACATGCATGATCTACGAGCAAGCTACATGAAATTTTATGATTGTTATCTGCAATTAGTAGTAAAAAGAAAGAAACACTTTAGACTGGTAAATGGTGCATTTATCTTCTATACCATAAGAATAATGGATAATTAATTCAATAAATGTACTCCATTGGATGCAACAAACAAAAGTGTTTACTATCACATAATAACACTATCTATTGCAAAGTAAACAAAATTAACATAACTATGTCAAGAAATTGTAGACTAATACCAATGATTGCTTTATTCATTCAAAGTATTTCTTGTGCAAAATTAGAGCAGGGAACATCAAGAAAGATCAAACCACTTTCCCTAACTATACGAACTATTTAAAGAACCTAATTGTTGTCAAGAAAAATAAAACCATCAAAAACTACTAATATCTACCTCCTAACAATTGTGAATAATAAAAATAACTAAATTATAAAAGAAAATTGTAGACTAATACCAATTATTGCATTATTCATTCAAAGTATTGCTTGCACAAAATTACACTAGAAAGCATCTAGAAAGATTAAACTTGTAATGCCTCGCCACGAAACCCTAGAGGACAACACGCTACAACACAAAAAAATGAAACAATTTTTTTTAAAGAGCAACATATTAAAGATTGTAGAAGAAACAATAACTTGTATCCTAAACCTAAGTCCTCTAAGGTTCCATGACTATGCTACTAGAATCCCATTAGCTAAACTAGCAAGTATTATCAAATTCCATCTTTAAACAATATGAATTTCATTTAAACCATCACATTAAATGATCAACCAATATGAAATGACCATAACATGTCATCAATAGATACCATTCAAAATCAATTTCATTAACTAACATAAAAAAGGTACATCATTAACATCACCCATTACAAGAGAGAGTTCAACAATGAATTACAACATTACATCATTTCTTCCTCAAGATCAATTGGGGGGAATTATACATCAAAGTTATAATATATGATACAATTGATTCAATTCAACACAAGTACATGTAAGGTGTATCACTCAAACTGGAACAAGTGTAGAAGTCCACATCACTAAGACTATTTGCCACACAAACGATCAACAACAGAGAAACCCAATGGAGTATAAGGCACAATCCACCCAACCATGTGGAACCCAAAGTTCCACCCCCCGTGTTAGGAGATAACACAAGGTCCCATAACAACAACAAACAAGGTGACCACAAACTGTCATAACAAGGCTAAATAGAGGACAACTGAAACTACAACAACTTAACAACACATAAGATCATACGTTGCTTCTAGAGGACATCACAAAACAAGGGAATACTAGTCTGTAGAGAGAAGAGTGTCATCGTATGATCCTAGCATGGGTTATCCTAACAGTCTCTCACTAGACGTTGGTCCCCATCTATGGTTATCCTAACAGCCTCTCACTAGGCGCCAGCCCCATAGGGTGACACATGTGGAACTAATCTTCCTTTCGTGAGGATAAGGAAGTTGGTCTTGCCAACCATACTTTCTCAACTCATCCTTAGCCTAAACGAGCACTACATGCACATGGGTGAGACATCCACTTATCTTGATTAATGTTAAATTTTACCCAACTCCCTAGTTTATTAATTAGGTTATCACTTAGTTAAGAAACTCCCACATAGGCTATCCTGGACACCACTTTGTGTGTTGGCCCCCATTGAGAGCCACTCCCCCTACTAGCAGATAGAAGACCCATTAAAACCAACAAGGTAAAGCCATCATGCACATAAAATGAAAACTAAAAAAGCACATATCCCGAGCAAAGCATGGACCATCTCGCTCTCAATACACAATTGTAATACAAATAAAGAGTGCATGGCTAAAGACCCATAACAACAAATTGCAAGTAAAATAGCAACCATTTCAAGGATCAACACAACAATTCAACCAATAACATAATTTTCCAAGCCTCTGGAAGACTCCCAATATCCACCTTACACACAGGACTTCAATTTAATCAATAACCCAAAAGCACCTAAATTTCATCAATCCAACACATATGCAATATGAGAAATTGATCAAGCAAATACAAACACTTAAGCAAGTCATAAACAATCAATTAATCAAGGCCATGAAGATATTTGCAACTCATGAAGTGATACATATCAATTTAACAGTTAAGAATTTCAAGTAGAATTACTAGATAAAACATTGGTACAAATCTAAATCTAATAAGTTAAAAATGTACATTTTAAATACATAAAGAAACTATCTTTTCATTAAAGGATACAAATTATAAACTTAAACCCTAATGTCTACTTAGATTACTTTTTAAGGAAGGCATGGAACTACCTATTCACATTTGATAAGAATGTCAAATTAATTAATACTAAACAAAAAATAAATCTCTTATATACATAGTGAGTCTTTCTTTCTTTAGTAGATTTCATAATTTCCACTAAACATTACTATTCAAATTGTTAAAGATAACTATTTCTCTTATATTAAAATTTTAAGAAATGATTTAACAAATTATAGAAATAGTTTGTTTATTAACCTAATTACTTTCGTCAAGATTTAATCCCTTCCATATTCTCAATCATCAATTAAGCCAACCTAATTTGATTAATGGCTTATTAGGTAGTCATCTCTTGTAGGCAACCAATACGTCATAAGAGAATTAGAATGATGTTTGTTAACACTATCCTTAGTTCTTTCATTCTATTTTCTATAAGAACTATACGAATAATATGAATGTTAATGATTATCTTCCTATCAAGAATCATGAAATAAGAGACACACAATAAGGAATGCCAACACATTATTAAAGTACTTAAAGAAAATTAGTTCAAAGCAAGATGTAGATTACGAGACAACACTCTCTACTATAAAATTGCTAAGATACTGCTAGACAAGGACCAAACAAGCAAGCCCAAAGAGTAGCTCTGATTTGGTATTGAATGTCTCCACTAGTATTAGACAAAAGAGGAAAAGAGTATGCATAGAAGTCCATACTGACATTCCACAAGGCCCTAACCATGCTGATCTAATCATGGAAATGGTAGATGGATAATCAAATCATGGAAATGGTAAATAGATGATCAATCACAGAAATTGTAGATAGATGAACAAATTTAAATTACGTATTTAGAAGACAAATATCCAATGATATTAAGTAAACTGACAAACCAAAACGAGTAGTTTTATTGGCCATAACAGGACACGAACTTTAGAATAAAAACATATTAATAGCATACAATTGTTCTCTACATGGAACATTCCAAAGGATTTTTATTGCATTTAACCCTAAAACTACAGAACGTTTATCGGTAGACATCCTTTAGCATTCAAGAACATAATTCTCAATCAGATAAGGAAAAATTAGTAAAGAGAATAGAGTACCTCATAAGCCAAGGAATCAGTACCCGCACTCATGGCATCTTACTACCATGAAGTAGCCATTGGTGAACCTCAATATATGTGTGCAACGCGTACATCATAGGACTATCTTACAGGCCCAGGCTTACCTCAATGTATAATCATTAGAGCACCTGTAGTATTCAATTGAACTTATAGTATGTGCTCACCATGTAACTGTATTACAGCTTCAGGTCAGACCCAATGTTCTCTCCCTCTAACCTAAAGTTGCACCTAAACCTTTAGTCAAATCACTTGCAGTCTACTAATATGTTGAGGCGTTTATCACTGCAATGGTTGAGCTTCAAAACCCAGCATGCGTGCCCCACAGCAAAGTGGATTCCACATGAATGTGGCTTTGAAGATTTGAGGGAGGAATGGGCTTTCATTATATCCAAGATTTGGAAATATGAGAGTTATATGATTTCTCTACTGGAGTGAATACGTTTTGAAGGAAAGGATTAGAAACATGAAGAGTTTGGTGGGCTTGACCCAACGGTTCATTTTTTGTGCCCAGCTTATTGTAACTCAGTTCTTACTAAAGAAATGTAGAAGGATCAAGAAACTATTGTAGAATCATTTTACTGTCTTATAAACACATCTCTCAACCAAATCAAGCATGGAGATCTTAAGAAAAGGATAAGATCAACAAACCCTATCAACTTGAGAAATGCAGCCGATTTAATGATTGTGAAAAGGGGTCTCAAATCAACAAGAAGGGAAACAATAAAAGCCAACACTATTGATGAGGTAGAAAGAAAGAGGGGAGCATTCTGGCTCTATTGCATGCTTCAGTCCTCACCAAAATGCGACACAATAAAATTTCTAAGAATAAGTACAACAGATCAGATCGTTCTTACATAGAGCGACTACTCTAGAGGTTCAACAAAATATAGAATGAGGAGAAATTTAACTCTTGTATTATGCAAGCAAAGCTAAAGATGAAAACAATAGTCCATACCTCGAACCTACTAATAATCCTTCATACGAGTTGGTGGCACGATAGATTTGTTGCCTTTTTTCTTAAATTTCTTGGCCCCCTTCCAAGCTTCGACCGGGTGGGCATCCGCGACAATCTCCTTCACGGGATATATCAATATAGCTTTGAGAAGCCCTCCACCATTCAACAGACAGTCGTCATGCCCATCATTAGTGGTCACGACGTCATTGCACAGGCTCAGACTGGTACAAGAAAGACCTCCATGCTCGCCCCCACCGTCTGTTAGATGATTAATACCTCCATTCGCGAGGAGAAACCCTAAAAACCTAAGAAATGCAGCCCAAAACAGAGAAAGTTATTCTCACTCATAACCGGTTTAATGATTATTTTTAACTATTAGAGAGTGTCTTGACGAAAATCCAATTTATTTTTCATTATCGAGAATCTTCACATATGGATTACATTTACCCCCCCTTGCTGAGCAGTTACAAAACCATTACAAGCGATGGCCTAAATTTAGATCTTGACTGACAAATTAATTTATTTATCATAGTATTCTTTATTATTTCCACTATCATTGATATTTTATTTTTAATATTCGTGTCATATTTAATTTGTTATATTATTTCATTAAATTCATAATTTATCATATATAATGGCCTTTAATAAATATATTTATATTAATCAACAAAGTGTCCTTTTTGACCTAATAATTTATTTTAATGCAACAAATAGTCCCCAAGCATCAATCAAACAATTTTAAACTGAATAAACCAAATGCTAGACAATACTGACAATACTAACCAACCAAACTGGCATTACTAACAGTGAGAATCATGGAGGGGCACTACATCCTCTCCCCTAAGATTCGACTTACTCCTAGAAGTCACGATGTTAGAATAAAACATACACACATAATACCACATTCACCTTTTAACATAAATACAAACAACATCAAATAATCAGGAAAATCAAATGTCAAACAATTACCTGACCACCAACCAAGATAAAAGCAGAACTTCAAACGATACGGATTGACTACCAAACAGACAGATTCTGACCCGGATACTCATCCTCTTCAAGGATGATGGCTAGGGTAGGGGATCTTATGTTATCTCTGAATCAAAAAATTCCATTGGGTTCAAGGCATGCTTAGACCTAACAATTCAGGTGGAGTTGATGTCTGGTACCTACAACCCGCATTAAACAAAACGGTCGAACAACATATTTCTAATCAATCAATCAAACACACTGTGAAAGGAAATTGCAGTGTAGCAAGGTGCCCACGAATGAGTAATGTGACACTATCCCTTTCACCAAGACACATCCGAAGACAACACTCAATAATTAAATCACTTGTAAATCATCCACTACATATCTATCATCAAATCTTCATGCTACACTTCTACAAAACGCAACATAAGTATGCACACAAAGCACACATTTTTCATTAAATATTCATCATTTACATGCAAGACATTCCACTTTATTCTTGTTACAACAGTAAATCTCATAACATATGCGACACAAGATGATGATTTTACGCCTTTTCAGAAACAGAAAACACAATTTGTCACTTCACAAGCACAAAATTCTAGATTTAACACACATTCTTCACATACACACAATTTCACATTACCGGGAAACACATCACAAAGCTACACAAGGGTCCATAATGCATCCCCAGTAGGAAGAATATCGGTGCATTGCGCACTACACTGAGGGGCCTATCCTTTCTACCAGTTTGTTGCACCATTGGGTCCAAACACCACCAAAGGATAAGTTTAAGGTTGCCAAGTGAGGATGACCAAAAGGGGAAGACATAAACTCAAGAGTAGAAACAACTAGGTCAACGTAATGGGCCCATATGTATCCAAAGTGCCCAGTGTATGAACCTATGCTCTAATACCATGTGTAACACCCCACCACGAAACCCTATCAACCTGAGAAATGCAGCCCAAAATAGAGAAAGTTACTTTCACTCATAACCAGTTTAATGATTATTTTTATCTATTAGAGGGTGCCTCGATGAAAACCCAATTTATTTTTTGTTACTGGGAATCTTCACATATGGATTACATTTACCCCCCCTGTTGAACGGTTACAAAATCGTTACAAGCGATGGTCTAAATTTAGATCTTGACTGACAAATTAATTTTCTTCATCATAGTATTCTTTATTATTTCCACTATCATTGATATTTTATTTTAAATATTCGTGTCACATTTAATTTGTTACATTATTTCATTAAGTTCATAATTTATCATATACCATGGCCTTTAATAAATATATTTATATTAATTCACAAAGTGTCTTTTTTGACCTAATAATTTATTTTAATGCAACAAATAGTCCCCAAGCATCAATCAAACAATTTTAAACCAAATAAACCAAATACGAGACAATACTAACCAACCAAAATTTAAAGAACCTCAAAGTCATATGGAAAAAAACAATTGTCAAAACTAAATATATTTGCCTCCTAACAACTACCCACAAGCTAACAAGAAAATAATACATAGTAGGACACAAACAACTCAACAAGAAATCACATAGCAATTTTATGCTAACTACAAGCAATAGTCCAATGGGACAATTGATTTATTCAACTTCTAGGATTTAAGTTTATCAGGATTGGCATTTTCACAAGCTGTCCTTATAAGCTGCTAAAATATGTTAGAGATAAGTTGGTATTGCTAGAGCTATGCAAAAGAATCATTGAAGTGCAGAAATTACTATCAAGCAAGCATAAAGTAAGTATTTATTTCCCACTCACTATTGACTACAAAACCTTTTGTAATATGTTTGCCCAAGTTAAAAATCAAGAACCAAAAATATCTCTAATGAATTTAACCCTAGTTGAAAATAGGTTAGCATTTGAACCTGGAGTGGTTTTGTAGAATGAGGAGATGATCTTGCATATAAACGAAAAACAAGTCTTGAATACTTTTTTCAAGAATATCATAAGCATCTTTATGAAACGATAATTGAAGTTGAAGACGTTTCTTGTGACAAAGATTCTTGTTTGAAAACTAATCAAGAGTGAATGCAAGTCAAATTTAGGCTGAGGTGTAATGTTTACAATTTTATTAGCACAATAGTTTATAGGCCATATTTTATTTATATGTTTGGCTATTTTGCAAATTTTCTACGAGAAGGAACTAAGGCTTTGGACTTCTATAGTTTGAGAAAATAAATAGAACAATTTCATCTAGAAAATTCTTATCAAACAATCATGGACTGTGGAAAGATCATATTCATAAAATAAATAAAGTTTCATATTTGGACTTTGTATCAAATTTGTATCTTTTCTTTATACTTACATACATTATGCTAAATGTAATGGTTTACCTTACTAAAATATTCATTTGCAATCTACAAACATAATCACTAGTTTCTATCTTCATACTTCTTTAAGAACATTTTTTGGTGTAGAAAATTATAATGTCAAACAACAAAATGTTGATGCAGTTAACTAATGTTGACAAACTTAGAAGAAGTTAATCAAGTTGAATTACTAATGTTTGATGAATATATTTCAATTGTTGACAAAGATGATAGACAATTGTTGTTCAAGACATTTCGATACATTATACATTTTGTTGGCATTTTGGCACAACTAATAATAGGCAATTATGTTTGTTGTTTTTAAGAAAATTAGTTTTAGGATAAGCTAAAAAATTTGGAGTAGGGTTTTGTGAAGCTTCTAGGAGCTATTTTTAGTAGGAATGATCTCTTGATTTATTCTCTTAAATTTTAGTTTTATTTTTTAAATTCAATCATCTAGTTGAAGACTGCATGTAGACTACTTATTTTACAATTGTTTTAATTGTATTTTCATCATTTGTTTTTAGGAGTGAGTAGTTCTATATCAAATGCAATGTTTTTTATTTTAAAAAAAGATAGGCAAGTAAATTTTTAAGAGAGAAATCAAAATGTAACTCAAAATAAAAGAAGTTATTTTTCAAAATAAATAAAAGCTTTTTTTGGTGTTAATTTATAAGCAGCCCCTATCCCATACAAAATTTACTAACAATTGGTGTTGGTTACTTAAACTATGCATTATTCTATTCAATGGAATCTATACTTTCATTTTGTTTTCCAGTTTTAAAGCATTTCTTTTATGCATTTTTTGAAACCCCCCAAAAATCCCTCAAATGCAAAATTGTATAGTGTACAATTTTAACATAATTTTCAATTTTGACTTTCAATAAGGCAGATTCATTGTTTTGAAGATTTTTTACACTAAAAAATGTTGATAATTAACAAGTACCAATTCTTTGTCAACACATTGCCACTTAATAATTATGCCTCTACTTGTTGATTTAACCATCTCTTTGGCTATGGGTGGTTTCATATGATGTTAGCCACTTGAATTGAATTTTTGGACTAGTGCAACCCTTCAAGAGGTAAGATTTTCACTTAGTTGCATTTCTAACATACTAGTCATGCATTTAAGACCATTCTACCAAATGAATTGGCATTGCTTGATGTTAATGCCACATTAAAAGTGTAACTTCATTGTTCTATCTTACTAGTGTGATTTCCCCTTGGCTTTTCCACCTTGGTGCCAATTCATTTACCAACACATTGCCACTTTAAAATAATGCCTCTACTTGTTGATTTAACTATCTATTTGGTTGTGTGCTTTCATCTATGTACTTAAAAAATAATGCCTCTACTTGAATTGAGGTTTTGGACTCGTTCAACCCTTCAAAGGGTGAGATTTCAATTAGTTGCATTTGTTGACATGCTAGTCATGAATTTAAGACCATTCTACCACTTGAATTGTCATTGCTTGATATTAATGCCATATTAAAAATGTAACTTTATTGTTCACCTATATTACTAGCACGATTTCCCCTTGGATTTTTCATCTTAGTCACCTTTTTAATTGGTGGTGTGAATAAATGTTTTGTACCTAGTTAATTCACTTACTAAGGACTTAAGGGACATATTCACATGTCAAGTTTACTTAGGTCCTAAGATTCTGTCTAGAAGACTTAGTTCTTATGTCTAGATTTTATCTTTTCCTAGGTAGTTATGAATGGTGTTGATAGGTTATTTAAGAGGTTGACCATCCAACGTACTTAAGCCATAAGCATCTATGCTATATATAGATGAAAAAATGTCTTGTAGGGGGGTGTTGGTGTGAATAAATGTCTTGTACCTAGTTAATTCACTTACTAGGGGCTTAGGGGACATATTCACATGTTAAGTTTACTTAGGTTCTAAGATTCTCTATAGAAGATTTAGTTGTCATGTCTAGATTTTATCTTTTCCTAGGTAGTTATGATAAGTTGTCTCATATCATAAGATTAAGACATTTGTCATAATCTTATGACATCTTATGTCTTACCATGCCTATATAACAAAGGTGCTCTCACACATTGTATAACCAACTACATTGATTCGTTTTGCATTCATTGATAGGAATACAATTTATTCTTGTCATATTGATCTTCTAACTATTTTGTGTTTTCCATAGGCCTTTAGATTTTGGGTGGCTATCTCCATAGCCAAATCTTACATGGTATAAGAGCAAGATGAATGCCTTTGGTTAGTCTTTTAGGAGATCTTGACTATAAATCTTGTATTTTCTTGAAGCATTAAGTATGCTTTTCTCTTGCATCTTTGGAATACTTGGAGAATCAAAAAGGTGTGATGGAAATACCTGATTCTAGGGGTTCCTTTTTTTGGCTTTGTATTGCAAGTATATTTTGGGAGTTTGTTGCATTAGATCTAGGTTCACAATTGCATCCAAAGTGTTCAAGAAAGTTAGATTTGCCTTTTGTTTTGTCCTAGTTGGACATTGGAGGCCAAATCTGCAAGGGTTTGAAGTTGGGTGTTAGTTGCTAGATCGAGAAAGTAGCCATATTTTTGGAGCATTTTGGGTCAAAATTGATCCTATCATCATGCTCAAAAGGCCCAAGAACCCTTAGATTGATCGTCAAATTGTCGATTTTTGACAAGTTGTTCACAGAGGGAAAAAAATAGCAAGTCATACGGCCTATATATATTTTCTTAAAAATTATATATATATATATTTCTACATTTTTTAAAATTTAATTTTAGAAAAATCAAAATCAAAATTTTTAAATGAAGCATAATTTTTTTATATATTATTAAAGTTTTTAAATCAAAAAATTTAAAAAAATTTAAAAAATCCACAGCTTTTTTTAATTAAAAAATAATAACAAACATGCAGGTACATAGGGTACCCAACAAGGTACCTATGGGTATGCAAGGTACCCAACAAGGTACATGTGTAGCAGTCCCTGTCACTTATCAGCCCCGCCAACATTTAAAAAAAAAAAATTTAATAAAGCTTTTTTTTATAATGATTTTTTGTAAAGTTTTTTAAATTAAAAATTTTTTTAAAGTTCTTTAATTTTAAATTAAAGTTTTTAATAAATGAAACTTTTTAGAAGATTTTCTTTAATAACTTTTTTATTAAATTTTTAATATAAAAATAAATTTTCTTTGTTAAGTTTTTAATAACGTTTTTTTTTTAAAGAATCTTTATTAATATTTTAATAAAGTTTTTTTTTGTAAGTGCTACCTAAGGGGGTAGCTCCCTATATTGCATGAAAAGAAAGATACATTGTGTTGGAAATATTGTCATTGATGTCAAGGTACAAAGACAAGTTTCCTATCATTAATGTCAAAGAAGGAATGAGAAGATTGTTGGATATTGTCATTGATGTCAAAGGGAGTTTATGAGAAAATTGGAGTCAATTGTAGCAAACTCATGGAAGAAGAGAAACGCGCAACAACAAAGACAAGAGAAGAATGGGCTTCAATATCCATTCCCCAAAACACATATACATATGAGCAAGCTCTGGATCATTTGAGAGTCTATTCCATCAACCAGGCATAGACTTGATAGAGTTAAACCTTAAATAATTGCACCATCACAAATTGTAGATCCGCTTGCTAATGATAACACAAGAGAAAGTGATAATATCAAAGAAGCATTCAAAGGCATACAAATGAAGATATGAAATATGGAGCAATCAAACAAATGAAGTAAATGAATATATATAAAGAACATTCAATGCTCGTACAAACATATATAAAAGAAAGTATGAACAGTATAAATATCCAGATCCAAATGGAAGAAGATATTTCTGATCAAGTCTAAAAGAAGAGGCAACATCGGTGAGTCAAGATTATGAATCAGAATGTTGAGGACAATAAGATAATGAACAAGATATACAAGTATGCGAATATGAAAGAACAAAGAAATCAAGTTTGAAATGCTAATAAGACATTGAAGACATCAATGTTGATGTGAAGAGTCTTAAGCTTACATTGGCAAGGAAAGACATGTTGGAGAAGAGAGATTTAGAGAGATTTGCGGGATTTGTAACTATCTATATGTGTTGGTTACTTGAGCTATTTATGGAGAATGCATGAATTGTGGGATTCATCTTAATCTGTGCCTGCCTAATTAAGGCTGTTGTAACTCTTTATATGTAGATTTTTTGTAATCTCTAGACACAACAATGAATAATAATACCCTCTCTCCCTTCTCCAGTGGACGTAGGCTATGGCCGAACCACATACATCTTGTGTTATTTGATTATCTGTATGTTCTTTGAGTAGTTTCTTCATGGTATCAGAGTAGGTCATTGTTTCGAGCCGTTTGCCTGCTTTTCTGGTATGCGTTCTGGAAGAACGAAGGTTTTTTCTATTGTCTTTTTTGAGGGTTTTCTTAGTCGCGCGATTTTGATCAGCTTCTGGGCGCTGGCCGTGCGAATTTAATCATTCTCTAGGCTTGTTTTTTGTGTCTTCATTTGGGTGCGACTTCCGTTTTTTGTTCCTGAGCTATTTTTCTAGCCTCTAAAACCCGCGATCCTGTCCTGTACGGCGCGATTTCGGGTTCTCTCCATCAAGGTCAGATCTGCAGTGATATTTACCAGAGAAGAGCGTAGTCTACTCAAATCTACAGCGTACCAGAGAAGGGCGCACGATTTTGCATAAAGCATGTGGTTTAAGGAGGTTATTGACTACGTCTTGGCATCAAATCTCCGTCCCACTCAAATTTGCAGCGACATTTACCAGAGAAGGGGGCACATTTTTTGCTTTGCAACAACTCTTTGGTCCATTTTTTTGAGTATCTCTTCTGCCTGTGATCTGCCTCAGAAATCTGGTGTATTCTGAATCTGCTGCGGAGATTTTCATTGTAAGTGTTTTTTTTCTATGACTTATTTCTTGCTCTTTTCATGGTTGAGTTCGATTCGAATCCCAGTTGGAGACTTTCATCAGTTCCGTTAAATGGTATCAATTATGTAGCATGGTCTAGAGTTGTCACTTTGTCGCTTGGTGGCAAGAAAAAATTTGGTTTCATTAATGGTGATAAAACGTGTCCTCAAACTACTGAATCAGGATATGAGGATTGGATATCCAATGATCAGCTTGTTCAATCATGGTTACTCAATTCGATGGAAACTCATATTGCCAAAATTTTCACTTTTTTCAATTCAGCAAAAGAACTGTGGGATTCAATCGTTGAATTATATGGGAACCAAAATAATGCTGCCCGTATTTTTGAACTCACTCTTGAAATTGCTGCAGCCGAACAAGGTGAGAAAACCTTTAGTGAACACCTTGGGATTCTTAAAAAACTATGGGACGAATTGAACCTGTATCGTCCACATACCACTGATGCCCAAACTCTTTCGAAACGAGTTGAGGAGGATAAAATTTTCTCACTACTTCGTAGCCTAAATCCTGAGTATGAATACATAAGGCGTTCTGATGGATGCCACATTACCCACTCTTGCTGGTGTTTGTGCTATTATTCAGCGAGAGGAAACTCAAAGAAAAACTATGAGCTCAGAATCCAAAACTTCAACGGAGAAGATTGAATCTAATGTCCTGTTGGCTGAAAAGGATGATAAAAGAAAGCCTCACTTTTCTGACAAAAATAAGAATGTTTCTTGCTACAAGGGTAAGAAGGAACTCTATCAATGTGATCACTACAAGAAAACTGGGCATACCAAGGATTGTTGCTAGGAATTACATCCACATCTCAAATCTGAATACAAGGGTAAGAAGGATCATGCTACTATAGCTGAGACGTCTCTTTCAATCAATCAGTTGGGTCATCTTCTTCAACAACTCAGTAAGACTATCTCTTCTGGCAACAGTCCGTCCACTTCTTCTCATGTGTCAGGTAATCTTCATGCTTATCTTACTTCCAATTCCAAAATTAATTCCTAGATTATTGATTCTGGAGCTACAAATCATATGGCCAATAGTCCTTCTCAAGTAACCAGCACATATAGATAGTTACAAATCCCGCAAATCTCTCTAAATCTCTCTTCTCCAACAAGACAAAATTGACACAGACTAAAAAGGCGGCGCCAGGGATAATTTATTAAATAATAACAAATGTTGATTAGAATATAAATCTCAATTTTAAGAGCAATTACATTCATTCCATACTAATGAAATGATGTGATCTTTTAATTGTGTGATTTGACTTATTTCAATTTCAAATTAATTAATCATGAAGAAATGTGATTATGAAGGGAGATACGATAATGTTACTAAACAAGTGATAATGTAACATGAACAGATTGCTAATGTTTGAAGAAGCACGACTTTATGAGGTGATGTGATTTCAGATTTAATAAAATAAAACAAAATCATTTAAAGACAAAACACATTCACATCAACTTCATAAAAGGCACGATTTATTTGCAAAGGATGCAACTCATTAAAATGGCATGCTTTCATCACCAAAAGCAAGGTAACTAAAACGAACAAAAAGGTGCGATCTCATTTAATGGATAGGTGTGACTCATTCTAAAGATGAAGATTTATCAAAGCAAAATAAATTAATGGAGAGTTGTGATTATCTTTTTAAAAGGAAACTCAATAATGTTTAAAAGTGAAGAGGAGCGATCCCTTAAAGGATTCATTAAAAAGGAAAAATCCAATGATTGATGAAATGGTGCGATCAAATAAAGAAAATAATTATCATTAAATACAAAGTTATATATAAGAAGCTTTGGGTGCAATTTATGAAGTAATATTGTTTATGAAGTGGTACGATTTGCTATTGTAAAATCAGATTAAAATGAATGAGTGTGATTTATGTTTAGATACAAACTACATTTTCTAAAGGATGCAAGAATAATTTTTCTTTTGATGTGTCCTTTCACCAAAGGTTGCAAAGGTTGATCAACATATACATATGAAGTTCAGATCATATGTGCAAGGGTGTGTGTGAGGATTAAAGAAAAATATCATATCTACACCTACAGATCTGCATACGAAATGTAAGAAGAAGATCATTGTAAATGCAAAATTAAGAGAAGAGTCAATAGCAAATTTGTGAGAAGAGTTCATGCAAATATAAAGAAGTTTATGTAGAAATTGAAGAGGGGTTTATGGCAGATATATAGAGAAGAGTACAAGTAGACTTGTAGCAGAAGAAAGCACGTTATTTGTGATCAAAATTGTGAAATAATAGAGTATGTTATTTATGACTAGATTTGAAGGAGATTTTTGCCATGTAAGTGATCAAATTTGTTAAAAAAATCTTGCATCATTCAAAGTCAGATTTGTGAACAGATTTGTGTGGAAATTTTATGATCAACTTACAACATATTCAAGAAAAGAATTGTAGCAAAGAAGGAAAGGAGTATATTGCAAATTTCATGAAGGAATTGTGAAGCATAGTTTGGATCAGATTTGAAAAAAGAAATTAAGCATAATTGTAATCAGATTTGAGAAAAGAAGTTGTGCATATGTTGGATCAGATTTGAAGGAGATATTTGAGCAAAATTGTCCATCGTCCATTGAAGAAGCAACATTGAAGGTGGAACATTGTTCTTGAAGTTATCATCTTTTGCTAAGTTGGTGCTTGGCAAGTGGGGTTTGGTGCCTACAAACTTTAGGAGTTGGTGCACCTTGTAGGTTGGTGCCTACTAAATCTGAGATAGGTGTTGGTGCTCTTGTGGGTTGGTGCCAACTAAATTGTGAAAGTTGGTGATTCAAGTAGGTTAGTGCCTACATTCATTGTAAAACCTATTTTATTATAAAATACATAATTTGTAGCATGGTTTTCTCCCATAAGGGTTTCAACATAAAATATTGGTGTCAACTTGTTCATATTGTTATATTCTTGCATGGTTGATATTGTGTTAGAGTTTGAAGTTGGTAAAAGTTGAGAGGGTGAAAGTTTGTTGATATAGCGATTCACTCCCCCCCTCTTGGTACATCTTTGTGCACTTCACATTCATGGGTAGGGACAAAACCATCAATGATAGAGGTAGCCCACACCCTCAACAACATTCGCCATCCTAGCTATTACATTTTTCTCAATCAGATTTGGGTTCTCATCCAAAAATTTAATGAAAGCCTCAACATTATATTTGCTTTCTACTCCATGCTTAAACAAATTACAGGCCCTGTGCAACTTGGTCTTCTTTCTATCCCCATTCAAGTTCAAGATACCCAGCGCCAGGCCATGCTCCAGCTCAACCGCCACACTGTCAATGGTAGTCATGACCACATTAGATAGATCATGACGCGCATAGTGCTCGGTCGCCCTGATACCCCAAAGTCTAGCACCCACCACTTGGATGTAGTTGTAGAAGAACTTCTCCAAAACAAGCTCGTCATGAGTGTGTCAAGGGTAGGTGCACAAAGTTGAGTCCACGAAACGTGGAAGTTTTTTACCTTAGCCAAAAAATTGAAATCAGCATCGAACAAATGGGATTATGATTTAATAAACGGGATCCCGATTTTTAAAAATCGGGATCCCGTTTCCCACACGGAACGGGATCCCGATTTATAAGAAACGGGATCCTGATTTATAAAATACGGGATCCCGATTTATCAATAACGGGATCCCGAGTTGTATAAATCAGGATCCCGTTTTATACTATTTTAAAGAAGCGGTTTTCACTTTGCTCTGCGAATGGGACCCCGAGTGATTGTTGGCGACAGCGACCCCACGACCAGCTTTAGGTACCTCACCTAAACCCGTTTCTTTGCATTTTTTTAGTTTGAATTGAAATTTTAAAAGAAATACGTTAATTTAGCATGTATTTTTTTTAATTTATGTCATGTTTTAATCATTTTTTTAATTGTTATAGTAGAATTCAATAATTGTCAAAATAGACGAAAACTTGCAATGAAACTTAAATGTTTTTTAATAAAAATGAAAAAAAAACCTTGAATTGTGTTTTAGAAACAAAATTTAACTTTTAAATCTTAAATTGTTTGATTAAACCCAAAAAAAATTGATTTTGAAAACCTAATTGAAACAAAACAAAAAAAATTGCATTTCAAAACCCTAGAAATCGAAATGAAATAAAAACATCGCATTTACAAATCCAAATCGAGCTTTTTGAAACCCTGAATTCAAATCAAACAAAAAAATTGAATTTGAAAACCCTAGTTTGAATTGAAATGAAAAAATTTCATTAAAACCCTAATTGTTTAAAAGCTGAAACCCTAAATTGAATTGGAACAAAAAAATTGTTAAAACCCTAAATTGGGTCGAGACAAAAATCATTCACATTGCTTAAATGTTTTAAATTTTATTTGCATTGTATGGAAAAAATGATATATATTAAACTTTAGTTTCAATTTTAAATTATAATTAGATTAGAAATCAATATGTTAAAGAATGGTTAAAATTCATAAATTTTATCTTGATTTTGTTTGCAAATTTAGTTAACAAATTAAGTGAAATCTAAGCAACAATGCGATTCAATTGACACTAACTTGCAACTCTAGAATTATGCCAAGGGCCACCCAAACTTCACCTAAGTTTGCTAAACCCTAGACCTAAACTGTAAAATCTAAACCCATAACATAAAGCATTTGAAATTTATGAACCCTAGACCCTAATCTTTCATTGGACATACCTAAAATTATGTAGGTTCAATGTCAAGAATAGTCTATTTGGTAGATTATGAAAACTATTTTTGAATATCTAGAATGCCATAAAAAGTATAATTATAGCAATTCCAATTGGAAACACTTGGGTACATATATATCGTATGAAATTTAAATCTAGGAAGGTGTCTATCATATAGGTGAGTTGATAATACATGGAAAGAGGTTTGTATGGGAATATATGTATTAAGAAAAACATACCACATGTGACCTCTATAGGATTTTTAAGATGTGATCCTAGATAATAATCCACCCATCCTCAATCATAATGGATTATTTAGCAATTAAGAGAGATTCAATTTAACCATAAAATTACCTATATTTTGATACTATATAGATTTATGTGGAAGGATAGAAATGCATCAATATGCTTTGTGCCATATTTTATGAATATTAATATTTAAGAAAAATCTAGATAAGATTGACCTAAGTAGATGATTTATGTAAGGGCTTTTTAGTGAACAAGTGACACACCATGGAGATTGGGATGGTATTTAAATTCTTATTTATATATATAGTGTACCCCCTTTAAATTTGTATTTGGTTTTTATAATGAGTTGAAATTATCAATGTGTTACATAAAAGAAATTTGTGCTTAGATATATTTAAATTAGATAATAAAGATATAGTTATATAAAATAGGGAATCCAACATGAGGAATAAACCTTTAATGTGCCATTGTGTGCATCTAATTTATGCCAATGATTTAGTAAGAGTGATCGTCTAAGAGGATGAAATAAGCCTTGAAAAATTGTAAGATCTAACACTATTTTAATGTAGTTTTATATGTGTGTACATGTCCACTATGTTTTTTGAGTTTATGTTAATGTAAGATAAGGAGGATTGGTGGATATATTTGAAATCTAAAGAAAAAACAAAAATGATGTGAATATATAGATATATATTTTTAAAATGATTCTTTAACTTATCTATATTAAACATTGTATATTATCTCTATATTACTATCATGGCTTGATTTTCATTATGTCTACTAAATGTTGCTATATTTATTCATTGTTGTAATTAAATTATAGGGCTCAATGTGTAATCTATTTTACATCAAATTTTATAGTAGACTTATAATCCTAGAATGTTTGTAAATTTAATAGCTAACAAATAACTTGATAGGTGCAACTAAAAACCAAAAAGTGTGGTTTGATTTATCTCCATTAGGCTGGAAAGCTAAAAAATCTACTAGGTTTATCCCTATTAGGTTGAAAACCCAAAAGTGTAGCTTAATAAGTACAAGTGGTGAAAACTCACAAAAGCACTAGAAACTAATCTTTGCAAAACTACCCTTGACATATCAAAAAAAGCCAAAGGTCACCATATGTCATACATGTATAGGTTGTATAGTTATATTAGATACCTTATAGTATCTCCTATTGGTTAAATATGTTTGAAGATGACATTAGCGACACATCCCTACATTTATATGAGATATATTATTAACATGTCATGTTACACATATGCTAAGATACTCAAATATGGATAAGGAGAACTAGGGAATATATATTAGAAGAGAAATATATACTAAGCTATCCAATATTATATTTTTGTACTTAGTGTAGAAGAGAAATTCTAGACCAAGAATGCAAGTGCAAACTCAATACTCTACTTCTAATGAAAGGTAAATAAAATAATGAAAGATTAGAGAAGCATAATATGTTCCATAACATTCTTTTATGGCTCTAAATGTATGTGTTGATGTTGCTCTTTGGTTCTCTAATGTGATAACATATACATACAAATTTTATCATATGGAAACATTTGGGGATGTCATTATTTTATAGAGTTGAGGGGAAAGGAATGGAGGACTAGGTTTTTTTGGAATCGAGGACTAGAATTTCATGAGAGAATTTTTGAATTTGAATTTGAGAGGGAAGAGAGAATTAAATGTAGGTGGTTGGGTTGATGGAGGGCTTGTGTTGACTTGATTAGGTAGATGGGAATAATTGAATGCTAATTTGAATTTGGATTGAAGGTAGTTGGAAATGAATGGCTATGATTAGTCTAATTGATTTGATGGCTAGGATAGATTATTAATTTCATTTTAGATTTGATGAAGTGGAAGTAAGTTACATTAGTTTGAGTTTGGATTGGTGATTTGGAATTATTTTAATTTTAAGCTATGGATGTGACATGATTATCCCCTTAATGGTTGATTAAAAGTTAGGATTTGGGGATTTTAGCTAATTAAATAATAAACTCTAAAGTCTAAACCGTAAACCCTAAAGCCATCATTTTTTCTTAGGCTCTTAATGAAATTTGGTTGTCTTAGGCAACTCCACCAAATTTCATTACCTTATGCCATGTAATTGTTTCCTAGGATCTTCATGTAGATCCCCTTAAGCTATCCTATTACCATAAACCCTAAACTCTAAAGTCTAAACCCTAAACCCTAAAAGCCATCATTTTTTCTTTAAAGGCTCTTAATGAAATTTGGTTGCCTTGGGAAACTTCACCAAATTTTATTCATTTTGAGCCATGCTATTTTCTCCTAGGACCTCACTAGGCGTAAATCCCTTAAGCCATCTGTCACCTAAATCGTAATTCAATTTTCTTAAGGGGTTCCAATATGACATTTCTTAAGGGGATCAAAGAAGTTCTTAAAATTTGGTGATCAAAGTTGCCCAAGGCCCAACCAAATTTAACAATAATAAGATCACAAGATTATACAATATCAATAGTTAATTGTATTTTCATTCAAATAACATGTGCCTTAGACATATAAATGAGCTTACATATAATTTTATCATTTGTATTTCAATTATTTAAGGCCATTTATATTGAATGGTTTAACTTGGTATTTCCTAAACATGTATCTTAGATCTTGAAATTACAAATCTAATGCAGGTTCACTCATATCTTAAAGATCACATGGATCCATTCAATAATATTTGCAATCCACCTCCACGCCATCCATCTCCAACACCTTCACCTCCACCTCCGCCCACTCCACCTCGTAACCCCCCACCTCCACCACCTGAAATCAATGAGCATGCTCGTTTGCAAGCACAAATCAATGCTTCTGCTAGAACCATCCAAGATCAAATCAACATTATTCAAAATGAAGAATTTGTCGCACCTCCTATGAGGATGTTTTCATCTAGGATGCAAACCCTTGTTGATGTTGTCAGGGCTATGGATGGGATCATAATTGACCACCTGTAAATACAATAACTTATGAAAAATAATTGATTTTTAGTGCTCTCGGTCGTACATGTGAAGTTGCAAAGTTGCAGACTTGATAGTAATTGTGCACAGTATTTTTAAATAATATAAACAGGATCCCGTCTATAAAACGGGATCCCGCTTATAATTAAACGGGATCCCAATTGCCAAACGGGATCCCGTTTACTAATAAATGGGATCCCTCTCTATAATCGGGATCCCGTTCACTAGGACCGAGTGCGGGAGCCGTTGTAAAGGCAACGGGATCCTGTCTTATAAACGGGATCCTGTTACCTCTACAACGGTTGAAATAGAAATGGGATCCCGATTATAGCACGGGATTGCGTTTATTATTAAACGGGATCCCGTTTTATAATCGGGATCCCGTTTTTTTAAATTTGAATTTTGTTTTGCATCGTGGGTGGGTTTTTGCCAAGGTTTTCGGTTCGGGAAAAGCTTTGGAAGTCCGAACCTAAGCCTTCAACCTGGTTTGACCTGCAAATTGAAGGCCCTAACAATGTCAAAGCAAAATATCAACTTTGGACATATGGTTGACGACCTTTTTCAAAAAATTCTGTG
The DNA here is from genome assembly GCA_007258455.2 of Sequoia sempervirens. Taxonomy (NCBI): domain Eukaryota; kingdom Viridiplantae; phylum Streptophyta; class Pinopsida; order Cupressales; family Cupressaceae; genus Sequoia; species Sequoia sempervirens. The sequence goes on from VDFB02105785.1 coordinate 355,638,111, forward strand.
AAATTAAAAACCATTTTAGATCAAACAATGCGATTCTAAATATGTAATTTGTTTTGCAATTGAATTATTTTTTCTATTTTTCAATTAATTTCTAATAAAATTGGTCCATAAACTTTAAATATCAAAGTTTTTTACTATTTTAATAACTTTTGATCAACATAACATTTTGACAAGCGGATTGCACGTGAGAGCAAACTTCAGACAATTCTTTTCAATTTGAAAAAAAATCAAAAATGATAAGTTTAGGTCATCTTATGCATGTCGTACATGACGATTTTTCAAAACGACAAATCTTCCTAATAAAAAATTAACAAAAAAAAATATTCAATAAAATTACAAAAAATATCAAAGAGCAAGGTTCGATTGAGTCATAAAACTTTTCCCAAAAGGATTTAGAAAAATACGATAATTTAAGTCAAAATATGGATGTCATACACGTGCATGGTATGGTAAAAAATGACTTTTTAAACAGTGGTTTTTAGAAATGCCTATTAAAACTCAATTTGTACAATCTGGGTATTGAAATAAATTACATATTTGGAAACTAGACTCCAAGCACTACATTTTATGATTAGTGAATTTTTTAAAGATTTCATCTCTAAGTGCTTCAAATTTTAAGGTCAAATGTGTCAAATACTGAAAATCAGGGAAAACACTTCCACTTTTTGGCCAAAAAGTGGACTCAACTTCTTGCACACACCCTCAACCCACCCAAAAGTCATCACCCACCACCTTGTGTATGGCCTCTTTCTCCTTTACAGACATCGGTTGGAAAAGATAAGAGATTTGTGTTTCACTCATCTCAATCCCAGAACCCGCCTGCCCGTCCGCACAACAATGACAAACCACTCTTTAAATTGCCTCCATAAATTTTGGTGCAAAAGAAACAAACCACTCCAAGCCTTTATAGAAAGTAACCAAACAACCAAGGCAAGAATTCCAAGCATCAAACAAACACCCCTACCCAAGAAACCCAATCAAAACTCCCCATATCATCCCGGTACAACTAGTGCCTTAGGAAGACAAAACCAAGACACAACCATGTCATATATTTCATGTCCAACAAATCATCAGAATATCGCCAAAAAAGATTAAGATGATGATTCCCCACCTCCCATCCACAAAATTCTAGAAAAACCTCCTTAGGAGGATACTAAGAATCAGAAAGGGATTATCACATAGTACCATCCTGTCTACAACCCTTCCCCAATGCCAAAGGCAAGCCAAACTAGACCGAAAAAAGCAAAAAAATATCATCCAAAATGCCAAAGGCCATAATGTACCTAGACCTCGGTCATTGCATTGTCTCTTCTTGAAAGATCTCACAGCTCACTTGGAAGGGAAGATGTTGCAAGTATGGGTAAGGTTGGTGGTGTTGTCATTGATGTCAACACAGTACAAATTGTTGTAGGTTGTGCATGTATAGTTGAGATGCAATAGAGATGTGAGTACATGGAGCTATCTCTATGGTGTTGTAGGTGTGCTGACAATAAGAAATAGTGAGGTCAAAATTGAGTATGTGTTCAGAATGTGCTCCAGTTTGTACTTTGTATTTATTCTATGTTGATCCTATGCTTGTGTGGATCTGAAGTGTTATTTATGGGCATCATTGGGTGATATATCCCGGTTTGTAGCTTCTGGTTTGTTGAAGAGTGAAAATTGTGTTCACCGGTGTGTGAACCAATTTGGCAGAGTTGTTTGTCTATGGACTGGGAGAAATGTTTCTACTCCGCAGTCCTCTGTTGGTTTGATTCTAGTCTTGTGGATCTGGTAGAAGGCTTAAGTTGATGGTATATGTTTTTTGGCAAAGATTTTCATGTATTGGTGCTCTGAAAGGCGAGTTCCAGAGCTCATGTGTGTGTTTGTGCAGTCTGGATAGACTGATGGAGAGTGTTCTGAGTATGAAGATTGTTGCAGCTGATGCGAATGAATCTGAAGGTATTTTTGATGTGTTCAGTGTATATTGAAGAGTGTTATGTGTTCCACATGTTATCTTCTTATTTGGGAAGCATGTACTTCAAATTTCATTTGTGTTTTCATTAGGTTTGGCCAACCTGGTGTTTACACTTCATGTGAAGGATAAGTATCAATTGAGGAAGCGTGTGATTAATCTGAGACGTTGCTTTGGGTCTTGGTTAAGCATTTTTTTAGTTCACTCTCATTCTCTTCCACCACGGGAATGTTGAGTTGCCGACCTATTTTAAATTTGTAAAATGAAGCGTGTGTAGCCAACCTTGGAGAAATTTTCTAAGGTTGAAGAAGGTATTTATACAATTCAAGATGTGAGGATTGAATCAAGTATTGAAGAATGCCACAAGTGTGAGAAGTTGAGTGTGCAAAAGTGAATTGAGGCAACAGTACTTTAATGTGTTAGATTCCTAAAAGCAATGAGCTGAGGGTTTCTGCAATCTTCTAATCTAGGCTATGGATGTGTGTAACTTGTTGTGGTGGATTTTTCTATTATACTTTGTATCTGTAGGTAGTGAGCCTCCCTTTTGGACAATGAGTCCTATCTGTAGGAAGTGAGCCTTATATCTGGACAGTGAGTCCTATTTGGGCAGTGAGCCTCTTTGTAATCAGTTGTGCAATTACTTTATATTGTGATTTAATCCTCACCATGGTTTTTCCCTCATGGGGTTTTCCACGTAAATCTAGTGTTCATTGTGTTGATTTTTCTTTCTGTCATTTGCATTTCATATTCACACTTAATAACAAAATAAAGTGGTTGTGAAGATTGATAAGTGTTTGAAATTTGTGATTGAGTTTGGTGACAACTAATTCACCCCCCCTCTCAGTTGTTTTGCGCTTTTCAACAATTGGTATCAGAGCTTTGGTTCCTAGGAGAAGAGCTTAACCGCTTGAGGTAGATCTGATGGCACACAAATTGGCAATCCCTATGCTTGATGGAGCTAACTACAATGCTTGGAAAGTGCAGATGAGAGGTTACCTGATCTGTCTTGGTTACAAGACTCGGAAAGCTATTGAGACAAAGTATGTTGAGCTGGCAAGTGGTCCTTCTTCTACGGATGATATTTCTACCCATGAGGAAAATGAAAAAGCAAGATATGCAATCTATAGTGCTTTATCTAATACTAAGCGAACAAAAGTTATTTCTTTGGGTACTGCTTATGAAGTTTGGAAAAAGTTGGAATATCTCTATGAAGGAAACGATAAGAGTGAAATTGTCAAGAAAGTTAAGAGACAAGCGTAGATATGAGAACCTGAAAAATGGATGAAGGTGAAGATATTGCAATTTATTTCCAGAGGGTTGATCTTGCAGCAAATGAGGTTAAAAATCAAGGGGGTACTCTAGCAGATGAAGATATAATAGAGAAGATTCTAATGACCTTACCAGAGAGTTACAGTGATAAGGTCTCAGTCATTAAAGAAGTGTATGATCCTAAGAAGTTTACTAAAGAACAGCTATTTGGCACCTTGACTGCATTTGAGATGAGAGAGTTTGGAAAGTAAAAGGAGAAGACAAAATCAACCTTTAAAGAGCTGCAAAGACAGAAGATGATCCAGATAGTGATGATTCAGATGAGTTAGAATCAAACTTTACAAGGAAGTTGAAGAAAGGTACTAGTAAGTACAAAGGTATGTTACCTTTTAAATGTTTCAATTGTGGAAATATTGACCATTATGCTTCAACATGTCCAAATAGAGTTGTACATAAGAAGAAAAAAGATCATAAAGACAGGAAGGATAATAAGAACAAGAATTTGTAATATGTTAAAGAAGATGTTGGAATCTTTGATGATGAATCTAATTTTAAGGGTAATGATGATGAATGCTTATTTCTAGCCTTAGAGAATAAATCTGCTAACTTTGGAATATGTGCAAGGGAAAGTGGTCCGGAGAGCAAGAAGGAAGAGATGGAAGGTACTTTAGTTACTGCCTTTCATGCTAGATAGGATGAAGACTATTGGGTGATTGACAACGGCTGCACTAATCACATGACCGGAGATAAAATTAAGTTCACTAAACTTGAAAAGTATGATGGTGGTTTAGTTATGTTTGGAGATGATTCTAGAGAAAAGATTGTTGGGAAAGGATCAATTAGTTTTGATGGAAAGAACAATATTGATAATGTATATTATGTTAAGGGCTTAAGGCATTATATTTTGAGTGTTGGATAAATGTGTAGCAAAGGTTTCAAGCTTGTGTTTCAGGATAACACTTGTGAGATCAAAAAAGGGTCTGGAACTATGGTTGTTGCAAGGAGAACATATCGAAACATCTATCAACTTAAGGGTGTAGATGGTCAGTGCCTTGTATCTCAAGTTAATGAAAGTGTTTATGGCACCGGAGGATAAGATATGTAAACTTTGATAATCTAATCAAGATCAGTTTGAGAGAGGTTGTTCGGGATCTACCTAGAATCACAAAGCCTACCAATACTGTGTGCAGAAGTTATCAATTGGGAAAACAAACAAGATGCAATTTTAAAGGAAATGAGCTATCATCTACTGGAATGCTGGAGTTGGTTCATACAAACCTCTATGGCCCCACAAGAACAATAAATCTTAATGGTGACAGGTATTTTATGCTCTTGATTGATGATTATTCAAGAATGTCATAGGTTAATTCTCTTAGAGAGAAAGCTCAAGCTTTGGATAGATTCAAAGTGTTCAAGGCAAGGGTAGAGAACGAAGTGAACCTGAGAATCAAATGCTTAAGGTCTGATAGAGGTGGTGAATTCACTTCCAGTGAGTTTATTTGCATTTTGTGAAGAGCATGGCATAAAGAGACATTTTTTTGCTCCTAGAACTCCTCAGCAGAATGGAGTTGTTCAAAGAAAGAACCAGACTATGCAAGAGGCTACAAGTACAATGATGAAAGAAGCAAATGTACTTGATGTATATTGGAGAGAGGTAATCCACACTGTTGTTTACATTCTTAACAGATTTTAGATATGAGGCAAAAGCACAAAGACTCCTTATGAGTTGTGGACAGGCAAGATTCCTACTGTGAAGTACTTTAAAGTGTTTGGAAGCAAATGCTACATTAAAAGAGCTGATGAGAACCTTGGAAAGTTTGATGCTAGATGTGATGAAGGTATTTTCATTGGATGTACTCCACTAATAGAAAAGCTTATAGATGCTTCAATAAAAGAATAAGGAAGATTGTTGAAAGTGCAAATGTGAAAGTTCATGAAGATATGCATAGACCAGCTGAGATAAGTCAAGTTGAACCAGATGATCCTATCTGTGGAAAATTACCAGAAGAGAATAAGGAGGAAGAAGAAGAAGAAGAATATATTGAAGAAGAAGAAGAAACTTTGGAACCTATTCCTAAGACTCCTAAGTGTGTACAAAGAAATCATCCTGAAGAACAGATAATTGGAGACAAGAGTGAAGGTGTAAAGACAAGAAGCAAGGTAGCAGCTAAGGTAAATTTGTGTTTAATTTCAAAGATAGGACCTAAGTATGTGAGTGAAGCATGCAAAGATGAGAATTGGGTGAGAGAAATGAAAGAGGAATTGCAGCAAATAGAGAAGAATCAAACATGGGAACTGGTTCCTAGACTGGTAAACAAGAATGTAATTGGTACTAAATGGGTGTTCAAGAACAAGCTAAATGAGAATGGTGAAGTTATGAGAAATAAAGCAAGACATGTATGCAAAATATATTCACAGGTTGAAGGGATATACTTTGAGGAGACATTTACACTGGTAGCAAGAATGGAGGCCATTCAGATGTTCTTGGCATTTTCCACCTACAAATATTTCAAAGTATACTAGATGGATTCCAAGTCTACATTCCTGAATGGTGAACTGGAAGAAGAAGTGTACATGGAACAACCGGAAGGATTTTAGTTATCAGATAAACTGGATATGGTCTACAAGTTGAAAAAGGCATTGTATGGACTCAAACAGGGTCCCAGAGCATGGTATGCAAGATTGGATAGATATTTGACACAACAAAGATTCAACAAAAGCTCTGCAGATAGCAATCTCTATTCCAAAGTTGAAGGAAACAGGATGTTGATAGTAGTTGTGTATGTTGATGATATCATCTTTGGAGGAAATGAAGGTATGTGCAAAAGGTTTGCAGAGGAGATGCAAAAGGAATTTGAAATGTCTATGATTAGTGAGTTGAATTTCTTCCTTGGACTTCAAGTAAATCAAAATGATAAGGGGATATTCATTTCACAATCCAAGTATGTTAAAGAGTTGTTGAATAATTTTGGAATGGATGACTCCAAATGGTTTTGTACTCCTATGGTGACTAGATACAAACTAAGTAAGAATGATGAATATCTTAAAGTTGATCAGAGCTTGTACAGATCTATGGTTGGCGGACTGTTATATCTTACTGCTACTAGACCAAATATCATGCATGCAATATGTTTAATTTTCAGATTTCAAGAACCTAAAGAAGCACATGTTATAGTTGTGAAAAGGATATTCAAATATCTTAAAGGCACTCTGGATTTTGGTATGTGGTATCCTAAGGATACTAATTTCACCTTGAGTGCTTTCACTGACGCAGATTGGGTTGATCGTGTGGATGACCATAAGAGTACAAGTGGTGGAGCATTCTTTCTTGGTGGAAGATTGGTTTCATGGCTTAGCGAGAAATAGGATTAAGTTTCTTTATCCACTGCAGAAGTTGAGTATATTCCAGCAACATCTTGCTGCACATAGGTGTTATGGATGAAGCAAAATTTGAAGGATATAGGGGTGATATGTGATGAGCCTATACCTATCTTCTGTAATAATATAAATGCTATAAACATTTCAAAGAATCTGGTAATACATTCAAGAACAAAACACATATCTATCATATATCATTTCTTGAGAGAAAAAGTGTTGGAAAATGAAGTTAGGATGGAGTATGTGCCTACAAAGGATCAAATTGTAGATATATTTACTAAGGCCCTTCCGAAGGATACTTTTGAGTATCTTAGGGAGAAGTCAGTGGTCATTGGCCCTCCTTCCTTGAACTAGGTGCACATGGAGGTGCATCAGTTCAGTGAATCTATAGATTCTTCATTTGTCTAGACCGATGATTAGGGTCTACTCCGCAGGGGGAGTAAAAAGTATTATTGTTGCAGTATGAAATGGGTGTGCTCCTAAGGGGGAGTAATTAGAGCTACATATGAAATTTTTTTCTTTGCCATTGATGTCAAAGGGGGAGAGAGAGTCATGTGAAAAACACTGAATGAAAAGAGGAGAGAAAGTCATATGCAGGAAAAGTTATGTAGGCTGTCTAATCATAAAAAATAAAGGAGAGTGTAATGGATGTTGTCTTTGATGGTTTTTCATGTCATGTGTTGTCATTAATGACAAAGGGGGAGATTGTTGCAAGTATGAGTAAGGTTGGTGGTGTTGTCATTGATGTCAACATAGTATAGATTGTTGCAAGTTGTGTATGTATAGTTGAGATGATGTAGAGATGTTATGAGTACATGGAGCTATCTTTATAGTGTTGCAGGTGTGCTGACATTAAGAAATAGTGAGGTCAGAATTGAGTATGTGTTTAGAATGTGCTTTGATTTGTGCTCTTCATTTCTTTTGTGTTGATCCTATGCTTGTGTGGATTTGAAGTGTTTTTTACGAGCATCATTGGGTGATATATCCTAGTTTGTAGCTTCTGGTTTGTTGAAGAGTGAAAATTTTGTTCACCGGTGTGAACCAATTTGGCAAAGTTGTTTGTCTATGGACTGGGAGAAATTTTTCTGCTTTGTAGTTCTCTGCTGGTTTGTTTCTAGTCTTGCAGATCTAGTAGAAGGCTTGTGTTGATGGTATTTGTGTTTTGGTGCTCTGGAAGGTGAGTTCCACAGTTCTTGTGGGTGTCTGTGCGGTTTGGATAGACTGATGGAGATTGTTCTGAGTATGAAGATTGTTGCAGCTGACATGGATGAATATGAAGGTATTTGTGATGTGTTCTAGTGCATGGTGAAGCATGTTATGTGGTCTGCATGTTATCTTCTTGTTTGGGAAGCATGTACTTCAAATTTCATTTGTGTTTTCATTAGGTTTGGCCAACCTGGTGTTTACACTTCATGTGAAGGATAAGTATCAATTGAGGAAGCGTGTGATTGATCTGAGACATTGCTTTAGGTCTTGGTTAAGCGTTGTTTTGGTCCGCTCTCATTTTGTTCCACCACGGGAATGTTGAGTTGCCGACCTATTTTAAATTTGTAAAATGAAGCGTGTCTAGCCGACCTTGGAGAAAGTTTATAAGGTTGAAGAATGTACATATACAAGTCAAGATGTGAGGATTGAATCAAGTAACAAAGAATGCCACAAGTGTGAGAAGTAGAGTGTGCAAAAGTGAATTGAGGCAACAGTACTTTAATGTGTTGGATTCTTGAAAGTAGTGAGCTAAGGGTTTTTGCAATCTTCTGATCTAAGTTGCGGATGTGTGTAACTTGTTGTGGTGGATTCTTCTATTATCTTTTGTATCTATAGGCAGTGAGCCTCCCTTTTGGACAGTGAGTCCTATCTGTAGGCAGTGAGCCTTGTATCCAAATAGTGAGTCCTGTTTGGGCAGTGAGCCCTTAGTAATGAGCATCTTTGTAATCGGTTGTGCAATTACTTTATATTAGGAGTTAATCCTCACCGTGATTTTTCCATCATTGGGTTTTCCACATAAATCTGGTGTTCGTTGTGTTGATTTTGCTTTCTGTCATTTTTATTTCATGTTCACACTGAATAACAGAATAAAGTGGTTGTGAAGATTGATACGTGTTTGAAATTTGTGATTGATTTTAGTGACAATTGATTCACCCACCCTCTTTGTTGTCTTATTCCTTTCAATAGATGACTCAACAAAGATGTTTCCACATTGTCCTATGGTACGCCCTAATTTTCCAACCAATCTACCATAGAATTTGTTTCCCAATACACATGTTTTAGAGTGAATCCCTCCAACTTATCCAAAAAATCCCATATTTTTAATACCCGCAATTTAAGTTTTCAATTCAGAGAGCATTTAATTGCCACCACATTGATGCACACCTGTGAGTCACCTTCAACCTCAACCACCTTGATTCCCTTCTCCAGACAAAGGTGCAAGCCTCGAGCCAAGGCTTCAATTTCTGCCTCGTTATTGTTGGCATACCCAATCTTCCTAGCTAGAGCATTGATACATTTCCCAGAGTTGTCCCCTATTACACATCTAATGCCAAAGGGGTCAGGGTTCCCCTTTGAGGAGCTATCAAATTTGAGCTTGTAGTGGCCAACAACCGACGGGCCCCATCTTACCAGCATTCTCTTTTTGGATTTGTTCGAGGGAAACAGGCCAAGAGGCTTCAAAGAGCACCATACCTTCAGAAGTCTAATGTCCCATTCAGAGAAGCACATGGCCTTACTTGCCAATTTGTTGGAATTGAGTACCTCAACTATGCCTTGTTCAATATTTTTTGACATCACTAACTAGAAGGCATAAATCCCTAAAGATTTGATGGTTATGCTCTTTCCAAATATTCCAAACTAGCATCGACGATGCCACCAACCAAGCCTCGGCCCAAACATTTTGCCTCTTCCAAATTGTCTAACTAGGCAAAAATTCCAACAGATCACATTGTCTCGAAGCAGACCACCCCAACGATTTCCAAAGCCAATCCCAACAATCGAAAGAGAAGGAACAATTGAGCAAGAGGTGATTTGCAATTTCACAATCATTGTGGCACAAAATACACATGTTCAAGCCATAGAACACATAAGTAACTAATCTATCTCCCATCAAAAATTATTTGATGCAAAGTCGTCCAAAGGCAAGAGCCAACCTTTGGAAGGATACCTTTCTTATTTTTTAATAATTTTTTTTAAATTAAAAATATATATATATTTTTTTTATTCTTTTTTAATAATAAAGTTTTTAAATTTAACTTTTAATAAAGTTTTTTTAAAAAACAAATTTCAAATCAATAAGTAAACCTAGGAAAATTATTCATTTGTCTATCGATCAAGCCTTGTCATGCACTATTCACTCTTCCAATCGGCAACTAATAGTGGTCAATTGCCCCTAGACATCCAACTGGAGGGCATCTCTCACGGTCATCTACTTCAGGGCACATTTTGTGTGGCTTCTTCATCACTATTTCTAGATTTGCTTCATCATCATTGGTGTAGTTATCCTATATGTCTATGTAATGTTGTAAATGCACAAAAAATAAAGTGCCTCAATCTTGTTATTTTAGTGTGCTTTGTTGTATTTTATGCTTCTTTGGATTGATCTATGTATCTAGTGCTAGTTCCTATATACATAGTGAATGCAATGGCTAGTTACCCATAAATTTCAATGTGATGGACTAGATACCATATAGAAACTCTTGTTATGAAAGTAATCTACCTACATTCAGAAGTTAGATTCTACATCCAAAGACTCGGTACCTATCTCCAAGTTGTGATAGGGATATACCATTCTATCAAGAGAGTGTCCAGTTGATACTCATGCAGTTGTCTCCTTGGTTTTGACCTTATTCCTATTGCAATGTGATTCATCTATAGTTCTTCATCGACAGATTCTGCAGTTACTCATGAGTTGACAATTTTAGCTCAGTCACTATTTATGTTGGCATCTTCTACAATGGTACTTGATTCTTTCTATCAATGTTTGTCATAGTTTGGCATTATTTTGGAGCAACATTTGGAGGACTCGTCATCTTTTTCGTCCATGCTCTACATCAGTCTTCACACTGTTATACATTGTCTTTGTCTTCAGTCAAGACTAGGACTTCTAACATTATGACATTTGAGCAAAGACTCACCATTGAGGGGGGGCTACATGGTCTCTCTTCATCTTCTCTCTTATAGGGGGATCTTTTTCCTCATATGGGTTTTTGGCCTTCCCATTCTTCATTGAGAGCATTTTGTATTTCATCTCTCTTTTGGGGAGGAGTTTTGTCCCGCTAGGTTTTCTCCTTTTCTCTATTTGCGAGGGATTGCATTGCATTTGTAGATGGGTACCTCATCATGCCTAGTAGTTAGGACTGACCTTTGCATATGTGCATGAGTTTTTTTCTCCCTAAGTTGCACTTAAGGGCTGGGGAGCAGGTAGGGCGGGTGTTGGTGTGAATAAATTGTCATGTGTTGATTTTATCTTTTCCTAGGTAGTTATGATAAGTTGTCTCATATCATAAGATTAAGACACTTGTCATAATCTTATGACATCTTATGTCTCACCTTGGCTATATAACCAAGGTGCTCTCACACATTGTATAACCAACTACATTGATTATTTTTGCATTCATTGATAGGAATACACTTTATTCTTGTCATATTGATCTTCTAAGTATTTTGTGCTTTCCATGGGCCTTTAGATCTTAGGTGGCTATCTCCATTGCCTAATCTTACAATTGGATCAACCACTAAAAAGGTGGAACACTTTCTTAAATTTGATGCATTTCTTCCTTAATAGAGATTCAACATGTTCTTGCTAATTTCTATAAGCCTTGAATTGAATGACCTTGCTCTTGTTAGGTTATTTTTTCCTTGTCATTTGTTGTTGTAGAAATTCAAAATAACTTGGTTGATATCATGTGTTTGATCCTGATTGACTAACTTTGATTCTTCCTTGATCACTTCTTTACTAACCAATTAATTGAATAATCTTTATTTAATTAATTCATCAAATTCTCTATTTGATTAAATAAATCAACCTTCTTTAATTAAATCCTAATGTTCTCTCTTTGATTAAATAAATCAACTTTATTTAATTAAATCCTAATGTTCTTCATTTAATTGAATAAATCAAATTTATTTAATTAAATTAGTAATCTTCCAATATCCTCTCATTTGATTTAAATAAATTCAAACATTTAAATTAAATGTCACAATCAACTAAGTTCAATCTAAGTTAATTAATCCCAAGATTAATTAGCTCCTAACACTAATCCTCCATTCCTCTAGCTTTTGCAAGTTGCACATGTAAATCAATTTATTTGATTTATTAATTCCTATATTTTCATTCAAATGTGGCATATTCTTGGAATATTCCACTTATTTGAATTCTCCCTCCCAAAGGACTTTTGTCCTCCAACTTGGAATTAAAGGCTCTTACATGTCCTCTCCTCAAGCCAACTTGGCATTAATTCCTCTTACATGCCTACTTACACAAGTCACCTCTTCAAATTCAAATTTTACCTACATGCATTTAACATGCACATTGTTCAAAATGTGCTCCACTCTCCTTCATTAGCATGTTGACAAGTGGCACAATGCCATTGGTCCCTTCTTTAATCCCAGATTCATCCAATTCTTCAATCCTCCATCCTTCTCCATTATAAATAGAGATTGTCTCTATTGATTTGGTATCCACAATCCATGTAATATCATTATCCACAAATTCATCCACAATCCATGTAAGATCATTATGCTCATTTGAATCCACAATCATCCATGTTAGCATAAGAGTTCATCATTCATAGCAAGGTTACCAACATTTTGAATCAAGGAGCACACCATCATCATCAACCTTATCAAGGAATTGGGAAAAGGCTTCTTTCCACATCAAAGAAGCGCCAATTCCCCCATGGGATGCTGGTTTGAGCATTTTGAATAAGATTTCATTAGCTTTCATTCGATATTTTATCTTGTTTTCTTGTTCATTGTGTTTAAATGAATTTCACGGGGAATGTTTTGTTTAGACTTGTTATTGACTAATGTTTGATTGTTTGTTCATGTTAGAGCAAGTCTAGACCAAGCATTCACAGTTGTCTTCTATTCATAATGTTGCTTGAATAACATTTCAAAAGGGCTCCATCTACCAACCTTGATGATCTCAGTCTTCACGTAATGATCTTCATCTCCTCATTCTACTATGAGGGCTATCATCAACCAAGGGAAAGCTTTCATACTTCACTTTGGTATAACTCTAGCTTGGACAACCTACAAGACCTATTAGATGAAAAACTAGTTCGAGACAAAATCATGTTGTAACTTGACAAGATATTTAGTTAACATTCATAACATGGCATACATTGTTTGAGTCTACACATCCTACTACAGGAAATTTTTCATAAAGGCTCTAACATGAGTATCAACAAATTTCATGCCTCTTACCACCTCCAAATCATGCTCTCCTTGTTTGTCTTCCTATTCCAATGCAACATCAAGAAGATTAGTAGAAAAATTCTTAGACACACCTCAAAAGCTAACTAATTTTTTAATGCGTGAATCGATCTATTTTATGACTATCAAATATAAGAAAAATACTCATCCCAAGTTATTAGACCTACTGTTATAGCCTCTAATGAGTTGTACCAAATTCCTATTAACCACTTTTATTTGTCTAGCAATTTGTGGATGGAAACTTGTAGCCTTTTGGATGCTTATATCCATTTTATCCTACAATATAACCCAAAAGTTTCCTACAAATCTAGAGTCTATCTAAAACAATTGATTTCAATAGCCCAAGTGCACCCAAGCATTTGCAAAAAACAATTTATCTACCTCTTTACCTATAACGAACTTCTTGCATGAAATTATAATGCCCATCTTGCTAAATTTGTCCTCTGAAAAGATACTCCCAACTCCAAACCATGCCTACTCAATAGTACACCTATAAAATAAATATAGGCACTTTCCTATGGTCTTGTGAGCACCTAAAGAGCCATATGTATTCCTTCTTCCCTTGTTTCAGAATTGTTAGTGAAACAAAGTTTACAATATGTAATAAATCTAATAACTTTTCTTATGATCTAATGTCCTACCAAGTACAAAGTGGCTTTTAACTTTGGAGGTATGTATTTCCCTCATCAATTAGAGTCTTTACTCTCTCAATACAAATAGTTTGTTCAACTTGTAGGGCAGCCATCCTTAAGGTAGATATCTTATTCACCCTCAGCAACTTATTTGGTTTCAAATTGCTTGAGTTTCTCCCTAAATTTTGAATCACAAGTACATTCCTCCCCATAGCCCTCTTTGGTAAAGGCTCAAGCTAAGCAACCATGGAAGAGGTTGAAATTGGCCATCACATCATTAACTAAGATAGCATATCTTCCACCATGTTTGTGCTCCTATTTTTGTAATTGATCACCAAATGGAATTTATGCCAAAATTGATCACATGTAGTGACTTTGCCTGTTGCAACTTATTTTGTCCTTTCAAATATTATTTTAGGGTTTAGAGTCCAATTTGTAATGTTTTTCCTATGTACCATAGAGATGCATCTACTACTTATTTTGACCTATCCTCTATAGGGGATATTTTAAGGACATATGAATTGGAAACATCCCTTTGTCAATTTTGGATAGTTAAAGACCTTAGGTTTCTAGTAAAAAGATGAAGATTTCTACTCATTTTTTTAAAGTGCTAGGTTCATTTTTAAAAATTATTGTTTTATGGGGATGGTCAAGGGACATCACATAGCCTGAGGACATCCCCTAGGCATCCCCACATCCTCAAAATGTTCCAAAAACAAGGACACCCCAAAAAATGCTAGGGATGCATTCTCACGTTTCCCTGACTTCTACTTTTGTATTCCTAGCCCTCTAAATTTGGAGAGGATACAAACCTTATCCCAAGCAACTGTAGAGCCTAAGCTAATGTATTGAAACTTGGTAGAAGCTACTCAATTCAAAGGTTTAACTGGTTGAACAATCCACTTTACATTTCTTAAGACCACATTAAATTGTCAACCCAAGGCTTGTAAGCTTATGATGGTGCAGCATTATATATGCCTTCATGAACTCAAAGCTACCTAAACTACCTTACTTAAGTTATTCTACTTGCTAGAAATTCACAAAACTGCAAAATAGTAAAAGCATAAACCAAAACTAGTTGCTATGGGTACCTACAACTTGGACTGTAACTGAACTGTTCCTAATAAAATAATACTATACCAACTGAAAACTTAATAAAAACTAATGACTCAGCTAAACTATCCTTCGAAGTGTCAATGGTTAAGCATTACATGCATATTCACAAGCATTCATTCACAATAGCAAGAGATGACATTCTAATTAACTTGCATATGATTCATAAAACAATGATAACTTAATAACAACTAATGAAACAGAAATAAATAGCTGGAATTTTGAAGTGAAGAACAATACCTTGAGTGGCCAACTCAAGTAACTGTTCCCACTTTAACTGAACTCAAATCTAACTAATAGATCATACGCATCCCATAAGATTAACTCCATTAATTGTATGCCATAAAAGATTACAAAAGATCTTCCCACAAATTGGACTCAATCATTCGGAATATTTTTCATGTCTTGAAACTATAAGTAACTAATAACATAAAACTCAAAAACCAATTAATTATCATACGGATTCAACCAACAACTATATACAAGCTTGAGGGAATCTTTATTGAAAGCAACAACTTAACCAAAATCATTTACTCCAATCCTAGATAATAGAGCATAGAATTAAGACTTCAATTATTCAACCTATAACGGAAAAGGAAAGAGAATCCTATCAGAACTAGAACTCTATCAAAACATAATTATATGTAAACATACAACCACTTGTCAAAATTCCATAAGTGAAGGAGACCTCTTCTTCAACATTTATTAAACTGATTATTATAACGCACGTCCAACCTTCATTGTGTGTCTTTGATCAACAATCGCCATGTTCAAATTAACATTAAGCTTCCCCTATTTCGGTGTCCAGTCATTCCTTTTGCTACAGGTTCATCCCGCAACTGTTGTGACATGGTTCCTCTTTAGCTGCAAACAAGTTAATTCCACAAAACATGTACACAAGGATAACTATCACAATTAACTCATAGCATTCCATCAACATTCCATACATATATTCATATAAACTATATAATATTGATATATTATAACCATAATTTCATCATCATATTTAAGGTTTAAGTCTGCATAATTGATATAAAAGGATAATATAATGTAGGAGTTTTGTCTCGAGAATATATCTAAAAGTATCTTGAAAAATGTATAAAAAAAACAAAAAATAAGCCATTATCTGGACCTATCATCTCCCCCCAACTAGCCTTTTGCTTGTCCTCAAGCAAAACACTAGGGATCTTGATTGTACTGTAGAGTGTTTTTTCTCAGGTCCATAACTGTGCTAACCCCCTAAATCTATCTCAAATAAAAACCTTGATATTCTCAAAGTTGCCTCATCCTGATAGTTCCTACTCTCTCACATTCATCACCCTTCTGCCTAGTCCAATGTGGGGTCAAATAAAGGAGAATAGGTGGAAGAAAAGTAAGTGGCATCTAATGAACTCCCTTGATATCGATTTCCATGTAATTGTGTGCCCTTTGAAGCATAGCAATGAAGTTATGCATGGAATGTGGCTCTTTCTTATGTAATTCAGGTGTTAGACTGTTCCATCTAATTTGCACATACTTATAACATTGTTGTCCTACACCCACAACTAACATTTTCATTCTATCATAGTATGCCTCCCTGAGCTTCATGATTTTCTTACCTAGTCTCTTATGTGTAAGAAGTTTCAGCCATTCATCAATGATTGCATCTAGATCCTTAGCCTCTCTTCTAATTGGGAGTGTAATGGATTTTTCTTTCTCTTCATACTCTTCCACAATCTCACCTCTAAGTTGTTCATTCCTATAGTAAGAGGAAAGTGCCCTGATCTGAAGATCCCCCACAAAGATTAAAGGGTTCCATTCTGTCTCATCAGATATTACATAGTTGTGCAAATAAAACTCACACAACTAATCCTATTCTTTGGGTGTGGAAGCAGCAAAAATTTCAAGAAACTCAAAAGTTTGACTCATACTAATTGAATGCTTGCTAACTAACCTACTGAACTAAAAGCATAAAAACCTTTCTTGTAAAAATAGTGCATAAGTTCTTGATGGAGGCCTACACCTAAATATTTTTGTAGCCTTATCTACTATCTCCTCCAACTAAACTGTTGTTTTATTCAGTTCCATATCTTTCTTCTCAAATTCCTATTCATATTTTTCCTTTTACTTTTTCCACTTCTCCTTTTCCTGTGCAAACTTATCAATTACCTTCCACAATTGGTAGCCAAGTGAGTAGGTTGTATGATAATCAGGAGTTTCGAAAGGAGGGGGTTTCTCATCTAGCACTACTAGCTCTTTGTCCCCTATCTTAGTAACAACCAACTATGCCAACACGTCTAGTTTAGTGCCATGACCATATAGCTGTAGTTTCTCCTCCAGCTCCTACATTTTTGCTTATATTTCTATATCCTTCTACTCATAATTCTACACCAATTCCTCCCAGTGTTTAATTTTTTCCAATGCCTCTTGGAGTTCTTTTCTTGCATCCCTATCTTAAATGTAAACTTCCTATGCATTTTCAAACTGCTCACTACTTTCTTCATAATCTCCAAGAATGGGGAAGGTTTCTGTCTGGAATTTCTTGGCATTAAATATATCGTATAATTCAGAATCAGAAGTTGTCACTACATACCTTCTCTTTTCGCTAGTATATTCTTACTACCTGGAACATTCTCTTCTCATTCAGAGTTAGTTTCTACAATCATAACATTTTCCTGAGGTTTTTCTTTACCCATCTTGTCTAGGTGTGAGTACTTCTTCCTCAATATTTATCTTTTCCTTTTAACACTCTTTTTCTTTTTACGAACATCCTCTTTTTTCTGCTTTTGGGTATCCATCTTTTTCTTTGAAATATCTTCTTTTGGTTTAGAGGGTATAGAGGAGGTAGATACATTGCCTCTCTGGCTCTTAGATTTTTATGACTTAGAAGAAGGTAATTCCTCAATTATGGGCGGCCCAAACTATGGTTCTTCAGGTTCATCATGCTCACCTTGGCTACAAGTAGGAAACCACAGGTGAAACATGAGGGTTTTCCTCTTCAGGCTCATTTTGGGGCTCATTCTAGATTTCGGTATTCTCAGGTACTACGGGTGCATCCAACAAACTATTAATGTCTACGCATTCCCTAAAATCTTCCCACTTCACTTGTGGGTATTGGATCCTTAAACTCCTTTTTATCAATAAGGTAACTAAGCAATGATGAGAAAGGGAAGGATCATCTATTTTATTTGGTATTTTGAAGTCATTTGTTTTGACAAGTTGTAAAGAAAATTTGGTACATTCACTACCCTATTGTGCCTAAGATGACTCAATAATTTGAAATGGACTGTGTACAAAAGATTTTGCCTACCATCATAGGTAATGTATCCAATAATGTAAGAGGTGCATCTTGCCCACAACCAATGGAGAGAAAGTCTCTCCGTACCTTGCAATGAGGAATCTAACTCTTCACCTTGTATGCAGAATTCTTCCGGAGCTACAACTGCATCGGCTCAAGCTGGAAATTTTGTCCTTGTTCTTGGCAGTCCTATGACTTGTGCAATGACGATTTCTAATCCATCAACTGACAATCCCTTTACCATCGCCTCATCATATCGAAGAGTTTATGCAAACCTTCTTGCTAAGTCATCACTAAACTCAGTTAATTTCTAGTCAAGCCAACTGACGCTTGTAAAGATGGGTAGGACTGTTGCATCCTCCAAAATTTGTTGGTGAGCCAGTGGCTCTCTTCTTATAACATCTCCCATCCTTGATTACTTCTCTGCTCAATGTACTAAATTCAACTCTGAAAATTCAATTCAATCTTTCCTACCACCTTCAAACTTCTTTACAACATCAAAACCTTTGTTTCCTCATATATCCTTACTACTATACCATAGCAACTGCAAGTTCCCTTCTAAGTTCAACTCTAGTTTTAAACTACACTAAAATTCTCAGAGGTTCTCAAGGTTTCAAATTTAGCAATTTTAAAAGTGGCAGCAAAAATAAAACACCTAAGGGTTTTGCATGTCATGATATTCATTAAATTTGATTTGGTTGGAAATTTTGAAAGGACTAGCGAAAAGACCGAGTGAGGTGTACCCTCCCCCCAACTTAATTGAAGTGACCTCACTTCATGTTTATGATTTGGAGGTGGCTTAAATTCGAAATGATGATAATTACTAATATAATATTTTGCATGCATGGAATAATATGAAAAAGTGCATGAAAGTTTAAAGAAAACTAGAATAATCAGTTTAGTGTACCTAAAGTTCTGCCTTGGAAAAATAACCATCAATCGCACATGGAAACTGAAAAGAATATATTTGTTCATTGATTTGATTTAACAGGGATTAACTCCAAGGTAATGAATAGTGGGTGGCGAGTGGATATGATGGGACGGGGATGATGGGTATGAGCTAGCTATTTGACAATTGAAGTATTGGTAATGAAAACGGGCAGTAAAAGAATTGTCACGTTCTTTTGCATGAAATGATGGATAGGATATGTGAATGTATTTGAAATGAATGTTCATGAACTTGTAGTAAATATGGCACCAAGTGAGTTGAATATTCCTTTCGGTTGTCAGACATTGCTACAGGCACCTACAATGTCAAGACCCATTCTAAACGTTGATAGTATGAGGCTATAGGTCCCTACGACATCAAGATCCTTTGTAAATATTGATAACAGGTCCCTCTGAAAATAATGTGAACATTATTATAACATGCAGTGTTTGCTTGTGAGAAAAAAACATGAAAAGTTAATGCCAAGGGAGCTCAAGGATTGAGTTGTGTAGCTCAATCTTTGTGCCACTAGAAGTACTGGGTATGTCAAGTATTATTGAATCATCACTTTATGTGTCTGATTTTGTGTTGGGTTCACTGCGAACACCATATTGTTGAAACAATGAAAATATGAAATTGTCCTTTTGTAATGACTTCTTGTAGAGTTTCAACTTGTGACCATTCACTAGAAGCAAAAATTTAACTGCATCGATGGCCTGTAATTGTACTGCCCCATTAGGGTAAACTTTAATAATCCCATAGGGGCCCAGCCATCTGGACTGAAATTTTCAATATAGCATGAATCATATAGCATGGCACAATCCCCCACAATGAACTCCTTTGTTTTAATGTATTGATCATGCCACTTCATCCTCTATTGTTGTACAACCTTTGTATGATGTATTGCTTCCATTTTGATCTCATCCAACCCATTTAAAGAATACAGTCTGTTAAATCTATTCCCAACTCTATTGTTGCCCTCAATGTTTTAAATTCAAATTCAATAGGAAGGATTGTTGTCTTCCGATAGACTAGCTCATAAGGGGTGAATCCAGTGGTGGTTTTCCATGTAGTTTTGTATGCCCAGACTGCTTCAGGTAACCTTGAAACCCAATCTTTCCTATGTAGTTGCATTGTCTTGGTGAGAATACTTGCAATCTCCCTATTAGTAACTTCCACCTGACCATTAGCTTGTGGGTGGTAGGGTGTTGATTTCTTGTGTCCAATTTGGAATTCCTCAACCAACTTGGCAATTAGATCAGATGTAAATTGGGGTCCTTGACCAATGACTATTTCTCTAGGTACTCCATACCTAGTAAAAATATCTTCATATAAGAAATTAGCCATATTACCATCTCTAGAAAATTGTAAGGCCTTGACTTCCACCCATTTTGTCAAGTAGTCAGTGCAAACAAGGATATATTCCTTGTTGTTAGATGTAGGGGAGATTGGCCCAATGAAGTCTAAACCCCATTTGTCAAAAGGTTCCAATGTCAATAAGGTTGTAAAGGCATCTCATCGCTCTTGGTTGGCCTTCCCATCCTTGACACCTATCACAATTTTGTGTATATTTGACATCTTTATGCAAAGTAGGCCAATAATAGCTAGTTGTGAGGATCTTAAAGGTTGTTCTCTTTGCTATAAAATGACCTCCACATGGCTCATCATGGCATTCCTTCATGATGACAAAGATCTCATCTTCCCTGATACATAGATTCTCATGATGTTATCAGACCCAATATTAAACAAGTAACCAGATACCCTGGAGCATGGAAAACATTTGTGAACTAGTTGTCTTTTCTCCCTTGGTGAAAAATGTAGTGAAATCTATCATGTGACCAAATAATTAGCAATATTTGCATACCAAGGTAGTTGTACTTGTAAAGCAAACAAGTTTTCATTTGGGAATGAATCATCCACCACACCCTCAGTTGATTGTGTTGGCAATCTTGATGGGAAATCTGCCACCACATTTGCTTTGCCAGGTTTATCTACTATGGTGATGTCAAATTCTTGTAACAGAAGTAGCCATCTTACCAATCTGCCTCCAACTATTGCCTTGTTCATCAAATACCTGATTGTTGTGTGATTTGTATGAACAAAGATAGAATAGCCAGTAATATAGTGCCTAAATTTATTAATAGTAAAGACTACGGCAAGCATCTCTTTTTCTATTACAATATAGTTTAACTATGCCCCTTGAAGATTCTTGCTAATATAATAAATTGCATACTCTTTGTTGCCATCCTTCTGGACCTCTCAACACTGATGCTTGAGTCAGAGCTTTCTTCAGTTCTTCAAATGAGTGTTGACACTCGGAGGTCCATTCAAATTCAATGTCCTTAGAAAAATAAATAATGGTGCAAAAATCTTTGATAAATCGCCTGTAGTAGCCTACATGACCAAGGAAGCTCCTGATGTCTTTGTTTTTGAGGAACAGGTAGAGTAGATATTATTTATGTTTTGTGTGGATCAAATTGAATTCCATCACTAGATATAAAGTGTCCCAATACAATTCCCTGTCATCATCATGAAACACTTTCGCACCTTTTTAACACTTTTTTTCAGATTATTGAGAACTTCCTCATAACTTTCACCATAATTAGTGAAGTCATCCATGTACATCTCCATGCATTCATGTACATAATCAAAAAATATGTTGAGTACCTCTCTTTGAAAGGTAGTTGGAGCATTGTATAAACCAAAGGGCAGAACAGAATAAGCATAAGTCCCCCAAGGACATGTGAATGTAGTCTAGTCCTAATCCTCTAGAGCAATTTTGATTTGGTTAAAACCACTGAAGCCATCAAGAAAAGAAAAGTATTTCTTCCCAACTAGAGAATAAAGTACTTGATCTATGAAGAGCTGAAGAAAGTGGTATTTCCTGGTGGTTGTATTCAATTCCATGTAGTCTACACAAACTCTCTATTTCCCACCTTTCTTGGAAACAATTACCAAAGGTGAGACCCATTCACTATCTAATATTGGATACAAAAAACCTACATCAAGGAGCTTTGATAGCTTAGCTTTCACTATCTCCCTGAGGACAAGATTCATACATCTCTATGGTTGTCGAATGGGTCTATAGCCATCATTAATATAAGTCATGAGCATACATAGATCAGGATCTATGTCTATCATATCATGCTAATCCCATGCATATGTGGTTGAGTGTGTTTGTAGCACTAATTGCAAAGAATTCTATTGTTCCTTTGTTAAGGCATTATTGGTATTTGACTTCCTTCCTGGCATGATTTCCAAATCCTTTGATGACTCTTGAACTGACGATAGATCAAGGCTTGGTATGATGGGTAGACATTGTCAAGGTAGTCCTATTGCCATGAACTCCTACCACAGTCATTTTGGATTATGTGAGCAATGAGTTCATCTTCATACAGGTCATCCAATAAGAGGTTGTGCTATATAGTCACTAGTGTCTGCAGTGAATAGTTATCCTCATCTAAAATGGGCCAAATGGTTTGCTCAAGGTCTGCATATGATTGGGTTGGTGAATAAAGAACCAAGTTCTTTGTAACTGTCTCATTGGATATTATAATTTTACCAGACCTGCAGCCTATAAATGCATCGATTGTAGCTAACCAAGACTTGCTTAGGATGAGTGGGTAACCTTCTAAATTGACTTTGGGTTGTAGCACTATGAAGTTCGCAGGGTATTCCCAAGAATCCAATGCAATGATTAGGTCTTCAATAATCCCCTTAGGATTGATCGTGGACCTATCAACTAACTACAAAACAATTTGTGTGAGCCTGAGGTTGACCAACTGAAGCAACTGCATTATTTCTTGTCATGACATTGATTGTTGCGCCCAAGTCTATCAAAGTATTTTTAATGAGGGTTCCATTAATCTAGCGTCCACAACTGGACTACCAAGATCTGTATACTTAGGGACGATAATGTTCCCTAACATGATATCTGTGAGATTTCCCAAGACATGGAATGTCTGCAGATCTTTTCTTTTCCTACCTAGTTTTTTAAGACATAGATCCCTTACAATTTTAGTGTACATAGGGATGTCTTTGATAGCTTAGATAAGTGGAATCTTGATGCTCACATCTTTCAATTGTCCTAAAAGATCTATCTCAGCCTGTGTGGGATGTTTTGTATAGCTAGACATTCAAGAAAAGGTGGCTTAGGACTTGAGGTAGTTTGATGTACCTGATTTGACTCAAGTTCCAAAGATGGTTTGTCTGAAGCCTAAACTACAAGTTCCTCATCCTCCATTTCTATAATTTGGGGGGACAAAAGTCCAGCAATTTGTTTCCCTGATCTGAGGTGGACATCACTCACCTCTACCCCATAAGTGGGGTATTGCATAGCTTCTTTAGTATAAGCCTGCTAGACAGGGTTAAGTACAGGTTGTGCAAGCCTTTGTTGATGCTTGGGTGGTTGGGATGTAGGATTTGATGGAGGCATTAAAGCTTGTTATTGTGGTGGAGGGAGGATTGACTGTTGGTAGTTCATATTTTGTTATTGCCATTGTTGGCCTTTCTACCACTAAGGCTGCCACTAATTCTATTGGGTTGGCAATTGTGGATTATAATTGGGACCCTAAAAATTTTGCTATGGCCAAGGGTTTGGTTGTTGGTTCCAATTTGGTTGAGCTTGTAGCCATTGTTAAGGGTTTTTCCACTAATTTTGGTTTGCTTGTCAAGATTGAGAGTTCCAAGCATAAAAATTTTGATTCCCAATAGGAAATGATGAGTTAAAGCTAAGGGGGTCTTGTGGCATACCTTGTCTTTGCTGCCATGGCCTCCTTTGTGCTATATAAAAGAGTTTCCCATCATCTCCTTCAATTGGCTAAAAATTAGGCTACTCAACTTTATCTTGCTAGATACTGGCCACTCTTTTGCATTTACAATTAGTTTTTCTTTGCCTGCAACTTGAACAATATTCAATGAGCATAGTTTGAGCTTCCTCTTGCTTTTTCTTAATGTGGAGAGTATCCAACTGAATTGCCAAATGACTGATAATATCCTCCATGTTGGATAACAGATTGCTTAGTTCTATTTTGGAAACCCTTGCAGATGATTTACCAATAAATAATGTTTTATCTCCTCTTGGCCTTTTAGTAAAGGTCTTGGAGTAATTCCTACAAACCTTAAAAAATTCTAAAAAATGATATATGATAAATATCTCCCTTGCCAATGAGGTTCAAGGCATCCATG
Source organism: Sequoia sempervirens (assembly GCA_007258455.2). Classification (NCBI taxonomy): domain Eukaryota; kingdom Viridiplantae; phylum Streptophyta; class Pinopsida; order Cupressales; family Cupressaceae; genus Sequoia; species Sequoia sempervirens. The sequence goes on from VDFB02105785.1 coordinate 355,662,272, forward strand.
TAGTCATCATTGACTCCTCTCAAAAAGACTAACTTGAGAGACTCTTCTGACAACTTATTTTGTGGGTTTTTCTTCAAAGAAAACTGAAATCTCTCCACATAATCCTCTAAGGGCTCATCATCCTTTTGTGTCATTCTAAAAATATCATATTTTCTCTTGTCAAGTCCTCTACAATAGTCCTGATACTTCTCTAAAAACAGTGTTTTCATTGTGTCCCAATCAGGAACAACTTCCTTACCTAACCTTATGAACCATCTCAAAGTTGCATCCTTTAGGGTGGCAGGGAAAAGCTTTAGCCTATGTGCATCAAAGATATAATCATAACTTCTGCATAGGATATCAAATTCAAAGAGGAATTTATCTAGGTCCTCAGTAATTAACCCATAAAAGACTGGTAATGTTGAAGGAGCAATTTTCTTCAGCACAATAGCCCTTTGTTGGTCAGTGATGGGGAACTCAAATGTTGGTTGTTCAACATTATCATCTGTTGCATCACCCATGGTGCGGTATGTTCCTTCTGTATGTGTACTAGATGTTGGTGAAAAGGAAATTTATTCTTCAATAGTACCTCACTCTGTGTACTATGGTCACCAATCTCTGCTATAGCTTCCTGGCATGTGGAGGGAAGGAACCTACCCAAGGAATCTCTCTGCCTTTGCATACATGAAATGCGGCATTTGATTCAACGGTCCTGCACAATGTTAGTATATCTCTAGTGTCAAAAAATATATATATCTAACAATCCTAATGCTGAAAAGAAAAGTTAACTATGAAAACTGTAAAAACAGGTCTATGAAGATAGCACCATCCTAGGCAACAGCACCAAAAATAGAGTCTAAGCTAATGTATTGCATACTTGGTAGAAGCTACTCAATTCAAAAGTTTAACTAGCTGAATAGTCCACTTTACATTGCTTAAGACCACATTATTGTAAGTTTTTGATGGTGCAACATTATATATGCCTTCATGGACTCAAAGCTACCTAAAGTACCTTACTTAAGTTATTCTACTTGGTGGGAATTCAAAAAACTACAAAATAGTAAAAGCATAAACCAGAACTAGTTGTTATAAGTACTTACAACTTAGACTGTAATTGAATTGTTGCTAATAAAATAATATTGTACCAACTAAAAACTTAATAAAAGCTAATGACTCAACTAAACTATCCTCCTGAGTGCTACTGGTTAACCATTACATGCATATTCACAAGCATTCATTCACAATAGCAAGAGATGAAATTTTAATTAACTTGCATATGATTCATAAAACAATGATAACTTAATAATAGCTAATGAAACATAAATAAATAACTGGAATTTTGTAGTGAAGAACAATACCTTGAGTGGCCTACTCAACTAACTGTTCTCACTTTAACTGAACTCAAATCTAACTAATCGTTTCTACACATCCCATAAGATTAACTCCATTCATTGCATATCATAAAAGATTACAAAAGATCTTCCCACATATTGGACTCAATCATTCGGAATATTTTTCATGTCTTGAAACTGAAAGTAATTGATAACATAAAACTGAAAAACCAACTATCATATGGATTCAACCAACATCTATATACAAGCTTGAGGGAATCTTTATTCAAAACAACCACTTAACCGAAATCATTGACTCCACTCCCACATAATAGAGTGTAGAATTAAGACTTGAATTATTCAACCTATAATTGAAAAGGAAAGAGAATCCTATCGAAACTAGAACTTTGTCAAAACAAAATTGTATGAAAACATACAACTTGTCAAAATTCCATAAGTGCAGGAGACCTCTTCTTCAAAGTTTATTAAATTGGTTATAATAACGCGCGTCCAACCTACATTAAGTGTCTTTGATCAACGATCGCCACATTCAACTTCCCTGAAGCTTCCCATATTTCGGTGTCCAATCATTCATTTTGCTACAGGTTCATCCCACAACTATTGCGCCATGGTTCCTCTTTAGCTGCAAACAAGTTAATTCCGCAAAACATGTACACAAGGATAACTATCACAATTAACTCATAGCATTCCATCAACATTTCATACATATATTCATATAAACCATATAATACTGATATATTATAACCATAATTCCATCATCATATTTAAGGTTTAAATCTGCATAATGGATATAAAAGGATAATATAATGTAAAATTTTTGTCTCGAGAATATATCTAAAAGTGTATCTTGAAACATGTATAAAAACAACAAAAAATAAGTCATTATCTATAGCTATCAGCAACCATCAAAATTTTGTGTCTTTCTTTTGAGCAAAACCATAAAAATTATTTTTTAATTTGATCAATATTGGCTACAATCTCTTTTGGAAATTTGAAAATGGGCATTAAATAAACTAGAAGATTCTAGAGAGTGCTCTTGAGCAATTTAGCCTTTCCCATTAGGATAAGTAAATATCCTTTCCAACAAATCTATCAATGAGGGGGTTCTAAATAATAGAACTCGTCCTTCTCAAGAAGATGGGCATGCCAAAGTACCATCTCTTAAATAAGCATAGATGTGTATAAACCATTCACACCAATTAATGGCATATCAAGAAATAACTTTAAATGAAGAATAATTTTGGGTATTAGTGGGAGAAACAAGAGTGTGAACAAAAAATAGAAATCCTTAGTGTAATCACCTAAAGATAAGAGAAGTCACACTAGTCATTGTGTCTACATGAAAACTATCTTTGTGAGATATAGTATCAATAGTATAAGATGAAAAATGATTAAGAATTGACATGAAAAAATCCCAATACAAGGAAAACTTATCCTCCTAAATGACTAACTATATATGGTCAAATGAATGAATAACAACTACATGTGCAACACGTAATCTAGCTATATTTGAAGATATTATTGGTACAAGGAAATTGAGAGGAAAGGAAAGAGGAATAATTTTCCAGAATGTGGTCTCGAAATGACACCCACTCCTAAACCAGTATGACAATGTGAGCCATCAAAATACATCCACCATGAGAATAGGGTAATATGAAAAGTCGTCAAGAGTAGGAAAAGAAAAAGGAGAATAACATCTACCAAGTGGTTTAACAAAAGCTTGTCCTTTTCTTCTTTTTTGACAAAGAAAATTTAAGTTGAATTAAATAAGTTGCATTACCCTCTTAGCAAGATGTACTGATAAATCAGTTTTAGACCTTAGATGTTTAAGAGGATCAAATTTAACCATTACATGAGTCTCAACATGGAGAAAATTATGATGAAGCTTTTGTGTAGCAAATACAAGAGCTAACCATTACTTTTCAAGAGTAGTATAACAAGGTTTGTAATCTATTAGTGTTTGATTGATGTAATAAACATGTTGCATACCATTGTCATCCAATTAAGCAACAAGAATAAGAGGACACCAAAAGATTGTAGGCATCAGTATAGGAGGATTAGCAAGATGTTCTTTTATATTATCAAAGGCATTTTGACACTCAACATTCCAAGGAAACTTTACATCCTTCTTAAGCAACTAAATGAAAGGAAGTTTATAATCAACTAATTAAGCAATAAAACAACAAATAACACAAATCCTACCTAAAGATTGTGGAGTTGAGAAATGTTGTGGGGTGGTGATGGGTTATGTCCTATTTCATGACTACATGTAGTGTTTGCCAACAATAATATCCTTTGTGTTGCTCATATTGTTCTAACAAGTCTTATTTTGTGTGTATGCCCACTGCAAGTCTTATATTTGTTTTATCCTTCACTTGCAATGATGATTGAATGGACTATTCTATTAGCCCCACTTACTTCATAAGCATCATGATGTCTTATCTTATGTTGTGGCACCCCCCAATGCCCTATTATGAGTCCCTATCACTTGTTCATACACTTAGTTGACGCCACAAATATTCTACATGTTGTTACCGCAAAGGTAAATTACTTTAATTACTCAGTTTTGTTATCACCTTGTAGTGGACTCATCTTTGTGCAGTAACCTCCTTGAGTCTAGAGTACAAACCTTTGTTGTTTAAATTATGTCTTATGTTGCAGCAACCCCTTTATACTTTTTTAGTGCTTGTGTGAGTGTTCAAGTGGTTTCAATTGTGGGTTCTACTAGTGTTGTGATAGTCATACTCTAGACGTTATAGTTTGCCACATTCTTATTTCCCTATTCCTACAATATGCTTGAGCAACGATGCAAGGTGTGCACAAGGGATTGTGATGAATTTGTCCCTCTTGATGGTTGTCTCTCTCCATGGTTGTGGTGTGCATCTTTCTTGCAAGGAAAGGTTGTGCCTATTGAGGCATTTATTTACTTTTTCAGTATGATCACCTACAGTATTCTCTTAGTAGGCAGTACTCTTATGGAAGTACTATGATCAATGTGTTTACTGATCTCTCTTAAAAATGGCCACATGTGATTTCTTGATCATATGTGTTTTTGCAACAAATCAATGTGCTCATGTGATGGCATGTTGGTGGTCTTCATTATGCCTTTAAGTTTTCATTATTCTTATGGCTCTCATATATCTACATCCTTATGTAGGCGCAAGTAGTTCTTTGCACATTGTTTGTCAATTGGTCTCCCTATCTCCACATGGACGACATAAATTCAAATGAGGTTCAAAAAGTTTACCCACCCCACCGAACATTGTTCATCTCACCTAACTGTTCTCGTCCTACTCTTCTTAGGTTGCCTTTGAAAATATGAAGTTTAAGACAAGCATCGCAATTGATTCACATGTCTTCTCAAGATCATCGGTGTTCATGTCCACCATGCAAATATATTACACCTAACTATTCAAATGTTTAACTAGAGCCATATGAATGTTCATTGTGGGCTCATTTATTTCAAATTCTCCTTCCTCTACTTAGTGGTTAATTTAATGTTGATTTGACTAGTGGATGAGTCTATGGTGGTTTCTCACATTGTCTCTTTGTTTCCATGTGTCACTGATCGTCCTAGTTCCTTTCCAAGCATGAGGGTGTCGCTTGAGCATGTACACAAGGCATATTTTGTAGGATCCCAGGCGAATATTGCCTCATAAGCATCGACATTTTGACAAGGTCCGTGTAAACATTGTGGTCACCTTGAAGATGATATGAGACAAATTTTGAATTTCTCTCCAAATCCTGATGATTGAATGCTATAAAATTATAGTTTCGAGATGAAAATGGGTTAGTTGTTGGCATGGTTACAAAACAAAGAAGCAAAAAGAGTGCATAGGCTAAGTATTTCACAATTAATGTACAAGTTTGGTTTTCACCTTTCATATGGTTCATTGCTATTGTATTCCATTGAGGAATGAATATAGCATGCAGTTGTTAACCATCTAAATATCTCCATGAGCATTTTGTATACTTTTGATGATCCTTTTATCATCTTAATCACATTTTCTGATTTGAATGTTGTGTTTGGTTTGTCAACGAAGAGGCTATAAAATTCCTTGCGAAAAAATTGTTAGGCACAACATTAATTTTGCATAAAAAGTATAATTTTTGTTGATAGATTATTAAGTTTCGTTCTTTTGGTTACTCTACAACATCTTCTACTTGCAATCTTGTGTGAAGAGCCTAGCTTATGGGTAAGGTTTTGATGTATAATTATCAAGTCATCTTCTATAAGCTATCAATTTATTGTTTACAATAATAATGCCCTTTGGTTGTAAGATCCTAACTCTATTGCTTACGTAGGATTGTCGCACAATCCACAATTTATTCAACCTACTATCATCCTACCATGTTTACAAAAAGCAACCAATATCAACCTTTACTAACCTTAGTACAAGTGGTTGGCTTACCACATCACATGACTTCATTTTCTTAGTACCACAAAGTGTTTTTATGTCCTTCAAATTGTAGAGGGGGACCAAACGCTCAAGACCCCAGGTCACGGGAGGGTCTAGAACGATCAACTGCCCTAATCTACCTAGTGCTAAGGATTGTTCAAGGTAAGTTTAATGCTCTAAGAGGGTGAAAGGGAAAGACAATTGATATGTCACTATCCTTTTGCAAACCCAAGAGATTTAGGGGATCAGGAGAGCAAATTCCCAAGCCAAAACTATGACCTTGGCAACTCTCTACCAAATGACCCCAACACAGAAGACGGATTACAACGCAACGCACTGGCATCCCAATCGAGCACTGGCGTCCGTGCGGGCAAAAAGTACGTAGGGCAACTAAGACTAGCAGGGAATTAACTATCTACTTGATAAAACATAGTAATAACAAAAAAGGAGGAAATAGCTAAACTATAGAAAGCAACAAGAAGAATACTATAACTTAGGAAATGAAAGTTGATGAGAATAAAGGTGGTAGAAATGCAACTCATGAGTCGTCCAACCTCCCGCAAGCTCCACACGAACACAATCACCTACACACAGCAAAACGGGGAGAATGTTGGGGTTGTTTTCGGGGTTTGCCGCAATCAAACCCCTGTTTCGATGTTCCCACCTCCATGAACAGCCAAAATAGCCACGATAGAAAGAAAATATGGTAAAGAAAGTACTACCAAGCTATGGTAACAACATTATGCTATGAAATCAAATGACAATGCTAAATGAAATGGATATCACCTCCCAAGCAAGTTGCCCTCAAGCACATGAAGGGAGATGTGAGCTCACAAGCTTGTGAGTGCCACCATTGCCGCAACAACATGAGTGAAATCTAGTAGATTATCGTCTTGGAGCTCCAACAATGGAGAAACTACTACGAAATGAAGTGTGTAGTAGCAAGTTTGTATCAAAAAACGTGTAGAAGTGTGTAGGAGTGTCAAGAAGTTGGATTAAATGAGAAGGATAGACATTTGAAGGTGCGAGGTCGATGAAGGGCACAGGGATGTTACGCTTCATCGCCAATGGAGAAGTGTAACACCTCTGCAAATTCCAAAGGTGAGAGTCATGTCAGGATGGCAGCGCACCGAGTAGACATTCGCACGTTGTGCTAACATCCCCGGCAAAAATTCCCCCACCCACACTACAAACAGCCGCCAAGTGGGTGGAAAGCAAATGGATGAAGTGGAAAAGCACTATTGAGTTTAATTTTTCTAAGGTGAAGGGTGTAAATGGGGAATTTGTGAGGGGTGCAAATTCACTCCATTACACAAATATCATTCACATGAGATTTGCATTGCTATCATTATCACATCCATGTATGAAGTGTGATAATGAATTGAAATCTTAAAGGATTATGAAGAAGGCATTTAGTCTTTACATGGTTAGTGGAGGTGTAAAATCATTGATTTTGATAAACTGGCATCTAGGTGCTTAGTAACAATCAAATATGTGTTTCTTATGCATTGGGTATGGTTCGTCTCAAGGTCAAATTTATTATTGTTTGTTCTTAGTATCTCAAGAGAGACAACTTAGTAAATACCCTCTTGGCCTAGCAAGCCCTAATCATAAGCCCTACATTTCACCTTTGTCAACACACCCCTAGCTTTACATGTGAGTGCTAATCCTTAGGATTTGCAGAAGTACATGTTTAAGCACCAATAAACTGGGATAGTTACCAAGGAATATAAATGTGGTTCATATCCTTCACACCTTTACACTCAACAAAAAATGTTTATAGCATTATCATTTTATTCGTGTAGTTGGCAGCCTATCAACTTAAACCAAAAAATTGGTGTCATTGCCAAGGAAACTAGAAGATTCATATCAGTTGGGTCTTGGTCTTGTGTTCATCAACAATTGTTCCAATTCCAAGTTCACCACATGTTGAAGTATTTTGTCTTCAAATTGAAAAGTGGCAACTCTATTGATTCAAACCCAATCAATAAGATTATAGCTAGAGAATTTGAAAATAAAAAGGGGACAATCAAGAGACTCTCGTGAGCAAGAAAAAAACACAACTCATGCAACAAAAAAGCAAGCAACATGGAAGGCAAAACTACTTGTAAGTCTTCTAGACCTTCTCTATAAGCACAAGTTAAGATATTTGGTAGGGATAGAGTATTTGTTAATCTAGGAGACCAACACTAATGCATATCAAATGAATCAATTGAAAAAATATGATTACAACTTAGAGGAACTCATAAACTGTAATGTCCCAAACTGGATAGTTTAATAATCTTGATAATAACCCAAAAATCATGCACAAATTCTAACATAATTTGATCACCAAGATTCCAAAATGGGCAAGGTGAGAGCATACAATGAAAGGATTAAAATAATATTGAATTATAACACTTGTTGGCTGCAAGTCACACAACTTACAATGGATGCAAATACAAATCTAGAAGAATAATATACTAATTATGGGGGAAAGCCTTCCAAAGTATATACAAACTCTATATCGGGAAATAATTGGAAAATTATACAAACTATATATCAGGAAATAATTGGAAACTAATTTTGGGGGCAAGCTTTCCAAAATAAATACAAATTCAAACTTAGATCTAGTGGAGGACCGCACAAATTAATATAATCAAATCAAATATTTCAATACTAGAAAAATGAAAATACTAGAGTTATACAATCAATATAATCTTAATATTAGCCAATAAATAGATCTAAAAGGTAGATAAATTACCAAACAATGCTACAGAAGCTACTAACAAAAATCCAATATTGAGTTTGCCCGCATACCCACTCAAAATAAATAGAACTTGATAATTAGCTGAAAATCCAATAAGGAGTAATCCTCTTGCAAGATGGTACATCAGCATAATCATATAGAACTGCAACTTGAAATGAAATGCTTAATCCTTAAAAAGGCTGCAATTCCCTTCAAGCTATTTTAGCAGCTGTTAAAGGACAAAAATAAGACTTTTCCAATAATAAGGCTGCTCGCTTATTTCATACAATAGCCATGTAAATACTTTTAACTCCTTTTTGGATGATTATGGCAAGTAGGAAATAAAGTTCACAAACTTTACAGGCTATGATCCATAAGATAAAATGGTACTGCATCAATCACAAGTGGTACAAGAGCCAAAGGAAATGACTTGGAAGATGCAAACTAATTAATACCTTTTTAAAGGAGTATGGCCACCTTTGCAAACTATTAAATAAATATAACTTCAATAATATATACAGCAGGCAGCAGCTTGGAATAAGTTATGTATGGAATAAACATTTCTGTACCAATTCAAAGTACACCAGCTAGAGGAAGAAATAAGTGAAGACAAATATATGATTCAATCTGCCTTTTTGTCTTGTGCTTCACCCAAATTAACTAATAGATTCTTCCTTTGAAGTGTACAACATCCATTTATATTTTCCAAAAGCTGTGATCTAGATTAGTAATAATACAGTAGCCTCTAATAATTAAAGAATCCTCAAAATATAGATTGGCAAACTTTATCAACGGTTGTAAATCAAAAGTTTAAATGGGTTGACTTAAACTAAAGAAAAATAATAAAATTAAATATTGGCAACTGAGCACCAATAAGATATTATGAAATCACCACAGGCAGATATAAAATAAAAATTCATAAACTCATTGGATTCTTCAACAACCTATAAAATCCTGTCAAATCTAAAATCTGGAAATCATCTTCAAAAGAAATTCTACAACCAGCACAAACTGCAATCTTTCAGCACAACAACAATCCCTACATGGAATTACTCCAAATCCAATGGATCGAAGGGTTTTCTTCCACCAACCCATACAAGAAATATAGACGATTTTCCTCCTCTCAATCTCTATGCCAAAAGGGTTTTCGTCCTTAGGCAAAAAAAGATGAACACAAATGCTCAATCTTCAAGAAAAGGGGTTTTGATAACAAGACAATAGATTATTCCTTTCTATGGGAAACTCCTTTTATAGATAATAAAAGAATATTATTTTTTTCCCTTTTCCCTCCACAACTTAATTTCAGAAGCGTCTAGAAAGGCCTTTTGATAAAACATCACTTTTGGCTCCTTTTCCTATCGACACTTTTGATAACAACTTGGAACCTTTTAATAATAAACATAAGTTGTCTTTCAATAAATATAACACAAAGTTACTATGACAACTTGAATTATTATTTTAAAATTATTTCCCTTACCCTTCCTTTCAGCCAACAAAAAAAATAAAATAAAAGGCTAAGGAACTCCTGAATATCAACCCCTAGAAAAGGGGATATGACATAGACACAATTATAATGTGCAAAGAAATGATGTCATTGGTAGTAGAGAAAGATCTCATGCTGCACATTTTGAGAATTTTGGAAGGTGTGATCTTTATATAAGAGCCCAAAATGTTGGCTCGCATCCTACTTCCCCTACTCCTTTAAATATAAATGAACTTGAGCATGATACCACATTCCATGTTGCTAGTGAACCTACACATTCAAAAAGTGGCCCTAGAGAAAGAAACATTGATCAAGGATTGAATTTGCTTGATCGCCTTAGCCAAAGGCATCAAGAAGTTCACAAATAGATAGGACCAACAAGAAGCTCAAATATAGCAAGCCAAGTTGTAGGCCCAAATAGTTAATCAACAAAATCAGAATCATGGTATTATGCGCTGCATCAGCTTGAGCCAAATCAACAACACAATCTATAGTTTAACAACCCTCCACATGTGAGACCTCTATTCAGTACACAAGCTAAGAGATTACCACTAGTAAAATAACCCATGGGAACAGAGCATACAGGAAATCAGATTTCTTTGGCACCCCCAATTACCCTAATGCTATTCCAAATGAAATCAGAGGAAAGATACTTAGATTTCAACGTAATAACATAGTTAAAAGAAAAGAACATCTAAGACAATTCATCAATATCACGAATGATTATGAGATAGATCACAAAGATATGATGAAGTTATTTGTGCAGTCTTTGAAAGAGAGTGCAAAAGAGTGGTAGAAGAGCCTTCTGGATAGCAATGTTGATTCATGGAGAAATTCATGAGTGTTTAAACTGTAATATGGGGAATAGGCTAGATCCAAAATTTGTCATCCATGAACTAAAAGCCATAAATAAAGGAGCAAATGAAGTGCTTGTGAATTTTATCAATAGATTCATTGTGGCAATGAGAGAAGTTCCACCCAGTTTGAGACCAAATGATACGATGTGTTTGGTTCTCCATTGCAATGTGTTTGATTTCAAACTGCATTATTGTCTCTGCAACAAGAATCCACAAACTTTGAGAGAGGCTTATGCCACCACAATAAACATTGAGAGTAATGCGAGAGCATCAGGGAAGCATATCAAGAGGTCTAATGTGAAGATCTCACAACCGAAGAAGAATGCTTCATGCAAGCCTCTTTCTGTTGATGACAAACTAAAAAACTTATGTGCACAATCAAAGATTTATTATACAAGGTAGCAAAGAATGAGAAGAACCTACCTTCTACCAATACTACAGCACATTTTAATGAGCGGCAGCACTTGCACAATGGAACTTACAACACAAATCAGTCCAAGATACCACTATAGAACAGCAAACATTTGATCCCTCAATAGGGAAACATCAACCAACAAGATAGAGAAATTCTTGACCCTCTAAGGAGAGATCATGTGAGCCTTTTGTTGTCTTAGACATGTTACTAGCCCAATGATCCTATGAATGTGTTGTTGCATTTGTGGTGGTTATCTAGAGAAATAATTCCCTAATGGGGATGGCAATCTTGAATAATATAAAGACAATGATGTCAACCAGTTTGATGTATTTAAGTATGAATGTGAAGATGGCAAAGATGAATATGTAGCTCACAATGTTGTCGATGAATTATTTCAATGTGTTATGCTAGCAGCCCAAAGAAATATGAGTTGCCCACCCATGGTTTTGAACATCTTAAGCAACTCATGCAGCAACAGTATAAAATAGCAAAGCCATCAAATTAAGATATCGAAGCTCTTACTGGTGTGGCAGCTATGCAAGTGCAAAGTGGATACCAACTAACAAACAGACAATGTTAGGAATGATGTTGGCATTGTTGTCAAGACAAATATACCTAGCACACATGCAGAAAACAGAAAGCAAAAACTAGACACTAAAAATAGGGGCAATGATACTACAAAGAAGGTGATAGAGAATAAGGTTCCTATGCGAGCATCTATGGTGCAAAAGATGTATGTGCCCAAGACACATACAGTTGTGGTACCATCAAGCAAGGCAAAGGATCTCAAGGTAAAGAATGCAAGTGTGAAGAAAAGTAAGGTTGAGAAAATATCGTAGAAAGAACAAAGTGGAGCCAAACAAGGAAGTATTGTTGTCAAAACTAAGGATGTCACTACTTGCAATCAAATTATACCCTGCATTCCTATCACAAGAGATCTTATAGTGCCACAAACCACTTATCTACGTATGTTCCCATTGATTTAGCTCATGTCATGAGCCAAATCAGTAATTCAAGCATTAGATTGAACCAAACAGGCAAGATACTGATTAAGCTAGTTAATAAAACAACCAAATGAGGGGTTGAAATGAGAATGACCAAAGGAAACACAACTTGTTCATCTAAAGGGTAAGTGAGACAAATGAACGTTAAATGAAAAATGTAAACCGGTCAACTGAAGGATAGTCATGAGGCCAATTGAGTGAGGTGCACTATAAAACTAATCGAGTGAGGGGCAAATGTGAAATATGAGACCAATAAAACAAAACCTACATAAGAATGACTAACGTTTAGGAACATTACATATGAACAAGTCAAATAGATGACTAGTGCAGAAGTAGAAATATATGGCAAAGAAAAAATAAAAATACACATTCATTATCTCACCTTTCATGATATAACTAGTCTAAATAAATCACATAATCAACCAACACCAATAGCCATGCAAATGACAGTCAAGCAAGACTAACAAGCAATCAACAAAGTGAAGTATAGACATGAGGCCACTTGAATGAGGCACTTCCTCTAGATCAACTAAGCCAAAACTATCAAATGATACCAACAAATAGGCAAGAGATAGACACTAACTGATGATTTGGATGTCAATAATTGACATTGATTGAGCAAGGTTGATAATAGACCAATCAAGCAATTAATTGTGTAACATCACTAATGGAACAATCAAGTGAGGGATGGATGCAAAACTAATGAAAAGAAGAGAGACATGAGATTGAACAAACAAGGACCTACACAAGAGTGATTTAATGAGCAAGTACCTAACACCAAACAAATGAGGACCTACAAGCAAGAGAGCAATCAAACACCAATAGTCAAGCATGGGAGGGGCAGCGATCAATGGACCCCCTCTATTTCCACAATTGTTTAAACCTACACACCATAACAAAACATACTCAGTCAAGTCTTTTAATATAATTTGCATATTAAGCTATCTAAGCCTACAAACACAATTATATAAATTATAGAAAATAATGACTTGAAAATAAAGTCAAAAATAACAAGTCACTCTAACTATTCACAATTTTTTCGTACCTCCTCAAATATTACAAATCACAAACCAAATAAAATTTGTCCAACCCATTGAATATCACTTCTTCTGATAACATAAAATTGACCCAATGTAATGTCAGAAGTTAATGTAATAAAAATTATTCAAACAATACATATGTTCTAAATTTTTACCTAAAGCTATTGATTAAAAACCTATCATTATATTATATTACTTTTTACATAGTAATTTACTCAACTATTCATAATTTCTTTGTACCTTACTCAAGATTGGTCACAAGGTGAATTAGTTCCTCAAACCAATCAATTGTTCCTTATTCTCAATATCACATTAAACCAACCCAATGTAATATAAGATGTTAATATAATCAAAAACATTATAAGAAAAAATATGTTAGAATGGGTACCTAACCAAGTGAGGTAGGAATGCGAGAATTGTCAAGCTAGGTACAATTGTGAGAACTATCAACTACAATACAATTCTAAGAAAAATCGAGTGAGATACAAACATAACGTTGATTAAGTGACATACAAATACGATACTAATCAAGATAGGTGCAAACACAATATCAATTGGACAAAGTATGAATGCTAAACCAAGCAAATGAAGCATGAATGTGAAATAGCTCAAGAAAGAAACATATGCAAGACCAATCAAGAGAGACTTACACAAGACTGATTGAGATAGAGACATATGTGAGATTGATCAAGCAAGGAACCTAGACAATATTGATCAGCTAATCGATATACATGCAACCAATCAAGAATGGTACCTATGCAAGACAAATCCAATGGTGGGCTTACATAATACAAATCCAACAAGGGACCTATGCATGCCTAATCAACTAAGGGACCCATGCCATGAAAAACAAACCAAGTGAACCAATGCAAGACCAATTAGGCCAATGACCAACATGAGATTGATCAAGCAAGGCTAACAATAGATCAATCCAATCCAACAAGCAACCGATTGATCCATGATAGCAACAAGTGCCTAATAGAACCAAGCCAGAGACCTATTTATTAGCCTAGATAATCAAGCTACCAAATGAAGGACTAATATGAGAATGACAATAGACCAATCAAGTGAGGTTGTTGGTAAATTAATAGAGCAAAATCACCAATTGAATACTCAAGCGAGTGAAAAATGAAAAACTAATCAAAAAATGAAGACATAAGATCAATCGAATGAGGACCTATGCATGACTGATGGAATGAGAACCTATGCAAAACCAATCAAACAAGAACCTATACAAGACAAACCAAACGAGCACCTACACGATATTGAACAAATGAAAACCTATAGGTAAGAGAGTGATAAGACACCAACAAACAAGGGAGGGGTAATAGCTATGAACACTAATCCACACCCTCTCTTTCAACACTTACACAAACCTACAAATCACAACAAAGTATAGTTCGGCAAATATTCTAATCTAATTCTCATATTACACTATATAACAAGACTACAATTACAATTAAATAAACTATAGAGAATAATCACTTGAAAATGGGGTGGTAGGCCTAGCTCGATTGGCTAAAGCATCCTGTTGCAGGCAAGAGGTCACGAGGTCTAGTCTCCTCGTTGTCCCCGTGGTACCGAAGGCCGTGTCGCACCAATGCCACTGGTCACATGAAAAAAGTTTACCAGGCGCACTACAGTTTATAGGGGGACGAATACCCGACCAATTCCTACAATCAAAAAAAAAAAACCACGTGAAAATAAAGTCAAAAATACCAATTCACTCAACTATTCACAATTTTTAATCACCCCATCTAAGATTGCAAGTCACAAGCTAAATAAAATTTATCCAACCAAGCTAATGTGACTCATTTTGATGATCAAATAGAATTTATCCAATGTAATGTAAGAAGATAGTATAACAAAACAACTTTTAAACAATAAGTATGTTCTATTTTGTACATAAAGCTACATATAAAGAATATAACATTATGTCAATAGTACATAAAAATTCACTCAACAATTCATAGTCCACATACCTTACCCAAGATTGCAGGTGCAAGCTAAATAAATTTCTAGGACCCACCAAATGTCACTTGTTTCATAAGCACATTAAACCAACCCACTATAACAGAAGAAGTCATTATAATCAAAAACATTAAAACAATAAGTATGTTATAATGAGTAGTTGATCAAGACTAATCGAGTTAGGTAGCAATACAAGAGTAGTTGATAGAGGTATGATAATGAGATTATCAAACAAGGTAGAAGGAAAAATTGTTTGTGTGAGGCATCAAAACAATACTATTCATGTGAGGTAAGAAAGCAATATTCATCATGCAAGGTATGAAAGCAATATTGATTGAGCTAAGTAGAATGTGATACCTACACAAGACTAACTTGAATAGAGATCTATATGAGATTGATTAAGGGACCTACACAACACCGATCAAGTGAGTGGCGTACATGGGATTGATTAATGTAATGTCCCCATTTTTAGCACTATGCTTCCCAGTGTTGTTAGCTTGTTTTCGGACACTCGTAGGCTAGTCAGAGGCAAAATCAGGGCTTCCTATTTTCTAGGAGGTTTCCTTCTGAGTTTTTAGGAGTTGCATGTGGGAGTTTGGCAGAAGAGTTTTGGTTCTTTCTAGGTTTTCATAGGGCTTCAGAATGGTATAACATGCATATTCATCAAATGACTTTTTCGGACTTACTATTTTTAGTAAGTTATGACGGTTGTCCAGATTATGCTCTAACGGAGTTTGGAGTCACTTACTATTTTTAGCAATATGCTATTTTTGGCAATGCTTTTTTTAGCGGCAATTCAACAGTTCAATATGCAGCGTCTATTTATGGCAGGGCAGAAGTTATAGTTTGGTCTCCAACATTCTTGGAGCCTGTTTTGGCAAGCTAATGACTGAAGTGATTTTATATTAAGCGTTTTTGGACACCAACACCTAGTGTGATGACTTTGAGTTGTTTTAATGTTGAGTTTCTAACTTGGACGCCACATTTGGAGATTTGTTTGATTTTTATAAAGTTAAAAATGCTTAAGTCATTTTAGACACCTACGTCAAGAAAGTCAAAATATGAATTAAAATGAGTATTTTAATCCTTTTCGGCGTCCCTTTTGGAGGGAAAAGGTGTTTTGAAATTTTGGGTTGAGAATGCTATTTATACAAGGCCTTGCTCTGTCATCTGATCAGCCATTGCTTATTGTAACAAAGTGCTACTGAAATTATTTCAGACCCCTTGCTTTGAGGAATGCATACCTCCTCGCTTATATCAGTTTCGTACTTAAGAGACAGTACCTAGCTGGTTTGAGACTGCTTCCTCATTCAAAGGTTGCAAACAGAGCTCATTTGGAGATGGATTCAAATGACATCTTCTAATTTTGGTTTGGTAACTTGTTATTTTCAGTATTTGATAATTTTGGTGTGTCCTCATTTTTGGAGTTGTTGGTTTGTGCTTGGCTGAAGCAAGTTTTGGTTCATAACTCTCTGAGGGATTTTGCTATATATAAACTATTTCAATTAAGAAAGGGGCCTACACGAGACTGATCCAATGGAGACCCATGCTAGCCTAATCAATTGACAAGCATACTTCAAACCAACCAAATGAGCCTACATGAGACCAAACCAAAACAAGATTGATCAAGCACAACTAATTTTACAATGATAAATCCAAGACATCAAGCAACTTGTTGAAACATTCTAACAACAAGCACCCAATTGAACTAGAAAAACAAACTACTATTTGAGCTAAATAGTCAAACAACCATATGAGAGATTGACACAAGAATGATTGAGGGAAAATTTTGAACCAATCAACATGAGGAAAAATGCAAAGTGGTTAACTAAGAGACAAGTGCGAGACCAAACAAGCAACATACGCAAAAATACAAAAAGGTTGACCAACATACAAGTGTGAGACCAACCAAGTGAGATTCTTGTGTTAGACAAATCAAGCACGAGTTCTATATGAGACCAATTGAGTGAGAGACCTCTACAAGGCCAATCAAAAGATCAACTAAGGATGATGATAGACTAATCGAGCTAGGACATGAATAGATTAATTGAGCAAATTGTTGATAGAACAATCAAGGGAGGGACAAATTCAAAATTGATCTAAAAATAGAAATGCAATATCGATCGAGTGGGGACCTACATGATATTGAATAAATGAGGACCTACAAGCAAGAGAACAAGGGAGGGCTAATGACCAACAATGGCCAATCCACACCCTCTTTTTCCACACTTATATAAACATTCACACCACAACAAAATACAATTTGTCAAATCTACTAATTTAATTATCATATTAAACTATATAGCAAGACTACAATTAAAATTATAAACTATAGAGTGTAGAGAATAACAAGTTAAAGATAAAGTCAAAATTACCAATTCACTCAACTCTTCACAATATTTCCATACCTTATCCAAGATTGTATGTCATAAGCCAAATAGAATTTCTCTAACTTATCAAATGTCATTAGCTCTAATAATCACAAAAAACAAGCCCAATGTAATGTAAGATGCTAATATAAAATAAAATATTTAAACAATAACTATGTTCTAATTTGTACCTAAAGCTAAAGATACATAACACATCATATTAACATTATCTTTTGCATACCAATCCACTCAACTATTCATAATTTCTCCTTAACTTGCTCAAGATTACAAATCACAAGTTGCATAAATTTCTCCACCTTGATAAATCGCACTTATTCTAATAATCACATTAAACCTGATTTAATGTAAGAATAAAATAAATATAATATAATGAGTTGATGAAATCAAGAATGATCAAGTAATACATGAAAGTGAGATCAAATGAGAAATGTACAAACATGAAAATGAGCAGCCAAGGTACAAACTTGAGAATGATCAGACGGTACAAATGCAAGAATTATGGCAAGGTACAAATAGAGTCTAATCACAATTGAGACATCCTTGAGACAAACTTTGAGAAACATGTGAGACTAATTGGGAGAGAGAACTATAGGAGACCAACCAAACAAGGGACCTACATGACACCAATCAAGTGAGTGACCTACATGAGACCGATCATGTGAGGTGCCTATCCAAAACTGATCCAATGAAGGGCCTACCTGAAACTCATCAAGAAAGCCTGACAAAAAAGCACAAAATGGTCAACCAAAGGATAATAGACATATCAAGCAAGGAACAATTGCAAGACTAGTCAAGCAAGGGGCAACTAAAAGACTAATCAAGCAAGGGACAGCTACTAGACTAATCAAGAAAGGGACAATTATGAGACCATTTGTTTAAACAATTATAGGAGAATGATAAAGGTTTAGATTCACTACTTAGGGATGACTCATCAACACAATAATTTCCAATTCACATGTAACAAATATTGCCGTCATTGAATGATGAAAAAAAGCTTACATTATTAAATAAACAAATTGTGTTCAATACAAATAAGTCAATGACGAAAATATATGATCAAGCAAAAATAAAACCACATACATTTAGTTTAATACCTAGCGAAAAACATCAACATAGGGAAAAACATGAATTACTTAATTGAGGTCAACATTCAAAACTATAACCCTACAACCCTAGAGAACACTCATAAGACCTAGACACAACACATGTATGTCATTCCTATTACAAAGAGAAAGATTTATCACTAGGATATAGGTAGTAATGGGTCAATTGATAGCGGTGGGCTGCTCCTCTACAATTCTACCTTTGCTAAACAATGGAAAGTGATCCAAGAGACCTACATAAGAAAATTAAAAAGAAATATCCATGCATACTAGGTTTCAAGAAGCCACTGCCCTGGGTACACTAATATCTCAGTTATTTGTAACCAAGCTTTCAAGTATAATAGTTGCAGTTTCAGACCTACGTGCCTCTTATATGTCAAATAATAATATATCGTAAATGTAACAAAATATATAAAACTTATTTGCATTACTTAAGATAAATCTCCTTAACTTTGTATACTTCATGTATAGTCTAGAATCCATATTACATAACCCTCTAAATATATAACAATCATAGGCTTTCAAAATGTTTAACAAAATTTGTTGAATTAAATTATGTAAAATGGATGGACTCCATAAATGAATAATTTTCTTAGTGTATATCAGATTTAAGTTCACAAAGGATTAAGTACAAAGTTGTTATATTAATTCATACATGTAGGTAATGCATAAAACTACACTAAACTACAAGGAAGACAAAGGAACAATAACTCAATAGAAAGGTTGATCATCACCAAAAGGACTAGCGCCTTAGTTCATTGAGTGATAGAGTCTATGCCTGAGAAGAATGCAAACATTAATATAAATCTGAAAATCAAAAATCTTCATACAGTTAGGTCTACTTCAAAAATCCACAAATGCTCAAAGATATCCCATATGTTATTGTGAAAAGCTTTTCCCTAGACTTGAGAAAATTTCACAGTTATTGCTAAAGTTTACTAATCACAAGTTCAACAAAAGAGCAAGTGTGATCTCTGAGACCTATACAATACCCTATTGCCCTAGAACTCCCAAGACCATGACACTTTTAGTAGTCTAAAGCACTACAAGACATAGGTTCTTTGTTCAAGCAATTAAATTTATTTGCAACACTTAGAACACAATCATATTTTAATCTCGTTGTGTTGGCAAGAATAAATCCTCATTGGATTTGAAAGGATGCAAGAAGAAGAGGGAAATCTCCATATTCAAGCATGCAAGCACAACAAGCACTTATCACCTCTTCAATTAATTCTCAAAAGAAATTCCTAAACATAGCTCTATTAGATTTGATTTACCCTTGTAGGTCACAGCCATGTCACAAACTACACCATCCAAGTCATCCAATTACCTTATAGAGCTCAAGGATACAACTAAAACTCAAGTACCACACCCACACTTGCTATTTTTTGTTGTTTCATTCGCTGCACTAAAATCCTAACTTACAAGGTTCTAACCACTTCCTTTGTTTTCGTCAATAGGTGTAAAACAGCTACAAGCTAACTCCATAGGTAAATAATTTATCGAACTGCAAACAAAAGGGCACATATGGCATTGAGAGTACGAAGAATGTTTGATAATGTTGGAAGAATCACTCTATGGTCAAAAGCTGCTAGAAGTCCATAGTTACAAGACTCGCCCAAAATTGCCAAGACTCGACAAGTCTTGAGGCAACTGGAGAAAAAAAAAACCTAGGGACTCATGATTCAGGTAACCAATGAATCTGTTCTACTAAACTTGGCAAGTCCCGTCAAGTAGACTCAATCAGGTTTATAAAATGGAGGAAAACCTATGTATAAAGAATTGAAAATGCACATCAAAGCAAGTAGTTTTTGAAGCATTTTGAGGACTTTTGGAGGATGGTTAAAAGTGATAAAATTATGAAAATGGCATGGGTTTATGTGTTCTCAAGTCCTTGCTCTAATTTTATAGAACAAAAAAATGAAAATATTTATGGGCCATGTTGAAAGGAAGAGCAACATTTCTTTTTTTGACTTTTTCCCAATTAAATTCCTAGTAATTAAATTACATATATACTTCTAGTTTTCTCAGTCAAATCTTATCCTAAGTAATGCACCTAAGGTGGTAGCAGCATTTGCAGACTTGTTTGATGTTGTACCCAAAATAAATTTTTGGCATTCTGCTTAAATTGAGCTAAATCATGTAAAAATGTTGTCAAAAGTATGTTTTAGGTCAAACCAAACATAAGGTTTTTGTGGGTTTTTGTCAAGGAACATATGTGCAAATTTTTGAAAATTTGAAAATTAGGGTTTCATACCCCTATTTTTAGGGAAACCCCCGAAAATAGGACCTTCCTGGAAATGATTGAAAATGATTTTGATAGGATTAATCGATTTCACAATCACACTGGTCAAGTCAGAATCATCAAAAAACATGTTTTACTCTAGTGGGTCTATTTTCATTTTTCAAGAAGAAAGTTAGGAGCTCTGCAGCCATTAATGGCAGATTGGCCAGTACCAGGTGCTGAAAGCTAAGCTTCAATGGAGAAACCATGGCAGAAAATAATCAAAAATATTTTTGATGGAGGAGATTTTCAAAACTGAAAAATGCCAAAATTGGGCTAACTCTGGAAAAACCATGCCTTGCTACCAAGGAGGATATGCAGTTTAACATGCCAAAAGCGCCCCTGTTGAAGAAAGGCGCCCTTGGATCTCAAAAGCCAAATGCAGTCATCAAATTCATCTGAAGCAATCATCTTCTCCATGTTCCTGTTGGCTTTCCAACATATCATTCTACGAAACCATCTGATTCAGAGATCATCGGCAAACGTTAACGAAGTATGGAGATGTTGCAAGTAAGAAACATCCAAAATGGCAATTCAACATGAAAAAGGCGCCCTTGAACAAGGTGCCCCAGATGTCAGTTCTTGAGAAAACTTGTCTTCATGAAATCTCTCATGCTTCAGCCCAACTTTGCAACGAACCTATCAACCAACCTGTGAGACACATCAAATGACAGCAGCAGTTGATCAACAGAGCATGCAGATTGGAGGATAAATCAGTGCACTTCAAGGCAAAAGCGCCCCTGCTGGCCAGGGCGCCCTTCTTTTAGAGATATCTAATGAAGTTATCAACAACTAATTTGTACAAGGCATTTGTTCAGCTCCTTTCCAACTTCGCAATCAATCCAACAACACGTTCACCAGACCTGTCAAGCAATCAGAGGACGAAATCAAGCAGAAAATGCCAGAGATGGAGACTAAATGAATAACATGGAAGAATTGAACAAGTACCAAGGAAAAGCGCCCCTACTGAAGAAAGGTGCCCAATCTTTTGGGCATGCAGATGTAGTCTATTTGCTCAATGACCTCTGAGATGACCTCCATTTTGATCAATCTCGACAACGAAACTGTCAGCGAAGGCAACAGACAAATCAGTCACCTGACGACAGAGATCAAACCAATGCAGTTCATGGAAGTTTACAACATGAAAAATGACAAGTCAAAAGTCAAAGGCGCCCCTGCTGAGAAAAGGCACCCATGCTTTTGAAGGGTTGAACTGACTTTCAAGAGTTGCGGAACCAGTCATCCTTTCCAGGACTAAGCTAGATATCCAACGCATTGTCAAGCGAAGACATCTGATTCATCAGTTAACAGTGATATCATGAGGTGTAAAAGAGCCCCTGTTGAAGAAAGGTGCCCTTGGATTTGGAGTCTCAAATTCAAGTTTCAGGCTTAACAGCTCCCAAGCACATCTCTTCAGAGCTGTTCCAACTCAGCAATGGATCCATCAACAGCTGCTCAAGATCAACTGAACGACTGAGAGCAAGGATCAAACAGAGGTGCTTTGCCATGAAAAATAATGGAAAAAGTGTTCAAACTCAAAAAGGACGCCTAAAAGGTCAAAGAAAGATATATTGACGTGAGTTAGAAGATTTTGGAGGCAAACTTGGTTCAAACATCCCACAATCAGTGGAAATCAATTTTTAGAACTCTAGATCAAGCCAAATCACTCCAGAATCATGAGTTGGCGCTCAAACTTTAAGGATTCAAACTTGAATCATTATATACCTACTCTAGGCATCCCATTTCATTATTTCTTTTGCAGGTTGAAGATCAAAACAGCAATTTGCTCTCCAAGGCGTGTTTTCAAGATCTAACAGAGGTTCTTGACCGTTCATTAGTTTTTGAAGATCAATGGCACAAAGGGATTTCTTCTCAAAGGTTGCTTTCAGAGGCATATTTTTTCCAAGAGGGCAGCAATAACTTCCAATCTTCCTCTTATATTCTTCCTCTCTTATGTCTTAAATTTCTTGCATGTCACAGAAAACGGTAGGATATCACCGATCTGGCCAACTAGGTGTGATCAACACAGTTTTTTAGCAAAACCCATCTCTTAAAATTTTCAAGAAATAGCAAACTTGCTGCCCTTATTTTTAGGGATTTTTTCGAAAAAGTCACAGAATCAAAAATCTAATGAACTAGGTTTGTTCAGCATTGAAGCACGAACAAAACCCATGTGTCGGATTTTTTTCGAAAAAATACTTCTCGGCAGGCACTATATTTAAGGGTTTTTAAAGCTTGTTTGAATAGGGTCGTGTGCATAGTTCATCTTTAAGTTTTATAGGATGCAGTACTCCCAGGTACAATACAAAACCAAAACAGTCTTGTACCATGATTACCTGAAAATGACAGACACCGACTTGCATAAGGTGAACCCGGAGGTTGACTCAGAGAACTTGGAAGGAATAGACTAGATCACGCTACAAAACATCGAGCAATCTGGATTGCTCGAGGCAGCATCTATCCCCATCACATTATAGAGCATGGAGCTTGTAATTGCTTGCATTAAGCATTACAATCCTACCACACGAGAAATCCAATCAATGGATGGGAGGGTGATTTGCAGTTTAAGCCTAAGGATGTGGAAAAATGTTTCTCTATTCCAACATGTTCCAAAAACGTGGTAATATTTGTGAAAGAATGCGAGAGAGCATTTGAAGCTTCAA
Organism: Sequoia sempervirens; assembly: GCA_007258455.2. Classification (NCBI taxonomy): domain Eukaryota; kingdom Viridiplantae; phylum Streptophyta; class Pinopsida; order Cupressales; family Cupressaceae; genus Sequoia; species Sequoia sempervirens. Next base: position 355,685,941 of record VDFB02105785.1, read on the forward strand.
AGGATAAGTGCCAGCAGAGAATGGCAAAAAAATGGTTAAAAGTACAGAAGGCCAACTTGCCCAAGAATTTGGGGCGCGGAGAATTCTGAGATGAGTACGCAGTGATGATCACACTACTCAATCGGATCACTGGACAAGAAGATGGGAACCAATTTCAGCCATGGATGTACTACATCATAGCTAAAATTGTTAGCAACAGAGAGCACTACGACTGGCCCTCTCTCATCAATGATACACTCCACCAACAAATCACAAGGTTCTTAGAGGCTCATAGGTTCCATTTGTGCTCATACTTAGTATACCTAATAGCCTTCCAAGGCCAGTTCAGAGCACTAAATACTATGGGAACCTTAGGCGTGCAGAAGGTCCATGAATATTTTCCGCGTCTTGAGTTTACACTTGCGGAACGGCACTTCAAGCGGACTAATGACCTTTTCACAATGCACATCATAAGGGACCTTGACCACAAGATGCAAGTACACATATCACCAGCAGCCAAGGAGGCAATGGTGGACTAGGCAGATTGGTTCATCCAATTCCCCACCTTCACCTATATACATGTATATGGATACGTCGGTCACCCTGCTATGTTACCCCACTACTGTTCAAATAGGGTAGTTTTCATGGAGTTCTTGCAGCAATTGGCTGAAGTTCATTCTCACCTGTGCCTAAAGAAGAAGCCAGCTGCGAGCTTTCCTATCCAGATGGGCCTTTATAGATGTAAATCAACGGCAGATGCCAAGATCATGTGCCAAGAGATGATGAGACTTAATCTCAAATACCTCATTGAGAGACGGTCTTATGATCTAATGGGCCTATATGCGGCACACCTTGAGCAGCACTCATCACACGAGTCTTCCATGGAAGACTATTGGGTCAACTGTGATGATGAGTATGATGTACGAAGAAGGAACTACAATCATTTTAGACTCCCGCAGATTGCTGACTTCATGTCAGTGGATGTGGAAGCTCTATCTAACGATGATGGGGAAGTCATTCTCCCCTCATTCTTTGTGGACCAAGTGGACTCACAGCCGCTTAGAAGGGTGAATTGGTACACCAAGAAAGGACAAGTAGAGTGGTCAGGAACAGTCAACTCTATTTAGACAACAAGAAGACGAGGAAGGTAGTAATTCCCCGTACAGAGCCGCCACTGGTTCAATCTTCACTACCATCCACATCTAGGAAGAAGCCCAGACAGAAAAAATTGAGTAACCCTCCCAAAGGCATGAGGATGTCGGGTTACACAAGGGGAAGAGATCAGAGTGTTGATGCAAATCAGCAAGAGACTCATGTGGAGACAGCCACAAGCATACGCGAAGCGGTCATGGAAACCGTTGCAGCCGAGCCAGTGATTGAGGCAATCACGGTTGAGATAGAGCATATGACAAAAGCAATTGCAATAGATGCACTGCCTATAGTAGAAACAGAGCCTCCCACTTCACCACAACCCCAGTAGTCACCAGTCTATGTTGATTTAGATTCGCCACCGCAAGATACCATTGTAGCATAGTCTCATTCATCGAGCATTCAAGGGCCTAATGTTCCTCCTTCCACAGAGGCTAGTCATAATTCATATTGGCTTGAACGTCTCCTAGGAAGGAAGAGAGAAATGCCATCCTACCAGTTGGACTTCACAGAATTCGACCATGTCCCTCAAGACATGCCAGTGAAGAAAATGAAGAAACAAGTCCACATAGGAAGGAATGTCGATAATGAGTTGGTCATAGAGACGGCTGCCCCGCCTAAGGACAAAAATGTACATGAGGTTGAAGTTAATGACTTAACCTTGTCATAGGTAAACCTTGGCAAGACCACTCGTCAAGTGGAGGCAGATCTTCTCGGAATTGCATCAGTGAGTGCTCAGGAGAGAATGGCGAAGGATGGCAAAGACAAAGCAGCCTTAAAGGCTGAAAACCAACAGCTAAGGCTATACATATCCAACTGAATGTATGGCACTCAAAACATCTCTGCTTTACCACAAGAGATGCTGGACCTCCCCGCAGAGCAAAATCATCACCAACTGATCTCATATGGAAAACACTTGAGAAATCAAGTGGAGGAATTTGTTGTCAAAGGATGGTGTGTACTAGCAAAACTATACCAGTTGAGGAATAGAGCTCATGAGCTTTACGCAGGGATCCAGCAGTCAGAGTTCAAGATAGCAGAGAAGAGGCAAGGGAATGAGATCACAAATGCAAACTTAAAATTGGCGTACCAATCAGTTACCACTGCAGAGAACAAGCAACATCTATTTGCTTGGAAAGAACAGTTGGCATACAAGGTGAAAGCCTATGATGCCAATTTTGTGGAGATGATCAAGTACCGCCAAATTGTAGCAAGTATTATCAACTTTGCAAGAATGTTGGTGATATCCATTCCTTGCCTCTACCAACACGAGCATGGTGAATACATTGAGTTAGATGCAGTGCAAAAACAGTTCTAGGATTTCATCCGTGGCACTTTTTGCAGCGACCCTGATGGTTGTGAATTGAGGAAGATTGCAGACATGTCCACCAAGCTAGATGACACAACTGCTAAATGCATTGAGTATCAGCAGCAGCTTGCGCATGGAGAGGAGATGTTGAAACGCCATGTCATCATCCTACAGAGCATTGACTGTCCAGAGGCGGAAGAAGTCAACACATGGATTGAGGAGTTGTTGACTGGAGGTGGTGAGGTGTAAAGACACCTAACTTGGGACATCCTATTCTCTAGGATGGCATTTATGATTAACAATAGTTAACTTGATGCTTCTTTCCAAGTTAACTAACTGTCCCTTGAATCATGCATGTCTATTTCCATTAATGGAGGATGTTTGTTTTGACTTCCATTGATTGTGGATGTTTGTTTTGACTCCCACTAATCATTGATGTTTATCTCCATTAATCATGGATGTCTATCTTAGAGACACCTATTGTACTATTAGTTCTCTTGTAGTTTAGTTTTAGTTAATTGAAGTAGTCTTCCAGTTAACTGATAGATTTCCTGCTTTTTAGGAATAAATCTTGCTAATTGATTGGCAAGAAATCTTTGTTGACTCAAGGAGATTTTGGGGTTTCCCACTCCTTTGAGCTCTATAAATAAGAGCCTTGGGCTCATTATTTGTTAACCTTTATTTACTACGCAAAATTGTTGCGCCATTGTTGTCTCAAGCTTGCAAGTGTTTATTTGTTCACTCTTGGATGAGAGTTAATTGGTTTGATGAGCAATTGTGCATGATTTCATGCCTTTGCATGTCCCAATTCTTTGTAACTCATTGAGGAAATTTAAAGAAGAAAAGCAGAAAGCGCATGCATTTTGATCCAAATATTTGAGTTATGAAATATTTTGAACCAATTTTTTCAATTTTTGATTACAATAAGCAATGCAACACACATCTGTTAGGGTTAGCTCTTAAAACAAAACGATGCGGAATACAACTCTAACCAAGGATGTACACCAGGATCTCGAGTTGGGCAAGGTGTGAGCATATGGTCAGAGGATCTCTATGCACTGCTGAACTAAGTAACTCTAACCAAGAATGTGCCGAGATATGGCGAGCATATGGTCAGAGGATCCCTACAAGCTACCAACTGAAAGTAACTCTAACCAAGAATGTGCCAAGAGATGGCAAGCATATGGTCAGAGGATCCATGAAATGCAGTGACGGCTCAGCGGATCAGCAACATGGTATTACAATACGAGTTCAGAATGTAATTAGGCGGCAAGCCAGCCTCTTCCATTTATTCAGCGGGTAATACAATGAACAAGAAGAGATAGATTAGAAGATGCTGATAGTACTACTGTTCAGCTTACAATGTAGTAGAGAATGCCTGCCAAGAGCATAAGATTAGAAGCTCCCAATGCTGCAATAAAGTATAATGTCTCCTCAATGATCACAATGACTTTCAACCCGAACCCAACTCAAATGAGAAACTTTATGCAAGCTGATATGACAGACCAGCAACCTATATGCAATAACGAGCACCCTAGGAATTCACTAAAATGCTCATAAAATGCTCCAGACAACTCCAAATGACTTGAAACTAATTGCAAATGACCTTAGAACAGATGACGCCCACATCCCAATGAAGAAACTCACACATACAACCTCTAATAATTAATGGCACAAACTCCAAGCTGCTGCAAATGGTACGGCCTGCCAAGAGGGGCAATTTTCCTTGGAAAAATCACAAACATCAAATAAAAATTTGTAAATTAGCACAAATGGTCGCCCTACATAGAGAAAGAGATGACAGCAATACCCAGAATGATTATATTTGTATTTTTTGAAATATGAGCAAAAACAACATTCAACTACTTGAAGTCAGCAACTTTAGAAATTCACTAACATGCTCAAACTAGACTACAAATGCATAAAAACTTCTACAATGCAATTTCTCACTACAAAAACTCACTCAACTACAAGCTAACTCTCCACTAGTTGCTTTCTTTCAAGCAAGAAGTCGAGCCAAGGCTAGGAGGCATTCATTCCTCAAAGCAATCCAAACACCATTTCAGTAGCATGACTTTACTGTAGACATAAGATGCCAAAAAGAAGAGAAGAGGTCTCCTTTTATAAACTCAGCAAGGAATCTCCAGAAGCATCTAGAAGTGGTGCCCTAATTTTCAAATTTGAATTAACCTTATTTCCCTCTAGGAATGGCTTCCCACCTCCTTCAAGCAATATTTAACTTTTTAATAAATTAAAAATCCATCTTTCCTCTCAAGTTGGCGTCCTTTTTCACAAGCATGATTATTGACCTTAGAAAATATAAAATTACCTCCTGATGAGGCGTCCAACCTTGAAGTCCCCTTTTCAAAGCAATTTGAAGTGATACCACTAGGCCAAGGGGTCAACATTAAAATATAACATTATTTAAATTAACTTATCTCTCCAAAATGCATCCCAAGGCCAAAAATGAACAACCCAACTAAACTGGCTGAAGAAGAGAGCGAACTGCACCGAAAACCACAGGACCACTGCCAGAAATAGAATTTACTAAAAATAGTAAATTCTAGAAGATGCTCAGATTACACTGCAAGTCATACCACTGCGAAGCTCTCTGAAAACCCAGAAACAATCCGCAATTCAATCTCCAAATTTTGAGCAACAACAACCTCCAAAATGGGAAACCCTAATTTTACCCTCTGAGAAACCTACGGGTCTCCGGAATAGGCCAAAGGTCAACTAAATTAATCATGCTCGAGAAGGGGACATTACAGTTCTTTCAACGTTTTGTGATTATAACTCGTTGTTTCAATCTCCTCCATGGACAAGGGTTCCTCCTCCTTGGATATTTTGTTGTTAATAGTTATTGTGTGATGTTGTTTAATAAGTTGTCTTTTAGCCTACACTTTGGACAGGTGTCATCACCTCCTCGAGAATCCTTTTAGCCAAGTCATTGTACTTTGTTGTTTCTAGTGAGTTGTTTCCCAGCCTATAGCTCTGACAGGGGTTCCTCCTCCTTGGCAAGTTTGAGATTCACCTTGCCATAAAGAGTGATTACTTGCATAAAGCCTTATTCCAGCATAAGCTTGAGAGTTCAAAGCCTCAGTCGCATTCTGAAAGACGGTCGGACCAAGCAATCCAACCCATTCATTCTGCTCCTATTCCCTCATGCTCTATTTATCTTGAGGAGATAGGATAGATTTGTTGTGACCTTTTTTCACACATCGCCCCATTGCAAATGGGGACCCCCTAATTTTTGCTTCGTTCTAAACTTTTGGCTTGATTTTAGTTTGTTTTGGTTTGTCTCTCTTTTCTACTGTCTGTCTTTCCGGGATTGTGCCCGTCATTGAGCTTGAATTGAATTTTTGGCCAAGTCTGAGAATTAGGGTTTTGAACTCTCCAGCCGATTTAAAATCAAATAAAGTAATCAAGTTGAAATCTAACCTTGGCATTGCTGTCAGTATACTTCCAACAAGCTTCCACTGAAATTTTATCATATTCTGACAACTTACTATTTTTAGTGTGTAATTTTAGGGCATTCCGTCGGCATTTTTGAAATTCCGACAGTCACACTACATCCAGAACACATCAAGCTGCTCGCATGCAAAATTTGAGCTGAAACAGACAACTTACTATTTTTAGCAATTCAGCTTCTGGAGTAGATTTCAGGGCTTAGATGCAGAATTTTTCAACGCATGTCTACATATTCCTTATGGGTTTTCTGAGACCTTCGCGATGGTGTAACGTGCAAAGCAAGATAACAACTTTCAGAATTCAGTCTTCCGAGGCTATTTTTAGGGTTTGCATGTCAAGGTTTTCTTTGCATGTTGGCATATTCTTTGTGGGTTTTTCGAGAGCTTCGCAGTGATGTGACATGCAAACAGAGATAGTCAATTATTAAGGAACTTGCTATTTTTAGCAGATGCATCCCGGCAGCCGCTTCCAACACTTCAGAATCACAAGTTGATCGCAATGCAACAAAGACAAACAGAGGTCATTTGATACGCATGCAAGTTGAATTAGGGTTTCTAGCTTCGGGACCCAAAATGAGGGATAAAAAGTCAGAATTTTCAAAAACCGGTGTATACCACCGCAATCAGCATCTTCCAAGCTATCTGCTGGTAAAATTTGAAAGCAAACGGAGCACTTACTATTTATAGTAAGTCATTTTAGAAACAGGCTAAAAATAGTAAATCAGCAATAGGCACAGGTGTCAGCAGGCAAGTCACGTGGTGAGGAGCGCGTCATTCGAATTTCAAGTCAAATGGAGTTGTGGAAGTCTCAGAAGCAAGCAGTTACTATAAATAGTAAGCCACCTCTAGAAACATGCTATAAATAGCAGGTCAGCGCAAGGCATCAGCAGGTATAGGTCAAGCAAGTAATGAAGACCCTATGGCACGAATTTCAAGACAAACGGAGTTGTAGAGAATGGAAAATCAACAACTTACTATTTTTAGCAGGCCTATGCAGAGGAATTAGGGTTTCCTAAAATCAAGGGTAGAACACGATAGTCATGCAGAAGTAGCATCCAGCCGCAATCAACACTGTTCAGGCAATCAACACACCAAATTTGAAGACATTCTAAGCAATTACTATTTTTAGCAGGTTGCTAAAAATAGCAGATGCAGGCAGGCATCAGGCCCCAATAGCACGATCACACCATGAAGTTCAAAACAAGGCAAAAATCAAGCCTTCTGGAGTCAAAGTCAATTCAAAGCACGAAATTCAAGTAACTTTCTAAAAATAGAAGCTCGGGGCAAATTAGGGTTAGCAGGAGAAAATCACCCTAAATTTGGCAAAGGGCACGAAACACGTCGAGTCTGATAATTTTTCAAATCCGGCACCAAAACTTGCTATAAGAGGCTGAAGACAGGTAAAATTTTACCAAGGCACTTAAAATTTTTCTAAGTCTTCAAGATTTGAAGCTTGACACTCAAAATGTGCCCTAGTGCTAAGGGGTAGCTTGAAAACTTCTAAGGCAAGCTAAAATGAAAGTTCAAGGGGTGAAATGCGCCCAACTTGGAGGATAAAATTTTATCAAGTGTTCAAAATTCAAAGCCCCCCTCCTATATGCGCCTGAACTTGCCTGTGAAAGCTTTGAAAATGCTAAGTGCTGAAACTAAAAGGAGACCCCCTCACATGCGCCTAGAAGTTGAGGGGAGAGTAAAAATTTTCTAAGTGTCTAAATTGAAACCTCACACATTCATTTACGCCCAGCAAAGAGGATGAGTTAAAGATTTTTCTAAGTGTGAGAAAATAGAAGCTCCCCCTATGAAATGCGCCCAAGATTGGGAAGGTGGCCTAAGAATATTCTAAGTGTTTCAAAGAGGAAGCTTGACTAGCAAAATGCGCCCTTGAGGTGGAGTAGTGGTAAAAGTTTCTGAGTGTTCTAAATTAAAAGTTGAAGACCTTGAATGTGCCTTGACTTGTGGAGAGGCTGGAGAAAAGGTTAGCAAAATTTTTAAGTGTTTCAAAATGGAAGGTGACCCTCCCATATGCGCCCACCTTGTGAAGAGGTCTATGCATGGTCTAAGGTGTTGAAATTGGAAGTTCCTCTAGCAAAATGCGCACAGCCTAAGGATTGAGTTAGAAAGTTTTTATAAGTGTTGAGAATTTGAAGCTCAAGGCTTTATTTGCGCCCTAGCTAAAAAGAGGTTGGTTGAAAATATTCTAAGTGCTTAAAAATGAAAGCTCAGCCAGTCATATGCGCCTTTGACTGGAAGAAGGTTGGAAAATTCTCTAAGTGTTTCAAAATGGAAGGTGACCCTCCAATATGTGCCCATGCTTATGATGATGAGCTGAAAAACACCCAAGACATGTAAATTGGAAGTTTGACCAAGCAAATGCGCCCAGCAAGGAGATGACTTAGAAAATTTTCTAAGTGTGAAAAATTTGAAGTAGAGAGGTTCAAATGCGCCCTTGAAGGATTGAAGTGACTTGAAAATTTCTAAGTGTATGAAAATGAAAGTCCAGACCCCTGAATGCGCCTTAATCAAAAGATGAAGCTGGAAATTTATCTAAGGCAACAACAGTGGAAGTTCCACCTCTTAAATGCGCCCAAGTTTAGGAAGAAGTCAAAGAGTGAATATTGCCAGGCGTGGAAGTGAAATATCATCCTCAAGATGCTGAGTGCACCCATGATGCACAAGGTGATGGTAAATTGAATAATAAAAATGCTAGGCATTGAAACTAAAAATGTTCTCCATGACCTACAAGATACGCCAAGGTGAAGGAGGTGGTGGTGGTTTTCTAAAAACAAATTTGTGCTAAGTGTTGATAAGATTTCTTCACAAGCAAAATGAAGGATTGAAGTGAATAAAATTTTCTAAGGAAAAATTCAAAATGTGCCTATGATGGAATTTAAATATTTTTCTAAGTGTTAGCAAAACTCCACCTCTCTAGAGGAAAATTGCGCATAGACTTGGAGTGATGAAATTTCCCTGAGACATGAATAAAATCGCCAGAGAGGAAATCAGAAAGTGTCAGCTTCGTGAGGTTGATAAAAAAAAAAAAAATTCAAGTCAGAGCAAGGAAATGCGCCTGGAGTTGAAGAAATGGATTAAATTCTGTTGAAAATTAATTTTCTAAGGTTCAAAAATTCAAGAAAATTAAATGAACCCGTTCGTTGTATACCCATGAATTTGATGCGTTCTGAGGAAAATTTTCTTCTGGGTATTTAAGATCTTCGACAAGGAGAGGATTTTAAAGTCTTCCATAGTTTGTTGAGGCCTCCGGGATGGAGATTTTTGATGGGCACCGGGTTGATGAATTTCCTAAGGGAAATTTTAAAACTTTCTAAGGCAAGGGATAAAATGTGTTAAAAATGCCTCGGCGGATGAATTTGAAAATGATCGTCTAGATGATTTTTGATCGAGTTCCTGATGAAAGCATTTTTCTCGAGCCTAAGTTGGATGAAGTATCAGAGTGAAGTGCGCCAAGCAAGATACAAGATAGGTTGAAAATTTGACTAAGGCATGAAGAATTTGAACGCGAAGTTGGCTAGTGAAGACGATGAACCCTTGGAAGTTAGAGCGTGAAAATCAGGTAAGTAAAGTGAATTTATATTAGGAAGTGTTCTAATGCTCTTCTCCTTGCTTGTTTTGCAGGAGAAACGTCGAGGCCAAGAGCACGGTGACTTGAAGTAATGAGGCAAATAGTTCAAGATAATAAGATCGTGAAGGAAGAAAAGTTGCCGGAAATGGCTAAGTGTTGAGACTTAGTATGTGCCCAGCTCAAGTGACAAAGAAGAAATGTTTTCAAAACTCAAGATGGAGAAAAGAATGGAAGCTCGAGCAAAGTTGAAGACCAACGTCAAGAAGAAGATCGAGAACAGTGTGAACGCGTCTACAAACGGGAATCTTCTAGAAGATGGTGGCCATTAATTGCTCATTTATTGCCCCACTCTCCATTATGGCAGTTTTTAGGGCGAATCTTGTTTAGGGCTGAGGTGGTACGATCTGGGCCATCCAGCCGATTGTAATCTGAGTCGTCCGTTGGACTTGTCCAACTATAAAAGGGGGAGTCCCCCTCATTTGTACATTCATGAGATAGTAGAATTAGAGTAAAAGTTAGAATAGAGAGAAAAATTAGAAGTAGCTTAGTATAGATTGATAGAATAGTTGAAGAAGAAGGAAAGTTTTTCCTTAAAACTTTGTAAGAAATTGTTGTGAACACTCTCCCAATAAAAAGAATTTTCATTGATGATGAATTTCGTCTTTTGTTGTGAGTAGCTAACAAGGTTTCTTCGTCCTTCTGATTCAAGTAGTGGCTTAAAGTAGAATAAGTTTCATTTCATGCAAGCAGTAGATAGTAATTGTGGAATGTGGTCTTCAATTTGAGAAAACTTCGTCTATCCATACCACTAGTGTGTTCGCTGATGGTGAATGCGCCTTGTGTGGTCAACTGGAATATCATGTACTTAACTTTGATCATGATTTGTATGTTTATATGCGTCTGTGATGGTATTTTCATGCTAAGTTGTGATCCAACACCTTGAGCTACTCCTTTGAAGATTGCACCGGTTTGTGGAGGCTGTCCGGCGAGGCAAAGCAGAGCCTGGTTGAAGTTTGTTGAAGTTGAGCTCCATATCCCATGCCTTAGAGTAGATTAGAATCTTCTTAACTTTGCACCCTTTAAATTCAGTACTTTCTGGTTAGAATAGGAAACCCGTGCTTCATTGATAAATCGGTCGAATTGTGGAACCCCCTTTCCGCTGCTGCTAAACAATTCCCTAAGTCCCCTTGAACTACCAGCAAATCACATTGAGCCAATTGAGCCTATTCGCATTAAAAGAACCTTGGAGTTGAATGCATGAACTTTCTTTCAATCTTAGCATGTGGAATACTTTGATCAAGAGAGAATAGGGTAGCCATTGGCAACTTTATTCTGCGTTGGTGTGGTCACAAAAAACACATCAACAAGATTAAAAGCTAGTTTACTCATAGTTAAGATCTGCATAAACCAAAGAAAACCTTAGCTATGGCGCATTGTGTTTATGCACCCTTGTGTCCTACCGCTGAGTAAAAAAGATAGGAACCTTAGTTTACTATACTTTTTACATACAACATCAGCAAAGAGGGATCTTCCTCTCTATAATTCGAATGAGCAGTTACTAAAACACTTGCAATGGCTATCTGTTTCCAATAAGCACTCCAGAGGTGCTAATTGAAATGCCAACATTTGAGATACAAGTGCATGACTCTAGATAGAGCTAGTAATGTTGGGTTGAGGGATACAAGCTCCTTTCTACCATAGCTCATGACTATGATTTTTGCTTTTTACGCCATGGATATCACAATCCATGGGTTTTGTACATCTTCACTTGACAATATTTATATATCTTAAAATAATGTTTTCTTAAGCTAAATCTGCTTTTTATGCTCATGCAATCAATGTATACTTGTGTACATGATCAAAGTAGATTTTGTTTGATTAGTTTGTGTATTAAATGTTTATTTATTAAAGGGTGGGTAAAACAAGTTTTCAATCCTTAAAAATCTCTATATTTCATGGTTTTTTCAAATTTCCAAGACTTGGCCAACTCTCAGCCCCAAGTTTGACTCTAGGTCAAAAATTAGCTTGCCGAGTATGAGGCGACTAAGAGTCTTGTAACACTAACTAGAACAGTTATGATTGATTTACAAGGTGTCTTTTTCACTGGTTCAACATAAATTCATTCATCCATAAATGCTAGTCCTTTTTAATGCCTAAAAGGACAAGAATTATACATAAAGCCACAAGTCCATCAATGCTGGTCTTTTTACATGACTAGGATTAATTAAAGGCAATCTCATGAAAGATCAAGGGAAAATGTCATGAGATCCATCAAGGAAATATTTTATAAAGCAAAATAAATGTCAGAAAATGACAAATTGTAAAAAATCCACAAATCTATCATTGTTGATCTACTTTTAGATGTACTCTATACAAGCTACAGCATAAGAAATGGCTTTGCTAAAGAGAAGAAAATTGCTATTGCTACCAAGCTCACATCTTCACACCTTTTAAGCCTAATAGATGAAAGTGAATGATAAGACCATGGTATCACTGTATTAGCTACAGCAAGAGCACTGATTTGAAATAGGGCTATATTCAGTCATTTAAAATATTATTATAAAAATCACCCAAATGTTCATTAAAGACTAAAATAAATAAAATGCCCGTAAAAAGCAACATGAAGTGATTTTTGTGTGTATGATCTAAACAAGGAACTAATTTTCATGGAACAAAGCTAAAATATACTTCACAACATTTTAGTCTAATAGACAAAAGTGAGTGATAGGGGCATGGTGTCACTGTATAAGGCACAGCAGGGTAACTGAGCTGAAACAAGGCTATGAACCCATTTAAAATATTATTATAGAAAGCAGCCAGATATTCATCAGAGGTTAATAATCTAGAACCAAAAATACATTAACATGGGTCATTTTAAATGTTTAAAAACCTATGAGCTGAAGCTAAGGAAAGGGCCTGCTAGACTGAGAGACAAGTGTCAAGCACATTTAAAATATTTTGAAGAACAGAAACAAAATACTATGATGGGCTTACTTTAGCAGATTCGAAAGAGCAATCTCAGGAAGAAGGTTCAATTTAAACAAGGTTACCTCCCTACATTTGCACACCTCCAATTAGCATCAATTTGATAGGGGTAAAAAATAGTTTGAGCTTAGGTTCAATTGTTAAACATGCAGATTCTAGTGAATGATGTAGAGACCCACTGCACTGATGCATATTAGCCAAGTTAGGATAATCAGTGCAAACACAAAACCTACCCGTTCTGTACCGTAGTGTTGAAGTGCAAATAGTCCCACCAGTATAAATCATTTAATAGAAATCCTCACATGTGAAACAGGAAATCCATATAAGCATTATTAAGAAAAATCTAAGAACCAACTTTAAGCAAGCTATGTACAGTCAAGCTAAAGGTTGTAAAATATGCTAGAAATATTTCCAAATTAAACTTTCCCTGGAAGAAAATTGTGGTATCAAGTTTACGACAGTTGTTTACCCCCTTTGAAGTTGAGCCTAATCAATGAATAACAACATAACACATACTGCATACTAACCCAATGCTAGCTGATGTCAAATCAAGCCATTTTCAGGAACGCCCATTTGTATCCTAATTAGTAAGAAATATGGCATTGTTGTACCCAAACCAAATTTTTTGCTTCGCTAAGGCATTTTGCTTAATTGAGTCTTAATCTCGTTAAAGTGATGTCAGGAGGTCATTTTTGGGCTTTTTAAATATGGAGTTTGTGTAGGTTTCATGTCAGTCTGTTACTGAAGAAATTCAAGAAAAGTGAAAATCTGAAGGAAAATCATCAAAATTTTCTCTGAAGAGGGAAGCACATTTTCAAAAGGGCGCCCTGTCTTTTAGGGGCTCATATCCTATTTTTAGGGTTTGTCACCTCCAGCAGACATTTGTTTGGTATCACGCTAGCTTTGCAACGAGCTATTAAGTTTATCAAACGGACCTGTTTCGTGCAAGTTATGGAAGAAATAGCATAAAACGAGAGGAAAGCTAGAATTGGCTAACACTGGAAAAAAGAGCAGCTTTTGAAAAAGGCGCCTATCTTTTTGAGGTGTCAAATGAAGGTTTTTGACTAAATACCACCCAAGATGTTTATCTCACATTTGTTCAAACTTCGCAATGCATCCGTCAGTAGGTGAATCTGAGTTACAGAAATGCCTGAGCCGGAGGTCAAACATGGGGTCAAATCTAGGTCAAAATATCAAGGAAAAAAGCAAAAGAGCACATTTTCAGAGAGGCACCTAAGCTTTTGAAGCCTTTAATGCCTTCTTTTTTATGTTCTCAGGTATCCAGCTTCTCTGTGTTATGTTCAGCTTTCCATTGCCTGTCTCCGTCAGATCAGAAGATGACCTGTCAGCCTGCAATCATAGTTCTAGTATTATTTTGGTCAGTTCCAGAAATGGTTTAAGTCTGGAGGAAAAAGAGCAACTTTTCAAAAAGGTGCCCTTGATTTTCACCCCTCAGACAATGTTTTCTGGAAAAATGTACCTTTGCAACTATCATGTGGAATGAGGTCAGCTCCGCAGTGAGCCTATGATCCAATCCTAAAATTTGGTCAATCAGAAGTTATGAAGGATTTTTTTTTCCCTTCGTACAAGATCAAGATGAGAAAATTTGACTAAGTCTGAGAAAAAAGAGCAGTTTTTGAAAAGGGCGCTTGGATTTTTGACCCTTCAGATCATCTTAGTTTTATGATATTCAGTCTCAAGGTACCTTTTGATCAGTTTTTGTCCTGCTCTGTGATGCACCTATCAGCCAGCCAATCAGTGGAGTCAGTCACTCAGTGTTAGGGGATGAACAGAGGTCCCAAAAGACGTTCAAATCCAAATTTTCATCAAAATTGGCTAAGTCTGGAAAATGCCTAGAGAGGTCAAAGTTGATTTTTCAAAAAAGTTGACTGGTGCACCCTAATTTGAGTTCTGACTTCAGTTAGACTGAACGATTTCTGGGTTGTCATCTCCAGTTCACATTTTGGCATGTTGAGTGTTCTTTCAGTTTGCATGTCGAGTTAACTAGTTTGCATGTCCAGTTAACATCTTTGCATGTCGAGTTAACTAGTTTGCATGTTCACTTAACTGAAATGCATGTTTGAAAATCAACTTAAGTTTGAATGCATGGCGCATTAGTTGAAGTTTTGTGAAGATTTTGCGAAGTTGGCGCTTCACTTTGGATCGTCAACTTCAATTTCTAAGAGGGACGCCTTAGTTCTTAAAGCATGAATTTAAAGCATGTGAAGTATGGCGAATTTAATTTGTCAACTGAAGCTTAATTCGTATGGTGCTTTAAATAGTTTTGGCAACTGAAGTCTTAATAAGGCGACTTTAGTTCTAAAGCATGGTGCTTTATTTAGTCTTCAGTTAACTAAAATTGGGGTCCAATCATAAGCCAATCGCAATTTTCAAGGTTGCATGCATTTCTATGAATTTTGGTGATGAAACTCTATTTATTCAAGTTTAGGCGTCCATTATTTCTTCATCACAAGCTTAGAAATATACATTCTTCTTGAGCGAGCAGCAATTTAAAGGTGCTACAAGTGTCAAAATTCAGCGTTCTTCATAGCAACAGATTCAGATTGTTCAGAGGAAGAAGATTCAAGACTTTGTTTTCAGTTTGCATGCAGGTTTCATCAAATTCCAAAAAGAGATTGGCGAATTCTCCAGAAGCAGAGCAAATAAAACCTTCTTTCTTCTGTCTTATTTCTTCTATTTCTCATCTTAGGTACTTTCTTCGCATGTCAAAGAAATTCAACATATTTTTAGAGTTTGATCATTTGGGTTCGCATACTTCAGTGTTTGTAGCAAAACCCATGTCTTAGATTTTTTCGAGAAAATTGCCCCATAGTCTTCATTCTAAAGCTCTGTGCTTTTTTTCGAGAATTTATTTGCATGTGGGCCTGAAATACATTTTTTTGAGAATAAAACTATCTAGGTTGTCTTAGAATTTGATTCTGCACAAAACCCACGTTTTAGAAAAAATTTGAAAATTTTTCCCGCCATAGGCTATTTTAAGCCTTGTCCAGAGATTTTCAGTTTTTCCAGAAAGTTGTTCAAGTATATTCGACTTTACAGTCAAAAGTCTTTATTTTCAAAATGCAATTCAATCTCATTGATTATAAGACCAAATCGGTTCTTATGCATGATTTTATCAAGACTTCAGATACAGACTTAAATCATGTTTATCCAATGGTTAATCTGAGCGGTTTGGAGGGTGTTGGCAATAATTCATTGAGGAATCTTGAACGTTCCGGATTGCTGGCAGCGGCATCTATACCTGTCACCACTTTTAATCTTGAGTTCGTTCTTGCTTGTATCAAGCATTATGACTCATCTTCACGACAAATCAGATTAGCTGATGGGAGGGTTGTCTGCAGTCTCAAACCGAAGGATATAGAGAAATGTTTTGCTATTCCTCCTCGTTCAGACAATTTCACTGTGATTATTGAGGCCTATGAGAAGATATGGGATGGAGATCAAGAACGTTCACAGAGAAAGGTGGCTCAGAGATGGCTGAAATTTCAGAAGACTAACATGCCTAAAAAGATTGGTCGTGGTGAATTCAAGGATGAGGTTGCTGTTTTGATAATTTTGCTCAATCGAGTTACAAGTCAAGAGGATGCTAGCACTTTCTGATCATGGATGTTTTACCTTATTTCCATAATTCTTGATGGCACAGAACATTTTGACTGGGCTATGTTGATTAGTGATTGCCTACATCAGCAGATTTCTAATTTTCTCAAGTCTCGTGAGTTTCGTATGGTATCCTACTTGGTCTACTTAGTTGCATTTCAAGGGAGCTATAGGCATCTAAAAACTAATGGCACTCTTGGTATTCAACGTGTTCATGAGTACTATTCTCAGTTAGAGTTTTGTAAATCTAAACAAGATTTTCGAGCAGTGAATGATCATTTTTCTATGAAGACAGTCAGAGATCTTGACAATGAAATGCACATTCGTATTTCTGCCAAGGCAAAATCAGCAATGGAGACTTGGGCAGATTGGTTTATCCAATTCCCTACTTTCACATACATCCGAGTTTATGGATATGTTGGAGAGCCTCTGATGTTGCCAAGGTATCCTTCAGACAAAATCATCTTCATGGAGTTTCTCAGGCAGATGCAACATGTTCATTTCTTTCTTCGCAGTCGTCATAAGACTACGGCTACTTTTCCATTTGGATTGGGAATTTTTACATGCAGTGCGGCAACAGATGCCAAGCATATGTCAACTGAGATAGAAAGATTCAAGCTTAAAACTCATACTGAGAGGCGTTCCTATGATACTTTGGGTCATTATGTAGCCAAGTTAGAGTGAGGGATTGCACATAAGCCAGCACTTGAAGATTTTTGGGCTAGTTGTGAAGATGAATTCGAGGTTCGTTGTCGTCACTATTGTAGACTCACTATCGCTCATCTCTTTGATTACCTATAAGAGGATGTTGATGGTCTATCAGATGATGATGGAGAAGTTCTTCTCAATTCATATGTCAGAGATCAAATTGCTCGGCAGCCACTTCGTTCACCAAATTGGTATGCTAAGGAGAATACTTCTATTGAGGAGGTTTCTAGATCGGTTATCAAGACCAGCAAGCAGTTCTTGGCGAGTAAACGGAGGCAAAAGTCAGTTCCTGTGACAGAGCCGCCAGAGAAGTTTTCTTCATTGCCTTCTACTTCTAGGTCAAGACCTCGGGTCAAGGCTATTTTGATACCTCCTGAAGGAGTTAGACTCAGTGGAAACAAGGAAAAGAGAGCTACTGGTAAGAGGAAGCAGAAGCGAGTTGAGAATGTACCTGAGATTCCAGTAGAGACAGTCATTCAGGTTGAGCCTCACATTTCACCTCCTAGTTTACCACACATGCAACCTATTGACATAGATTCAAAGCCTGAGATACCAATTCGAGTTGGATCAGAGACAACTAAACCACCACAGGTTGATACATCAGGGACAGTCTCTCCTCGAATTGATGATATTGTTCAGTCTTGTTGGCTCAAGAGGTCTTTGGAGAGACAGAGGTGAGAACCTTCATATAACCTTGATTTATCTGAGTTCGGTGAGCCTTATCAGAGAAGGTCGAACAAGAAGATCAAGAAGCAGGTGCATATTGAGAAGACTCCAAAAGCAGAGATTGTTATAGAAGTTGCTATTCCTCCAGAGGGTAAGAGCTTAGATGAAGTTGAAGTCGGTGACTTTACTTTTACTAAGGCAAATCTTGGCAGGACCACTCAAGAGACAGACGTGAGCCTTCTTAAGATTGTCACCAATAATCTTGAAGAACGCATCACGAAGGATGGAGAGGATAAGGCATTGCTTAAGGCTGAAAATAGTCAACTTCGTCAATATATCTCTGATCTTGTTCATGGAAATTCAAGTAGAGCGCCTGTTCTTCCTTAGAATACACCTACAGAACAATGAAAGTTGGATCAGTTAGTCAGTCATGGCAGACTTTTAGATAACTGGATTGAAAGCTTAGTCATTACAGGTCAACATCTTCTTGTGGATTTGTATCAGTTGAGGAGTGACGCACATAAACTTCGTCAAGGTATTCAACTGCTTGAAATTTCAGTTGCAGAGAGTTTAGCCAAGGATCGAGTTCTTGTGTCTCAGTTGTCTATTGCATATGATGCCTTGGAGATTGATGAAGATCAAGAGAAATTTTTTACTTGGAGGGAGCAACACCTTTTAAAAATGGAGATATGTGAAAAGATCTCTGCCAAGTTGCTTTCACTGAAAGATAATGTTGTTGGAGCTCTTGCACCTGTCAGTGGTTTTGTTGTTCAGATTTTGTGTCATTACCTTCTTGAAGATGGCACATATATTGCATTAAATGAAGTGCAAGCTGAGTTTGAGAAGTTGATTCGTGACAGCCTTGAGGGAGATCCTATGGCGGCTAAGTTGGAGAATATTTCAGCTAGTTTCAAAAAGGTGACTGAAGATGTCAGAGAATGCATGCATATAGTCAAGGAAAGTGACAGGGAGTTGAAGAAACAGATTATTGCTTTGGATAGCATCAAAGTGCCAGAAGACAGAGAGATTGATGAGTTCCTGGATGAGGTGTTGAACCGAGATGACTTTGAGTGATCTGCCAGTTAGGACCCGTAGTTAATTTCGAGGATAGAATCAAAAGTAGCAGTTAACTCAACTTTTAGTCTTAAGTTCACTTGTTGACTTCATACATGTGTATATCTTCCTTAGAAATATCTTCACAGGAGTTAGGGTTAGGGTTTCCAGTTAACTGAGGGTAGTGTCCAGTTAACTTTGCTTTAAATAAGGATGTGCATGCTTGCACATTGTCCATTTAGGTTAGATGTACTGGTTAACTGATGGTAGCTTTCCAGTTAACTGTATAGTTTCCTTTATTAGGGTTCAATAATAAATCTTGCATGCATTGCAAGACTGTAGTTGACTCAAGGTGATTTTAGGGTTCCCTACACCTTTCGATGTCTATAAATAAGAGTTTTTTCTCATTTGTAATTAACTTTTGCGTGATAGCATACATGTTGTGCCCACCTTGTCTGTAGTATTGCTATTTTGTATCTATTCACGAACTTTTGCACAAGAGAGAAATATATGTTGTGCCTACCTTGCCCTCAATATTACTCTTTTTTGTATCTGTTCATGCGTATTTACTGTTATGATGAATTGTTATGCCACATAGGGTTTCATGCAATTATAATGGTGAATTCTTTCCTTAGTTAGATCAAATCTGTTTTGTGTTCAATAAACTTGTCCAGATTGAGCTGATAGATGTGCCACCTTGCCTTCAAGTTGAGAATCTGTTCTTGTTTATCGTATGGTGTTTTGTGAATAATAAACTTGTTTAGATTGAGCTGATAGATGTGCCACCTTGCCTTCAAGTTGAGAATCTATACTTGTTTATTGTCAGATAAGTCATCCCCGCTCCATTTTCTCATGCTCTATTTTCTTGAGGAAATTGGATAGATTTTAAGTAATTAGCATAGTTGTAGTTAGTAGTCTGTGAAACTAGAAAATACTCATCTGCAATGTATATAGTTTTCGAGAAATCCTTGTACCTCTACAGCTGAAACAAAAAGACAGGATATAGTTTAGTTTATTTTCCTTTCAAAGCACTTTTGTCAAGCACAACGAGGGAGCTTCCCCTCCTAATTTGAAGAGCACTCATTGCGTAGTGTGCATAGCTGTCCGTACCAACTCTTACTCCAGAGGTGTTAGTTGTTACACCAATAGGCATAACCATCTAACAGAATACTCATCGCAAAAAATCTGTACAAAATGTCAGAATGTACGCCCTTTGAAACCATCATGAATTGGAAGCCTGCCTAAGGAGTACTTACAAGTAAGGGATGAACAGCACTATTTGAATGCCCCCAAAATTTTCTGGACCTCAATAGGGTATCTTATGACCCTAGCAATCGATAAGAGTAGAAGTTTAACAAGCAAAGCTAACATTGTAATTTAACTCAGAAATTGGACAAATTAGTGAGGAAAGGCAATTGAAAGAATATCTCACAAGAATCACCAATTCTGGATAGGCATTGTAGAGATGAAATTTGATAGCTATTCCAAGCAAGGGATGAGTTCATTTGTCTTAAATATAGAAGCAAATGCTCTAACATGTGCCAATTCTGAAATTAAAATTTCACCAGCACTTGCAAAGGAAGCTTTGACATAATAGGTTATTAAATATGTCTTCTTTTTATGTATTGGTGAAGTTCAAATTCTAAATTCTTTGATAGACTTCCTTTACCATCATCCCTCTGATCCTACCACAGTATCAATCTTTTCTATTTCAACTTCACTAAATGGCTTCCAAATTTATTAACTTAAATTTTATTTTGGATTGTTGGAAACTTAAAAATAATATACACGTCTTGCAAGCTGGGGTTTATTAAAAATTGTCACTCTTTCATTAGCATCTCCATGGAATGAAAAATGATTGATAATAACGAACAATCAACAGAAAAGAAACAAACCTGAAAATGTCTTCTCCTTTGCATAGGCGCATGCTTTTTTCCACACACACACCTGTTCAAAGGCCTAAAATTTTGTTTCTTATCTAAATTGATTCATATTGAGCCACACTTTTATTTTGAGGTGCACCTATACGTGATTTATATTTTTTTTCTTTCAAATCATGCCAACATGCTAACTTGAAAATTCATTTTCTGGCATCTGTCTGCCCATGTGCACACCTTTATGCCTGCAATAATGCAATTTATACTTGAAATGAGACATTAACATCACAACACCAAATTTTTAAATTGGAATCTTCTTCAAGGCTTCTGACAATGCTGTCTCAGAAATTTTCCGGAGATTTAAAATAACAATGAGACTATTTTCAGTTCCTTCTTTACTTGTTAGTGCACTAGACAATCAATTTTCACTTCTAGCATTCTTCTTTGATGCAGTTGCTAGTATTATTTCATACTGCTCTTGGATATCCAACAATTATCTCATCCTCTTTTCTGGATATATTACATTATTTGCTTCAACATCAATCTCTGACTCAAAATAACCACCTCACGAATCATGACCTAACCAGGTCCTATTCCTAGATACCTTTGCTAAAGGAAGTTGTGCACATCTTCCAGGCAAGCATTGAATTCTTAAAACTTGGCTCCACATTTTGGCATATTCCCTGCCAAGCTTATTGTTGCTCTATCTCTGCACTAGTATTCTGATTTGTTTAAATATTTCACAATTATCAAATTTAGGAAGAACCTAGGAATCAGCTTCAGGAAGAGATAACAGTTCATTTGTCTACCTAGCATTTTCCTTCTATATGAAATGTCTGCTTCCCTGTAGACTTGTGCTCTCCTTCACAAGCTGACTTGAAATTTTGTTTTATTTATTTTCACAAGAAGTCCTTTGAGCTACTGGTTATGTACTTAAGTCCTCTTCATGCTGAAGTAGCTTACACAGTGATAAAATATCCGCAATGACAGGGTATGGCTCACAGCAAATGCCTCTGAAAAAGATCGCTACAGCTATGTCAGTTTGTAGTAGATGTCAAGTTATGCTTTGCAACAATGATAGCCCAGGAAGAATGTTTTCCACTAGCCATCATAGGTGCAAGCCCACATTGAGTATGCTTGTTTGCTTCATGAGGAATCATCCATGTGTACCAATTCCTTTTGAGTACTTTCACAACTCTATTCACTTTTTTTAGATAGCATAGTGGCTAACACTTCAACCTCATTTGAAAATTCCCCATTATAACCTCCAAATGCCACAAGAAAATGTTCATTCCTTCCTTTCTATTACCACTAAACTGAAACCTTGATTGCTAAAAATGGAGCTGTTTGTTGATGTTAACCCACTGGACCATGTCATTGTTGAAATGTCAAGAACCAACATCTCTGAGTACCGTGTCTTTTCACCTCTTCACTCCTGTGATGCACCAGTTGTTACCAAATAGAACCGCAATGCATCCAGCCCTAAAGGAAGGACTTGATCCTCAAGTTCTAATTTTGGACCATCACATTGTTTCAAAATTGAGACAGGAAAGATCATTCAATGCCTTGCATTTCGCCGCTCCACCAAAGATCAGCAAAAATCTATGATCATATAATGCAGCTACATGCCTTGATCTCCAAGAAGGTTCACCACCCGTTGTTTGTAGAGGAAGCCACATGAGGGATTTCATATCAAACATGAGCAAATTTTTCAGCTTCCTTCCCATAGCATATTTATCCACAAACTTGATAAGAATCAAAACAGCTTTAGTCACACTTTGGCCAATACGAGCTACCTCTTTACCATTTCAATTTTGTCTTGCCATTTGATAAATTCATGTGAAATCCTTTGGCATCAATACTGCAAGGATATAACAAATACATAGACGAACAAGACAAAGTTCGAAACACAACTCATGCTAGATGTAGAGACAATTATTTAACCTAAAATTTGTCAAAATACAAAAGTTTATTATGGGTACAACACATCAGTGTCATATCAATAAAAACCTAGCCTATAAATATTGACATACAAAAAAGCTATCTTTTAAGCTCTTTTTCTTGACTCTTTTGTAGTTTTGAGTTGATATGAATTTCATGAAGGTGAAAGGGATAAGCTCATTAGCAGTATCTGTACAACTTAACAAGGAAACATATTTTTTTATAGTACATAATAATAGAAGACAAAAATTTGAAAAATATAGAACTGATAATATAAAACCATAAGTTCAGTAACACCAATTGTTCATAGATTTAAATTACATAGGTGCAACAAGAGCAGTGACCAGCTAAACTAGGAAAAAAGGTCACAATGCCCATCATAGAAAAAAAAAATTTAAAACAAGAGAGCTCTGAAAAAGACTGATAATATAAACCCAGATATGCATTGATACCTATCTTCAAGGTAGGAATCTTTCCTGTCTAATGTCAGAAACACAGTTTGATTACGTGAACAGTGAAAAATAAACATAAATGCCCACACAAAGCAAACATGAAGTGCTTGTCTGTATAATGTAAACATGGAATTGATTTTCATAGATCAAAGCTAAAATACACTCCACACCATTTTAGTCTAATAGACAAAAGAGAGAGATAGGGCCGTGGAGTCACTGTCTAAGCTACAGAAAGGGCACTAAGCTGAAAGAAGGCTATGCCCTCATTTTTAAAAAATTATAAATTTGCAGCCAAAGGTTCATTAAAGGCTAATCTAAAAGCACGAATCCATTAACATGGATCAATTTAAATGTCTAAAACCTATGACCTAAAGTGAGGGAAAGGACATGCTGGACTCAAAAAAGCTAGGGAAACCTATGATCTGACATATGCACATTCTCAAATTGAAATTTCACAAATACTTACAAAAGAAGCTTTGACATAATACATAATTAAATACTTCAGTTTTTTATGTATTCTTGAAGCTCAAATTCTAAATTCTTTGATAGTCTTCCTTTATCATCATCTCTCTAATCCTACCACAATATCAATGTTATCTTTTTGAAGTTCACTAAATGGCTACCAAATTAATTACCTTAATTTTATTTTTCTGGACTTATTTTGGAGTGACTTAAGGATATCTTGATTCTCCTGAATCCAATCCTTGGCCTTAGGCGCCCTACTATCACCAAAAGCTACATCCATAAATGAATAAGCCTCATAATTGTACAAAGCTCTGAAGGGTGTCATCCCAATGGACATGTGATAGGTGGTATTATAGCAATACTCACCCAAATGTAACCATCTAACCCAGGCCCTCTACTGCCCTGCAACATAGTTGTGCAAATAACCCTCAATCCACTTATTCACTATCTCTACTTGCCCGTCTGTTTGAGGGTGATAACTGGTACTCAGAGTAAAGTATTTACCCAACAATTAGAATAACTCCTACCAGAAAGCAATGAGGAAGCGGTTGTCCCTATCACTAACAATATTCTCCGATAACCCATGTAACCTAAATACCTCTCTGAAGAATAAATCTGCCACTTGAGGTGCCTTGTACTCTGATGGAATGGCCATGAATTATGCAAATTTAGTTAACTGATCAATCACTATGAAAATACAATCTCTACCTTGTACCTTCAATAGACTGGTGATGAAATCCATCGATATGCTATCCCACATCTGCTCTAGAATGGGCAAGGGTTGCAATAGGCCAGTAGGGAAAGTGTGCTCTGAATTGTTCTGCTAAGTGGTGCACTCTCTAACGTGGCGTAGAACATCATCTTTGAGGCCCTTCCAAGAGAACCTCTCTCTAATGTACTTGTAGGTCTCATAGAACCCTAGATGTCCTGCCAACAGAGTGTCATGTACAGCTCTCAAAATCTACTCCTTCAACTTAGATTTTACAACCAAAAAAATCATGTTTTTGTAGTAGATGATTCATGATATCATCCACTACCTTATACCTATCATCTTGAATTTTTCCATCCATCAACTCACAAGCAAATGTATTCTTGGAGTACTCAACCAGGAGATGAGTTTTCCAATCTGTTGAAATCTCAAACAAGGAACATATGGCGGGTTTCCTGGATAGAGCATAGGAAACTATGTTCTTCTTTCCCTTCACATACTCTATATCGAAGTCATACGCCTGAATCTTACTAACCAATTTCTATTGGCGTTCATTTAAATCCTTTTGCTCCAGAAAGTACTTCAAACTATTACGAGTAGTTGTAACTACAAATTGCCCACCAACCAAATACTGCTTGAACTTCCCCAATGCATACATGATGGTGAGCATTTCCTTGTCATAAATAGAATATAGTATCTCAGCATCTCGAAGCTTCCTACTCTCGTAGGCAATGTGATGCCTATTTTGCATCAACACTACACCAATCCCCTCTCTCAAGCCATCACATTCTAGCACAAAGGGCTGGGAGAAATCCAGCAAAGAAGAATTGAACAAGTACTCATGGCCTCCTTAAGTTTGTCAAATGCACACTAAGCCTCACCGGTTCATATGAAAGCACCCTTCCTAGTGAGGTATGTGAGAGGTGCCCCAAGTTGCGAAAACCCCTTGACAAACCTCTTGTAATAACTGCAAAGACCAAAGAACCCTCACAGCTCCATAACTGTCCTCGGTGTTGGCCAACCTAGAATCACTTGGATCTTTTCCTAATGCACCTAAACTCCTTGTGAACTGATGATGTGACCCAAGTGATGAGGTAAAAATAACCTCATCAGTATAATGGGCTCAATATGTAAATCCAAACTTTTTAGCCTTAATAACATTGCCAATTGAATACCTTTAGGAAAAATAAGTGTTCTCTTTCTATGAATAAGCGTACAAACTTTATTTCTTGGATTTGATCGAATTAAACTAACTTGTGTTGATTTAATGGTTTAGTCTTGAGTATTTTGCAAGTCAACTCCACTTCCAATCACCATTCTAGACAGAAGGGAAATGAATGAGGATCTTCATACTTTTGAAAATAAGCGAGCGGGCATCAGAATTCCAGGAGCACATGTTTTGGCCGAGTCTTTATAATTCTATTATTTTTCAATTTCAAAAACTTTATGGCTCATGCGAGCCTCTTTAATATTGTATATCATGGGCTTTAAAGTCCCTTTTTCTATTGGCAATTTGTTAAAAGACTCTATCGATTGAAAAATAGCATTTTTGTTAGTCGTTTTTCATATAAATATGTAACTGTTACAAATAATAAATAGAGAAGAACATTATCGTTATGCTGCAAATTTGTCTTTTGAGTAAAAACTACCATATGAATATGAGTTTTCTTGCCACTCTTTGTATTACTGTGTACTATGGACGTGTCTTTGGAATGAAGTAGCTTAGAGAATTTCCAATGCATGTGATCTGAGGTAGCTATAGACACACCTGAGAGCTGGCCACTCGAGGGTTATAGATAGATAGATAGATAAGTATTCTATTCCTTATTTTGTATTTTCTTTTAGTAGATAACAGTTGAAGTTGAAATCCATTTTCATGAGTATATGTTAAGTTGTCAGTGTCAAGCCTACAGGTTGTAGCTAAGTTTGTAGTTTCTGAACCTAACATTTGAATGTCCGGAGCATCTTACTTCAGTAGATTCTATTAAATTGTTTCTTGTTCGCAGTTGGACTGTTATACATTAGATAAATGTTTCCTAATTTCTTTACATGTTTTACTTCTTCAACAATTTATGCATTCTTTAGGTTAAAAGTTTCTATGCTTTCTAGTTTAATGGTGATGTTTTTCTGATTTATAGTTCTTTGCCTCTTAGTTTAAGATCATTTCCTGCTTTCTAGATAGATAATTCATTGCTTTTAGGTTTAGAGGCCCTCTAGTGTAGAATCTTTATTCGGTTGACCAGCATTTAGAGAACCTAAGAGAGACAATTGAGATGTCTTCTATTGCAAATAGCCTTTGGACATTGCCCGGTCGATATAATGATGTGATTATTCACTAAAGTGTTAGGACCTAACGATATCCTGTCACCAAGTACAATATTTTTGTCATCTCAAACTCACATTTGGAGGCCTTGGCATAAAATGATTTTGCCTCCCCAATACCCAACACCTCATCAAGATGCTTCAAGTGGTCCTCTCATGTTTTGTTGTATATTAATATATCATCAAAGAATACAAGAAGGAATTTCTGCAACTACTTATTGAAAATGTGATTCATGCAGGACTAGAATGTTGCAATGGCATTAGTCAAACCAAGAACTTGTAAAGCCCATAATGGCACCTAAAAGTTGTCTTATGGATGTCATGATCCCACACCCTGATCTGGTGGTATCTTGATCTAAGATCTATCTTCGAGAAAAAGACAACCCCATGCAACTCATCTAACAACTCATCGATCCTAAGAATTGGATCCTTCTTTTGATCATCTTCTTGTTCAACGCACGATAATCAATACACATTCTAAGAGTTTTGTCCTTCTTCTTAACCAACACCACAAAGGAGGCAAAAGGACTCAAACTCGGCCCAATATGACCCATATCCAACAACTCCTTGATAGCTTTCTCGCTCTCATCCTTAAACTTCTAGGGATGTTAATAGGGGGTGGTGATTACTGGCTTGGCCCCCTCCAACTCAATGGTATGCTCAAATCTTATGTCTGAAAATGCTCTCCATTCATTTTTCTAAAACCATTCTAGGAGCTTCATTAGACATTCCTCTTAAAACAACTTTCCTACCATCTACCTTAAACTTGAATTCCATGGTCTAGAAGTTTTGTGAATACTTTCCAAGTGAGTGTAACCAGTGAATACCCAAAATAGCATTGGTGTCACCTACGTCTACCACATAGAAATCATCAATAATTGTATAGTTACCAATCGTGATGCTCATCTGAGGAACCTTCTACATGCAAGAAATTTGATATCCATTTGCAACCATCACATTAAACCCCTCATGCTCCACCATCTAGAAACCCTTCCTGGTAACCATAGCAGAATCTGTGAAATTGTGGGTAGCCTCACTACCTATCAAAACTATGACCCTCTATCCCTGTAACACTCCACGAACTCTAAAAGAGTTGAACTTTAGTGTACCAAGCACAGTCGCAAGAGTACCACCCTTCACTCCCTTACATGGCGTCTCATTGGCACCCAACTACTCATCATCTAACTCATTGTGTTCACTGCCCTAGTTATGATCAGATTTCTCCTCCTCCTCACTATCGAAAATCATCTTTATATAATGCACCTTGCCCGTACCAAGACACCTGTGTCTTGGCTCCCAAGGCTCCTTGCAACTGAAACACAATTTCTTTCTCCGCAACTCATGTCAAGTCTCATCATCCATTCTATTTTTCTTGGGCCACTCTTTCTGAAATGGTTTCTTGCTTTTGTCCTTCTCAGAGATAGAACCTTTTGACTAAAATTTTGTTCTTCAAATTAGCAAAATCCATGTCCCTAGCTTTCTTGATTGCCTCTTGTAGCGAGCTAGGATTGAATGCCTTGATCCAACCCCTTAGAGGATCCGTCAAGCCATCCATAAACAAAACCAGCAATCTCATGTCTAATATATCAATGACCAACACAAATAATCTCTGGAAATCAGCAATGTAACTATCAACTAATCCCCATTGCTTCAGCTGAGCCAATTCCTTGAAATGGAGTTTAGGGTCCTTGTTATCAAACCTCTCAATTAATCTTTCTATAAACTCCACATAAGATGTCATCTAATCATGGCCCATGGTGACCATACCATGATGCCACCACTCGTGAGCAATCCCATCTAGGTGTATGGCAGCATATTTGATTGCTTCCTCTTCTGACATTGGATTCAATTGGAAGTATATATCAACTTTCTAAACCCAAGGACGTGCCAAAATATTGCCTGAACCATCAAAGAAGGGAAAGCTCAACTTACCAACCTTCCTCCTAATATCATTATGGTGTTGTTTGTTGCCCCTGTTAGGCACATGTCTCATCCTAACATCCATATATTCTCAGAGAGAGATATCATGTTGGAAACCTGGACCTGCATCAACCCAACCCTGTCTAAGTTTTTCCTACAACTCTATCAATGTGGGTTCATTGCTTTCCTAAGGCTCTACTCTAGGTGCGAAAATAGGCATTAAAGGCCTTGAACTAGCAAGTGCAGTATGTCGATTTGGCATCCTGTTATTAACCGAGTTATCCCCTTGGCCAGTATTGCCTCCATTATGGTCATTATTGAGCAAGGTTTGTGTCATTAACTCCATCAACTAAGTCATATGTTGATTTGTTGCTCTTTGCTCTGCCAACAATGCATTAAGAAGGTCTTCCCCTTTTTCGTCTTCCCCTCTATCACCGATCTTTGCCTCTCTTTGTGCACCAACTCCTGAAGAGGAATCAGTACCATTGGCTGAAGGAGATATCTAATGTATTGCCAAAATACCTGAAGCAGTTTCCCCTTCTAGAACCTAAGTGGGCTATCACAGTCTCTTAATCTCTCTATTATAATATCTTCTCTCTCTGTCACTCATGAAAACCACGGGTTGACTTAAAAACTAGCTCTAATACCATTGTAACGACCCTTACCCCAGATAGCAAAATTTTCACGATTATTCCCAGTTTGACAATGCAAGCATTTTGTCAAACAAATTACTTGCTTAGTGTTTCTGACTTGAGTTTAGTTGGTATTAAATTGAAATGGCATATAATAATAAACTCTTCATATGAAATACACAATAACTTCAGTAATTTAAAGGATATTCATCAATTTGCCAATACAATGGAGATATAAAGATAATAGTAGCAATGTAATTCTAAACTGTGGTAATTATATTGAAGTGTGTTTCATAATTCAAGGATAATAATTAATAATTAATTCCCTGACTCGGAATCGGTACGGCAGATTCCCAATGATCAAGTTGAAACATTAAATAGCAATATGAAGTTTTCAAGAGTGACGGCACTTTGGGAAAGGTCATGGCTTGCTTTTGGCACCCACATGCTAGCGACAATAACAAAAGGCCAATACAATCTCTTTGACTGATTAGGACTTCTTTGCATGAGTCTCTAGCCTAGACAATAACATCACGCCCCTTATAGAAGTGGCCTTGTTAACTGTGCAATAATGCCAAGGAGGCGATGAGGTCAACAAAGACCCGATGGAGTTTTAATGATGCCCATCTTCATATGATCCAACGCCCAACTCATATGTGCCCATTGAGTTATTAATGAGTATCGCTACCTTCAGATAGGCATGAGATCAGCTCCAACCATGATTTGGCAGAATAGAAACAGCTCTTACAAAAATGATTATCCCTAGTGAATAAATCGATCAATCCTAAATCTGAAATATTTTCCACTTTGAATAATAATTTTGATATAATCGACCAGTATGAATGATGAATGAGTTTGTATTTGTATTAGCTGGATATATCGTTACTCCTACAAATTTGTCTCCAATGGAGACTTCACAAATTTAATCAACTTCCACAAGCTAGGGTGGAATCATTTCACCACTGAAACCTCCTATTGTACCCCAAATTAAAAATTTTGCCACACTTAGGCATTTTGAAGAAATGGTTAAAAGTCTTGTCAAAATTATCAAAAAAGGTCAAAATTGCGGTTTGCATGTCTTTCATAATAGTCAAGAACTCAAAATTTCCAAAATCTGATGATCTGGGTCTACTCAGAGCGACCAAGTCTACAAAACCTAGATCTCAGTTTTTTGGCCCTTTTTTTTAAGAAAATTTCTATTTTTAGAAACATTCTAAAAATAGAACTTTTTATGGGTTTTTCTAAGTTTCTTTTGAAACGGATGCTGGCAAAATTTTCTAAAAATAGAAAGTTTGGCTTCTAGGGTTAAAACTAATTTTGATTGGTCGAAAATACTTCCTCATCAGGCTGATGTAGTCAGAATCACAAAAAGATCAATTTTTCCCTGATGGGTCTATTCTGCTTTTTCAAAAGTTGTTTAGGAGCTCTGACACCATTAATGGAGGTCATTCAACTGTCAGGTGTCAGATTCAGAGTCTTAGCACTGCTCAAATCAAGAAACTGCAACAGATGATCGATGACGAAGAATGGAGAATGGTAATAGAAGAATCTTGAAAACTAACGAAAAATGGTTAAGTCTGGAAACTTTAGGAGCCCCTGCCTAGCCTAGGTGCCTAGATGCTCATGCCTTAGGAAAAATTTCACCTCCAGCAAGTGAAGCAATGGAAAACACGTGAAACGAGAAAGTTGAAAACTGCGAAATAAAAATTAAGTTTGCAAGCCATAAGTGCCCCAAGAGGAGATAGGCGCCCAACTTTTCAAGAGGTCAGATGATAGAATTAGGGTTTGATGCTCTAAGACAATGTTGATCAGAATCTTCTTAGCTTCGTAGTGAGTCCATTAGCGCAATCATATGATCAATTAGTCATCCAGAATTTGAGATCAAACGGAGAGGTCTCAACCAAGAAGCATAATGCAAACCATGAAATCATCAGAAAATATTCTAACTCTGGGATTCTAGGTGCCCCAAAAGGAGATAGGCGCCTAGGGTTTTGAAGCACCAAATCCAGCAGTTAGGGTTTGCAGATATGCTCAATCTCTTTAGAATTATGCCAACTTCGCAATGGATATCTAAACAAGTGATCATCGGATTCGTCAGCTACTGGTAAACTCAGAATGAACAGAAAGCATAACATGAGGTCTCAAGCTTCAAAGTTGAAAATTGAAGAAAAATGACTAAGTATGGAGATCTTGGGCGCCCCAGAAGGAGATAGGCGCCCAAGCTTTTGGGGCATCAAATGGACAAATTTGTAGTTGCAGTCTCCAACATGTCTTCTCCAGTCTTGATCACCTTTTCAAAGGCAACTATCAGTAGGTCCATCGGTGTTGACGAGCATCAGATATCACTGACTGATCGGTGGGGCAAAACCATGAAAAATGTCAGAAGCCAACAACAAAGTGAAGAATCTCAGAAAATAAACTAACTCTGCAGGAGTTGGGCGTCCTAGCTAGCCAGGGGCACCCTAGCTTTTGACCCCCAAGATGCAGCTTTTAGGAGATGAAGCCTCCAGAGAACCCCCTTTGGAATCCTCCGAGCTATCCAGCGAATCTAACAGTCAGTCAATCAAATCAATCTAGCTCCCGGAATCAAGAATTCATCAGAACATCAAGAGAAACAAGCAAGACCTTGAAGAATATGGAAAAAACAGCTAACACCGGTGAGCTTGGGTGCCCTAGGTAGCCAGGGGTACCCAACTTTTTGAGGGGTCAAATGAAGTTTTTATCAGAAGTAGCCTCCAAGACAACTTCGTTAGATTCACTTTGGCTCTACGATGGATCATTCTACCGATTCACAACATCAATTGAGCTCCCAAAAATCGAGATCAAACAGAGGTCAAAGTCAAGTAAAATCTTGAAAATGATAAAAAAATGGCTAAGTTTGGAGAGGAAAAGCGCCCCAGGAAGAGATTGGCGCCCAAGGCTCAATGCCTTAGTCATTTTTTCCAAGTTTTATCTTTCAACATTAGAAAACGTCCAAGTTCGATGCACAAGCTCAAGATAGACTTTGAAAGTTTTAAAGCAAAAAGAAAGCAGATTTTCTCAAACCTCAACATATTTAAGAGGTCTTTACCTTCCATTATTCACTTTTTGCAGGTTGGAGTCCAGAGCAAGAAGATTTTCTCTTTTCTCTCAACAAAGATTTGAAGAACCAAATGACATGTTTTTTTGGTGTTCTTCGTGGTTTCGAGATCAGTGAGCAAATAGGAACGCTTTTTCGTGCTCCAAACTTCTAGGGCATTGCTTTTTCAAAACAACCACTCAACTTTTTCCATTTCTGATCACATGGGTCTCTCCGCTTTTTCATACTCTTGAACATTGAGAAACTTTTCCCTCTTCTAGAAATTGTTTTTTGGCCACTTTTTTCAGGATGGATTTGGCTTTTTCAATTTCTGAGCATCTGGGTTTCTCTGGAATGTGATTCTCTACAAAACCCAAGTCCCAACTTTTTTTGGAAAAATTGCTTTTTCAAGGCAGATCAACATTTTATTTTCAGCAAGTTTTCGAACCTAGTTGAGCTTATAGTCAAAAATCAAGATTTTCAGCATGCAATACTCTCCACTTAAAATCGAGAACAAATCAACTTTTAACGGATGTGATTGAGATTTAAAGCAGCAATTATCTAGAAGCTTTCTTCCAACTTTCTTTCTATTCTTGTCTCAATTCTTATCCACTCTTTGTAGAAGAGAAAGAAAACAAGTTGTAATAGTTGTCACTTTCCCTGTTTTATGCTTTCATAGGTTCTTAGATGCTTATCTTGTTTTAGTTTTAGAAATAAAGCTTGCATGTTGGCAAGTCTTAGTTGTAAAAACAAGGAGATTTTAGGGTTCCCTACTCCTCTACTTGTGTATAAATAAGGACAGCCTTGCCCATTATTTTCTTAACCATGCTTGTGATAACAAAACGTTGAGCCTACTAGTGCCTTCTAATTGTTATTCAGTATTGTTCACTTAGTGTAAGAGCAAGTTTGCAAGCTTATAATGCTACAATTTGTTGTTCAGTTTATGTGTTTTGTGTTAAGTGTATTCTGGTTGATTGCTAAATTGTAAGCCTATTTTGCTACAATCTTGTTGTCCCAAAAGTGTAATCTTTTGTTCTTGAGATTTGAGAAATAAAGTCTTGTGCCTACTTTGCCCTGATATAATGTCTCAGATTTCTATTTTATGTGTTATGCTTACATGATCTCTATTTTAGCTTGCATTGAAAGTAAGTACATGTGCGCTGGAAGAAAGCTTATTGAAGTATTTATGTCAAAGAATCATTCCTTGTCCATTTCTAACTCTCATGCTTTGCATTTACTTGAGTAGTTAGAAACGTCATTAGAGTAGGCTTAGTCGTAGTTGAACTTCTAAATGAGAAAATCTCAGCTACGACGCTTGAGTTTTATAACCTTGTGCTCTTAGCTAAACAAAAAGATTGGCAAATTAGTTTATTTTAATTTCTTTTAAGCAACATCAACAAAGAGGGAGTTTCCCCTCCTAATTCGAAGAGCAGTTTATATGTGCATAGTTGTTCGTTTCTAATCTGTATTCCAGAGGTGCGAATTGAAACGACAACAATTTTATGGCACCCACCGTGGGGTGCAAAGCATAAAACTTCAAGAAAGCTTACGCTTTATGACATGGGAATGACTATCCAGCACCCTATTGCATGATCCAACCAGAAGCAATGGGTGATAACAACAATAATGTTGGCAAGAATACAAAACGTCCACCCCCATTACCTTGGGGTAATAATATTGAACCTTTGGCTCTGCAGGAACATCATGAATTACCTAAAGGGTCAAGGAAGCACTTTCCCCAGTTTCACGGCGATGGAACTCAACATCCTGATGATCATCTTTCCGCCTTCTCAACGGCCTACGCCATCTTGCACGTGGCACATGAAGACATCGCGGTGCATCTCTTTATGGAGACTCTTGTGGGAAATGTTGCTGACTAGTTCAATCATCTGTAGCCAGGCATTATTACAAGTTGGGCAGCTATGAGTGAGAAATTTTTGGCTAGATTCAAGCCTGCTAAAGACAATCATCGGTTGTTTGCCCAACTTGCAAATTCAAAGATAGAGAACAACGAACCCATGAGAGAGTTTGTAGCAAGATTTAATCATCTTGTTACATGACTTTCTTCTACACTTAATCCATCACCGAAGATTCTAATGAGTTGTTTCATAAATGCTCTTCCATCAAAGATAGCCTTCTTCCCGAAGACAGCAAAAGAAATAGAATTGGCGAATGCGCAAAAACATGCCATCAAGTTGGAAGATAATATGATCACCTCCAGCAAGATGAAGAAGGATTTAATCAAACCTCTAATTCAGAGTTCTGCAGACCCACAGCTACAGAAGGTAGCCAATGAGATGCTTGCACTACCATCACCACAATATCAACCTCAAGAATAGTATCAACCTCAGCAGCCGTATCATCCAAGGAGAAATAATTTTCAGCCTTTCAACAATTATAGGCCACAGTTGCCAACTCCACCAACACAAAAAATTGAAGCTACAGAAATGTTGTATTTTGTCCTTTCCATGATACCGACGCACATACCAGTTCTACATGCCCTAAAAATTTAAGAATGAACCAGATTATGGGATATGTTGATTCTACACCCAGTTCCAGTTTTGTCCCAATACCAAGTTCAGATGTTGTCTTACCACAGACGCACAACTTTGATGGCGACTCCGCTCCAGGATACTTTCAAAGTGAACCTAATATTGAAGAAAAAGAATACCTATGCCACTACTCTCTTGCAGAAAATCACGGAAGACACTCAATGCCTGTGTTTACAGGTTCTCTACACTTGCAAGCGCAAAAGGAAGGAGAAGAGAGGCGGAGAGCTAAAGAACAAGATAAAGAAGCAGTTCTTCAAGACCCATCTCTAGCCAATTTTGACATTGTAAACTCCATGATGAAAACCAAAGTGCAAATTTCACAGTTGGAGTATCTTTGTGATCATCTTGAGCAGTTGGATAAAATAATACATGTAAAGAAAGAAGCTTCAATTGAGCCTACATTGCTCAAATCATCCATGCCAATGGAAGAAAAGCCCAAATCTTTCTATATATCTTTGTATATAGGAGGATTTAAACTAAGAAATTGTATCATTGATTCAGGAGCCTCAGACAATGTCATGCCTCTACAAGTAATGAAAGCATTGAGACTCTCGTGCACAGAAACTCAAAACGAATGTTATTCGTTGGAGTCTAAGTCGGTGTCGTTGGTCGGGCAATTGAAAAATGCTCAAGTGAGGTTGGTGGCTTGTCCAGAGAAAAAGATAAAGATGACCATCCTAGTGGCTGACATTCCAACCAACTACAAGATGTTGTCGAGCAAGAGCTTCTACAAAGATCTTGGTGGTGCGATGCAATTAGATTGGTCATCCACGACCATTCCTATGAAGGAAGGCAGAATCAAGATAGAACTTGAACCCAAATCCCATTTCATGGTGGTGAAAATCCCACACCCCCAAACCCAAATTCTATATCAAGAAATGGGTCTTGGTAATTGTGTAACACTGTTAGAAATAGGAATTGAAGACCAAAACATTGCTTGTTCTAAAAGGAGACTAGCAAAGGATACAAAGTTATGGACAATGCATTTAGATGGGGGTTGTTCAGTTGTAGGTTCAGAAGAAGGGAAAATGATCATCTCCACTAAAGGATTGTTGCAACTGGAATTAACTGAAGCTAGAAAAGAGGCACTTTTGTTAGGCCTCAAAAATGTCGAAGACATGGGAATTGAACTCCTATGTGTTAAAGGGGATATAGACTTGATCGATGAGCCAATCAAAGGATATTTTGTTACATCCCCTCTAACTTCACATGTTTATGGCAATGAAATTATGGCCGTTATGTTAGTTGCAAGTAAATGCTTTTCATGAGAAAGTGAAATTGTGGAAAAATAATTGTTTATATGTCGTAATTTCAAATGTAAATGATTTTATTTTATAGGTTCAGAAGAAGGGAAAATGATCATCTCCCCTCAAGGATTGTTGCAATTGGAATTAATTGAAGCTGAAAAAGAGGCGCTTTTGTTAGGCCTCAAAAATGTCGAAGACATGGGAATTGAACTCCTATGTGTTAAAGGGGATATAGACTTGATCGATGAGCCAATCAAAGGATATTTTGTTACATCCCCTCTAACTTCACATGTTTATGGCAATGAAATTACAGCCGTTATGTTAGTTGCAAGTAATTACTTTTCATGAGAAAGTGAAATTGTGGAAAAAATAATTGTTTATATGTCGTAATTTCAAATGTAAATGATTTTCTTTTATATGCAAAAATGTATGTGATGATGAGATTATATTTAAACATGTATGTATATGTTGAGAATGGTCTAACCCTAGTCTTTTTGTCAAGTGGTTGCAGGATCGTCAATGTAACGACCTATTCCTTGCGTAAATTAAAATTTTCCAATTCTCACTTTAAACATGTAAAGGTAACAAGTAACAAAGACAATACAATAAAAATTTTCCTTTCTTTATTGATAAATTTGAACAAGTTACAATATATTTCCACATAAATTTCATTTTCATTGCAAATATAAATCAAAGTTCAAAAGTAATACAGTTACATACATAGCTCGTACGCTTTTGCACAAATAGAAGTAAGAAGGTCCAGGAGTCTGTCCTTTCAAATCTTCATACATCGGCCGCTTGTTGTGGAGGAGAAACATGACTCGGGCACTTTTCTGCCAACCACGGACTTATAATGCGGTCCCCCGCACATCCATCTTTAGATAGATGGCCCTCCCTTCGAAGAAGAGATTGGTAGGGTATCCTTTAACGATTACCAACTGAGCATAGTGTTGTGTCCTACACAACTAGAACCTTGCTATTTCACAATCTCGAACTAGTACTCGGATCACAATGAACTGACAGTGTAGTCTCAACTAACTCACGTCTATGTGGCAGTCGTATGTTTCACTACTTTGGCCAAAGTATTCTCATTCAGTACTTCGAATGAAGGTCATTTATCATAAACACTACTCAGGGCCGATTTGACTTGAGGCTTCCTTACTCTATGTATAGGTTTTGTCCTTCAATGGATGAATCTGTCACCCCAGACATCCTACAATCATACGAACCTACTAGAAATGAAACAGTCTACAAGTGTCTTGTATCAATCCTCCTAATTAGGAAATCTTTATCCTAGGAGTACTTAGCTTGTCTTAGTTATCCTAATAACTTAAGCTAAAAGAACTTACTTGATTTTGCCTTCATTTCAATCCTAGTAGATAATAAGTACATCTACGTATTCTCCATATACAGAGACCATACACATTTGTAAATTCAAGCAAATGCACATACAATTCCTACAAAGCATAATGCATATTAAGCTAAGCTATCCTTAAGCCCTTAAAACAATTGATTCCCTTCTTTAACCCCATTTTCTATAAAAACTTCTTTTGATCTATCAATAAACTATATTGACTTGCTCAAGCATTTTTCTTTAATTGCATTGATATTCCTTATTCTTTTACCTCTCATTTATAATGAAATCCCTTAAACAATTATTCATTACAAGCTTATCAAAACAATATTTGATTGCTAAGAACAATTAACATATTTCATACCAATTGCAACTAGCAACTTAAGAATAAAAAGGAAGATCATTTAAGCAAAAATCCCAATTTAGATAACATGCCTATAAAATTGAGCTTCTCTCCAACACAGTTCTGACATCAGCTTTCAAATGAAGACAGCAGATTGTAGTTTTCCTCTTTCTCAAATGTAGAAACTCTTTTCCAAAACACTCTCCCTAAACTACTATTCACTTCTCCCTAAAGATAATTTAGCATAGTCTAAAAATTGCAGTTGATATAGACTCTAATTCTCTCACTAAAATTATTATGATGCAATGCAGCATTACCAACTCATAGCAGCAGCTCAGAATTTAATATCAGAACTCTCCCATACGCCAAAGATGAATAACAAAAGATACCTTTCGAATGGAGAGCAGGGAAGTATTTATAAGCCGTAAAAGCAACATAATCCTCAATTTTGGGCATGTAAAATGACAACCAGACATGCTTACTTAGTAAAAACGTCACATGGCATGTTTATAAACCCTAAGTCATGTTTTTCAAGACTGATTCGACCTCATTGAGCCAGCAATCGAAGAATTCTTCAACTCAAATCATCAAAGAATTCCACCTACAGGTAACACATCTTTTGCCAGTCACATGACATTAAATGGTTTACTTACTACATTTTAGGTCAAGGTTCTGCTCGCTACAACACTAAAATTTGTTGCCATATCCCCTACTTTCAAGTTTGAAATCTTCTTCCTGCGTTTTTGCTGTGCAGATAGTTTCTTCATTTTCAGGGGAAAGTTCTTGTTTGTTTTTTTATTTAATTTTTCAAAAGTTTAGCATTCGAATATTTCCTTTTTGAAAAGTTCGATCCTTTTGCAATATCCTTTCTGAGTTCCAATATTTCTAGCGGCTACTTTTCAAATATTTCCTTCCTTTATAAAATAAAGTTCAATGTTTTATTCTTTTAAACATTTGCAAATATTTTCTTTTATTTAAATATTAATATTATATATTTGCATATTTTATATATATATATATATGTGTATTTTACTAAATATTAATATATCTATATATATATATAAACGTATATATATATATACATATATTTTTCGACATTACTTTCGTAATGTGTATATATATATATATTTATATATATGCATATATTAATTTTAATATCAATACAAATACTTTATAAAATGTATAAATATATAAGTATTTACACATTCCTTATGTATTTATGTATATATTAATAATCACATTATTAATATATATATTTATACATAAATATATATGTAAATCTCCTAGACAATAATATTTGAAATATTATCTATATCATAGATATTAGGCGGGATGTGTACGTAAAAACATGCCCATATATACTTTTTGTGTATATGTATCTATGCGTATATACATGTTGACACATGCGTATGAGCATATCCATCTACTTAACATACGTACGTATTGATATGTCTATGCATTTAGATACGTGTACACAATGTATACATGTGTATACGTACCCACTCGACCTTTAACACATATCGACTACTTCATTCACACAGGGAGTCACAGTATAGTCAGTCTGACATTTAAACAATCATAACTCATAAAGCATAAGGAAGTAAATCAAACTCCTAAGCCTATGGATGACTTATCAAGACTAACGTATCTAGCTTGGTTTCTTAGAACCTATACTGACGTGTGTGTATGCCCATTTGGTACTCGTTACTGCTTACCCGACCAAGCTCCTCCCCGAGTGATATTTCTCCTCTACCTGGAGGATTGGTCCTCTTACCTGCACATCGTGACATGACAACGGGAGTCATATGCTCAAAACGAAGCAGAATACATGAAACATTTCAAAAGTTAGATTCTTCACAAATCAATAACCTTCTATTCTCCTTTATGCAGTATTTCACCAAGAATAACATCAAATGAAACAACATTCATATTGAAAACAAGGTACAAGCATCATTAATTCACCTCCAGAATTCACAATTACTCTATCTAGTGTTGGTAAATTGTAACGTCATAATTTGGGATGTAACAGTCAACACTTGAGGGGAAAGGGAAATACCATCAGGGAGAGGTTGTGGTTAGCAAAGGATCAATTTTATCATCAAACCTTGAGTCAATGCAAGACAGTTGCATCGATAGCCTTGGCCATAAGTAATTTAATTTAAATATTGTTAAACAAGTCAATTTAAATTATATATCAATAATCTCTTGTTTGAAGTTGAGTGAACCAATCTTCGAAAAATATATTAGGAGATTTCAAATGATTATTAAATATTAAATAAATAATAAAAGTTATAATTCTAATGCCATCGATTTAAATATAAAATATAAGGTTTAAAATTCAAAATGGGGAGTCGGTGAATTTGGAGGTGATAACTCTCGTCATCTTGTCACCCTTTCTTGTTAAAAATGTCCAAGATCTTGGGCAATCAACGGGGTTTCTTGGTGGTTGGTTTGAGTCGTATAATTTAGTTTTCGGTTTTCTTTCGAGCTCTTCATTCTTCTTTCATTCGCAGTTATTCTCTTGTTTTCCTTGGCAATTGTATTGTGTGTATTCTCTGGAATCAGTTTTCTTGTTAGCACTGATATTAAGCTAGTTTTACTCCATTCTCTAATTTTTCAACTGTCGCAGCTCATTCTCTCTTCTTCTATTTGTTGGGAAACATTCTCCATAACCGCTTTTACTAGTTTTGTCCTCATTTCATATTCCCATCTCTTTTCCTTTCCTAATGTCATCCTCATCAATTGGCATTCTTGAGAATCTTCTGTTGAAGTTGAACGTGGTTGAGTCTAGCATTAATTTGCGACTTTAATCTTTCGGGAGGTGGTTTCTAGTTCTTGAATTCGACGTTTCCATCTCTCTTGTTAGAAAGATTTTGGTGGCTTCGTAGCTAGACCTATTCTTCAGAGGAAAAGAGTTGGATATTTTTGAGTTTTAGAATCTTCATATTCAGGCAAGTAATGCATATAAATACTTCCTTGTATTTGTAACAATGTTTCCATCCTTGTAGAACACGATGTATAGAATAATAAATTCAATAATCTTTCTTGTCTTTCTAAAAGATAAAAGAAAACGGGTCTTATATGATCAACAAGGGTTGTGTTGTGACCTTTTCACACATTGCCCCATCGCAAATGGGGACCCCCAGTAATCTGCTAGTTTTTAGGGTTTTGTCTCCTTGCAACAGTTTCATGAGGTCACCTTGTTCAGAGTTTCAAGCCAATTTTCTGAGAGTCATCCGAGCCAAGTCAAGATTCCATGCTTGAATCAGAGCATAAACGTCACAGAAGTGCTCAGAAGGCCCCGAAAACGAGGATCACCTATGCTTTCGGCCAATTCTGACACTTCCTATTTTTAGGGAATCTACTTTTTTGCTTTTTTGTTTTTTCATTTTTGGCATTTTTGGACCAAACGGGGTTCCTTATTTTTTAGGGATTTTGCTTTTTCTATTTTTAGAAAGTCAACCTTGGTCAACGAGTCAACTTTCCATCTTTAGATCCAAAAATTGAAAAATCATTGAAAAATCAAGTCAAAAATTGAAAAATCATTGAAAAAGCATGGAAAAGCATGTCAAAAATCATTGAAAAATCTAGAAAAGCATGTGAAAATCAGTTAAAATTTGACTAAATTCTGGAAAAATAAGTCAAAAATCAGTTAGATCTAAGAGGAAAATCCCCAAAAATTGACCAAAGAGTATAAAATTCATGGCAAAATTCTGCCTAAATCTGGAAAATTCGCCATGTTCAGCCTTGAGGAAGATGGCCCTTAAAATGTAGGACAGAAGGAAGAATGGCAAGGACCATGGAAAGTCTGCCATGCCTAAGGGGAAGAATGGCAAGCCTTGACCAAAGTCCGCCTAGACTTCGCAAGGATCATCCAAAGTCCACCCAGCCTTGAAGAAAAATGGCTAAGACCCTTGCAAGTCCGCCTTGTCTTGGTCAAAAGGTAAGCAGCATGAAGTTTGAAGTCGGCCCTTAAAAAGTGGGACATGGCAAGATGCCTTTGAAGTCCGCCCAGCCTTGAAGAAAAATGTCTAAGACCTTGCAAAGTCTGCCACACCTTGGCAAAGATCTTGGAAAGTCCACCCCTCACTTGGAAAAATGCTTGGGAAGTCCGCCTAGGCATAAGGAAGGAGAAAAATTGAAAATTTTATGAAGTTTTTTGTGCCTTGAGATGGAAATCCGAAATTTGCCTAAATATAGAGGCCTCAAAGGAAGGAAAATTGGAATTTTGGCTAAGTATTTTAACATTTTCAAGAGGAAAAGTGCGAATTGTGAAGGGCAAGCCTAGTAGAAAGTCTGCCATACCTTGAGGAAAGATGGAAAAGACTTGGGACATTGCAAGGAAGAAAATGATGTCTGCCTAACATGAAAAGAGAAGAAGGACTAAGTATGGATGTCTAGAGAAAACTTGACAATGTTGGCCAAGTATACAGAGAAAAATGCACAAGGCAAAGAGGTCAGAAAGTCTGCCCTTGGCTAAGAAGGTTAAAATTTTGTCAAGTATCATGAAATTTTGCCCAATGAAGACATCCAAATAAAGACTTTTCCTAGAGAAATTCGTCAAAGCAAGAGAAAATTTGACTTTGGCATAAGAAAATGTGCCCGGTGCAATTAAAAGTTCACCATGGAAGGAGAAAATAAGGATCTAGCATAACATTTATCGACGGAAAGGCTAAAATTTTGACTTGGCTAGACAAAAATTGGAATAAAATTGGAAAATAAACTTTTAGCTTAAGAAAATGGAGAGAAAATCAAAATAGCCATG
The DNA here is from genome assembly GCA_007258455.2 of Sequoia sempervirens. NCBI lineage: Eukaryota > Viridiplantae > Streptophyta > Pinopsida > Cupressales > Cupressaceae > Sequoia > Sequoia sempervirens. Next base: position 355,728,095 of record VDFB02105785.1, read on the forward strand.
GGTCCAAAACGAACGGGTTGGAAATAAATTAAAATATTTTAATATTTAATAATTTATTTTCAAATACTCAGAAAATTAAAAAGCCTTGGACAAAATTAAATTCGCCAGACGTATATCGGAAGGAAATAAATCGTGCCAGACAAAGATAAAACCTAATGGGAAAAATTAAATTCACCATGAATTTAAAGTTGAAAAAAATCGAATTTAATTGGATATTTTCAAATTTTTGAAAATTAAAGATAAACATCTAAGCAAAAATTGAATTTTTTGAAAATCAAAGAGATTTGCCTGGATAAGCTCGACATGGATTCTTTTCGAAAAATAAAGGAAACTTGCCTGTTTGAACAAGAGAAAACAAATTGAGATCGAGAGAGAAGAAGGCAGTTGCTAAAACAAATCAAGCTCTTCAGCATTATAATGAGTTTTAGCAACTCATTTTTCACAAACACAGCTGAAGAAAAGTTGAATCTCTCTCGAAATTCTAAGGCAATCAATTATTTAGCAGGCAAGATTGAATTTTCGAGAGGAAGAAGTAATTTTATGCTGAAGAAGGAATTTTCTTGAGGAAGTGAAAAGATTTATTTGCTGAAAATCGAACTTCTGTGCAAGAGGGGCGCACTTCATCACTTGCTTTTTGATTAAAATCTCGAAGTTTAAATATGATCTGCAACCAGAAGTCTTTTATTGAGGTTTGAAGTTCAATTGAATAAGTTCGCCATTCTTCTTCTATCTTTTTCATGTTGGTTAAGTTCTGGCTAAAATTTCAGCTTTATCCATTTACTTTCAACTTGCTTTTTCGTAGAAGTTTAATCATTTAATAAGCTGAAAGTAAAATATTCGAACATAAGGCGCAAATTATATTTTAGAAAAATTATTTGTATTAATGTTAGTATTTTGACTGCAGGTTGATAACCACAGTGGGCGAATCATCAAAGAAGGCAGCAATGAAGTTCACTAGCAAAGGTGTCTAGCAAGAGTCCAAAATAAATTCAAAGTGGAAAAATGTTGCAGACACCAATCTAGGACATGTCAACTTCGAAGAGTTCAAGAAAAGAGTGTATGGACAGAACGGACTTCCAACACCAATTGCCAGAAGAATGGTGAGAAATGGAATATTTCAGGCAGTTGGATTCCTGCCTGCGATGGATTGTGTTGAATTGATGGTAGAATGTGCCATCCATACAATGCTCAGACAAGACAGATCATTGCACCTGACGGCAGAATTTTGGCACACTTCGGCGAGGTGGCAATTCAAGAGACCTTTGGCATCCCAACACATTCTCGTACTATCTACAAGACCAAGGAGGAATCTAAGTGTTTGTATGATAGACGGTTAGACTTATGCGCTACAAATGTTAACAAGGCTTGGCTGGAGAAGCCTAAAACGTCAATAAAAAAGATGCCTAAGAGACCACGCTAGACAGACTTTAAAGAAGATTATGGGGACATCATTTTGATGCTGAACAGAATAGCTAGCAACCCTCAAGGAGCATTTTTTGAAAATTGGATGTACTACTTCATAGATGAAATCACTTCTGGCGTAAAAATGTTCAATTGGTATCGAATGATAAGTAACAATCTTCACGAGTAGCTGGTCAATTTGGAAGAGACTAAGTCTTTTCACATGAGTTCGTATATTTTCTACTTATTGACTAGGTCATATAAATATCCAGGACTAGTTTGCAAAGGCAAAGTTGGCAACGGAGAAAATGAACTCAAACCTTATGATTGCTACCCACAACTCTAGCTGAAGGAGAAGTCCCATTTCAGAAGGGTGCATGATGCCTTCTTAATGCATATTACTAGAACACTTCAAGGAGGAGTGCATCAAAGGCTAAGTCGTGAGGCGAAGAGTTTGATCAGTAAATACGGATCCTAGTTCATCCAATTTCTAAAATTTACATATGTCAGGATCCAGGGATTTATTAGAAATCCCTATAAGTTTCCCATCTATCCGACAAATCGGATAATCCTGCTTGAAGTCTTGAGGCAGCTGGAAGAATACTAGAACATCTAGAGGCCAACTAAGAAGGCAATTGTTACATTCCAATTTTTCATCGAGAATATGTTAGAATCCTATCCATCAACGCAAGCAGCTGATAGCGCCAGGTTGGAGATCCAGTGGTACCGATTCACAGCCTACAAGTCCAGGGCCCATTTTGACCCACATCATCATATCCAGAAAGTGGATGGGAGAAGGTACAAGCACAGGGTAGAGCTGGAGGACTTCTGGGAAAATGCTACTGATGAATATGAGGTCAAAAGAAGATTATGGTCCAGAATGCCAGTTGACTTCATGAGGGTGATTGAACTTTGTTGGGTGCTTGATCAGTTGCAGGACGATGGAAACTACATCTAGCCACGCTTCGAGGAAAGCCGACCTCTTCCTCCCATAAGGTGGTCAGAGCCTGAGCACTCAGACTTGGCAACCTTGATGAGACTAGTGACCAAGTACTCTCAATGGTGGGTTGACCATCGTGTCCAGGAGATGAGACAGAGAAGAATAACACTCATGTATGATTTACTGAGCGAGACAGAATCATACTCCTCCAATGCTGGCACATCCCATCAGGATTTGGTGGAGATTGGAGAGAAGAGGAAGTAGTCCCAAGTATAGAACCTATTTAGAAAAGATAGAAGGGAGAACCAAGAAAAGATAGACGAATCCTTGGTTGAAATGATTGGAGCTTTTGCAGTCCAAGAAGAGAACAATGAGCCCTCATCACCTACGAGCATGGAAATACTAGGTTCAGATAATGAGATGGAAGTACAAAATGAGGACTTCCAAGAGGGAATGATTTCTGCCCTTAGAGGAGTCCTGGGCATTCCCAATGAAGAGAACGTTCATGAGGAAGATGGCATTGAGAAACCTACCATTCCAGATTGGCTGATATAAAGGATGAAGATTCAAGTGTCAAAAGAAGCCCAAGAGGAAGATGATAATGTGGATTTCTTGGCGAGGTTGGAACAGGTTGCAATTAAGAAACCTACCAAGAATTTTTCTACCATTCAGAGGGATGAGACCGGCAATCATTCCATACACATCGCAGTACCTACAATGGATAAGCCACAAGATGAGATCACTCCTCAAGAGTTTGCCATAACCACTATTGATCTTGGCCCAACCACAAAAGGCCAAGAAGTGGAAGAATCAGATAATTTCATCTCAACTATCAAGGCGAGACAAGAAAAAGAAGTGGCAAAAAAGGAGTATAAAAGGGAAGTTGAACGTCTGAAGGAGTACATACGACATCTAACCCAACCACTCAATCAGGGTAATGCAGTAGCTTCTCCTCTCTTTAATCCCTCATAGGAAATAGCCAAGGATGTAGAGCATAGGATGGTCACAGCCAAGGAGGCTCAGGAATGGATGTTAAAAAAGGGCACGGAAGCAGCCTCGTTCATGGAGAAACTGGCACTTGCCTATGGGAAAACTTCTTTTCTTTCCAAACTTGTTGATATGGCAGAAATTTGGGACAACCTTCCAGATATTCAGGAAAGGCTTATTCCATCCCTTAGGTTCTGAAGGGCATCCCAAGAGAAGAGTTGGTTGAAAGAAAGGTGATTGATGCAGGAGCAACATATGATTTTCACCATTGGTTTTGGGCAGTGACTATACGAAAAGAGGTTCTGGAGAGGGCGAAAGAAAATGGGCTCAAAGTTGAAGAGCAGGTCAAAGAAATCTGGGAGAAAATTTATATGACAGCTGCAGAGGTGTTTGACTATGAGATTGTCCGAGAAAATGACATGCAGCTGGAGAGGTAAAAACATAAGGTTCAGGAGGTTTTATTCTCGGCTACCAAACCAATTCTGAGACAGGACTTTGTGAAAGTGGCGAGTCTCTTGGCCATCTGAAATGATTTTGTGAAGCAGGAGGCAGATTGGCAAAGCACCTTCGCCAAATGTGCTGAGGACTTGGATGGATTGGAATTCCAGATTAGCATGCTACCGCTCATCACAATGGAGGAGGTTGTTGTGGTCGTGTCCAGATTCATCAAGCGCAATGTTGACCAAGCAGATAGCGACGCCTCTCCTTGATGATAGCTCCAACTACCACTTCACTGCCTATTACTGATTGTTTACTGATTGATAATTGATGTTATTTTGGGAAACCCTAATTAGGGTTGAGTTGTAATAATCTTGGTCGTCGATATTGTTTTAATCTCGGCCCTTCATTTGATTTTTGAAAACTCTATTTAAACTGGTGATCTCTCACTTTCATTTGTCTGGAGACAGTATATGAGATTGTTGCATTGAGACTATTTCTGATAATAAAAGCTCTTATGCATGATTTGCTTTGAATAACTTTTATTGTCAAGTAGTAAGCAAGGTTGCATATCTTCTTCTACCATAGATTAGAGTTAGAATTAAATTAAGTAGAATTTGTTTTGAATATTGGTTAAGTGAATGAGAGATTCACAGTATAGATTCAATGGTGAAATATTGCTCATACTTTCTTCGAATGGATGATTTGCATTCGATGCATAAAGTTAGCCTGAGCTTATAATTGTGGAAACTTAACTTTAGTCTCACTCGAGGCTTGAAAATCATTATCACACCCCTTGAAGATTGCACCCACTTTGCGTAAGTTGTCCAAGGGAGGCAAAACAAAGTGCGGTTATTCCTTTCACCAAATCTTTACTGTCTCTTAAATTCTTAGGCGTAGAATAGATCCCCTAAACCCTTATCTTTTTGCCATTTTTTTTGAGATCCAAAGTGAAGTCCTAATTGAAAAGAGCCTTTAATGATAAATTCACCTAAGTCCCAAACTTGTGAAAATTTCTTCAATGTAAGTCCCCTTGTGTATTACCAACAAATCACAATGCCCATTGAGCTTATCCACACGTCAAGACTTGACAAAAGAAACCTTGGAATCGCCATATGATCTTCTCGCAATCTTAGCATACGCGGTGGTTTTTCAAGAGAGGATAGAGTGTCTTTGGACATTTTATTCTGTGTGTCCGGTGGATGATAATAACAACAAGTTGGTCTGAAAAAGGATTTTTTTCTATAAGAGAACCCGAACCATTTTCTTTTCTTGCAATAGAAAATATATCTTTGTCTTTGATATGCTTATGAATCAAGATTCTGTTTGAACTATTGAAAATTACCTGAAAAACTTGCCTTGCTTGATTAAGTCAAATTTTCTCCTTATCTACTCTCTAAATTAGAAGCTGGTCAAGTGTATATCCTTTGCTCACCCAAGTCCTTTTGGGAATGTATAAATGTTTAGTCTTAAAAATCCTCAATGTTGATTTTGTCTCTTTTATATATGTATAAAACTTTATGGTTAAGAAATAACCTTGAACTAAGAGGAAATGGTAATCAAACCAGTCATTGTAAATTTAGACCTTGAGATGAATGTAATCATGTCAAGCAAGGGTGAGAGTGCTAACAGCATAGGTGTGCTAGTAACATTAAAATCATTGGCCAAGGTACGATGCTACATTAAGCATTTGTCAGCTATCAAGTACCAGATATACCCTTGGTCAGAGTGATCTTTCTAGTTGGGAGTTACCCATAGTGAAGGATCGATCAAGTGGTATAGGTCCTTGACACCAGGCTCAAAGGCATGATGATAATATGAGATCCTTTTTTATTACCCTCGTGAAGGGTTGGGTTCTTCAGTTGAAGAAACTCGGGAGACCAGTAGGTCTTGGATGGGTAGAAAATCCCTTGATGATATTTCTTTTTCCCTTGGAAACAAAAGAGTTATGTGCAACACTCTAGCTGGAAACCTTCAAAAGTGTATTTTCTTGTACTCTTTCTCTCTCTTTAAATTTCAGAAATATTTACTTAGCATGTTTATTTCATAGTTGTAATTATTGCTCTTACTTTATGAAAGCAAAGAAAAGTTAGCTATTGTTCTTTTGTATTTTCAATTATTTGAAATCAATTAGTTGTTTCCTCTTAGCTGAAATTGAAATTTTAAAAATTAGTTAAGAAATTGAATATGATGTAATTATTTAAAAATTGATTTTCTTTTCAGTTCAAATTGCAAAGGAAACCTAGCATGAAAACAAGTTAATTAAACTTCAGCTGAAACTGGTAGTTCGTTTACATTTTTAAACTATAGAACAAGTAGAGTTTTACATATGGTATCAGAGCGAACCGGGTTCAACACATGGACCTATGAGCTCATCACGAGAAAAACTGTTAAGCATTCAGCAACTGGCTAAGGTTCAAAATAGGTTTGATGCCAGAAAGGCATAGAAAGGAAACTGTTAGGAAGACTGTTTTTCCAACATTTACCAAAGTCAATGGCTAAGAGAAAGCCACCTAAGGAGTTAAAACTTTATGAGCAAAACTGTTCTACTAAGGTTGCATAGTAGAAAAATTTTGAGACTTAGGCCAGAAAGGTGAAACCTTGGTCAGTTACTAATCAGACTAAGAGCTTGGTTAAAGCAGTGTTAGGAGTTTAAGAGCAATCTTATTTCTCAAAAACATAAGGATGGGAAGATCCAGAAGTAATCAATCAAATGCAGGATCAACTAAGTGTTGAAAAATCCTAGAAATTATATCAAAGACTCATAGATAAGACGGACTCTAGTCTAACTTCTAGATGGCTTGGAATGAGCCAAGTGGAATTAAAGGATCAATAAAGGACAAGTGGTGAAACATTGGCATGGAATGTGGAGAAAAATGGTATAAAACTTGGAAGTACTTTCATTTCATCGAGATTCATGAGAAAACCAATTGCTATATACAAATAATTAAGCATAAGTAAGGATGAATACGAGATCTTTAATACCTCTAGAAGCCTTTTGGAAAAGATGTTAATGTGTGGAAGAGAATGTAATTAAAGAGGATCATCTTAGGCAACATTTTGATGAATCAAGATCGGGATTAGAATTATTCTTTGAACTTTTGTTAAGAATTTGCTTGGAGACTGAAAGATAAACCATAACAGTGGTAAGGAGAAGATATTAGTTATTATCATGACATTTTGGCCAAATGATCGTGAACTATGAGTTTTTCCTTTTGGAGGAGCTAAAAAGTATAATTGCAACAGTGAATATAACTATCACTGAGGTACTATGTTAAAGTTGTTTATGTCTTCAACAAGTAACCTATTCAGTAAAGTAAAGAATAGAGCTTTGTAGAGTGGAATGAAGAAAATAAGTTTGTGTTTCAATTGTAATCTTTGTGTGTTGCTAAAGCACAATCTTAGGATGTCATCTAAGCGATGAATGAAAGATACTCCAAGAAATAGGAGTGGATGTGTTATAATCTTTTTATTGCAAAATTTTTGAGCATGATGAAAGTCTTGAGGGACTTATTTGTTTGATACATTTGTAACACAATCTCTAACCTATTGTAAGTTTTTGGAAAGACTGATTGTAGTGCAACAATCTACTCCCTTGTTGATGACTTCTTCAAGTCACGTGGTTCATGATAAGTGTTTCTCTATATTTTTGTTCAGAAAGTGAACTGGTAAAATGTGATATCTATTACTCAAGAAAGAGTACATTATATAGAACTTACAAAGTACTGTAGCAGTACTGTAGTCATTTAAGAAATGACCTACTTCTAACTACCTACTACTGTAGATAGACTAAATACATTAACTATTGACCATTAACTAAAGAGATATTATTATAACACCCTCCCTTAATGGTCAATCTACTAACTAGCCTACAAAAATGGATCTGCAGGTCTTTTGATCACAAATTCTTCAGAACACTCTGCTGCTGCTGAGACCCTCCCTGGATCTGTAGAATGTTAATGACCAAAAGTACTAAAAACCATTCAAAAAAAAATAGAGAAGGCTTCCCCCTTCTTTAAAATGCTCTACAACAACAGACAAGAGCCTACAACTGAGATGAGTTTGCCACTAACCCTTCCAAAATCTGCAAAACTGCGGACCAAAAATCATCACAAAACGTCCAACCTGACGTTGGGTAACAAAGTTGTCCCTCCCTAAAACTAGAGACACATCGACAAGAACTGCCATAATTTTGAGGATAAATAGACAAACTATCGAAACTTTTGCAGATGAGCACAATGCCCCAAAATAGACTACAAGAAGATAGATATGCAAATGTTGCTTCAGCAACTTGAGGTGCGAGAAAAAAAGACTAAATGCAACAAATCACGATTTTTGAGGAAAAAATTGCCAAACCCAAGACTACAAATCATCATTTTTTTGAAAAAAAGGGTAAAAACCAAATACCAGAGAGCCCTCACTAATGACAGAAACCATGACTAGGGTACACAGGAGAAAAAACTCTTAATTTTTGAGGAGAAAATTATAAACCCTCCCAAAAATTTTTTAAAACCCAGAAGACAAAAAAAAAATTCTTTTACGGGACAAAAAAATATTAAAAACCCAAAAGACAAAAAAAAAAATCTTTTACAGGACAAAAAAATATTTAAAAACCCAGATGAACTAATTTTTTTTACCCAAAATGTGATATCTATTACTCAAGAAAGAGTACATTATATAGAAGTTACAAACTACTGTAGCAGTATTGTAGTCATTTAAGAAATGACCTACTTCTAACTACCTACTATTGTAGACACACTAAATACATTAACCATTGACCATTAACTAAAGAAAGAAATATTATTCTAACAATTTTGACACTTCATTGGATTTGGGAAAAAATCCTTTTAATACTGGCAAGGAATGCCATTGCTTTATTTCATAAATTTTGAAATGGTCTAGCCACTGAATTTTGAAGATTGTTTATGGCCAGTTGGTCAAAATTTGATTTAAGGGTGGAAATTAGCTCTGCCTTTTGACTTATTGCTGAAATTAAAAACTATTTATATTTTGATATTAAGTTAAGTTATTGTACAAGAACATTTTGGTTGTTCATAATGTTTGATGGAATGTTCATCTGTATCATGTCCTGAATGGGCCTCTGATGCATCCTGTAAGGAAGTAAATTTTAAGAAAATGCACCTAGTATGTTCTTAACTTTACAAAGAAAGAAACCTTGTGTTATGGTATGTGGGCGGACAGGTAGTCCTGTTGTGACCTATTCACACATCGCCCCATTGCAAATGGGGACCCCCCTTATTTAGGATTTGATTCTAGCATTAGCTTCAGTTTCTTTGAGTCTCTTTCGAAGCAGCAATGGATTGGCACTTTCAAGGTCTGGATTTGAGTTAAAACTCGTCAATATTTCAGATGGCTGAGTAGGTCAGGTCAGTGCTCGGAGAGTCTAATGAAGTTTTTGACGCCGTAGGAGTGCTCAGAAGGGTTGTTGCAATAAAAACAACTGTTCAATGGGCGAATTCGGACAACCTTGCTTTTTTGTGCTTTTTGTTTTTTTTTGCTTTTTCGAAAGTTCCATTTTTGGCATGTTGAGACCAATCGGGGATTTACTATTTTTAGAAATTTTGCTTTTTGCTTTTTTCTATTTTTAGTAATTTCTATTTTTAGTAATTTCTATTTTTAGAAAGCACCAGGGTTAAGGTTTCAAAGGTATCAAGGCAGGAAACCTATAAAGTCTGCTCCATACATGAGAAAATCCTCCTCAAGTCTTGAAGTATGCCCATGATGGAAAATCCAATTGAATTCTTAAGAAATCCAGTTGAAATTCACCCACCTCCAAGAGTAAAATCCAGTTTGATGAGGATATGTCTAAAAGTAGAAGTTCAACTCAAAGTGGATAAAATTGCTTAAGGCAATTGATGAAAAATCCAGTTAAAACCTCAATAAATCCATGTTGAAGTTTTCAAAATAAAAAATACCTCCTTAAGGTAAGAAATCGGCTTGAAATGATGAGAAATCCAATTGCGGGGTGTATTTCCCAAGAAGAAGTCCACAAAATTGCCTAAGGCATGAAGTCTGCTTGGGGAAGGAAGGAAAATCTAGTTCCAAAGTCAAAAATTCCACATAAAGGTCGATTTTCCTAAGCAAGCTAAAATAAAAATAACTTAAGTTTTTTTATTATTTGAAAACTTCACAAGCAAGGAGGGCGCCCAAGGAAAAATCAAAAAGGAGGATAAGTTTTCTTTATTTTTTTTTAGATAAAGCAACCAATCATGAGGGAGGTCGAATTTTGTGAAAAAGGAAAGGTTTTGCTTATAAAAGGAGGCACTTGAAGTGTTTTTTTATTATTATTCAACACAAGTTAAAATTTCTCTCAGTAAGCTTCAACATAGCCATAGGCGTCCTTCCTCAATTTTGCATAAGCTACAAATCTGATCAGTCCAAGCACAAGAAGCCAAGTATATTCTCAAAATTCTAGGTTTTTCAAGCTTCTATAGGTTCACAAGCTGCAAATTTGGAGAAGAAAAAGAATTTAAATCTTAAGTTTGCAGATAAATTCCAGCTTCAGGCTCACAATTTCCAGTAAAATAATTAAAATTATCTAAATATTCTTGAAAGAACAAGGGTTGGCAATAGGAATTCACTTTTGTTTGAATTTATTTTCTAATCAACCCTTGCAGTCGAGTTCTGGAATTTAAATCAATTAATTAGAGCACTTACCCAACCTTAAGATTTTAAGTATAACCCCTTCTTTACGATTTATGCATGTTTTCTAACTTCAAGTTTCTTACAGGCGCCATGTCTACATCAAAGAACGTGGGAGTAGTCAGAAAGAATCAAGTCAAGGAGGTTCTCAAAGGATTTTATCCAGAATCCCAGCTATCATCCAAGTGGAAGAAAGTTGGAGACACCAACTTTGAGCAATTCAACGTAATTCAACACAAGAGAAGAATGTTTGGCACCCAAAATGAAATGCCTATGCCTTTAGCAGCAAACATGATCAAGTGTGGACTTCATCAAGGAGTGCAATTGGATACCTTACTAAGCATATCAATGGAGGAACTCAATTTAGTAATGGCAAATTTCATTGCATTCGCAGCCAGAGAGCAAGCAAAGGGGAATTGCATTTTGGATTCTTGCTTACTTGATTAGCTTGCAAGGTGTTAGTGTTTTCCATACTCCAAGTGTCTCATCTTCCTTGTGCCACGTGTCCCTAGAGTTAGTTATGCTTTTATAGTTAGGGTTTCTAGAAACAATCTTGGTGGTTGATCTCAAATCAATCTGGGTCATTGCTATGTAATTGGGGTGCCTATATAAACCCTTCTCATTTCATTTGTTCAGAGAGACTTGTGAAATTGTTGCTAAGAGCACTATCAAAATAATGATTTGACTCATTGATGAGCATTTGTTAATTTGAAAGCTTGCATGGTTTCCTATTTCCTCAATAAAATAGATTTGTTTTTCAGCAATTTTAAGTGAATGAAGGATTGATAGTGTTGATAATGGTGAAATTAGTTCATACCTTTTTCAATTGAATGATTTTCAATTTGATATGTAAGGTTAGTCTGGACTTTTAAATTACTAAACTCAAATTCTATTACTTATGTACATTGTTTAAATTGATAATGGTTTTGAGTAATAGGATATCATCCGTGAATTCCTTTGAAGATTGCACCATCTTTGTCTAGTTGTTGTAGTCATTGTACTTGGCAAAGCAAAGATAGGTTTGAATTTCACCATCCAACACTTGTCTCTTGAGTTCTTAGGAATAGTTTAGAATTAGTCTAGTCTCTAAACCCTTATCCTTTTTTTTATTTTATTTTCAAAATCAACAGCAGTAAGATCTCAACACTTGTAGACAATAGTATCCATATCCCAAAGTGTTGAAAAGTTGTTGCAAAAGTCTTAGAGGAAGAAGGATTGAACCAATAATTTGAGCGTAAGTCCCCCTTGCAATACCAACAAAACATAGCAAACCAACTAAGACTATCTTATACGCATCAAGAACCTTGGAGTCTACTTTGTGATCACTTAGCTTAGCACATTGGAAACTTTGTTCAAGAGAGAGTAGGAAATTCCATTGGGTATTTTATTCTAATGTTGGTTGAGGTCACAAAACCCACATCAACAAGTCCAGTAAGCCTAGGTGACTAGTATCTTCAAGTCAAGCAAGGTGGTGAACTTTATAATATAAAAACTATGGCCAGAGTGAGTGTCGTTGCCACTACGTGCACTCATCAATTCACCGTACTCCGAACACTTAGCTAACTAGAGTTGTCGTACTCAGTAGAAGGGTATCCTTAGTAGTGCAATAGAGTTGGTTAAGTGGGGTTACACACCATAGCTCATATGGCAACTAAGGGGGAATCCTTCTTTTCAGCGGCATGCCGAGTCTTGAAGGATAGTTAAACGGGAAAGAAATTTTGATCTTTTCTCTTGTAATTACTTAATAGCTTATTTTAATGAAGCATTAGATAAATAAAATTGGTACTTGATGAAAACCTTTCAACTAGAAAGGTGAAGGTTGATGTTAACCTTTGGTGAAGGTTGGTGTTAACCTTTGGTGAAATTCTCTTGGTAACCTGTGTTAAAAAGTAATTGATTGCTATACTTAGGAAGAGTATCCACCCTTATGGTGTTTGTTATAACAACTTCCATAATTCTGCTATCAAGACGATTCCATTTGAAACATTGGACATAAAAGATGTCAAATTCCTGTAAGCTGGGTAAGCTAGAAGATAGGATTAGCATTAGTCCAGGAATGTTGTCAGAAATGGATAAACAAATCAAGTTGATCAGGAAAGATTGGTGGAAGTTATTAATAGATAGAAAAGCTAAGGAAATTCCAACTGTACTCTAACACAATTCTTGGCTAAGAGAAGAAAAGTTTTGTAAAGTAAGGGATGTATTCCAAACCAGCTCCTAGATATAAAGGACTCTTCAAAATTCTCAAAGAAGGATGTTACATCTAAATCTAATGAATAGTATTTTCCATGATTGTTTGGACAAATTTGTGTTGGTATTCCTTGATGACACCCTTATTTATTTCAAAACGAGGATGAGTATCTTCAACATCTTGGGTGGTTCTTCAACAATTGAGAGAACATAAATTTTATGGAAAAATTAACAAAATGCATTTTCTTTCAGAAAGAGGTACAACACTAGGGGCCTATAATAACAACTAAAGGAATAGCAATGGGTTCCGCAAGATAAAAGCTTTATTAGAATGGCTAGTATCGAAAATGGGCATGAGGTTAGAAGTTTCAAGGGATTGGCTGGATATTACTTGAAGGTTTGTAAGAAATTTCTCTAGGATTGCCACCCCATTACCTCTCTTCAAAGAAAAGGAAAAAGATTTGAATGGACAGAGAAATGTCATGAAGCATTAAATACACTGAAGGAGAAAATAACGATTGCAACAATTTTGGTAGTAATAGACCCTAATGGTCATTTGTAGTTATAACCAATGCGAGTGGTGAAGGATTGGGTGGAGTATCAATGCAGGATGGGAAGGTAGTGGCTTATGAATCTCGGAAGTTGAAGCAGTATGAGCAGAATTATGCATCTTATGATTTGGAGTTAGCAACTATTGTGCATACCCTGCAAATGTGATGATATCACTTGTTACGCAAGACTTTTGAACTCAAATTAGATCAACAAGGTTTAAAGTATAAATTCACTCATCCTAACTTAAATACTCACCAAAGGAGGTGGATGGAGATAATTTCATATTATGATCTTGAGGTCAATTACATTAACAACAAGGAGAACAGAGTAGCTGACACATTGAGCCAACAAAAACATATAACTTCCATGATGTCAATCAACACAATTTTAGAGCTCAAGTATTATAGAAATTGAATGAAGATGAATTCTTTTGCCAAGTTCATGAAGCTCCTCAGACAAACTCACAAGAGCCTAAATATGAAGTTTTTCAGATTGAAGCAGATGTACTTTTGAGATATAAGGGCAGGATGTACTTACCATTCTCAACAGACCTAAGGAAGCTGATATGGAAAGAGTTACACATAGCACCATACTCAGGCCATCCAAGGGTAACCGAAATGATAGCTGATGTTAAACCTTTATATTTTGGAAGGGAATGAAAAAGGATGTAGCCAGATTAGTTGCAAGATATTTTGAATGTCAAAAGGTTAAGGTGGAGCACCAACACCCGACATAAATGTTACAACCTCACAGTGTACCGGATTGGAAATGGAAAATCGTTAGTATGAATTTGGCATAGGGTTTATCAATGACAAAGAGAAAACATAATTCTATATTGGCAGTAGTGGATAGACTCACTAAAGTAGCATATTTTGTGCCTGGGAATTTGACAGATGGGGCATCTGTAATTGCATAGAAGTTTGTACAAGAAATAATTCATCTTCATGGAGTACTGGAAAAAGATCATTTCGGACAGAGATGCCAGAATGACATCCAAGTTTTGCCAGACTTTATTCTCTACTTTGGGGACTCAGTTAAATATTAGTACAGCCTATCATCCTGAAACAGATGGTCAAACGGAAAAGGTAAATCATATTTTAGAAGACCTGCTTAGAATGTACTGTATGGATAAGCAATATAAGTGGGAAGAATACTTACCCTTGGTAGAATTTTCTTATAGCTCGTATCAATTTGTAATGAGCCTAGCTGGCTCAACCTCAACCTCTGAACTAAAACTATGTTTTTGTGTTTGATTTGATAAAATTCAAGCAATAAATGTAGAAGTGCATGAGGCATAAATGGAAATAAAACTAAAATGTAAACTAGATTTGAGCAACGATCACTATATTAATCATTATTCAACTGCTACAATGAAATTACAAGCAACAAACATACCCGAATCTCTCCAGAATAATTAAATAAATAATTGTTGCACATGCCAGGCAAGAATGGCTGAAACTGATGAAACCCTCTGTAAATCCGATGAAGCACAAGTAGAACTCCTGAATGAAGCTCTCACAGGAAATGATTCAGCTGGTCTTCCATAGCTTCAAAATTGCACATCATTGAGGAGATTTCGTTCTTCAATGGAAGAAAAAAATGAAACCCTTGTCTTAGGAAAACCACAGAGAAACCAAGAAGCAATTTCAAATAATCATTCATAATAATGTTGAATTGCCCCTTTTTGCCTTATATCTCCAAAAAAAGCACAAATTCCAAAAAGTGACGCCACTTTTGCAATTAAATACATTTAAAATGTATTTAAATCATTTCAATAGTTTATAATTTTCACTTATGAAGTGAACACACCTTTTAAGTGACTTAAGTGATTTAATTTTTCACTTTATCACCTTAAGTCATCAATTTAATATATTTAAGTGGCTTTTTAACTTTTATAAAGTCAATTTGACTTTATAATATACCAATTAGTTAAATAATTAACTTAACCACAAAAATATTCATAACTCCCTCAATTCTTCGTGTTTTGACATGCCATCAGAAGCTGGCGAACACTGAACTGCAAAAGCCTACACTAAGCCCAACACTGAACTGAAGGGGTGGAAATAACAATATCCACCAAACTCTGCCATTGAGACCCTATATCCGAACATATTAGCCTACAAGGGTCCAAGTAATAGGCTAACCCATCGAACTCTGATGCTCACAGAAATGGGGACATTACAGTCCGCCCTCGCTGAAATTGCTTGTCCCCAAGCAATCATGGCTGAAAAGAAACTCCACTCCTCGGAAGACCCAAAAGAAGAACTGTGAAATGTCCCACACATTTCTAACTGACTCCCATAGCACCAGCATGAACATAATTGCACAAGATATTCCTGAATCCCAAACCCGGAATGGAAGTCTGCCATGTCTGATACCCTCTGACTTCCCTTGCACAAAACTGATCTCTACTTCACCATGCTAAAAATGGTGAAGTAAACCCATGGGACCCTTCCAAACTACAACACTAACACTATCACCACCTGGATCCCAATATAATTTGTACACACATCCATTTGTATTGTGTAGATATGAACATCTGAAAGTGTTTGTATCACAACTATCTCCATGCTCTACTAGACTCTCATGGATGTGTTGATGTTGCAAGTAATCCCCCATAAATGACGGACTCGAGTACTCGCAACCACTGATTCCATCTACTGAAGATGGTGAATACCCAACCCACAAAGGATGGTATAATCCTAGAGCCAATCCACATCGATGTATCATCAAGTCCTCTATGTGTGGATCAAAAGAAAAGTAATGAGCACTCCTCACTGTGTAGTTGCGATAGAACGCTCCAACCTCGGTTAATGGCTCATTACTAGCAATACAAAAATCAAGCAGATGATTACTCTGACTTTGAGACACAAAACCTACTGCATGGGATGAAGTAACAAATTTGCTTCTAGGAGAGGGAAACAAATCAACATGAGATCCATACTCCCAACCAGATGACACTCTGCGAGTCCCCTGTGAAGATGATGGAGTAGCGTTGTGTACCAACACACAACTCTCAGGAGAATCCACCACTATGATGCAAGAGCTATCATTAATATGTCCTGCATCACCTATCATGGTATTGACCTTCGAGGAACCAAGTGCAACAAGTGGTTCTCTATTGCTCTCAACCAAAGTACTCATCCCAACTGAGACTACTGCACCTATATCCGTGATAGATGTAACCACATCCTCACTATAACTCGTGGATATATGATCCTCACCAACTGCCACTATAAGATTCTCCAACCGTGACTGTGACTCTCTTTGATTCTTTGATTGATCGAGTTGGCTACAACATTCCTTAACTTCCTGCAAATGTTGTTTTGCATTGGCAGCCAACATCTTTGCATTTTTAGCTCTTTGTAGCCACCCATCACACAAAACTTGTGTTTGGCTCACATCTTCTAAGGTTTGATATACAAAATCAGACTTCTTGCGACTTGAATCAGCGATGCATTCCTTGTTAATGACACCCTCATATCGTGTGCCAATAGTAGGAGAACCTTCCACAATATTTTCTGAACTAGCCATGACTTTCAAATCATCATCTTGCTCAAGTGAGAAGCTATTATCTTGAACATCAGACTTATTATCACGTCTAATAACTTCTTAAGTGCTGAAAGTATCAACATCCTGGGGTTCTACCATATTGTTTTCATGATGTAAGATTTCCTTATCAACCACCACTTCAGTTTCAACCCAATGTCCACCTGTAAGTTGAAGATCATTCTCTACTAACTTATTACTTTTTAAACCAAACACATCAAAGAGACTTTTAGATACTTCACCCAGTCTCTCATTTTTGCATTGTGATGAGGTTCGTCTTGTTATGGAATCTTCATACTGCTGCAAGCTACGAGCTAATCTTCATTGTGAAAGCATAAGTTTTCGCTAAATATTATTCAAGGTGCTCTCTCCACCTGGCTGCTCGCATTTCTTCGATTTTCTTTTTTTCTTGCTATAATCCACCTGATGGTCCATATATTGCTCAAAGTCTAGATGAGCTTTGACCTCATCTAGAAGTTCTCTATACTCCTCATAAGCAATCATTACCTCATCAACAAATTTAGAAGCCATAATTCTGAATTTTTCTAATTTTTACCTTCAAAAATTTCATCAAACAGTTGACCAACAACCTCCTTTCAGCAGTTAAAAGTTTTCTTCTCTTTGCTTTTGAATTTTAATAATGATTTCATAATATTGTGAATGATCCTCACTTTGATTGCAACTCCAACTACAGTACAATGTCTTTGAAAGTGCAGACTTGAAAACTGAATGCAACTCAGATCTTGCTATCAAATTGCAACACTGCTATGACCAAGACAGCTACAGTACAATATCATATGATAATCATAGAACCTGGTTGAAATGTTGAGTTGCCACTTGATGAAAACATGGCTCCAGCTTCTGTGAATTTACCAGCAATGAATTGGTAAATGCAATGCAATGTTTCTTTTGCTTTCTTACTGCATTAATAAGATAAACAAAATACACTGCTCATTTACAGCAAGTTGTTAGGTTGTCAAACATATCATAAGTAAACTCCAACACCATTTATTCTGTATTGCAAATGAAAAACTCCCAACTATTTACAGTCTATTGTCAATACTGATTTTCAATGCCAAACTGGCTGGTTATGATAGAAAACTAACATGAGACCAATGTAGCTACTATGTTGTTATAAGATTCATGATATTATGAAATGCAAAGCTAACATCACGAATGCCATATTACAACTCAGATGGAGAACTTGGAAATGATTGTTGACTCTTTGAAAAGTGCCCAGATTGACAAAATCTGCCCAGAGATAAAATAGAAGAATGTGGCAGACCTGGGGAAACAAGTTATATCACTGAGAAGAGATCACATCCCAGCCATGCCCAGATAACTTTCAAAGCCATGAATTCTGACTTTTCAAATATCGAAGGTTGCTCCAGATGCGATTTCCAAATGAGACGACTTACCTCCTAGAGTCTCACGTCTTCTTTTATTTTTGTCTCTATCTGACGTCTAATTCAAGCAGCTCCCGATCATTTGTTGGCATATGACGTCTCCTCCAGGAATGATATTGTATAGCCTCCAGTCTATCAAATTTTCCTTTTCTAGATTCTAAGCAGGACCCGATAATCAAATGTTGACTAGATCTGTCTTTTAGTAGCTATCCTTTTAACCAGGCACGATTTCTTTACTCTTATTTCATTGACACCTTGTCTCTTTTCTTTTTTGCTGAGTAAGCAGATCCCGAGAACAAGGCATTATGTGCTATGAGTACCACGAATTCTCCAGAAATGATATCGAATGAATAAAATTTATAGGCTTCTTCACAAAAACCTCCTTGTTTGTCTTAAGCATACACCTGATATTTCTCCTCCTTGTCTTTTAGCATAGGAAATAAGAGACGAAATGATATCTCTTACCCAAGCAATAGTAATTTCATCTTTTCTGAAGCTGGCATCTCAAAAGAATTGCTCCCTATCACCCATGATTCCACTATGCTTGCAACTAAAACAAGACCCTTGGATTAATTGCGGCATCTCCTGTTACAACAGCTCAATAAAATATATCGGCTCCACTGATATACCACAAATTCTTTCCTTGAAGTGACTAGCAGAAGCTGGAGATATCGATTCATCAGGAATAATATATATATTCAAACTTGATATATATACGGTGGCCTTCATGTAATTGTCATGGCTTAATTATTTCCTTGTCTTATTTGGATACCCAGAAATGCCACATCTCCTTGTGCTTTTGTCACCTTGTGCCTACCGTCTACTTTCCCTGATTTGTCTTCATCCAGTAGCTCAAAAAGCGATTTCTTTATGCAGAAAAAATGTAACTAGAACCTTATTCCCTCTGCCTTTGCTTGATCTGGTCTTTGTTGAGTGGACGGATCTTGTCTTAATGCGCGGGAATGAAGCTCTAGCAGCTGCCAAATTCCTTTAAACTTTGTTTTTAACCTGTTGCATCTTACTATGTTGAGGATCGATAATTTTTTCCTCATAATAATTCAATTCATATATGCGTCAGGCAAAAAAAATTGTCTTATTCTTCAAGATGAATACCTGAAGCTTTCAATGAATCGACCCCCTAAAGATGATCTTTAAATGAAATCTCCTAGATTTTTAATCAAACCCTTTGTAATTCTGAAAATCACAAACCCTGGTTAATCTGTAAATTTTCTTTCCTAACCAACACAGAATGGTAGGACTCAAGTTCTAATACCACTGTGATGAGCCCAGCTTAATGTCCCCATTTCCGTGAGCATCAAAGTTCGATGGGTTAGCCTATTACTTGGGCCCTTGTAGGCTAATATGTTTGGATAGAGGGTCTCAGTGGCAGAGTTTGGTGGATATTGTCATTTCCACCCCTTTAGTTCAGTGTTGGGCTGAGTGTAGGCTTTTGCAGTTCAGTGTTCACCAACTTCTAACGGCACATCAAAACACGGAGAATTGAGGGAGTTATGAATATTTTTGTGGTTAAGTTTATTATTTAACTAATTGGTATATTATAAAGTCAAATTGACTTTATAAAAGTTTAAAAGCCACTTAAATATATTAAATTGATGACTTAAGGTGATAAAGTGAAAAATTAAATCACTTAAGTCACTTAAAAGGTGCATTCCCTTCATAAGTGAAAATTATAAACTATTGAAATGATTTAAATACATTTTAAATGTATTTAATTGCAAAAGTGGCATCACTTTTTGGAATTTGTGCTTTTTTTGGAGATATAAGGCAAAAAGGGGCAATTCAACATTATTATGAATGATTATTTGAAATTGCTTCTTGGTTTCTCTGTGGTTTGCCTGAGACAAGGGTTTCAGTATTTTCTTCCATTGAAGAACGAAATCTCTTCAATGATGTGCAATTTTGAAGCTATGGAAGACCAGTTGAATCATTGCCTGTGAGAGCTTCATTCAGGAGTTCTACTTGTGCTTCATTGGATTTATAGAGGGTTTCATCAGTTTCAGCCATTCCTTCCTGGCATGTGCAACAATTATTTATTTAATTATTCTAGAGAGATTTGGGTATGTTTGTTGCTTGTAATTTCATTGTAGCAGTTGAATAATGATTAATATAGTGATTGTTGCTCAGATCTAGTTTACATTTTAGTTTTATTTCCATTTATGCCTAGCGCACTTCTACATTTATTGCTTGAATTTCATCAAATCAAACACAAAAACACAGTTTTAGTTCAGAGGTTGAGGTTGAACCAGCTGGGCTCATCACAGTGGTATCAGAGATCTAATCCTGCCAGCCTAGAGGGTTAACAACTTCTATGTGGTCTCATCAGAATAGGTTTGACAGGTACTTCTCACGCAGGGTTCCTGGTTTGCAGAGATGTACCTTTGAACCGTTTCTGACATTTCCATTTGATGAACAAGATGAAGATTTAGAGTTGGATAACATGGTTGAAAAAGATGAGGAAGGACCATATAGGAACCGTCTTAATGACGAGGATAGAGAGGCCAAAGATGTATTGAGAGGCCTTGTTGCAAGACAGGAACAGGTAGCGAACATCCTCCAACAGCTAAGTACCAACGTCCAGAATTTGAGCATTCTGAGAAGGCCGAATCAAGATCCAAATCAAGAAGGTAGTTTACATGGAGATAGACAGAGGACAGTGACTACAGTACGCACCTATGATAGGCCTACTCGGCCAACATTTATTAGAAATGATCCTGTTGAGGAGAACATGGTTGAGGGAGGTGATGTAAATTTTGTAGATAACATCATGACACAGCATGATGAGTTGGATGCTTTGTCCCAAAGAGTTAAGGATCACCTTAACTTCGACAAATTTTTGAGCCAGAAAAGAGAGCATGGCAGGAACTAGACAGATAGGAGGCCTGAAAACAGGTATAATGATCTAAGGCAGGCTACCAACAAACTTACTTTAACTAATTTTGATGGAAGTGGCAAAGTCATAGCTCGAGCCTGGGTGAGCAAACTAGACACTTTTTTGACACTATGTCCAATGGCAAAAGAGGATTCCATAAGATTTGCAGCACTTCACCTGGATGGCATGGCACATGATTGGTGGCACCATGGCATGGTCACACTCCATCATGATAGGATAACTTCTTACCAGGAATTTACTTCAGAGACCTTGCTCAATTGAAGCAGTTGGGTAGCTTGGAGTCTTGTATTGGTGAGTTCCAGAAGCTCTCGGTTATGGTTACTGGAATCTCAGAGAGGAGACTTGTCATTCTATTTGTAGAAGGTCTCCATGAGCCAATGAAAGGTTGGATCAAGGCATTCGATCCACCTACCTTGCACAAAGCTATGAGAAAAGCTCGTAGCATGGAACTTACAACTTCACGTGGTAAGTTCACTTCAAATGCAGAAGCATCTTCATCCTATAGTGATAGCAAATCAGAACCTAAGGAATCAGAAAAATTTGATGAAAAGAGGAAGTTTGCAGCTCCTTTGGACCGAGAGACAATAAATGATTTGCGTAGGAGGAAGCTATGTTTCTATTACAAAGCTCCTTATGACCAAAACCACAATTTTCCTCTTAAGCCTAAGGGTACAAATAGACAAATGGAGTGGTTTTATGAGGGTGATGACATTGCTAATTTAACGGACCAACAAGCTGGTTTTAAGGATGGGAGTATGCGATCTATCATTCTCGCCAATGTAAAAAGTGAGAAGATAGAATAGGAGATTCTAGAGGAGGAGGAGCATGAGATGATTCAGGAGGATTATCATTTTGCTTCTAGTTCCATGGGATCAAAGATGTTTGATTGGGATCAGTATAGTTATGAGGCCTAGTTTGTACACAATCCTCTTTATGAGGCGGATGCTACATCTTCTTGTGATAATCCGCTCTTTGAGGTGGATGTTGATTCTACTCTTGACCCTGATTTAGGTGTGAGCTTTGATCATAGTATCAGAGATTCCATCAGTGCATCGAGATTTCAAACAAAGCTTGTTGAGGAGGTTCCCAGTGTGTACATGTTCAGGAGTCTACACAGTTTCACTTTCAGTCATCATGTACATGACCTGTTTCGGATGCATAATTCTGGTATGCATGTGTTAGACATGTTGGATGATAGCATATCTCCTGTAGTTTTAGGGAGCACGTGTTGTCAGTAGCTTGACTTGCTTCCTTGTGAGTCTCTCTCTCTTGTATCTGATGGTGTTGAGATTGACAGGGTATAGCATGATGATCCAACTGATCAAATTTGGGAGTTACAGGAGACAGTTGATGATAGTAGGGACATTTCATGGCACTATCCTTGGGATTCTGGTGGAGTGGTTGATTCTTTGTTGTTAAGCTTGCTTGCGGACAAGCAATTTCAGGGAGGGCGGATTGTAATGTCCCCTTTTTTGGCATGATCGTGTTTGATGGTGTGTTAGCCTATTTCTTGGACCCTTGTGGGCTAATTGGAATGGTTAGAGGGTCAGCGGTATTTTCTGGAGGGGTTGGTCATTCTCATTTCTAGAGTTCAGTGAATGGCTCACTACATGCCTTGGCAGTTCAGGAGTTGACAGCTTCTGACAGTACTGAAATATATGGAGTTTTGAGGAAGTTATGCTTATTTAAGTGATTTAAGTTATTAGTTAACTTAATACCTTATTATAAAGTAAAAATTGACTTTATCACTTTATATCACTTAAATATTCATAAAAAGGGTGATTTTAAATTAAATCATTTATACATTAAGTGGGCGCCAAGTATTTAAGTCAAAAACTATTGAAAATGACTTAAATGTATTTTAAAATATTTAGAACTTAAAAAGGGCATCACTTCTTGGAATTCGTGCTTCTTGAGGATATAATGCACTTTGGGCAATGAGAAATTCATTCTTAATTATTTCAACTTTTCCTTGGGTTTTCTTCTGTGCTTTTACCTGTGATCAGGGTTTTGAGCAATCTTCCATTGGAGAACGATATCTCTTCAATGTTGAGCACTTTTGAGACTGTGAGAGACCAGTCGAATTAGTGCAATTGTGAGAGCTTCATACAAAGGTTCTACATGCTTCAATCAGGGTTCTATTATTCAATATTCAGTTGTTGGCAATAAGGAAGAGGGTTACTTCATCCAGAGTCGCCATCTTCAGTAGATTTGTAGCTCCAACTTTGATCCTTAAGTTTCTTCATTTGGCCGTACCATTTGCATTGAAATTTGTGCCTTCTTGGAGGATGGCATGTGAAGCTAGAAGCTAGGGCACTTTCTTTTTGGCTCCTATTTGAGCTTCATTATGGGTGGCTACTACTATTATCTCATTGTATCTTGTTTCTGAGTGAGGAAAGTTAATTCTGGAGGCTAGGCGTCCACATATGCCAGTTTTCACCATTCTTGGCTCGCGAGTTGGCTTACTTCTTTAAATAAATAATCTGGAAACATTCTAGTATGTTTAGCACTTGTGATCTATTTGTTATTGTTAAATAATACCTTCTGCATTTTCATTCTTTAGAAAATAGCTCTGTTTCTCAATTTATGAGCTTTTATATGATGTGCCCCTTCTCTTCTGTCTACAAACTTTCTCTTAAAAAACTAAAAAAACATTAAGATTTAAGAAAATACTGGGGTTTGAGTTGAGAGCCAGTAGGGCTCATCACACAATCCGCTATTAAAATGGCACCTTTTGAAGCCCTATATGGCAAGAAATGTAGAACACTTATCAGTTGGAACAAGATGGAGGACATGATCATTTTAGGACTTGAAATACTTTAGGAAATGGAAGAACAAGTAAAGCTAATCCAACAAAGGCTGAAGGAAGCTAATGACCAAAAAAAGAGCTATGCTGATGCGAAATGGATCCCCAGAAAATTTGTGTGGGAGAGAAGGTTCTCTTGCATTTGAAACCGCAGAAAAGCTCTATCAAATTTGGGAAAACTTCTAAGCTAGCCCCAAGATACGTGGGACCTTTTTGAAGTTCTAGAAGTTATCAATCCAGTAGCATACAAAATTGCTCTACCTCCGGCCCTCGCCAGATTGCACAATGTGTTTAATGTTTCCTATCTTAAGAAGTATTATGCAAACTTTGATCATATGATTGATTGGAATTCCTTGTAGGTGCGGGACCCTGGGGTGGCCACTATAGAGCCACTCAGAGTGCTTGAGGTACGTCAGCTGCGCTTACATAACTGTGAGGTGGTACAATGTAAGGTCTAGTGGGACCAATATTCTGAGGAAAATGCCACTTGGGAGGATTATGTTGAAATCCTTCAGAAATTCCCATATTTGTTTCAAAACAATTAAGACTCTATATATAATTATGATTTTAGACTTGGATTTATAAATCAATAACCATCGGGGACGATGATTCTTAAGGGGAGGAGTATGTTACAACCCCTCTAGATTAACATGTTTATGGCAATGAAATTATGGTCGTTATGTTAGTTGCAAGTAACTACTTTTCATGAGAATGTGAAATTGTGGAAAGAATAATTGTTTATATGTCATAATTTTAAATGTAAATGATTTTCTTTTATATGCGAAAATGTATGTGATGATGAGATTATATTTAAACATGTATATATATGTCGAGAATGGTCTAACCCTAGTCTTTTTGTCAAGTGGTTGTAGGATCGTCAACACTTGAGGGGAAAGGGAAATATCATCAAGGAGAGGTCGTGGTTAACAAAGGATCAATTTTATCATCAAACCTTGAGTCAGTGCAAGACAGTTGCATCGAAGTCATAGCCTTGGCCATAAGTAATTTAATTTAAATATTGTTAAACAAGTCAATTTAAATTATATATCAATAATCTCCCTTTGAAGTTGAGTGAACCAATCTTCGAAAAATATATTAGGAGATTTCAAATGGTTATTAAATATTAAATAAATAATAAAAGTTATAATTCTAATGCCATCGATTTAAATATAATATATAGGTAAGGCTTAAAAGTCAAAATGGGGAGTTGGTGAATTTGGAGGTGGTAACTCCCGTCATCTTGTCACCCTTTCTTGTTTGAAATGTCCAAGATCTTGGACAGTCAACGGGGTTTCTTGGCGGTTGGTTTGAGCCGTATAATTTAGCTTCCGGCTTTCTTTTGAGCTCTTTATTCTTCTTTTATTTGTTGTTGTTCTCTTGTTTTCCTTGGCAATCCTATTGTGTGTATTCTCTGAAACCGGTTTTCCTGTTAGCACTGATATTAAGCTAGTTTTGCTCCATTCTCTAATTTTTCAACTTTCGCAACTCATTCTCTCTTCTTCTATTTGTTGGGAAACATTCTCCATAACCGCTTTTACTAGTTTTGTCCTCATTTCATATTCTCATCTGTTTTCCTTTCCTGATGGCATCCTCATCAGTTGGCATTCTTGAGAATCTTCTGTTGAAGCTGAACGTTATTGAGTCTGGCATTAATTCGTGACTTCAATCTTTCAGGAGGTGGTTTCTAGTTCTTGAATTCACAGTTTCCATCTCTTGTCAGAAAGATTTTGGTGGCTTCATAGCTACACCTGTTCTTCAAAGGAAAAGAGTTGTATCTTTTCAAGTTTTAGAATCTTCATATTCAGGAAAGTAATGCGTATAAATACTTCATTGTATTTGCAACAATGTTTCTATCCTTGTAGAACACTTGATGTATAGAAAAATAAATTCAATAATCTTTCTCATCTTTCTGAAAAATAAAAGAAAACGGGTCTTATATGATCAACAGGGGTTGGTCTAAAGAAGGATTTTTTTCAGAGAACCCGAACCATTTTCTTTTCTTGCAATCAAAAATATATCTCTGTCTTTGATATCCTTCTAAATCAGGATTCAATTTGAACTATTGAAAATTACCTGAAAAACTTGCTCTGCTTGATTAAGTCAAATTTTCTCCTTATCTACTCTCTAAATTAGAAGCTGGTCAAAAGTATCTCCTTTGCTCGCCCGAGTCCTTTTGAGAATGTATAAATGTTTAGTCTTAAAAATCCTCAATGATGATTTTGTCTCTTTTATATATGTATAAAACTTTATGGTTAAGAAATAACCTTGAACTAAGAGGAAATGATAATCAAACTATTCATTGTAAATTTAGACCTTGAGATGAATGTAATCATGTCGAGCAAGGGTGAGAGTGCTGACAGCATAGGTGTACCAGTAACATTAAAATCCTTGGCCAAGGTACGATGCTAGATTAAGCATTTGTCAGCTATCAAGTACTAGATATACCCCCTGGTCAAAGTGATCTTTCTAGTTGGGAGTTACCCATTGTGAAGGATTCATCAAGTGGTATAGGTCCTTGATACAAGGCTCAAAGGCATGATGATAATATGAGATCCTTGTTGATTACCCTCATGAAGCGTCAGGTTCTTCAGTTGAAGAAACTTGGGAGACCAATAGGTCTTGGATGGGCAGGAAAGCCCTTGATGATATTTCTTTTTCCCTTAGAAACAAAAGAGTTTTGTGTAGCATTCCAATAGGAAACCTTCAAAACTGTATTTTCTTGTACTCTTCCTCTCTTTCTTTAAATTTCAGAAATATTTACTTAGCATGTTTATTTCAAAGTTGTAATTATTGCTCTTACCTTATGAAAGCAAAGAAAATTTAGTTATTGTTCTTTTGTATTTTCAGTTATTTGAAATCAATTAGTTGTTTCCTTTTAGCTGAAATTGAAATTTTAAAAGTTAGTTGAGAAATTGAATATGATGTAATTATTTAAAATTTGATTTTCTTTTCTGTTCAAATTGCAAAGGAAACCTAGCATGAAAACAAGTTAGATAAACTTTAGCTGAAACTAGTAGTTGGTTTACATTTTTAAACTGTAGAACAAGTAGAGTGTTACATATTTCCAGGTCAGAAAGGATCATCTACATCATTATAGAAATCTAGTTTGGAACATGATCAACTGGTTTGAAGAGTTTGACAACAGAGATATCCCAAAGATTGACAACAGACACATGCCGAGGATGAACGACAATGAAATTGATGACTCAGTGGTATATGCTTCCCTCTTTGCACCATATTCTAACTTTTGTCAAGATACCTCTATCTGTGTGTATGAAGATATGAGAATCTTCATCCCAGAAGTATTGTCTCCTCTAATACCCATGAGAAGAGAAGTAAAGCCTTTCAAGAAAAAATGACATCCTTCAGAAATGGAGTAATTTTCTTTTGTTTTCGTGATGTGTTTCACCTTTTCGTAATGTGTTTGTTATGTTGTGTTTCCCCTTTTCGTACAAGTTATGTCGTGTTTTAGGTAATTAGGCGTCTTGTTTTAGGTGATCTTTTTAGAAAATTCCAACTATTAGGTGATTCTAGAAAGTCCTATCGTAGGTGACTTAGGGAAAGTCTTGCTCTAGGTGATTAGGAAATGTTGTTGACTCCGATACCTAATGGATAAGGCACTGGTCTATGCTCAAAACTCTAGACATTCTTTGGTTCTCCTATGAAGTAAGTATTCGACATGGTCCCTAGATAGAGCCAAATATTATACCCCAAATTAAAAAGTTTGCTACACTTAGGCATTTTGAAGAAATGGTTAAAAGTCTAGTCAAAATTGTTAAAAAACGTCAAAATTGGGGTTTGCATGTCTTGCATTATGGTCAAAAACTCAAAATTTCCAAAATCTAGGGATCTAGGTCTGCTCAGAGTGACCAAGTCTACAAAACCCATATCTCAGTTTTTCTGCCCTAAATTTTAGAAAAAATTCTATTTTTAGAAACTTTATAAAAATAAAACTTTTTCCTGGGTTTTTTGGGTTTCTTTTGGAACAGATGTTGGCAAAATTTTCCAAAAATAGAAAGTTTGGCTTCTAGGATTCAAACTAATTTTGATTGGTCAAAAATACTTCCTCATCAGGCTGATGTAGTCAGAATCACAAAAAGATCAATTTTTCCCTAGTGGGTCTATTCTGATTTTTCAAAAGTTGTTGAGGAGCTCTAAGGCCATTAATAGAGGTCATTCAACTACCAGGTGTCAGATTCAGATTCTTAACACTGCTCAGATCAAGAAACTGCAACAGATGATCGATGACGAATAATGGAGAATGGCAGTTGAAGAATCTTGAAAACTGAAGAAAAATGGTTAAGTTTGGAAACTTTAGGCGCCCCTACCTAGCCTAGGCACCTAAATGCTCATGCCTTAGAAAAATTTTCATCTCCAGCAAGTGAAGCAATGGAAAACACGTGAAAAAAGAAGAAAGTTGAAAATTGCGAAATAAAAACTAAGTCTGTCAGCCATGGGCACCCGACGACGAGATAGGTGCCCATCTTTTTCAAGAGGTCAGATGATAGATTTAGGGTTTGATGCAATCAGACAATGTTGATCAGAATCTTCTCAGCTCACTAGTGAGTCCATTAGCGTAGTCATATGATCAATCAATCATCCAAAATTTGAGATAAAATGGAGAGGTCTCAACCAAGAAGCATAATGCAAACCATGAAATCATCAGAAAATATTCTAACTCTGCAATTTTGGGCACCCCAGAAGGAGATAGGCTCCTAGGGTTTTAAAGCACCAAATCCAGCAAACCAAGAAGCATAATGTAAACCATGAAATCATCAGAAAATATTCTAACTTTGGGATTTTGGGTGCCCTAGAAGGAGATAGGCGCCTAGGGTTTTGAAGCACCAAATCTAGCAATTAGGGTTTGCAAATATGCTCAATCTCTTCATAATTCTGCCAGCTTCGCAATGGATATCTAAACTTGATCATCGGATTCGTCAGCTGCTGGTAAACTCAGAATGAACAGAAAGCATAACATGAGGTCTCAAGCTTCAAAG
This sequence comes from Sequoia sempervirens, assembly GCA_007258455.2. NCBI lineage: Eukaryota > Viridiplantae > Streptophyta > Pinopsida > Cupressales > Cupressaceae > Sequoia > Sequoia sempervirens. The sequence goes on from VDFB02105785.1 coordinate 355,756,935, forward strand.
TTGAAAACTAAAGAAAAATGACTAAGTATGGAGATCTTGGGTGCCCCAAAAGGAGATAGGCGCCCAAGCTTTTGGGGCAGCAAATGGAAAAATTTACAGTTGCAGTCTCCAACATGTCTTCTCTAGTCTTGATCAGGTTTTCCAACACAACTATCAGTAGGTCCATCAGAGTTGACAAGCATCAGATATCACTGACCAATCGAAGGGGTAAAACCATGAAAAATGTCAAAATCCAAAAGCAAAGTGAAGAATCTCAAAAAATAAACTTTGGAGGAGTTGGGCATCCCAGCTAGCCAGGGGCACCCAAGCTTTTGACCCCCAAGATGCAGCTTTCAGGAAATGAACCCTCCAGAGAACCCCCTTCAGAATCCTCTGAGCTATCCAACAAATCTGACAATCAGTCAATCGGATCAATCTAGCTCCCGAAATTGTGAATTCATCAGAAGATCAAGAGAAACAAGCAAGAACTTGAAGAATATGGAAAAATGGCTAACACTAGTGAGCTTGGGTGCCCCAGGTAGCCAGGGGAACCTAGCTTTTTGAGGGGTCAAATGAAGTTTTTATCAGAAGTAGCCTCCAGGACAACTTTATTAGATTCACTTTGGTTTCGTGATGCATCATTCTGCCAATTCACAACATCAATCGAGCTCCCAGAAATCGAGATCAAACTGAGGTCAAAATCAAGCAAAATCTTGAAAATGATAAAAAAGGCTAAATATGGAGAGGAAAAGCGCCCCATGAAGAGATTGGCGCCCAAGGCTCAATGCCTTAGTCATTTTTTCCAAGTTTTATCTTTCAACATTAGAAAACGTCCAAGTTTGATGCACAAGCTCAAGATAGACTTTGAAAGTTTTAAAGCAAAAAGAAAGTAGATTTTCTCAAACCTCAACTTATTTAAGATGTCTTTACCTTCCATTATTCACTTTTTGCAAGTTGGCGTCCAGAGCAAGAAGATTTTCTCTTTTCTCTCAACGAAGATTTGAAGACCCAAATGACATGCTTTTTTAGTGTTCTTCGTGGTTCCAAGATCAGTGAGCAAAGAGGAACACTTTTTCGTGCTCCAAACTTCTAGGGCGTTGCTTTTTCAAAACAACCACTTAGTTTTTTCCATTTCTAATCACATGGGTCTCTCCACTTTTTCATCCTCTTGAACATTGAGAAACTTTTCCCTCTTCTAGAAACTGCTTTTTGGCTGCATTTTTTAGGATGGATTTAGCTTTTTCAGTTTCTGAGCATCTGGGTTTCTCTGGAATGCAATTCTCTACAAAACCTAAGTCCTAGCTTTTTTTGGAGAAATTGTTTTTTCAAGGTAGATCAACATTCTATTTTCAACAAATTTCTGAACCTAGTCAAGCTTATAGTCAAAAATCAATATTTTCAACATGCAACACTCTCCACTTAAAATCAAGAATAAATCAGGTTTTTAACGAATGTGGTTGAGATTTAAAGCAATAGTTATCTAGAAGCTTTCTTCCAACTTTTTTTCTATTCTTGTCTCAACTCTTATCCACTGTTAGTAGAAGAGAAAGAAAACAAGTTGTAATAGTTGGCACTTTCACTGTTTTATGCTTTCATAGGTTCTTAGATGCTTATCTTGTTTTAGTTTTAGAAATAAAGCTTGCATATTGGAAATTCTTAGTTGAAAAAGCAGGGAGATTTTAGGGCTCTCTACTCCTCTGCTTGTGTATAAATAAGGGCAGCCTTGCACATTATTTTCTTAACCATGCTTATGATAACAAAATGTTGAGCCTGCTAGTGCCTTCTAGTTGTTATTCAATATTGTTCACTTAGTGGAAGAGCAAATTTGCAAGCTTGTAATGCTGCAAGTTGTTCAGATTATGTGTTTTGTGTTAAGTGTATTCTGGTTGATCGCTAAACTATATACCTATTTTGCTACAATCCTGTTGTCCCAGAAGTGTAATATTTTGTTCTTGAGATTTGAGAAATAAAGTCTTGTGCCTACTTTGCCCTGATATAATGTCTCATATTTTCGTTCTATGTGTTATGCTTACATGATCTCTATTTCAGCTTGCATTGAAAGTAGATGTGCGCTAGAAGAAAGTTTATTTAAGTATTTATGTCAAAGAATCATTCCTTGTCCATTTCCAACTCTCATGCTCTGCATTTACTTGAGTAGTTAGAAACGTCATTGTTGTGCATGTTTTGCACACATGCCCCGCCGTAGGTAGGGACCCCCTTTTTTTGCTCCTGACAAGCTGCTTTGCTCTTGTCTCGTTTTGCGTGCCCCATAATCCAAGCCCAAATTGGTCATGTGCCATTAAATGATCAAATCCCCCTAACCAAATTCACCTACTTAGGGTATTCAAATCCACAGAGAAATAAAGTCCCCCATCCCCTTTCTGCCTTTTGTCTTGCTTTGGCTATTTCGTAAACATTTGTGGACCCCCGTCGCTTCGGTTTCCACATTTTTGACTTTGGGGGCAACTTTTTGGTGGATTTGGGATGTGTTTGGGGTGCTTATATGAACTTCCAAGGTTTCGTCAATGTTCGGTTAAGTTTCAGTGGTTCCGGAGCTTCGTCCCTCTTTGGTTGTTTTGGAAACATCTGTGGACCCCTATCAGTCCGGTTTCCACATTTTTGACTTTGGGGCCAACTTTTTGGTGGATTTGGGATGTGTTTGAGGTCCCTAAGTGAACTGCCAAGGTTTCGTCAACGTTCGGTTAAGTCTCGGTGGTTCCGGAGCTTCGTCCCCCTTTGGTTGTTTTGGAAGATCCGTGGAGCTCCGGCGGCCCAGCCTCTGGAGCTCGGCCCCTCCGTGGCCGTTTTTGGGACTCTGTCCCTCTTTGGTCGTTTTGAACATCCGTGGAGCCCTAGCGGCCGCCTCTGGAGCCCGACCCCTCCGTGGCTATTTCCAGGACTTTGTCCCTCTTTGGCCGTTTTGAACATCCGTGGAGCCCCGAAGGCCCGGCCTTCGGAGCCCAGCCCCTCCATGGCCGTTTCCGGGACTCTGTCCCTCTTTGGTCGTTTTGAACATCCGTGGAGCCCCGACGACCTGGCCTTCGTGGTTGTTTTCAGGACTCCGTCCCTCTTTGGTTGTTTTGGAAACATCCGTGGACCCCTGCCGGTCTAGTTTCCACATTTTTGACTTTGGGGCCAAATTTTTGGTGGATCTGGGATTTGTTTGTGGTGCCTAAGTGAACTGCCAAGGTTTTGTCAACGTTTTGTTAAGTTTCGGTGGTTCCGGAGCTTCATCCCTCTTTGGCTGTTTTGGAAACATCCGTGGACCCTTATCGATCCGGTTTCCACATTTTTGACTTTGGGGCCAACTTTTTGGTGGATCTGGGATTTGTTTGTGGTGCCTAAGTGAACTGCCAAGGTTTTGTCAATGTTCCATTAAGTTTCGGTGGTTCTGGAGCTTCGTCCCTCATTGGCTGTTTGGAAACATCTGTGGACCCTTGTCAGTTTGGTTTCCACATTTTTGACTTTGGGGCCAACTTTTTGGTGGATCTGGGATGTGTTTTTGGTGCCTAAGTGAACTGCCAAGGTTCCGTCAACGTTCTGTTAAGTTTCGGTGGTTTTCGAGCTTCATCCCCCGTTGGCTGTTTTGGAACATCCGTGGAGCCCCAACGACCCGGATTAATTAATGTTTATGGTCCAAATGAGCTCCAAATATGAATATTATGATCTTTTGATGATGCATGGATGGATCTAACAAGGATTTTGCAAGATTTGACTAACGTTTTCCTTGATTTGTGTATGAAAGCACTTACAACACTTCATGTACGCAGGATTCAAGGAGCCTACTGCAAGTCCATCAGGAGACCCATCAAGAAAGTTGAACAAGGAATAGACATAGCTCCTCTCACCATTCATTTCATGATCGCCTCTCGCGCTAGCACCCACCAACAGGGTCAGTGTTAGAAGAAGGCTTGTGCCAAGAAAGTCAAGGACAAAAATGCAAGGGGGTGGCCTTGAAGAAAGCATAAGAGAGTTGTCCAGCCGAATCAGGGGCAACCAATCCATTGATGTCAATTGTCGACGGGCTCGTTTGATCCAAGGAAGAGCACTGCAAACACATCAAGTAAGAAGACAACTTTTAGGCAGTTTCAACTACAATAAAAGGGCAATCAGCTAAATGACAAAACTTCTACAGCACCTGAGCACTAGATGACATAGCAGGGAAAAGACAAAGATCTATTTTAAAATCGTTGAATATTGTGGGGTAGGTGAAACCCTAATGTAAACAAATATGGGCCACTCATTGTGAATTGATCCTAGCCATTCATTTAGGCTTTGGAAAACTATAAATAGGGGCTTGCCCCTCATTTGTAAGGGTTGGAGAGCTATTGTAAAAATGTATTTTGCAGCAATAGAAGACAACATTGCATGATTTTATGGATGTTCTCTTTGATTTTTTCTCATCTTGCATGCATGGGTCTACTTCCATATTAGTTTTAGTATTAGTTTCTTTAATGGTTGTCATGATGGTGTTGTTGTTATAGTATTTGATGAGCTTCCAGCCCATACTTTTAGCACTTGTTGATGACAAGATGTTGTGCAAAGTTAGTCTGGGCTTCTTTATTCCACTGTTGCAACTTAGTTCGATTGCATATTCATGATGTGCATGTGCAATTTGAAAATCAGCAAACCTTAGGAGATTGCACTGGTTTTGTGTAGCTGTAGGTTTCTCTTGGTCAAGTAAAAACTCAGTTTAGGAAGCCTGTCTACTTTAGCAGCCACCATTGTTACTGTTCATTCGTAGCTTAGGATTAGAATAGCTTTCTTAACCCTTCTCCTTTTGTTGTTTCTTTTAATCCTTGGTTAGAGTAGGATCCAAAGCATCACCATGAAGCCAAATCAGATGAACTTGATGAGTTTCAGCGTGCTGTTTTGAGTGGATAGCCACTGTTCATTCACTTCCAGCACTTTGAAACTGCATTTGCAAACCCAACTTCCCATGCTTTGTAACTCATCCGTAAGACCGCCTTGTGATTTAGCAAATCACATCAAACAACTAAGATATTCCAAGCACTGTCAAGGCCTGACATTAGAGACCTTGGGATAGTGTTTTGCAATCTGATTGTGGAAGATTGTCTTTCAAGAGAGGTAGTGCACTTGTGCATTACTTGTGTTGAGAAGTGCATAAAAAACACATCAACAGTCATTAGAGTAGGCTTAGTCGTAGATGAACTTCTAAAAGAGAAAATCTCAGTTATAGCGCTTGAGTTTTATAACCTTGTGCTCTTAGCTGAACAAAAAGATTGGAAAATTAGTTTAGTTTACTTTCTTTTAAGCAACATCAGCAAAGAGGGAGCTTCCCCTCCTAATTCGAAGAGCAATTTATCTATACATAGCTGTCTGTTTCTAATCCGCATTCCAGAGGTGCAAATTGAAATGCCAACACCCCCAAAATTCAAGCCCGAGAGCTCTTAGCAATCATAGAAGAAATATAAAACTCCAATGACGAAAGAGTCTCCAAAATGTACTTTTATATCTTCCCATGAATTGGCCCTCCAAATAACCTTTTCCCTCTCAAATATTTAAATATTTGAATTTGTGACTTTAGGAGGGAAAGATAATAAAGTGACTTTATAAATATTATAGCTCCACTTAAGTCACTTAAAATAATGTTAATTAATTAATATTATTAGTATTATTTGCTTGAGAAGAATAACATTAAAAAATCAATAATTAACTCCCTTATTTTTATTTAATGGCCTACGGGAATTAAATGAGGCATTAAATCATCTGGACTATCAATTTGAAGGGAGATTACGTCCTCATTGGATTTGAATGGGTACAAGGAGGGGGAGATCTCCATATTCAGGCATGCAAGCACTTGCATCATCTAACTCAATAATTGCTTGCACTATCCCCCATGCTTCAAGGACTACATTCTATATTATTCATGTTAAATGGGACAAGCACTTATCATCTCTTCAATTAATTATCAAAAGAAATCGGTACACATGACTCTATTGTATTTTATTTACCCTCTTAGGTCTCAGACATGTCACAAACTACACCACCCAAGCCATCCAATCACCTAATAGAGCTCAAAGGTACCAATAAAACTCAACTACCACACCCACACTTGTTATTTTTTGTTGTTTCATTAGCTGCACCATGTCCCTAACTTACATGGTGCTTACACTTCCTTTGCTTTCATCAATAGGCATAAAACACCTGCAAAATATTTTGAGCATGTCATGTAGATCAACAACCAAGGTTGATCTCTCAAAGATCAATGTTCAAGGCTTGAACACAACCTAGAAAGTTGTTTGCTATCCATTTTACTATTAGCCATTTACATAAGCAATGGACACCTAGAACTCATAATACAATACCAAGCAAATTTTGAAAAGTCATCAAGTGTCGACAATTACAAATAGCATGCCCACCACCTTTGCTAGCCAACAATCACATGGCATATTCCTATTCATTATCATATGGCAAACCTAGCTACATATCACACATTGGTCCCCCAAACCAATAAAAACATTAGCATACATCATCACGTATTTTATGACTCCTCTAGCTATCTCACCCTAATCAATTGCATCTTTGAAGGAAATCAATGGCTCATATTCATTGCAGCAAGCAACCTATAGATCAACAACGGCGTAGGCTGCAATGAGATATAACATGTAGGTCACTAAAAATCCAACAAGCAAGCAAGCAATAGGTACTAACTAATGAGCATGATAAAGACAACAATTGGCGTTGCCTAGTTGAACGAGGTTGATGATAGACCAATCGAACAAGATCAACAATTAATTAATTCAGCAAACTCATCAACACAACAATCAAAGGAGGAACTGTTGGTGTACGTTTCATCATCTACCAAACACACAAAATAAAATATCCAAAGACACTCTATCCTCTCTTGAACAAAGTCACCGTGTATGCTAAGATTGTGAGAAGATCATATGGCAACTCCAAGGTTTCTTTTGTCAGGTCATGACATGTGGATAAGCTCAATGGGCATTGTGATTTGCTGGTAATACACAAAGGGACTTACGTTAAAGAATTCTTCACAAGTTCGGGACTTAGACTGATTTATCATTAAAGGCTTCTTCAATTGGGACTTTCAATTTGGATCTCAAAAAAAAGAAGCAAAAAGATAAGGGTTTAGAGGATCTATTCTACACCTAGGAATTCAAGAGACTGTAAAGATTAGGTGAAAGGAATAACCATGCTTTGTTTCGCCTCCCTGGGACAACTACGCAAAGTGGGTGCAATCTTCAAAGGGTGATTATAATTTTCAAGCCTCAAATGAGACCAAAGTTAAGCATCCACAATCACAAGCTCAGGCTAACTTTACGCATCGAATGCAAATCATCCATCTGAAGAAAGTATGAGCAATATTTCACCATTTAATCTATACGATCAATATGCGCATTCACTTAACCAATATTCAAAGCAAAATCTACTTAATTGTAATCTAACTCTAATCTATGGTAGAAGAAGTTATGCAACCTTGCTCACTACTTGACAATAAAAGTGGCTCAAAGCAAATCATGCATAAGAGCTTTTATTACGGAAATAGTCTTAATGCAACAATTTCATACATTGTCTCCACACAAATGAAAGTGAGAGATCACAAGTTTAAATAGAGTTTTCAAAATCAAATGAAAGGCCAAGATTAAAATAACATCAATGGCCAAGATTAATACAACTCAACCCTAATTAGGGTTGCCTGAAATAACATCAGTTGACAACTAGTAAACAAGCAGTAACAAGCAGTGAACAAGTAGTTGGAGCTATCTTCAAGGGAAGGCATCCCTGTCTTCTTGGGCAGCATTGTGCTCGACGAATCTGGACACGATCATGACGACTTCCTCCATCGTGACTAGTGGCAACATGCTTATCCTGAATTCAAGCCCGTCCAAATCCTCAACACACTTGGCGAAGGTGTTCTCCCAATTTGCTTCCTGTCTCACAAAATCATCCCAGATGGACAAGAGATTCGCCACTTTTGTGAAATCATGTCTCAGAATTGTTCTGGTAGTAGGAAGAAAACTTCCTGAACCTTATGCTTCAGCCTCTCTAGCTGCATGTCATTTTCTTGGACAATCTCTCGGTCAAACACATCTACAACTATCATATAAATCTTCCTCTGAATTTCTTTAACTTGCTCCTCAACTCTGAGCCCATCTACCTTTGCCTTCTCTAGAACCTCTCTCTGTATTGTCACTGCCCAAAACCAATTATGAAAATCATAAGCCGCTCCTGCAACAATCACCTTTCCTTCAACCAATTCTTCCTTTGAAACGCCCTTCAGTACCTTGAGGCATGGAATGAGCCTCTCCTAAATATCTGGAAGGTTGTCCCAAGTTTCTGCCATGTCAACCAATCTGGAAAGGAAAGAAGAAGTTTGTCCATAGGCAAGCGTCAATCTCTCCATGAACGAGGTTGCTTTCGTGCCCTTGCTTGCCATCCATTCCTGGGCCTCCTTAGTTGTGACCATCCCTTCCTCCACATCCTTGGCCATCTCCTACGAGGAATTGAGAAGAGGAGCTACTACATCACCCTAATTGAGTGGTTGGGTCTGATGTCGTATATACTCCTTCAGGCTCTCAACCTCCCTCTTGTACTCTTTCTTTTTTGCCACTTCCTTTTCCAATCTCGCCTTGATAGTTGAGACAAAATTGTCCAATTCTTCCACTTCCTGGCCTTTTGTTGTTGGGCCAAGGTCTATAGTGGTTATGGTGTATTCCTAGGGAGTGATCTCATCTTGTGCTTTATCCATTGTTGGTACTGTGATATGTATGGAACGGCCGCCGGCTTCGTCCCTTTGAATGGTGGAAAATTTCCTGGCAAGTTTTTTAGTAGCAACTTGTTCTAACCTTGCCAAGAAATCTGTAGTATCATCTTCTTCTTGGACCTCAACTGGTGCCTGAATTTTCATCCTCTCCTTTAGCCAATCTGGGATGGTAGGCTGCTCAATACCATCTTCCTCCTGAACATTCCCTTCATTTGCAATATCCAAGACTCCTCTAAGGGCGGAAATCATTCCCTCTTTGAAATCATCATTTTGGACTTCCACTTCATTATCCGAACCCAGTATTTTTGTGCCCATAGGAGATGGAGGCTCATCATTATCCAACTAGATCAGTTCATTGTCCTTTTCCTGAACTATAGAAGGTCTCATCATTTCAGCCAAGGATTCGTCTGCGGTAGCTACCAGTTCATCAATATTTTGAGATGCCACGGAGCCAGATGGCTCCATCTTTTGTCTTTTCTAGACAGGCTCTATGCTTGCAACTACTTCTTTCCTCTTCTCACCAATCTCAACTAAATCATCATGATGGGATGTGCCAGCATTGGAGGAGTATGACTCTGTCTCGCTTAGTAAATCATACGTGAGCATTACTCTTTTCTGCCTCAACTCCTGGACCTGATGGTTGACCCACCACTGAGAGTACTTAATTACTGGCCTCATCAACGTCACCAAATCTGAATGCTCAGGCTCTTACCACTTCATAGAAGGAAGAGGTCGGCTCTCCTCAAAACACAGCTGGACATAATTTCCATCATCCTGCAACTAATCGGGCACTCGGCAAAGTTTGATTGCCCTCATAAAGTCCATTGGCATTCTAGACCATAATCTTCTCCTGACTTCATACTCATCAGCAGCGTTCACCCAAAAGTCCTTTAATTCTACTTTGTGTTTGTATCTCCTCCCATCCACGGTCCAAATATGATGATGCGGGTCAAAATTGGCCCTGGACTTATAGGCTGTGAACAAGTACCACTGGATTTCTAGCCTGGTGCTCTCGGTTGCTTGTGCTGACGGACACGATTCTAACATATTCCCAATAAAGAATGGGAATGTAACAGTTGCCTTCTCACTTTTCCTTTGGATGTTCTGGTATTCTTCCAGCTGCCTCAAGACTTCAAGCAAAATCATCTGATTTGTTGGATAAATAGGCAACTTGTAAGGATTTCCAGTGAATCCTTGGATCCTAACATATGTAAAATTTAGAAACTGGATAAACCAGAATCCATACCTACTGACCAAACTCTTTGCTTCGTGACTCAGCCTCTGGTGCATTCCTCCTTGAAGTGTTCTTGTGATATACATTAGGAAAGCATCGTGCACCCACCTGAAATGAGATTTCTCCCTTAGCTGAAGCTACGGGTAGCAATTATAAGGCTTGAGTTCATTTTCCCCATTGCCAACTTTTCCTTTGCAAATCAGTCCTGAGTATTTATATGTCCTGGCCAACAAATAGACAATGTACAAGCTCATATGAAAAGACTTGGTCTTTCCAAATTGGTCAGTTGCTCGTGAAGATTGTCACTTATCATTCGGGACTAGTTGAACATCTTCACGCCAGAGGTGATTTCATTTATAAAATAATACATCCATGTCTCAAAGTACATGCCTTGTGGATTGTCAGCTATCCTGTTCAGCATCAAAATGATGTCCCCATAATCTTCTTTAAAATCTGTCTGATGTGGCTTCTTAGGCATCTTCTTTGTTGATGCTCTAGGCTTCTCCAGCCATGCCTTATTAACACTTTAGCACATAATTCAGACTGGCTATCATACAATCCCTTGGTGTCTTCCTTGCTTTTGTAGATAGTACGAGAATGTGTTGGGATGCCGAATGCCTCCTATATTGCTACATTGCCTAGGTGAGCCAGAACCCTTCCGTCATGTGCAACAATTTGTCTTTCCTGAGCATTGTAATGAATGGCACATTCTATCATTAACTCGGCACAGTCTACTACAGGCGGGAATCCAGCTGCTTGAAAAATTCCATTTCTCACCATCCGTTTGGCAATCGGTGTCAATAGTCCAGCATGTCCATATACCCTCTTCTTGAAATCCATGAAGTCTACATGTCCCAGATCAGTGTCTGCAACATTTTTCCATTTTGAATTTATCTTTGACTCTCGTTGTACCCCCTTACTGGCAAACTTCATCGGTACCTTCTTCGATGACTCTCCTGCCATGGTCATTAACCTGCAGTAAAAACACTAACATTAATATGGAGACTTTAAAGTATAATTCATTCTTGTGCCTTGTGTTTGCATATTTTACTTTCAGCTCATTAAAATATTAAATTTCTGTGAAAAAGCAAGCTAAAAGTAAATGAATTTGATTGAAATTTAGCCAGAACTTAGCTAGAATGAAAAAGACAAAAGGAGAATTGATGAATTTATCCAATTGAACTCCAAACCTCAGGAAAAAACTTATGTCTACAAATCAGATTCAAACTTTGAGAATCTAATAAAAAATCAAATGACAAAGTGCGCCAGTCTTGCTAAGAAGTTCAACTTTCAGCCAAGAACTTCTTCACTTCTTCGAAAAAAATTACTTCTTTAGTATAAAATTATTCCTTCCTCTAAGAAAATCGATCTTGCCTACAGAAGAATTGATTGTGTCTCAATTTTCTTACAATTTTGAGAGATTAACTTCTCTTCAACTGAGTATGTGAAAAATGAGTTGCTGAAACTCGTTATAATGTTGAAGAATTCGATTTTTTTTAGCAACTGCCTCTTTTTCTCTTGATTTCGATTTGTTTTCTCCCCTTCAAATAGGCAAGTTTCCATTCTTCTTCAAAAAAACTCCATGGCGAACTTATCCAGGCAAATCTCATTGATTTTCCAAAATTTGATTTTTGTTAGATGTTTATCTTTGATTTTTGAAATTTTGGAAAAAAAAACATTAAATGTCCAATTAAATTTGATTTTTCCAAGTTTTAATTCATGGCGAATTTAATTTTGCTCATGGATTTTCTCTTTTCTGGCGTAATTTACTTTCTTCCGATACATCTCTGGCAAGTTTTATTTTGTCCAAGGCATTTTATATTTCTAAGTATTGGAAATAAATTATTAAAATGTTAAAATATTTAATTTATTTCCAACCCGTTCGTTTTTGGACCCATGGCTATTTTATTTTTTCTCCTTTTTTTCTATGGCTAAATGTTTATTTTCCAAATTTATTTCAATTTTCGTCTAGCCAAGTTGAAATTTTAGCCATCTCGCCAATAAATATTATACCAGATCCTCATTTTCTTCTGCCATGGCAGACTTCAGATTGTGCCGAGCACATTTTCTCATGCTGAAATCAAATTTTCTCTTCCTTGGACAAATTTATCTAGGCAAAGTATGTGTTTGGACGTTTTCTTTAGGAAAAATTCCATAATACTTGGACAAATTTTCATCCCTTTTAGCCAAGGGCGGACTTTCTTGCCTCTTTGTCATATATATTTTCCTTTGGGCACTTAGCCAACTTCATCAATTTTTTGTCCTAGGCATCATACTTAGGCAAATTTTTAATCTTTTCTCCTCTTCTTATGCTAGGCGGACTTCATCAAGTTCTTTCCATCTTCCATCAAGGCATGGAAAACTTTCTATCCTCCTTGACATTTTCCTTTCACACTCATACTTAGCCAAAATTCACAATTTCTCCTTCTAAAGCATTTAAATACTTAGCCAAAATTTGCATTTTCCCTCTTCTTAGGCCTCCATACTTAGACAAATTTTGAATTTTTCTTCCAAGGCATCAAATACTTAGCCAAAATTTTCAATTTTCCCCTTCTTTGTGCTAGGTGGACTTCACAAATGTCTTGCCAAGGCTTAGGCAGACTTTGGAGAAGGCTTGACATGTTTTATCTAAGGCTTGGCGGACTTTGGAGATGTCTTGACATACTTTATTCAAGGTTGGGCGGACTTTAGAGGTGTCTTGCCATCCTATGGCGGACTTCCAAGAAGTCTTGCCATCTCTCCTCTATGGCAAGGGCGGACTTCCTTGCACTCATGCCACGTCCCTCAAATTAAAGGCAGACCTTGCTAATGGCTTGACATTCTCTCTTGATGGCGAACTTTTCATCTTCACCTTCCCTTCTTTCTAGGGCGGACTTCCTTGGAAACTTGCCATTTTATTCATAAGCATGTTGGGCGAACTTCCATGACTCCCAAACTTCAACTTTGAATGCCATACTTCATATTTAGTCATGAATTTTATGCTGGACGCCATGAACCTCTTGATTTTTCATTGATTTTTGCATGCTTTTCATATGATTTTTGACTGATTTTTGCTTGATTTTCATGCTTTTAAAAAAAAAAATTGGCTATTTTTAGTTCTAAAGATGAAAACGTTGACCCGTTGACCAAGGTTGACTTTCTAAAAATAGAAAAAGAAAAATCCCTAAAAAATAGGGAACCCCGTTTGGTCCAAAAATACCAAAAATGAAAAAGCAAAAATGCAAAAAAATAGATTCCCTAAAAAGTAGGAAGTGTCAGAATTGGCCAAAAGCACAGCCGATCCTCGTCTCCCGAATCTTCTGAGCCCTTCCATGACGTTTAGGCACTGATTCATGCATGGATTCTCAACTTGGCTCGAATGACTTGAAATTTTGAAAGAAGTGACCTCATGGAACCGTTGCGCGGAGGCAAAACCCCAAAAACTAGCAAACTATTGGGGGTCCCCATTTGCAATGGGGCGATGTTTGAAAAGGTCAAAACATGAACAAATGCAAAATTGATAAAATGGGAGAGACACAAGATTTGTCAAACAAGGACCTAAAGAAAAATGCTAACAACCATTTGGCTGTTCTTCTTTCTCAGATCGATTCATTTGTGCATATTAGCCATGGATGAGAAGTATAATGTGATAGTGCTTGGCATTGGCCTCAAAAAAGCATTATCAACAACCTACTTTTTGTCAAACGAAAGAAGGCTTTCGCAATAAATAAGATTCAGAATGCTAGATAATAGTGTGTAGCTCATGTCTGAGACTCTGATGTAATGTGGTTGGCCAGTTAAGGTTTCATCAAACTTAAGTTACCTGGCCTCTTAAAACATTATTCAGTTTGTTAAAAAGTCAAGTTGAGCTAGCAATCACAGAAAACAATAAAAGGAAGGATACATAACTGATTCCAAAACACAAGATTAACTATGTTTTCATACGTAACTGGCAGTTCAACAAAAACCTAGCTTATAGATGTTGGCATGCAAAACCACTATGTTCTTGAGCTCTTTTTCTTGACTCTTTAGTAGTTTCCGACTGATATGAATTTCACTGGGATGAAAAAGCTAATCTGATTAGCAAGTTTTGTGCAGCTTGACAAGGAAATTGGATTTCCTACAGGCTAACTCCAGAGGTGGTTAATTTATTTGAATCGCAAACAGAATGGCACAAATAGCAGTGAAAGTAACAATGTTTGATACTATTAGAAAAATCAATCTATAGTTGAAAGGCACTAGAACAATTATTCTAATGATTGACTTAACTAGTATCTTTTTCATTGGTTCAAAATAAATTCATACCTCCATAAATGCTAAGCTTTTTACACACCTAAAGGGACAAGAATGATACATAAAGCCACAAATCTATCAATGACTAGGATTAATTAAAGGCAATGTCATGAGATCCATCAAGGAAATATTTTATGAAGCAGAAAAATATTAGAAAAGGGGTTGAATAAAAATCCAGAAATCTATTATTGCTAGCTACTTTTAGATGTACTATAATACAAAGTGGCTTTATTTAGTGTGTGGGTTTTTCTCTCGTAAGGGTTTTCCCATGTATATTTGGTGTTCAAGTTTGTGTGTGTTGTCTGATCAATATATTCTGTTAATGTGTTTTCTTAATATTGTGTAACTTGATTGAGTTTTTTCTACACTTCTTCCCTGAGAATTTTGCATTAGAAAGGCATTTCCGCACTGGGCTTTCCTTACAGACCCAACCTAAATCTCCATGGAATTTGGTAAAGGATTATTTAAGTTTATTTCCACACAAATGTGAGCACACAAATGCTTTCTTGTCCACCATTTGCTATGAAGGACCCACTAATTTGCCTAAAAGAATGACAATCATATGCATGACATCATTCCTCTAGAACTCTCAAGGGAGCCAAGGGAGTCTCACCCACACATGAACCTCCGACAAAGGTTCCTTAGCCAGATTCAACCCCATATGCCAAGGTTTAATAAACAAACCCACCTGGTTGTAGAAATAGGGGCCTCCTTGAAAGGCCTTGTCTCGATCCACTAAGCATGAGAACACCACTATGAAATAATTGTCTACCGCTTACATGACCTCCATATCCCCTTGAGGATTCCAAGTCCTATACACCCATGACTCCAAAGAAGAAAGGTAAACCTGAATACCCATAAACTTACAAATCAAAGCATGACTACTTAAATAATTAACATCCTCAACTATCAAATTTGATTGAATAACTAAAACTGGATGAGTACCACTCCGCTCTAGATAACCACTGGTTTTCAAAACCCGAGGACCTCCACTTTGAGAAGATCCCCCATCATCTAAAGTTTTTCCCAAGAAATTTACCACTTTTTCAAGTCTCGATGAGGATGGATCCACCTCTGAAGCCAATTCAGCATGCAACATTTTATTCAAAACCTTGGAACCCGTACCTAGCACCATTAGCAACACCCAAATTTGGCCTAGAAAGCCAACACCACCTCCCACCTCCCACCAAACACACAACCCACACGCCACAACCACCAAGCGAAACCACCCCACACACAACACACCTGCACAAAACGATGAAAGGAATACCCACCCACCACAGCAAAAACACCCTAGACAATCTTCCTCGCATGCAAAAACCACCACAACGCCAACAATAAATATAGATAGGCCTTAGTAGGTTGCGATGAGGGCATGCATGCCTTATCGCGAACCATGCATGCCATGACAACCGCTAAGACCTGAGCCATCCCACTTGTAAAATGAACTTGGAAGGGCACTTTGGAGGCATTTTCTCCCACATCCAAGCTAGTACCCAACATTTGGTTGGTAACCACATAAATAGAAAAAGACAATTAGAGGTGAGGGGAAGTATAAAAAACATAATAAATACAAAATCTTGATCTTATTAACAATCTAAAACAAGGGTGACAAGGATAAGAGGATCACATGTAAGTAGGAGCATGCATACTAATCCTAAACCCTAACAAAGCTTGATAAATTTTTTTAACATTTTTAGTAGTTTATCGCTGATAAATGCTTATTGATAGAATTTAATCACTATTAATTATATAGATTCTTGTCATTATTGTCATTATAGTTACCATTTACAAATGATAAGAATGTGAATTAAATCCATTATTAATTAATTATTTAAAAATAATAATTTAATTACATTTTGAAGTTGTGGAACTATTATCTTTCAATCTTAAGAAAAAGCTTAAATATATAAAAAATGTGTGAAATTAAAATATTATTTTAAAATGATATAATGTCACAAATATTAAAAAAAAAAAAAATTGATGCTAGGGGCATTGATCTTTACTTGCAATTGAGTGCTTGCAACAACGTGTGTGCTTTATTTATTTGCTTGCAAATAATTTTGTCCATAAGTTCTTGCCAGGGCTTAAATTTGACGGTTGACCTTGCCTAGCAACAAATTTTTTAATGACGGTTATCTATTCAAAGATGCCTTTAAAACATTATGATATACCTTAGAGTAAGTAAAATTATATATAAATCAAATATATATATATCATTATAATTCTATATAAATTTTTACAGTCTATCCAAAATCTCTCCTTTCATCTCATACAATCTTCTTAAAATTTTGATTGTATTTTACGACAAAAATCTCTAAATACGGTCATACAGCCATCAAATTTAACCCTGGTTCTTGCCCTTAATCCTATAAAAAGAAGCTTCCAAAAATATCTTATATAATGTTGTTGAGAATTCGTAGAAGGTTTTACAAGCATGTAATCCCATGAATTTTGTAGAAATTAGCAAGATTAAAGCTTCAAGCTTCAAAGAGTGATGGTATCATTATTTTTTTTTGACAATAAAAAAATGTTAAACAACTTAACTGATATGTTTTTTAAAAATAAAATATAATAATTTCCCTCCAAAAATCGTCTCTAATTCATTGGTGAAAATCTAAAATGTGACAAAAATCTCTTGACACAAAAACAATTCTTAGAGCAAGCTCCCCGAGACTTTTTTTGATGTGGACCTTTTATCATTTATAGGTTGACAGCTGGCCGTGTTCGAATGGCTTAGATAAACAATATTATGGTATTCCAGCACAGTCTCTAACCCTAGCGTTAGCGCTAGGGTTTTTTCATGCAAAGCGTAAATAGAAACTGGCTTAGGGTTTATTTGTTGAAACGGTCGAAACATAGTTTCCTTTATTTCGGGGCTATCGGGTGTCCAACATTGTGCAGAGCACAGGTGCTATGTTTTAGGTTTTAGAGTTGCTTGGCGTTGTTCCAGTTCAGCTGCTTACACAATAGCAGTCTGACTTAGGGAATACAATACAACGCTATACTGATATTGCAAGAGAATTAGATTGCATCTCTTTTTGCTCGATGTAAACTCCAGAACTTGCGTACATGCTTTTCTATTTATCACATATGTTCTTGATTTAATGGCCATACGCTGGTAAGTAGTGTAGTCACTTGTTTGTTACAATACTTGTTATGAAATTTCTTAGGTTTATCTGGATTTTAGACTCGCTTTAGAGTAATTGTGTAGATTGGAAAGGCTAGGGTTTTATTTCTGCTGATTTCAGGGTTCGTTTTTTGTTCGGATTTGTTTTGGGTTCTAAAACATATATTGCGTGGAATCTCTGTTATTTGTTGTATTGATTTGAGGGTTTTAGAATGTATATTATTAGTCTCTGTTATAGCAGGGGCAGCAAGGATCTATGGGCAACCATTACGTTTCATATTATATATATATATATTAATAATAAGATGTTTATTTAAAATTTTAGGTTTAAAGATTTATATTTTAATATAATTCACGATACTGATAGTAATGTTTTTCTGTTCTGAAGGTCTGCATAAGTTTTTTATTCCTTATACTAAAAGAGTCCCAAGCATTGATTCATATTCCAAGTACACCCAAAACTAACCGATTGCAAGAGATTGTTAGCCCTCTCAACCAAAAAAGGAGTTTTATACTTTTTTCTTAAAAATTAAGAACATATACAACAGCAGAATGCCAGAAAATTTAGTTGAGCCAAGACAAAGTTAAGGGGCAGTTTTATCCAAATTTAATATGAACTCAATATTTTTAATTAAATTTACATTGTAATGAATTATAGTTTATAACTGGATATGTTATTACAGTTCATTTAATAATCCTTGTACATTTCATATGCAAACTATAAATTATTTTGCATAAACAGGGCTAAAGAGCCCTAAGGAAACTGAATTGCTAGAGCGATTAACAAGGAGCTTTTTTTTTATGTTTTACGTTTGCTGTAACTCTCAATGCGTCTAGTTTGGTAACTCTTTAAAAGGGTCATCCAATTTCATGACTTGAATAGTCCAATAGATCAACTAGATTGTTAAAAGGCTCCTTGAAAGTTTACTTTCAATGTAATCGCTACCTACAACTTCATTCCATCTAATAATTACTGTTATCGTTTTAATTTTATATTAGCCTAAATAAATAACATTAATGTTGTTTACTAATACCTGCAAGAGAAAGTAATTATTAATGTAGGCTACTTTGAGTTGAAGTTTAAAAGTTAGCATGAGTATGCATCAAGCCAATTATAAGTAATGATCATTCAATGAAACCAACAGATAAAAAAACCAAACAATATATGAAGAAAACATATAAGAATTATATATATGGTGTTTTGAATTTTGATGTTCTTGGTTATGCATCAAGCCAAATATAAGCAATGATCATTCAATGGGACCAATAGATAAACACCAAACAACATATGAAGAAAACATATAAGAATTATATATTTATGCCGAAGGCGTGTCACTCTTTGAGCTTTA
This sequence comes from Sequoia sempervirens, assembly GCA_007258455.2. Classification (NCBI taxonomy): domain Eukaryota; kingdom Viridiplantae; phylum Streptophyta; class Pinopsida; order Cupressales; family Cupressaceae; genus Sequoia; species Sequoia sempervirens. The sequence continues at coordinate 355,775,648 of VDFB02105785.1, forward strand.
CAAGCTCATTTTTACCGTCGATGGTTGGTAAAAGCATGGAGGCTCTCGGCAAGGTTCTCCATCTATCTACAGCCGTTGATACTTTCACTGGCAAGGTAGGTCGCATTCAATGTAATGGCACTGCTACGCAATAACTATCGCCGCCTTCCTTCCTCTCCATACGGGAGTTGTGTCCACAAAATATCTGTGTTTAATGTCGCATTAACTCTCCTTCCAAAATATCTGCCCTGTTAATATCTGCCTTAGTTTCGTTACCCTCTTTTTTATCAGCGACATCAAGAGATATTTGTTGCAGAATTGTGAGGTAAGTCGCATTTCTGTTGCCGTTAATGGTTTCCAGTCCATTTTTTACTCCTTCCGCCGCTAATGCTTTCCGCCCCTTAACTGTGAATAGATTGAAGTAGCAAGCAGCAACAGTAGACAACTTGGGGTTTCTTGAAAATTTCCTGCGACCTCTGCCCATTTTCTCCCATTGGCATCATTGACAGGTCGACACAATTGGCACATAATCTGTAGGTAAGTCACTTCTGGTTTATTGTATTCTTTAAACCTTGTGCATTGCAGAAACGATTTGCATTTGCTTCAAATTTTCTAGGGATTTTTTTTTTAAATCGTGCCTATCCTGCCATCGCTAGAATGTCTTTCCTGGTAGACATCATAGGATGATGACGTCTAGGCTGAGTGTTGAGATTTTCTGAGTTAGTTGTAAAGCCTTGCTTCTGGGCTGCATTCCTGTTGCAAGTGTTGTTGTTTGAACCTCTGATTTGATGTACAGCCCTGTCATTAGGCTGCATGCCTGAAACAAATTGTAATGTGAGCTTTGAATATTATTTTCTAAGTCTTATTAATCCTTGCTGCTGTTGAATTGGTCTTGTCTGTGGTCCTGCTTGGGTCAGTTACCTTTCACTGGGTGGTAAGTAAAATGAAAAATCTAGATGGTTGCAAACAACCACCAACTCAAAATTCAAACCAGTATCAGAACTCCAGCTACTCGATTTCCTGTAAGTAATAGATAAATTGGTGTACAATTGAAACAAGAACTTGACTAATCCCTAACAGAATTATTCATGTATTTAGACTCCAAACTGGTATGAGAACCCAGCTTCTTTTTCTGCTCGAGGTATTGGTGTCAAATCAAAATATTCAGTAATTACTATGGGGTTGAGAACCAAATGATGTAACAGATCAAGCTAATTCATCAACTGTGATCCTCCAACATAAGATGACTAGTCTTTGTCATACACGGGACAGAGAACTGCTTATATAATGCAGTAGCTTCATTACATAGATAATAGGAGGGACTGTACCTATATCCATTATTCAAAACATGCATTCTCAAAGTCAGGGGTTGGGCTTACTCACCCTCTTATCGGTAGCCTGTTATATAAGTATTTTGCAAGTCTTCCAGCTAGACTGCATAAGCAATCTGCTTTAGCTATTCTATTGAGTCCACACCAACAATATTACATGATGAATTTTATATAGAGTCAAAAGTAGAATTAAGAATTGTATGCTCTGAAACTGTCTTAACTAAATTCTGCCCCACAGGTTCTCCAAACTGCATTATTTACTTGTAATTTCTCTCCAACAGATATCTGGTTTCGAGGGCCAAGAAACTCATCACAGCATGCGTAAGCCTGAGAAAGTAGCACATTCTGAAATATTAAATGCCCCTAAAACAACAATCATTGAGTCATGAGTAGCCATTCTTCCGTAGCTATGTTTCTTCTCCAAAATTAATGATTTTCTGCTTTTCTGGCCATATCAAATGTCTTACATCTAGAGCAGTCACATTGTGACTTTTCATCGTGCCTCATGACATTTTGTATAAGTAAAATAGTAAAATTGATAATACATCCAGAATACATGGTGGAATGCACACTTCACAGTATAGATCTTTTTTCCAAAAACTTGATAGAGTAATTGCTTTCTGTATAAAAACTATTAAGAACCACCAACGCACTAAAATGATAAGTATTCTAACAGAATACTCATCTCTATCTTGAATCAATAACAAAAATCTACTCCTTAAGCATGACAAAACAGAGTGCCAATGTGTTTGGCTCAAATCAAACACCTAAATGCATTCAGCACACGCATGAAGCATGAATCTGTTAATTAAAGTATTTGGCTTCATTTTCATATTTCATGTTGAAATACAACACACATAAGCAATGTCCAATGTCCAAAATAAGCATATTCTGAGGGACACCATGGAAACCCCAAAATTATTCAAAATACAAACGGTAAGCTTCTGTTAATAAGGTAGAGGAGGTGAATATTATAGACCTCTTTGGAAGCCATGTCGTACTGTAAGAAAAACAACAAATAAGGATTCTATTAAAAATTATTGTAAATGGATGGGCAAGCAGATAATAAGTTTAAGTGATTTTCTCACCACCATACCTAAATGTGGAAATCTTATTTTCAGGCTGCAGCTTGCAAAATTGGAGTAGTCAAAGGTCAATACCAGCGAGGAAGAGTTTGGAGGAGACGAAACACAACTGAAACAATCAAATGGGAAAATAAAAATTGCACATATTCCAGTTTGATAATGCATTTAGTCCAATATTTTCAAATTCTAAATAATATTCATCTTCCAGTTTGATAATGCATTTTGTCATTTTAATGTTATATACCGACTACAATAACTGGCTGATAAAACTAATCAAATTCTGACAATGAACTGAATGTACAATGAATAATTTTATGTTCAAATTAGATCTGTCAAGAACACAAAGGACCATCATATCATTTGACTTGCTATTATTTAGGATCCCATTTACTATAGTGACTTGTCAAATGAAGATCTGAATTTCTTGAAGTAGTTTACCTTATTTGAGAGAATGTGCTTCCCATCCTTACCTCATTTATGGCAGTTTCAGATTCAAACTTTAAATGTGAATTTCTGAATTGTGAATACAGAAAACTCATCTTACAGATTTATAAAGCAGTCATGATGCTCATATTCTAAAGTTTTCTGTCCACATTTTTAACAGAAGGATATGATTTGCAAAAAAATCAGACAAAAACTCTCCCTAATTGGCCTTCCACAGCTCTTCGGCGTACCTATTGCACACCAAGGTGCCATTGCTAGTTGTTATTTTGAGTTTTGATGTTCTTGGTTGTATCAATGGTTTAGTGGTGGGAGGTAGCCTTTGACTATACATAGTTGGTCATTAAGTTTGATTGGTTTTGTTGATCTTCATTCAATCGATGCCTAATTGCTACCTCTCCAGCATATGTTGTCAACTTCTTCTTGCTGCATAGCTTGAGCAACCCTATCACTGCCCAAAATTGCCACTTCACATTAATTGGCAAAGTCGTTATACACTCACTAGACTAGTACTCAAGTCATTGCGAGTGACCAAAATAGTGCTCTAAGGGTGGGGTCCCATGGGGGGCTGCAGGGTCTATTTTGAAGGAACAGGAGGTCCCATGGATTCAAAAAAACATTGCTACGGGATTAAATGGAATCTGCCCCTGAAAAATAGCTGCTCCTATTTTTTAGGGCTGCAAACTTGAGGGGTGGAAATGGGGTGGGGTTGGAGCTCGCCCCTACAGTTTAGCAAATTTCTCTGCAGTTGTCAGCTATCAACCTAAAGTTTCAGATTCCCACTAGAATGAAATTGAGGGGAAATGTTGTGCATTTACAAGTTTTTTGTCCTCAATGTTTTACATTGCACTCCATGCACTCCATCCACACTGCATAGCCTGGAACAGAGCCGCGGAGACCTTCCAGCAAAAGAACCAAGCGTTGAATAGAGCAGCTATTGCCACAGAAAGAGGTATGAGAATTTGAATCTTTACCGTATATTTTTTTATTAAAATCTTTAGCGTATGAATCTTTAGCAATTTTTTTATTTGAATGTTTAGCGTATGAAAAACTTTGTTTATTTTGGTTTAATTTGTACAGCATAACCCTATGTTTTGTTAACATCCATTCACAAAAATAGTTGCTCTAGGATGTTTATTTTTCTTCCCAGCTTGCTTGTTCGTATGAATATCTCCATGGTTTGTATGGTTGTAGTCGTTTACACCATTCATCTGCTGGTAAACTCTCTAACTCAGCCATGGATTTTTAGCCACAAATATTTCCCTTGGTAACCAACAGGCCAACAGTGGTAACCAACAGTCCAACATCGGTACCTCCAGCTGTAACTCCCAATACAACAACTAAAACCATTCTTTTATTTTTCAAATTTTCATTGATGGATCATAAGGGCACTTTGTATTTGAACAGGGCTTCAAATTGGACAGGAAGCCAATAAAACATAATATCTTATAGAAGGTATCTGCAGTTTTTGCCATTTATTCTTACAGGAACCCCGACTCCGCTGACACCCAAAAAACTGCAACAATAAACGTTTTAAGAACAGAGAGATATAGTAGAAGGTATTTGCCCTGTCAATCTTTTGGAGAAAACAATTAACTTTACCAGCTTACCACCTCTACATAGATTAACAGGTATTGTCCTTGTGAAATGGTTGAGAGAGAGATCCACTGATCTAGGACTTTGATTCCTGCCCAACTGCTTGGGAACGTCTCCGTGGAAGGAGTTGTTCTAGATCATAAGTGTTTCAAGATTTGGAAGGTCTGCAATTGCCTTGCAAGGGAATCCTAGAGTTAGGATATAGGGTCAGGAGGTTGAACCAAATATAGAAGGGCAATGGTTTATTTTTTAATGAATAAGTATTACATAATATTACATAATTAAAAAAAGTCAGGTAGGACAAAGATATACCCTCAGAGTCTATAAGAAACAGAACAATGCTTGAAGCACACAAAATCAAAGCATATATCACCATTCAAGGACATCTAGCATCTTACATTAACACCTAGCTACTCTACCTTCCTTTTGTTGGCCACTCATGCACATGTACAGTCACTAGTTAAAGTTCTTGTGAAACTGTACACTTCCCCTTCTACTTGGTTGACTTTGTCCCTGTCATAGGCCACATGCACTCAAAAAACCTGCTGTCAAGCATCATATTTATAAAAAATATTTTAATCATCAAATTGTCCACAATTACATTATGAAAATTGAAATATTCTAACTCTGCAAATTGAGAAATATCAAATAACTTAAAGTCTATAATGCATATAGGTCATAGAAACAATCAACATACCAGTCTAATCTTGATTCATCCACATTGACTCCATATCTAGAGATAACATCTCCTAAATATAGCAGTTCAGGTGCAAGCAAGAAAACACCTTTTTTGTGGTAATAAATTGTTAATCTTCATTCTGTTAGTCAATTTCTTGAGCCGAGGTTGAAATATCTTATTGATGGTGGCCTAGAAGTAAGAAAGAGAGGCATGTTAAAAAACTTCATATCCGCTATGATTCGTCTAAATAACATTTTGTATGTATCCCCTGGTCTCATTCTGATCTGATTGTAATTACATCTTAGGTCAATTTTGGAGAACCTACATGCAACTCATCAATTGACAAGTCTACTCTAGGAACAAAAAATTGGTTATTTATAGCCTGCATTTTATGTAAGTCATGATAATCAATGCACGTGTAAAAAGAACTACCCTTTGTTAGTATCCAATAGTAGTGGTACAACTTGGAATGACACGTCTTGCATGTAGTGATTTGAACTTTGTATACCATCTTTTCACTTTTTATCTTGGAGTGCAGTAAAGGGTAATTATTATGGCTATTGTGCTTTATACCAGTTCATTGATGTTCTCTATATGACTATCAATTGGAAGGTCCTTAGAAAGGTCATCAAAACCACTTGGTACTGCAATAATATCTTTTGTATTGGCTGGATATGCCTATTTTTTTGAACTAGCTGAAGGATGCAAGCACTTTAAATTGTCACAACTGATTATATAACATGGGTTGCTTTTACTGATTTGCATTTGCATTTTATGGGCTGATATGATGGAACATTTAAGTGGCCGAAATCCTAATTCAATATCGTTATTGTCTGACATTGTCTGGCATGAATTTCAAGTACAACTCTTTCAATTCCATGCAGACTCAATAGAGTCCATGAATTAAAAGCCATAAGTTTCCACAGTCCATGATTAAATTGCAGAGGTTTCTGGATTGGAACTTTGTGATTTTTTACATCAACGTTTCAGATCATGCTCCATGATCCATCATCAGAATGTTATGCAGATAGAGAGAAGAGAATAAAAATGGAGTAGCAGACATATCTTACCATGTCTGCTACTCCATTTTCATTCTCTTCTCTCTATCTGCATAACATCCTGATGATGGATCGTGGATGTTGATGTAAAAAATCACATAGAGTCCATGAAGCCATTGTGTGTAATATCACCAGTATTGCCCAAAGGTATCATCTGAAAATCAGAGGTCATTGAATAAAATCAGTGTCTGATGTTCATGCCTTAACTTCTTACAAGTCATATTGGTCTCATCAGCAATATCCATAGCCAACATACTCCTTACAAGTCATGGTGGTACCATCAACAATATCAACAATACCCTTAGAGTCTATAAGAAACAGAACAATGTTCGAAGCACACAAAATCAAAGCATATATCACCATTCAAGGACATCTAGCATCTTACATTAACACCTAGCTGCTCTACCTTCCTTTTGTTGGCAACTCATGCACATGTACAGTCTCTTGTTAAAGTTCTTGTGAAACTGTACACTTCCCCTTCTACTTGGTTGACTTTGTCCCTGTCATAGGCCACATGAACTCAAAAAACCTGCTGTCAAGCATCATATTTATAGAAAATATTTCGTGAGATTGGAAAAATTAAATAATCAAAATTTAATCTAAATTCATTGACCAAGCTTTAATTTAAACTCTCTATTGCTTCTTTTTGTTTGTAATGTTCTATTTTTTATCATAAATCATAAACTTTATATAAATTTGTTTGATGCTTTTGCTTCTCTTTGAGTGCTGTACTTGTCTCCCTCAACACAGTATTTTAACTTTTGAATGTATATTTTACTGCAGTTTGTGAGGAGATAGTTTTTTGTTACACTATCATGGATAGGAATGTGCATCGTCCAATTCCAACAAAGACTGGTTTTAGGAGGTTCAGTTCAATGCTATCACAAAATGACATAGAATATGAAGATATATACTCGATAGATGATGAGCTCCCCGATTTTGTTCCAAGTACGCAAACAGCCAATGAACCAGTCATACTTGATGCCAATGAACCAGTCATACCTGATTTTCCTCCATGTACAAATAGGGAACATGAAGAAACATTCAGCTCTACCTCATTTGAGTACTATCCTAATGTTTTTTCTCCCACTGAAGTTCACCAATCATCCAAACAATCAGATGGACAAGATAAACCACCTTTGGTTCCTCCATCACAAAAGGGAAGGGCTCGTTGGAGTATTCCAAACACCATGGTCCTCATTGAAGCAAAACGCATTGAGAAAGATGCAGTATCCAGTGGTGGGGCAATGAAAAAAACTACAACTTCTGTTGAAAAGTGGAAACTAGTTCAAGAGTACTGTTCTTGTCATGGTGTCCTTCGGACAACAAACCAATGCCGAGATCGATGGGAGCATATTTTTCCAGAATATAAAAGGATCATAGATTACGAGTCACATATTCCTTCTGGCCATGATAGCTATTGGAATATGACTAGCAGAGAGGGCTGATAAAAAGCTTCCATCAAACTTTCCTGTTGAATTGATGGATGCAATGGAGATCAAATTTGGGACTGATAGAGCAATTGATCCTGAGAATATTAGTATTGATACTTCAGAGATAAATTATACATTTAGTCAGAACATTCTGTCTCCAAATAAAAATGTTGATGAATTTGATACGATGAATGCAACAGGTCAAGACTCACAAAACACTGACAGTGAAAGAGAAAAAGGGTACACTGGTAAAAAGAGGAAATCAACATTCAAAACTACAGCTATGAAGGACACTATTATTGAAAACAACAAATTAGTTGTTTCTAAATTGCAGATTATTGAGGAGGGATGTATGAAACGCCATGAAAAAGATTATGCTTTAATGGAAATGCGGTTAAGTGATAAAAAATTATGTGATGAAAAAATGTTCAAGTTGGAAGAACAAAAGGTCAATGATCAATTCAAGTTGGAAGAGCAAAAGGTCAATGTTCAAATGAGCTTGGTTGCTGCTCTAAATTCCATTGGCCAAGTGATGATTAAGATTTCCGAATCATTTTCAAATGAAAAAATGATTTGGTCAATGTTTGTACGCTGTTAAGTCAAACTTTGTATGACAATTTAATAACTATGTTAAAAACAGTTTGATACTGTTGGATTTGTCTTATTAGATTCAACAATGTTGTAAAGTCAAACTTTGTATGACAATTAAATAAATTTGTTTTATTAGATTCACCAATGTTGATCAACTCTTTTGAATAAATATTTTAAAAGATTAATGGCTTAGTTTGATACTGTTGTATTTGCATTCACATGGGCTTAATTGTTCTGGGAATCTTAATTGGTCTGTAATGAATTATAAAATGAATTTATCATAATTTAGTATAAGCAATCTAAAAAATCTATAGGCTAACAGAATAAAAGTTTTCTATGGGCTGCAAACTGTTACAAATTTTCTGTGCAGTGCCTACTGAGAAAATTCTTGTATGATATTGATTGGCAAAAAAAAAATCAGAGATTGTCATGATTTTTATCTTTAATTATAAGTCTCCTTTTTCAAGTAATGATCAAACAGAGCCTCTATGTGCTTGGAAGATTTCAATATCTTGTTACTAATGGACACACTATAATAGTATAGTCTGATGTACATGTGACTATTTTTGCCAGCTATTTTCAGTTTATGGAGACAGTTTGTATTGAACAACTTTCTAATTGCCTAACTACATGTTTCTTCCACAAAACCTTTCAATATATGTAGTTGTAATTTCTTAGAATTTTCCATTGTTGTTGGTTGCACAATTGGCAACCATTAGAAAGAGCCAACTTTACTGTACCAATGGACATACTATTACAGTACAGCCTGATGTGCATGTGACAATTGCCAGCCATTTTGTGTTTTTGAAGACAGTTTGTATTGAACAACTTTTTGATGGCTTGAAAATAAGATAACTATGTGTTTCTTCAACAAAACCTTACTATATCTGTCTAGCTCATTGCAACAACAAAGAGAATGTATTGAAATTTTGAATGATAAATTCATGTATGTGACATGGTACGTACATAGTTTATAATATTATAGAATTCAAGTTACTTGTTGAGAAAATGAGAATAAAGAATAAAGGTTGGAGACTTGGGATCCATCAGATTAATCGGGGACAGAGCTTACTGTTTTACATGGCTCTTACTTGTAATTAGTACATAACAACGCTGAAGCTCCTCTGGAATAAAAGCTTCACTGGATAAGCTTTTCTCTTTGTCAAGACTTTGAGGAAATGATATTAAGTGGTGCAATGACAACATAAGTTCACCACTATGAAACGTATGCCAATTATGTTGGTGGTATTTCTATTGTTAGATGCATGAAGAAATAGAACTGGAGCCAGTAAGGACTTGAAGTGAATTTAGAGAAACATATTTAGAGAAAGATCTGAGAAATGTCACACATAGACAGGGGCTCCTTTAGAAACCATACTTCTAACCAATAAATTCTTGTACCAACAAGCTCCATGAAACCAATTCTTTTCAAAATAAGGTTCTACTTTCTCCGAAATTTGCATGGAATTGAGATAACACGTTCAGAAAATGACAAAATGCCCTTTTCCTACAATCTTATTTGATCTCTTTGGAAAAGACAACTTTAATAAAGAGATGATTGCAACCCATCACCCTGTGTAATATTGCCATTTTGTGCAGCTTCACAATGGAAAAAGACCAAAACCTAAGGAGTTTCAATCCATAGGCTCTAATAATAAATGGAGAATATAACTATAGAATATGATATGATATGAAAAATGGATAGTCAATTTAATTCATAAGGTAGGAGGGCTTTGCCTGTTCAACAAGCTTTTATTGTTGAGAAGACAAAAAGGTTGATAAATTATATTATGAAACTAAATAGGAAATACAAAAGAATTGATATGCAGAATTTGCTTTTCTAACAAACTTCCACTTTTCAGTAGATATAGAATTGTTGATTCTTTAGAAAATTCAAGTGGCCTATAAATTACACTGACTTGCTCGGTAAACTAAAATTGATTGTAAAAGTGTCTCAACTGTAATATAAAAAAGTTTTAATGAAATGTTTAAATGTAAAAACCATAATGAACCAAAACAACATTTCAATTTTCAGCTGATAATTATGGTGGTCCTTGAAGGCATACTGTCTCCTAATAAAAAACATGTAAAATTGAAACACAAAAGCAGAAGTTTAAAAGTCATCCAAATTTTGCAAGCCCAGAACAAAATATTTTATTGCCCTCACGGTTCTGGATGTTGATAAGTGACAAGCCATAGCGCTTGGTCCTGAACTTTGTCCTCTAGGAATATGTATGTAATCAGCCTAAGGTTGAAGTTGAAGAGTGTTTTTGATGTATGTAGGTCTTTGGTACTGGTCGCATGAAAACATTTGAAGATTGCATTATTAAGGTGGAGACATCTTGTTTGAAATATTCCAAGTCTAGGCATTTTCTAAGGGGGACTGGGGATATTGGATCCGTTATATCAATATAATTAGTATCACTTTTGTCAGTCTATCTAATTTTTCATGCTACTCTTTGTGAGGGTAGATCCTTACCAGGCGTCTCTGTTCCTGACATATTGTGCATCAAGAGAAATAGAGTTACCAGCAAAGTGTAGAACGTAACAAACAAATTAGCAATTATTTCAAAAAGAGTTATTTAATGTGACTTTGAAAACCAAGTTTGAACAAAATAAAGTCAATACAACAAGTAATGTCATTGGTATGTAGGTGCCTCATAGGAAGAGAAAAAAATAGCTGTCCTGTTGTGGTCAATGTGCTAACTGTTAATGTGGAGTAGAGAGCCTCATAGTAAACAGCTAACACATTTACCATAATGTACCAGCTGTTTAATTTTAGCCAATTGATGCATGGGGCTGTGGACAATGATATTTTATTTATATTTAAAACCTCCTGTCATAAATGCCTTTAAACTGACCTTCCAAGTAATTTGAACATGCAAAAATGAAGTTTTTTGCTTTGGCCATTGACTGTCCTACCAATCTAGTGAAGGAGATTGTTGATATATTTAAACTTTAAAGTAACTGATTCACACCTTGGTTATTCGATTAATTATTTTAGACAGGTTCTGATTTAATATAATTGCAAGCACTTGGAATGGTTCTGATTTTTTTATTCTGTGGTTTTGCAGGGAGGACATCACTATTGCATAATGAATTCCACTTCAATTAGAAAGCTAAAATTCCTTCTTTCCATTGCATCAAATATTATTCAGTTGGCATTACAAATTTGGAATGATCTTTAAAACTCAAACATCATACAACAAAAAAATAAGAGACAAAGAATAGAGTTATCTGGAATAAGACAATCACCAAATATGGAATTAGATGACATGGAAACAATGCTGCATACAATAACTTCTGAGGTGGAAAGTGACATTGTTGAAACATTATCTATTTCTTAGTGGGAAGGAAGGATTCAGGCGGAGTGGTATGTGAGACCACGCTCTTTGCATTGGTGCAACCACTACATTTTTCAAATTAGATGTGATGACGAACGTTTCCGCAGCATTTTCAGGTTGCCACTTGCACTATTTCAAAATATTTGTGAAATTCTGAATGATGATCTAAAACAAGGTGAAATACCATATTCATTTGCTACAACTATTAAAAGTAGAGTCCTTCCAGTAGAGAAATAGGTTGCCATTGCAATTTTATGATTGTCATTTGGGATGACAATGCTTAACATTAGTGAATTGTTTGGTTGTGGAAAGTCAACTATGGTAAGAGTTCTAAATAAGTTCATCAATATATTTTATATTCGATTTCAAAGTCATATCTAATGGCCTAGTAATCACATGAAACTTGAGCATGTAAAAGAAGGTTTTCGTCTAAAACAAAGATTTCCAAATTGTTGTGGAGCTATAGATGTAACTCACATTCAATTTCATTTTCCACCTAATAAGTGCTCTACTGATTGGTATGATCGTGATCATAACTATAGTATGTCAGTACAAGCAATTGTTGATAGCAATATGTATTTCATGGACATCTTCACTGGGTGACCTGGTTCAGTAAATGATTCTAGACTTTTATGATTTTTTTTTTTATAAAATGGGTGAAGGTGGATAGAGATTAAATGATCAACCAGTGTCAATTGGCCCATTAAATATAAGAGAGTATATTATTGGAGATGGCGGGTATCCATTGTTGAAATGGTTAATTACACCTTTCAGCGGAGGTCTAACAACTAGTCAGAGGGAATACAATTTTAAGTTGTCATCAACACATTGTGGTAGAGCGCGCATTTGGAAGGCTAAAAAAAAATGTGGCGGATTTTGGAATCCAAAATGTGGCATCCAAATTTGGAAGTGCTTCCAAAAACCATTATTTGTTGTTGTATATTGCATAATATGACATTAGATGTTTTGCAAAGTAAAGATGATCCATGTGATGATGCTTTTGTAGATAATGAAACAAAATGCCAACCAATGAGTTAGCTGATCCAGTTGCAACAAGTCCTCGAGAAGCATTAATGACTTTTGTAAATGGTGATTTGAATAATGTAAATGGTGATTAATTACTATCTTTTAAATTGTCTTTTAGTTGTTTACTATGCATTGTCCTTTCAAGGACTTGTACTTTTTGGATTATCTCTCATGCCTTATACACATCATTTAATTGTAAGGCATAAGAATAATGTTAAATTATTCCAGTTTAAAAATTGTAATCCCCTTTTACAAGGAACCATTGAGGCTGGTAATAAGCACATTGGAATATTAGTTCTCCTTTACATAGAAAATTAATTGTGCTGCTCTCAAGGTGTTCTCCTTAAAATCAGCAATTTAACTTTTCTTGAGGCTTTTGGTGAAATGAATTGCAGATCTTTTCTGTCAATTGAAGGCAGTAGCAGTAGAACTAGAAATTAAATTGTGAATATTATGCTGCAGTTATTACATTTGAACACGTGACCTGATTATGCATGACCTTCCATTTGATGTTGAACGGTCCATTTTGTATTTTTTGTAATCACCGTGTTGTTTATTTTTTATGAATTACAAATGTGTAAATTGGTTTCCATCCATGCATAAGAAATTTTCATTACATCTTCAGAATGTCCATGTTGAATTAATTAAATCTCTTACTATTTTATGGTCCTCTTGTTACTTATCATCTAAGAGGAAGGCGAAATCTGCAATCAACGTGGATAAAAAACATAAACTTATCACATTTTTCTCCTACAACTCTCGAATTAGGATGAAAAAGAGAGTTGTAGGATAAAATGTGATCCAAAATATTAATACAAATAAACTACACAATAAAATCCAAGAAAAAAACTCTCAATATAATTATTTTTAATTTACTTCAATTTTTTTTGGAAAATTACAATCCTGCCCTTGGTTTAGATACTACCTCTTTTCATATTTTACCCATTAAAAAAAAATAATTACAATATTAGTTTTCAAATACAGTGCCAATAGACTGGCTATCTGCATATATACATTTGTTCATGCCAGTGCACATGTGTTGTAATTCTTAGTATAGACTGTCTTTAAAGAAAAGTTGTGTTGTGAAGTTACATGGGTAACATCAATCACAAACTTAAATATATATTTGACCGAGAGATCTGCAGACCTGTCATGAATAGGGGAGGTTTCAACCACCAAGCATTTGTAACTGTTGAAGGCTTAAGTCTTTGTTTCAGTGACTATTATTTATTGAAATTCATACATCTCCAAATATTGTGCTAGTGTAATAATGAACATGGTACTGAATAAAATACAATTCATAGATTTAATGTTGTACTAGACTTTGTATGTGTCTGTGAGTGTTTTAATTTGGTCATTCTTCTTTTTCTCATTGAAAAATTGAGCAAAAAATTCTCTTGTAAGTTATAAAAAATATTTTTCTTGAACTAACTGTAATTAAAAAATCCAATAAATTCAGGAATCAATCAAACTTTGAAATATTTTACCAAATTTTAATTAAAATTAAGGGAAGAAAAAGACAAAATATTTAGTTATTATAGAAGTACATTAAAAAGATATGATAAATATAAAAAACTATGGTATTATACCTTTTCCTTATCACTTAAGATCTTAACTATGGTATTTTCTCCAATATTTAAGTGCTTTGGAGAGTATTTTGAGATCCACTGTAAAAAAATTGTAAAACAATTTAACACATTCAAAATTTAATATTGAGAATCACAATTACAGCTGTGTTAAGCTGACAAATAGTTCTAAAATTTCTACAACCACTCTTCTATTACTTTACATGCATTTAGAGAACAAAAGGAGCATTGCATAGCAAGGAAGAAGTTGCCGACTTGTTGAGCTAGCGAAAATTGCAATAAAAGATGATCAACGTGCACAACAGTATATTAATTAATTAAAATAATTATCATGAGCATAATCTTTAGTTGTACAACAACTTGTTGAGATAGCAAAATTTGCAATAGAAGATGATAAAAAATTAAATAAAATAGATATGCACAAATATAAACAAAAACCATCATGTAGTTTTCAATTGATTAAATATATTTCATTTTTTTTATTGTGAAATTAATTACATTTAAAAGTATTAAAAGTAAAATTCATGAGACCTCCAGCTTACTTAAATTTAAGCTGAAACACACTTCATGGGATCACCAACTTCCTAAAAATATGGAGCTTAACATTTTCAACTGAACTGTACTATTTTGTTCATGGGACCCCTAGCTTTAAAAAATTCCTAAAAAATCTCAGCACCCGCTGAGACTTTTGAGGAAGCCCACCCCCATGGGACCCCATAGTAAGTCCTTTTTTAATCCATAAGGGGGTAGCTTTTTGAGATGCAAACTTTTTGTCCATAGATGTTTTTAACATGATTCATTCATTTGGTTTTTTAAAGATTTTTTACAAATATTTGTGTATCCAACTTGAAGTAAGTTTTATTTTTATTTTTAAAAATTTGTATATGATTGGTCTTTTTCCTAGTTCAAGTGGGTTGTGAGTTTTAGTTACAATGGGGCTACATTAGTGTTTTGAAGTAAGCTTTATTTTTTATTTTTTAAAAATTTGTATATGATTGGTCCTATTTCTAGTTCCAATGGGTTGAGCATCTTAGTTTTTTTTTTAAAAGGGGTAAAAACTTTATTGAATATCATAAAGCAACATTACAAAGGAAGAAAAGGACTAAGGTCCCAAGGAAAAACAAGAGCAACGAACCAATCAGAGAAAAAACAACCAACACCATTATCTGTCACCATTCTCAGCCCTATCCTCAACAAGAATATTCGTTAAATCAAGACGGAGCTCCTGAGGAATCAACTCCCACTCCTCAATTCTCCATCCCTCAACCTCCTCAAAAGCCCATTTTGCCAAACAATCAGCTGCCCTATTCCACTCCCTTGGAATATGGACAAAAGTCACCATTTCCATCAAAGAACTAACCCGCAAAATTTGTTGCACAACCCCAGCCAACTACCAGCTGACATCAGCCACTTTCTGCTCAATAAGCAAATTGATCAAAATATGGGAATCAGATTCACAAACAATCCTCCTCCACCCCAAAGCATGAGCCCTCTCAAGAGCGACAAGAATAGCCAGCCCTTCCACCAGGTTGATGGTCTGTATCCCTTCATAGATCGAAAAGAGGAAAATCACTGAGCCCAAAGAATCTCTACCAATCCTCCCAATACCAGCCAGTCCTGGATTGCCTCTTGAAGATCCATCAATATTGATCTTCAAAACACCTTCAGGGGGAAGTTGCCATTTGCCATCCCTATCAATTTTTTGCTTCTCACGACGTCCTCTCTTAGCCCTATTCAAAGCCAAGGAAGACCCTTGAATCCCCAATCTCTCCACCAACTCTGTATCCCTTTTCACCAAAGGGAAATCCACTTCACACCTAGCTTCCACTATTTCTTGAACCATGCCCAATAATCTCTACCAAATTTGTTGCACCAGCCTCTGTTCCCCACGAAATATCCTTCGATTGCGTTCTAGCCAGATCTGCCACAATAAGAAGATAGGCCCTATAAACCACACCTCCTGCAAAAAAGAGGCCACAGAAGGGGGCCGACCCATCCCCTGCCAAAACTCAATCAAGGAGGAAGCATGAACACAAGGAGTTGTCCAAACACCCCACCAAAAATGCCAAAGCTGGAGGGCGAAAGAGCAACGAAAAAAGAGATGGGTAGAGTCCTCATTAGCCCCACACATAACACAAACAGAAGGGCCATGGAAACCTCTCTTCCGAATGTTATCCCTAGTCAAACACTTATTCCAGGCCAACATCCAAACAAAACAATTACATTTTGGCCAAGAAAGCTTATTCCAGACCTTCTTCCACCACTGAATTTCAGGCCCAACCAACCTATGAGACAATAACCTACTATAATCGGAGGCTACAGTGTAGGTCCCCATAGGATTGGGGGACCAGGCAAGCACGTCATCATCACGAAAAGAACTACATCTTCGGCTGGAGAGGATACTTTGTAGCACAGCACAATCCTCTTGCAAACCAACATCTGGCCACTCATCAGGGGTCTTCCATTTGGCCATCTCCAACTGACCACAGGGGAAAAAGGACTTAAAATCACTCACCCGTGACCAACCAGCCTCAAGAAATCTCCGGCAAAGATTCAACAGGTTGGGAAACTGAGAAGTGATGGGAGGAAAACCATCCCAAGAATCATACCAAAATTGGACCTTTGTCCCCTTCTTGCAGATCCAAAATAATCCTTCCTTAATAAGCACAACCCCTTTCTTGATGGTGCCCCATATCACAGAGCCCTTCCCCACAAGGGGGTACCTCGAAATATCGGGTTGAGGGATCCCCGGGAGATACTTCTGAGAGAGAACCTTGGCCCAACTCTTATCCTGCTCATTACACCACCGCCAATACAGTTTAGCAACCAAAGCCTCCCCAGTCAAAGCCGACTGCCTCAAGCCAAGTCCACCATATTGTTTCGGACTACAAACCACCTCCCATCTAACCAAACTCCATTTGGAGGACTCCAAGCAACCAACCCATAAAAATTGTCGCGCCACAAAATCTAGGTCCTTAAGAAAGCCCATAGGAGCAACCTGGAGCATGCATCTATAAATGGGCAGAGCCTGCACCACCGACTTAATCAACTAGACACAACCAGCAAAGGATAACCAACGATGAGTCCAGTGGTTAACTTTCACCCAAAATTTATCCAAAATAATCTGCCAAGACTCCCTAGGAAGTCTACTCACCGAGATGGGAATGCCAAGGTAAGTCAAAGGGAGGGTCCTGATCTGAAATCTCAAAGTGTGGGCAATCCTTTGTTGAATGGGGCCCGGAGTGTTGAAGAAGAAAATGGAAGATTTTCCCTCATTAATCTGCTGACCGGAGGCAACCAGGTAAGCATCCAAGACTCTTCGTAAATGAGAGGCCTCTCACATTGTAGCCACCCCCATCAAGCAGTATCATCCACAAATTGTAAGTGAGTCTGCGGAGGTAAGGTGCCACCCCACCTACACCCTTGAATGAGACCAGACTCCACACTTCGTTTAATCCATCTCCCCAAACCTTCAGCCAAAAGAATAAACAAGGGGAAAGAGGATCACCCTGACGAAGCCCCCTAGAAGCACCAAATAGCTCAGAATGGCTCCCATTGATAAGCACTGAGAAAGAGACTGAAGTAACACAACTCAAAACCCATTGAATCCATTCTTCAGCAAAACCAAAAGCACCAAGAACCCGCCTAAGGAAGGACCACCTAACTCTGTCATAAGCCTTTGCCATGTCTAGTTTGATAAACATCGCTTTTTCTTTAGAGCTGGCCATAGAATGGATGACCTCAGTTGCAATAACAATCCCATCCAGAATTTTCCTACCAGCTACAAAACCACTTTGTTCTTCGGAGATCAGATCCTCAAGCCCCTTCTTCAACCTGTCAGCAATAAGTTTAGAAATAATTTTATAGATTACATTGCATAAAGAAATGGGCTGAAATTGGCTTAACCTATCAGCCCCCTCACTCTTGGGAATAACAGCAAGAAAAGTAGCATTTAGAGCCCTTAACATCTGCTTATTGTGTTGAGATTCATGAACCACAACTAGGAGGTCAAGCTTGATGATATCCCATAATTCTTGAAAAAACTCAATAGGGAAGCCATCAGGACCAAGCGCCTTCCCTTTCTTCATATTAAAAGCAATCCCTTCAAGCTCTTCAAGCGAGATATCACTCAAGAGTTGTCTATTCAACTCTCCAGACACGAGAGAGGGGATACAAGAAAGAATTTGTGCTTCCTCAGGAGACCCCCCTTGCGAGTCCTCCCTAAAAAGAGATTTAAAGTACTACACTGCCTCCCTTGAGATTTCCAGGAAGGAGGAGAGATGATCTCCCCTGTCATTCACCAGACCAGAGATAGAATTGCCATGGCGCCTGGCTTTCACAGAATTGAAGAAGAAAGTTGTATTTTTATCCCCTTCCTGAAGCCACTCAATACGAGCCTTCTGCTTCCAATATATTTCCTCTCGCAGTTCCCATTCTTCCAACGTTTTCACAGCCCGAGCCTCGTCCTGAAGAACTCAGCCGTGACCCCATCCTCCCTTAGCCTCCTTGTGATACCATCCAAATCAGCCTAAGCTGACGCCTTTGCATGGAAGACATTCCCAAAATACTGACGATTCCACCGTTTGAGCTCAAATTTAACATATTGAAGTTGTTTAGCAAAAGCATACATTGCAGTACCATAGGCTGGTCTACCTTTTTTCCACCAATCAGACACCAAGTCATTCAAAGAGGGGTCCCGCAACCACATGAGTTGGAACTTAAAAGAGGGCATACAAGGCACACGAGTTGACTCAGTAGCAAGCTTAATAGGCCAATGGTCCGATCCTCTCCAATCCAAGATCTCAGAACAAGATGACCACATCCCTCCAACCCAATAACAAGAGACCAAAAACCGATCTAATCTTTCTGCAATGCAAAACTCACCAACCTGACGATTGTTCCAAGTGAACTGACCGTTGTTGGGTTTGATATCAACAAGACTCAAGGTATTGATATTGTCTCGAAGCAGCAATGCAAAGGGCTCCAACCTTCCAGTGCCATCACGCTTCTCAGCCAGCTCACAAATAGCATTGAAGTCTCCAGCCAAAATCCATGGATGGAAAGGCAGCGTGCTACAAATCAGCCTGATATGGGACCACAAACCTTGTTTACCCTAAAAATCTGTAGGAGCATAAATATTAGAAAATAAAATGACTTCCCCTGACTCAAAACTAGAAGCAATCGTAGACATAGAGGATTTAGAAGAAATCCACCAAAGAGGCCGGATTCTTCGAGGATTCCAAAAACATGCCAGACCCCCCGAAGCTCCATGAGCTCCAATGCACTGGCACTCCCCGCTCCTCCACAACTTAGGTGCCAAACTTTACATATTATCAACAGATAACTTAGTTTCCTACAAAAATACGACATCAGGACCTTGCCTTCTAACTAACTCATGAACCGCTTTTTGTCTAGGGCCGCTGTTCAAGCTCCGTACATTCCATGACAGAACAATCATTTCAAGGGGGTTGAAAAAATAGAATCCAGAGTCTTTACTGCCCCTGACTCCACCAAATTCTCACCTGCAAGTTTAATCTTTTCCACATCCTTTTTTCTGCCAGGTTTAACAAATTTCTCTGCCCCACCCTTCTTAATATCTTTCTGCAAAATACCCAATTTGGGGGGAGGATTGGACTTCATAGCCGAGTCTGAACCAGTTTTTCGCCCAAGAACAGGAGAATCCACACCTACTGTTGTAACAATGGCCAAGGGTTCCTGCACCTCAGAAACCCCCCTCTGCTGATCAGCTTCCAAGTGCCGACAATCATCCCCTTGTGGATCCATAGAAGAATCAAGAACAAGATCCTCCTGAGCTAATCCCACAAACCCTTGATCCAGGTTGATCAATCCTGGGTTCACCTCCTATTGGCTGAGCTCATCCAATACCTCAAATCTGTTGAAGGTACCTTCATCTTGCCTCTCTTTAAAAGGCCTCTTTTGACCCCTGTTTCGATTTCGAGCTTTGACCGGAGCAAAACCATCAGAAGCACCTACCTCATCAGGAGAAATGCTCTTCCCTTTATCTGTTTCAAGAAGATTGCTCGCAGGTTGTGAAGGCTGGGACTCCCGAGGCTTATACCTTGGGCATCTCCGCTACAAATGGCCATATTCTCGACAAAGTCGACAGCGAAAAGGAAGAGTTTCGTAGTCCAAATGCTGCACCCAAGAGCAAGAGCCCACACACATATCTATTGCATCGGGCAAAGGCCTACTTAGATCAATTTCAACACAAATGCGTGCAAAAGTCATTACCTTTTTACCCAAAGTCTGCGATGAGGTCCCAATAGGATTTCCAAGCACCGAGGCCAAAAGGTGTAGCACATCCTCTCGACAGCATTCCACTGGAAACCTCGGTAAACGAACCCACACCGGGACACGGTTTGGAAGCTCCTCTGCGAGGTTAAAACCTGCATGCCATGGCTTGATAAACAACCCTACCTTATTATGAAAATAAGGGCCTCCCTCAAATACCCTATTGTGATCAGCAATGCAATTAAATGTAACCATGAAATAATTGTTCGCCAGCAACATTATCTCCATTTCCCCCTCTGGCTCCCATGTCCTCCGGGCCCAAACCTCCAAAAATTGCAAGGAAACCCTCATCCCCAAAAACTTACAATATAAGGAATGATTTGAATAATACTCAACATCTTCAGCAATCATCTCAGCCGGAACAACCAGTTTTGGCCTCTCCTTGCATTTCTCGAGACAATCGTTAATCTTCGTAATCCATGATCCATTAGATAACCCCAAATCTGCAATTCCTGTATTCGAAGCAAACAAATTGTTGTCGAAGGTCTTCATCCCTTGACTTGAAAATTTTGGGCCTATTGCTGCCCGGAAGTCCAAGTGAGGGCTCCTCACTGACGTCTCACCCTTAGAGCATGCCATCATGCCAAGGGAAAACTACGAACCACAAAAATGGGTGAGGGAATCCTCCCCACACCCTTCCTCTTATCACCGCCCAATGCCAAACCCCACACCTTCGATCCTCCCGACCAGCGCAGTAGAGAGAAAAAACTAAGGCCACGGGCATGCAAAGCCCCAAGCTAAAACAACCAAAACGCAGGATTCTAAAGCCCCACGCCACACCCACCACAGATCACAGGCAAAACCGTCCAGACTCACCTACGAGGTAAGCTTTCCACACCAGTCAAAATGGAGGAATTCGCAAAAAGAATGGGCATAAACCCTCGCGTGAACCAGAAAGGCACTAAGGAGCCGCAGTCAAGCCAAAACCACAGCGGAAAGAGCCAACCCCAATCGCCCCTCTTCGCAAGCACGAAGAAAAACAGAGAGAGCTAGGGCGCGAATGCCCTAGCTCGAGTTGTAGAGCGTGCGCCCGCGAGCCATCAAATTCCACATCTGCCACTATTCATTCTCTGGCAATCGTCCTTGTGCTTCAGGTTGAGCATCTTAGTTACAATGGGACTACACTAGAGTTTTTTTCTTTTTTAAACTACCTAAATTTTCATCATGGGTTAGAGTTTAGTTTCTATTTTTACTCCATACAA
Source organism: Sequoia sempervirens (assembly GCA_007258455.2). Classification (NCBI taxonomy): domain Eukaryota; kingdom Viridiplantae; phylum Streptophyta; class Pinopsida; order Cupressales; family Cupressaceae; genus Sequoia; species Sequoia sempervirens. The sequence continues at coordinate 355,797,311 of VDFB02105785.1, forward strand.
CTATCAAGAGAAAAATTTAGAGTGTGTTGATTTAACTAACATGATTGAGATTATGTTGAATCATACTAAAAATATAGAAGGTGAACCTACACTTATTGCAAAAAATCAAAGTGGTATAATACGAGTGATGAAATATATGAAACTTTATGCGTGACAATTTCCTTTGATTTTCTCTTTAACATGCTTTTGTCGCATCATTCATTTAAATTTGGATTACATTGGAGGGTTTGTATGAGTTAGAGAATGAGCTCATTATTTCAGCTTCTACTAATTTGACACCACCCAATACTTCTTCATCAAGCTCAAGTCATTGAGATTGTAGTTGAAATTGTGTGGAATTGAGAAATAAGATTTTTAAATGATTTTTTTCATCTTAGCAAAACTTGGTCTTGATTATTTAGTTTTTGTTTTTAAGTATTATGCTACTACAGAGGCTCTTGGAATTACATGGACTACATCTTCACTTGATGATTTTCCTACCTCACTATCTAAGAAGCAAATATAGGCTTGTACAATGGATTCTTTGAAGCCTACAAATTCACATGTTCTTATTGTTAATCAAGACAAAAAAGAACAAAAGACTTCAAATGACAAGGAAACAAATTAGAAAAATAGGTATAGGAAGAATAATGAGTATGCAAGGAATATAAATCCAAAGCAAACATGAGTCCTTGTCCTCTTCCAAAGGGGAATCATATAAGAAGAGACCCAAATGTGCATTTTACATGAAACTTGTGCATGATGAACATCAATGTTGATGAGGTGATCATCTTCTATAAAAGAATATTATCAAATTGTCTTCAATTATGTCAACAAGCTCTTCTTCATCTTCATAGTAAGAGAATATGTAGGGTAAGACATTTATCATAGTTTAAGATTCCGAGTTAATGAGATGATTCTTTGTTTCTAGAGCTTTACATTGTATGACTTCATCACATAGTATTTTCTCTTCATTTGAAACTTGTTCTACACCAAGCCTTTTGATGAGTAATAACACATGTATGTGTGCTTGTGGGAGAGGGCATGGGGAAAGGAACCTTCAATGTTGTTCATTGTTAATGTTAACATTTTGCCCCAAATGATCATTTGATTGATATTCACATTCAATTAGTGTGGATAATTTTTAGAACATACAATATGCCCATTTGAACTTGGTATCCTTTTATCAATTGAGGTACCAGAGACATTGTTACATATATTCTAAGTTTACTTCCCTCATTCCTTGTTGGAAAGGGAAGCTCTTTTGCATACATTTTTGGATTTGTTTCCTTTTAAGGAGAGAAATATTGTTTATTAGATTGGGATTATCTTCAACATTTATTGAGGAGATTATATATTTAGGGGGAGTTGTATTGCGGGATGACCACATTCTATAAATTCTTCTATTTTAATGGGGATCAAGAGGGTGTAGTCAAAATTTTCCTCACTTGAGGTTTTATCCTTCTCATACTTCAGAGATCATCTTTTGTACATCAACAAAGAAAGTTGTCTTTGGGGGTCATCTTGAGTCCTTCCATTTTTTTCTTGTTTTCTCTTTATTGGGAAGGAGTATTTTCAAATGAAGTTTATTTCATTTTGTTGTGAGAGACTCTTTGTACATGGGTATTTTATTAAGAGCTTACATGCTTGCATTTTTTAATTCTCCCTAAGTTGAACTTAAAGGGCGTGTTGGTATGAAAGGGGTTTATCACTTATTCAATGGTTTTTAGATAATTTTACTCTTCTTAGTTGGGGGAGTGGGGTTGGAGAGTGAAGGGGACTTTTCACTTACATGAGGTTTTTATCATTATTATACTTCATAAAGTATATTTTATACATTGAAATGAAGGAAGTTGCCACTGGGGAGTCATCTAGAGTGTTTCTTTTTGTTTCTTTTTTGTTTTCTCTCTTTCAAGTGCATGGTTATCTTAATTTATTTGTTTGCAACAGATTCTTTTGTATATGGTTAATTTATCACACCTTGTTTTTGGGACCCATCTTTGTATTTTTAAATGTTTGCATTTTTTTTATTCTCTCTAAGTTGAACTTAAGGGGGTGTTGGTGGGAATGGGGTTTTTGACATTTGTTAGGACATTTACTTTTGTGTTTTAGGTCATAGAATTAAGGCACATGTTATAATCTTATGTTTATTATGTCTCACCTTTGCCTATATACACAAAGTTTTTTTATTGTAAAATAATGTAATCAATTTTGCATGCATTTTATCAGTTTTGACAAAGATAACATAATAATTGCTTATCTTTTTTTTTCTAAAAGAAAATCTGACTCTTATGAACCTTTCTATGTCTTGCAATTCATACATGACACCCCCTTTGAGAATTGAGAGAACTCATTTTAATCCTTAAAAAGAAAGTGAAAACACTTTTTTATTATTATTGAATACCTAATAAATATACACACTAATTTATTCTTGAATTTATTGATTATATAAAATAAAAAATGAATTTTAGTGATGTTAAATTAAACGAAAACATTAATTACAAAAGATTGCAACTGAGAGCTCTTAGTCTACTATTGGACTCCAGCAATATGTCTGCTTTCTTTACTAGTGAATTGTAGCAATATGCCCGCTCTCTTTATGAAAAAGAAAACACAGTTGCAAACAATATGTGAAAACTTTTTAAGTAACATTTAACATCACATTTCATGATCCATCATCAAAATGAAAAAAATATCATACATATTTTGACAGAAACTCTTGAATTAATTTTAAGAGACTTTAACAATACCATATCCTTAAATTTAAATATTATAACACTATAATTAAAGATAGTTTCATTTTATAACTAGGAAAAAAAAAAAATTATTCATTATCTTCACAATAGTTTGGTGTGATGTGTTCAATGATTGTGATGGCTAAAAGAGGGCTTTCCCATAGTCAAGATTCTTCTCTACTGTTTCACATGCATTTTGTTTTTTATTGTCATTGTGGACCCCACACGCTTTTCGGTACATGGCCTTTCATATGGTAAAGTCGGTGAAAGAAAACACAAAAACAAGATGCGGTTGTACACCTTGCGCTTTATTCGCACAAATCTTATCCACTCAATTCTTTTCTTGCTTCATCTTTATTCGTATGAACTTCAATTCCGTCTGCTCTGTATCACACCATTACCAAATGATTTAAGTTTTGTTATGGTGATAAGGAAGCTATATTCTCATTGAGATTTAACAACAATTGTATGATAAATTAGTGAACTCACATGTGAAGATATTTTAGGTTTGTGTAAATGGATTAAAAGGGTATAATGTGATAACCTTTAGTATTACAATCTTATGTTATAAATTTCATTTTGTTTTTAAGTGTGTTTATATATATAATTCATTAAATTTTAGATTAAATATGTTTGTGAATTTTTTTAAGATTGAATATTATTTTGATATTATAATCTAATTTTATTTATATGTCATAATTTTTATTAATTCTTAATAATTATAAAAAAATTGTAGAAGGAATATATATTATTTAAGACTTTTGAATTTCTAGGTATTTGGTCAAGCAACATGACTCCTTGGTTATTAGAGTGTGCATATAAAGTGTAATGGATGATAATAAATGGAATAGTCACATCCTTATATACGTTTGCATGAAAAAATGATTTGGTGTACATCTTCCTTGTAGCATCATGAAACTAATCCATTTTATAATATTCATTCCTTAAATTAATTAAGTTCAAAGAAACTTAATATGCCACTATATTTAACCACTATATTTGTCTTCAGTGATGAAGTATATCTTATTTATCTTATGTAATGGTTATTAGAACCTAATAGTACTGTTTAGTTGATGTATGTAAGGGACACTTTTCTCTTTGGTACTTAGTTCCTTTAAAAAAAGAAGTAAAGAACTTTACTAGTATAATATGGAGTAATAATGTTGATGTTTTGAGTATTTACATATGTGTAAGCACTCAAAATACACCTTTAAAACCATGTAATGCCACTTACCTTTAGATTCATCATCATTGTAGGGAAATATGGTTACTATTGTAAACCCAACTTGTTCTTTACTTTGAGTGAAGCACTCAATACCAAATTGCATTCTTTTAATCTATGTCATCTCTCTATGTTTGGTAAACTTGTAATTAAATAAAGTTTATTAAACTTCCTTATCTATTTCTTATAATATGAATGGGATCATTATGTTCAAATATACATGCAAATTGGTGGGTTTAAATAAAGCATGGGATTAATTGTGTTTATTGTACACCATTCATAAAATTATAGATTTAAATGAGTTTTTTTAAAATTCATTAGAATCTATTTTGATGATGATCGATGGAACAATTATAACTTTCTTTACTTTATCATCTTGGAAAATTTTGATTTAAAAAGAATTTTGATTTATTATCGATAGTGTGACCTTAGTTGATGTATTAATTATAAAACCTACCTATATATAATAATAAGATGATTATAAACTATCAATTGCACCTTGGCGTGCAATGGGTACACCGAATAGGTGTGGAAGGTGATTTAGGAAAAAGAAAATGGAGTATTGGTTGCATAAATGTTTAGTATATGAGTCAATTGGCAAGTCATTTAGGAAACGATGTTATTTGTGCAAGAAAGGTCTCAATGGAGAAGTGATAGCTTCAACTATGCATCCACTTTGAAGGATCCAAACATGAATAAAACAAAACCTTTGAATCAAGAAGAGAAGCAGGCTCCATTACCAATAGGCTCATGTTATGTTTTGTTATAGGGAGAGAGAGAGAGAGAGAGAGAGAGAGAGAGAGAGAGAGAGAGAGAGAGGGTATAAAGATAGAGATAAAGATAGAGCTAGAGATGGGGATGGATATGGAGGAGAGAGATATGGAGAGAAGGAGAGGAATAGATAAAGATAGAGAGGAGAGGTGCTAAAATAGAGACAAAAGAGATAATGATAGAGAGGAGAGATGCATAGATATAGAGGAGAGATGCATGGGTTTCTTAATTTTTCAATTAAAAGGGGACAAAAATATTCTGGCAAATGAGCAACAAGCGGGGGGGATTTAGGCATTCCCTAATGCAATTAAAGAAAACATTTATAGTAGGGAAAGAGGAGATTTTAAGATAGAGTCAAATATTTGGGTGTTGTAGAATGTTCGAGATGGTTTGGGACATCTCGAAGAAGGCTTTGGTCGATAAGAAAATTGAGGGAAAACTAGTTTTTATAACTTATGTATGAAACCATTAGGTTTAGATAGGCATCAATTTCTAATTGGTGGGGTAGTAGTTATGGTATTATATAAAAATTGTGATAGTTTTGTCAATGTTGGTTTTGTATGGAATGCAAATGTTTGTGAAAAATAAGTGATGGTTTTGTAATTAGCTTTTGATGAAAATTAATGGTTTTATTTAAGTGATAGTTCAAAGAGTTGGTGGTGTTCTAATCTCTTCAATCATTCAACTTTCTTCAATTGTTAAGATTCTTTTTTAATATCAAACATAAATTCATTATTGAATATTAAAATAAAATAATAAATTAATATACCGTTTTAAAATTAGATATAAATTTGAACAAATTCATAATTCATAAGAGTGAAGTGTTAAAAGAGTTTGTAAAAGATCCTATGAACCAAATAAACTAGTTCTAAGATAATCGTATTGCCCAAATGGTTTGAGAGTGGAGATGTGGTTGGAGAGTGCTAAGAAATAATTTCTTCAAGTTGAACTTATAGGTTAGCTATTCCCCAAAAAATATAAAATAAAATCATTGATTTACAATCATGATAAACAATAGCAGTGAACAAGAGGGACTATTGGACTACAGATCTATGAGTCAAGTTGTCACCAAATTAAGTATTTAACAAAACCCCAAACAACATAAATTGTTGAAAGAAATATTGTCATTGTATATATATTTTTGTATAATTCACCACTCTTATGCTAGTTCAATCTTATCAACTCAACACTATGATGTCCATTTTCAATTTCCTATTGTCCATTCAAGTATATTATTATTACAATAGGAATCACTCGTATTAATATCCTAATTTATCTCACTCAAATCATCACTTGTGTGACTATTAAGCATTGGAAGTGTGTGAGCATGGGATATGCCTCACCAAACAACTTTTGAAATTAAGAAACTGATTGTCATTTCATTTTTCAATAAGCTCTTTCAAAAACAAATTTAGAGAAAAGGGAGAAAGAATCTAACTAAAAATTAAAATTATTTTCATTTATGAGAGTGATATGCAAAACATGGCCTTTCTTGAGAAATTCAAACCCTAAAAGCCATATATTCAATGTTGATGACTTCAAATAACACAAAACGGAGGGGAAAAAACCGTTATCACCTCGTAGGTGCCCCAGAAGCTCTGCCTATGCTCTTTCTAATGGCCATACAAAATTTGCACTCTTTTAGTGAAGCTTTCTTCATTTATTTTGTAGCTATTGCTAGAAGATTTTGAGGGTTTTGAGCCCCCATTTGTAGCTTCCACCATTTCTACATAGCTTCAAACCCTTATAGACAATACTATATGAATCTAGGGTTTGCAATTTTTTAAAAAAATATCACTCACACTGTCTTCCTCAAATTCCTCCTTGGTGCACATCAGTCATCTAAAACTTTGGATCTAAAGGACTTGAAGGAGTTATTTTTATTTGGATGACATGATTAAAAATTATAATTTGTCCAATTAAAAATATGAAAAAAAATATTGTGAAAGATGTGAATGTTAATATTTAAATTTGTCTTTTAAAAAAAATAGAAAATAAAATAGTATGTAAGATAAATTGTCTTTAATTAAAAAAGGAAGACCATAAAATCTAAACAAACTTTAAACTTCGACTACAAATAAAATTTACAAATATCTGCCACAAAGTTGTCTATATTTATCTGTGATAAATAGTATTTTTTAAAATAACAAACAACATGATTTCATCATTAGTGGTTGTTACCATCCCTCTCCAGCCCAAAAAGGCTCTATAGTGGGACCCATTTTTTATCCCCTAACATTCATTTGCTCTCCAAAAGCTTAGAATGCAAGCTAAGCAAGCATCACTGGGAAGGAAAAAAGTATAAAGAGGCACTCCACTTTACAAAGAGGAAATTCTAAATTCTCTCTCTTCCACATCATGCTCACGTTAACCAACACTAATGTAAAAGGAAGAAGCTTTTGCCATAAAATGGCAATTTGGTCAAACCAATTCAGCTATATATATTATTTTATGTATATTAAAAGGACCCAAATCAAGCATACATCTGGTAGTTGCATGCCTCCCACATTTGGATCAGTAGCATACTACACATTGCTTATGATTTCCTTGTTCTCATCGCCTTAAACTATTTTGTCTAAGGAAGGCTGCAAGACTAGTCCTGTGATCTAATTTTTTGTTCATTGTGAATAGATTTGAAACTGCAGTTGTAGTGAGTGTCATCTATGATATTTTTAGAGATATTTTTGTTTATTGTGAATAGATTGAAGCAGCAGCTGTAAGGAGTTTGGTTTTGGTGAGTCAAAGACTGATGGATTGTGTGTTGCTGATGTATACACCTAAAAATGGTCACATTACAATAGTTTGGTAATTAATTAAATATTTTAAATATTTAATTAAATCTCTGAATTCAAGCTGTGTATAAATAAATCTAAATACTTTATTTATATTGTTCATTCTTTCATTTCAATTAAATAAATAACTTTATTTAATCACTTTTCTTATCCATTTCTTAATTAATTAAATAAACATTATGATTTATTTATATTAATTATCATATAATCTTGGCTTGAACATTTTATTCAAATAAAGATTAAATATTCTTCTCTTTTAAAAATCCTCTAAATTCCATTCACAATTAAATATTCCAAATATTTAATTAATTCTTCTAAATTCCGTTCATAATTAAATATTCCAAATATTTAATTAATTCTTCTAAACAGAAAATTAACAATTTTCTTTATTTCTGAGCAAAGTTGTTCCTGTGGGTTGAAGACAAACCTCCATTCTTCTCTCCAACCTCCCAACATCTTCCATTCCTCTCAACCTCTCCATCTCTCACCATTCAAATTTACCAGACAATCTCATAGCCATTGATCTTTTCCAGCCAGGCTCTTTCCTGTGAAAAGCTATAAAAAGGACTGTCGAGTCTTTGAAAAAAGGGAAGCTTACATACACGAAAACTATAGTCAATCAGCCTTCCAACATCCATAGCCTCTAGAATCATAGCATAGCATAGCTTAGCATATTAGCAATCCATATCATGGCTTATCATCTTCATATCATAGCTTCAATAGCATTCATAATCCATAGCCCCTGTGCATAATCTACAGCCTTTGTGCATATCCACAAACCAACATTTCACTCCACCAGCATATAGGATAGAGAAGTATTCTCTCTTTGCATACTTGTTTTGCAGGTTGCCATTCTGAGAAGTTTTGCTTATACAATCTGAGAGCAACAACTTCAAGCAAATCACTGGAGATAGATGACAATGGAACGATTTTGAAGAAGCTCTTTTTGATTTCTTTGATTTCATTTTATTTAGCTTTCTTTAGTTTAATGTTGCATTGGTGTGTTTTTTTCATATCGTTTTGATACTAACATTTTTCCACACACATTTTTGGCGCCCACCGTGGGGCATCTGCCCTAATTTTTAACATCTTTTTGTAGATTTTTCTGACAGGTTATGACTGGAAGAGCATATTAGCGCATCAAACACGCTTCAGCACATATCATACCCAGTTTAGCACTCTTTAACTCTGTTTTAGCGCTCATTGCAGGTTCTTCAGTGCCCTTTAAGGATTCTACAACGCCCTTTAAAGATTCTACAATGCCCTTTACTTATTCTGTAGCGCCCTTTAATGGTATTGTAGCACCCTTTATTGATTCTGTAGCACCCTTTACTAATTATGTAGCGCTCTTTATTGTTTGCATAGAGCATTTTTGTTTTAGCGCTCTTGATGTTTGTTTTAGCGCATTTCTTTATCTTAGCATAGAATTTGTAAGTTTGCAACTGTAATCTGTAACTCAAGTAGGATTTGACTGGATCCGACGCGACCGCGGCCAGTAAGAGCTTTAAAAAATGAACCAATCCTAGTATAGCCACTTAATTCAAAAAATGAATCAATCCTAGGATAGAGACAGATTTTAAAATGAATCAATCTAGGATAGTCATCACACAATGATCTTGCAATTAAAATTGAACATTTTTTTTTTGTGAAGCAATATCTTCACTTAGATTAGATCATTGTGATTTGGGTTTTAAAAAGAACATTTGTTTGCTTTATCTATGGCAATAGGTCTATGCTCTCCCCTTAACTGGGCGATCAAAATACCAGACTTTCCTTTTCAATTTCATGCAAATTTATTGCTTTAATTACATCCTTTAGAGAGTCTGCTCTTGTGGGAAAAAGTACTCACCCAAGAGGAACAACTCAAGTGGGTTCAAGCCAAAGCTAGGGTATTCTGCCCCACTATAAAATTTAAAGCAAATATGGGGAAACCCTTTTGTGTCGGTAGTGTGCAAGATAACCATCCCCAAATCCTTTGTTCTAAAGGTTGGGAGGTCTCTTGAGGGAGTATATCATTTTTCGCATTGAATGAAAACCCATAATACGAACTTTAGAATTAGTGGCTAACTTGTCAGTTTTCGAACATCATAATTCTCATAGTGCAAGGGGAGGGAGGAATATGCCTCCAAGATACTCACCATATAACTACCATAGACCCTAACCATTGACTATTTCTCTTTGGTTAAGACTTGGAAAAGGAAAAAACACAGGCACCCTTTAGGGGGTGACAAGGTTGTGTGAGCTGACGTAGTTTTAAGGTGTGGGTTGTGGAATTATTGGTGACCTTTTGACCATAAGAGTGAGTCTGTTTACTTTATTTTATCATTGGTTCTTGAAACAACTATTCTACAACTTGCTTGATGTGTCTTCAAAACATTAATTCAGTAAAGATCATCCAAAACTCACAATTACATTGATTACTCTCATGTCAAGAGATTGGAAATCCACAACCTTTGTTAAGAAATCCATTCTCAAGCGAATCAAAAAACCAAAGAAACCACTTAGCTACAAGAAACTATTGAAGAAAAGATGATTCTTGTACCAAAGTCGAAAGGTTTTACTTAAACATAGAACCTTTATCCATCGATATCATGACTGTGTTAGACGTTTCATTGATGATTATGCTGTAGAACCATTATACTCACGAGCTTTCTTTCAAAGAAGAGCCTTTTCTCAAAGGCACAACCACAGTCAACGTATTCGTTCTTCTTATATTCCCCAACCTGCAATTGAATATTCTACTCATTCAAATCAATTTCTACAATAGTGAACTCAATCACATTAGGAATTTATCACAAATCCATCTTTTTACAAAGCTACGATCAAACTTCATAAAGTGCAAAATCATTTTTTTTGGGTCTTTTGTTTAAATTCCTGCAAACAGGATTTTCATCCTTTCAATTAGGGAAAACATGAGCTAAAGACAAGAAATCTTTTAAGTCATAGAATCTTCATTTTATTCTGAATTTCATATCCATAAAAAAATGCACTATTTCATTATTTTGATCAAAAGTTAGTAGAATTTGGGGCAAAGCTTATGCCTGCTGTTACGAGATCTCGAAAGCACATAGAAAAAGACGAAAGAGAAAGTTCCACAAGCAAAATGGGTGATAATAGTGAGAAAGAAGAGAATCCATTTCATACTAAAGAGTTAATAGAAGAAAAGCTTCAAGAAGCAGAGCAGGATCCCCAATTCCATACTCTTATGGAAAGGATTTTAGAACGAAACAAAGAAAGATATTTTCTTTCATTAGCTAATCAAGGAGCTAAGTTACCTTCCAATTTTGATATAGAAGGGATTAAAGAGAATCCTAAAACTCCTCCTAATGATTTTAGTGCCCTTACTCAACAGATAAAAGAATTACAAGGGCAGATAAAGGAAATGCAAGGGGGTGCAACAAAGAAGTATGTTTTGGAAGACATATGTCCTTATCCATTTGATAGGAGTCTTCAAATGATCCCTTTTCCAAAAAATTGCAAAATCCCTAAATTTGATAGGTATAATGGAAAAACTGACCCCATTGAACATGTGAGGGATTTCCAAAATATGAGTCTGGAATTTGTTTAAGAAGATACCTACTTAATGTGATTGTTTCCATGAAGTTTGGGTGGACAATCCATGGAGTGGCTTTCCAAGATCACTCCCCCCATCAAAACCTTTGAGGAGTTAATAAATCAGTTTATATCACAATACGCCTACAACATCCAACACCAGATAACCATGCTTGATCTTTGTAAAGTGAAACAAAAAGTAGGGGAATATTTCACTATGTTTTTGCAAAGATGGAGAAGATTGTTTGCATGATATTCCCATCCTGTTCCTAAAAAAGAAAAGATGGATATCTTCATCAATAGCCTAGATCAAGAATTAAGCTACAGGCTTAATCTTCATTGTCCTCCTAACTTTGAAAATTTGATTGAAAACACAATCACCATTGAAGGGGCCTTGGTCAAAAGAGGAGTGATAAAACTTGATAATCGAAGTTCATCCAACCATAACAAAAATGATAAAACAAGGTTTTGGAATAGAAATAAAAATGTTGTTAATGATGGTATAATGGATGCAAACAATCTACGAACAAGACCATCTATCTTCAACCTATCAAGTGCTCCACGAGACAACCAATAAGGAAATACCAACCAACAAGGAAACAACAATCAACAAGGACAAAACTCCAACCAAGAAAGCATGACCAATCAAAACACCAAGGATAATCGTGGTAATTTCAATAACAATCTTGGCAATACCCAAACATCAAATCCATCTAGACCTTCATTCTTTTCAAACCAACAGAATTTTACCGCTTTGGGTCAATCTCTTGACTCTGCTCTCAAGGAGCTTCTCAATAATAAGGTTATTACCTTACCAGCACAAAGAGATTATGAACCACAAGTCAAACCACCATCATGGAATGACTTGTATTATTGCAATTATCATCAATGTAAAGGTCATAGAACAAATAACTATCAAGCCTTGAGAAATCTAGTACAAGATTTAATTGACAATGGCACCATCACAATTGAAGGACATCATACCAATGACAATCATCAAGCATTCAAAGATCCTTTACCAAAATATCAAAAGGGGGAAACATCAGATACCAAAGCAAAAAGTATAAATAATGTTGAAGACAACATAATCTGCCACATCTATGCAAATGATCAATGGGTTAATGTTATCAAAATCAAGGAAAAACAAGAATATCAACAGGTTAATGTGACTACAAGAGGACAAGAAATTTTTTTCCTAAAAGGTAGTTCATCTAAGGCAGCTATTCCTCCTCCAATCCATTATAATCTAGTTGATCAATTGAGAAAAACATCAGCTCAAATCTCCATCCTTGAACTTCTCAAAATATCACCCGTACACAAGAATATTTTTGAAGAAGCTCTTGTAAACACAACCGTCGACACAGATCTGGATGTAGACAAATTTCAAGCCATGGTGGGACATTTGTCTTCCCCCACTTGTCTTTCATTCTCCGAAAAAGATGATGCCTCCATGACACATCCACATAATTCATCGCTTTATCTTGAAGTCATGATCCATAAACACCGAATCAGACATGTCTTGATAGATGGAGGAGCCGGTTTAAACATTTGTACCCTAAAGCTAATGCATGCCTTAGGAATATTAGAAAATTCCATTGATCCACGAAGAAAAATAACTATCAAGGCATATGATGATGAAGAAAGAGCTTCTAAAGGACTAATAATGCTACCTATTAGAGTGGGACCTATTGTGAAAAACACCTTTTGTCAGGTTCTAGATTGTGATCTTTCCTATAATATACTTTTGGGTCGTCCATGGATTCATGATATGCAAGCGGTACCATCAACGTACCATCAATGCCTCAAGTTTCCATATGATGGACAAGAAATAACTATACAAGCTGACTACAATAGCACCCAAACTTGTTCAAATCTTCGAGCAACTCAAGATGCCTTTGTGCCACACAATAGGGAGGATCTTACTACTTCTTCCAATCTACAAGACCAATTGCAAGAATTGACAAAGAATATTGACACCAAGCTACATTAAAAGACAAAGGAGTAGGTGAATATTCGCTATGCCTTTCTAGCTTACCTCCTTCTCCGAGGTCACATGGTGAGCCAACCCTATCAAATCAAAAGATCGCAATAGCCTCTACATCCCAAGCTTTTGTGCCAATCACAAAGTTTGATGGAAAATTCATTAAAGCTAACACCACCGAGGAAGAAGTCGAAGATAGGGACATCCTAAGCTGGTTATATAAAGATGAAGATGAATCTCTCTTGAACATCAAGTTACCTACTGACCAATATGGAAAAGGGTATACCATCATGCAAAGAATGGGCTATGAAGGAAATGGTCCTATAGGAAAAAGAAAAGAAGGAATCATTGAGTCAATTCAACCTATGTCAATACATTCTAAAGATAAAACAGGACTGGGATATGGTAAGGATACAAAAGAGCCAACTTCACAGTAAGCACACCAAACTCATGAAGGAGAATCAATTTCAGATAAACCCCATGAAGATGTCACTCTACAAAAATTTTATGGATCAATTTTCCAATTGTAGAATAGTTCAGACACTGATTCCAATGAATATTAATGGGACACCATCTATAACAATGAATTTTGGAGAGACAAACAAGTTGATACCATACACAAATATGCACCCATTCTCATACAAGGAGAAAGCTCGAGAACACAATCACTTGAATTTGAATCACGATATGACGATGACTCAACTGAGGACGATTCAGATTTTAACGAGATTGATAATCGACAGGAGAATACCATCATAGACCTTGTCCATCATGAAAATGACAACCATATCATGACTTTGACAGCTCAAGATCTTACCCAACCTAATGATCCCATACCTTTAGTTTATCCAGAACTTATTGATTGGGACAACGATGCACCTATCCATATCCCTACATTCCATGATGATGAGGATATTGTAAATTTCCTTTGTTCATCTAACCAAGAAAACAAGTGTTTCGTCGAAGAATCTCATACTCAAGATTTTGATAGGGAGGGTGTCAAGTCTCTTAGCTGCAAAATAAATGAAATAAAAGATAGATCTATAGGTGAAAACTAAAAAATGGCAGTGGTAGATCACAATGAGAGAAAAATAAAGAGCGAATCCGACGGTGAAAACATTTTTGAGGCATTGAAGGATGAGAAACTTGACACTCTTCCCAAACATTATCAAGAAATATCTTCTGTTTTGATTGAGCCAACATAATCAATCAACATAGGTACAATAGAGCAGCCAAAAATCTTGCAACTTGCAGCATCATTAATAGTGGAAGAAGTACAAAAATTTACAAAGTTCTTGAAGGAGAATCAAATCAACTTCACTTGGTCATATGCTGATATGCTAGGGTTAGATCCTAATCTGATAATGCATCATCTATCTATAAACACAGGGGCAAAACCTATGAAGAAAAATAAAGAGCGAATCTGACGGTGAAAACCTTTTTGAGGCACTGAAGGATGAGAAACTTGACACTCTTCCCAAACATTATCAAGAAAGATCTTTTGTTTTGATTGAGCCAATAAAATCAATCAACATAGGTACAACAGAGCAACCAAAAATCTTGCAACTTGTAGCATCATTAACAGTGGAAGAAGTACAAAAATTTAAAGAGTCTTGAAGGAGAATCAAATCAACTTCACTTGGTCATATGCCAATATGCTAGGGTTAGATCCTAATATGATAATGCATCATCTATCTATAAACATAGGGGAAAAACTTGTGAAGCAAAAACTCAGAAAAATGCATCCACATGTTCCATTATTGGTTAAAGAAGAGTTAAAGAAGCTTTTAGATGTTGGATTCATTCAGACTATTGATTATGCAGAATGGATCTCCAATATCATACCCGTTTCAAAGCCAGATGAAAGGACATCTAGAAATCTTATCAAAGATCTTTATTAGAATGTTGAAGTTCAATGTTCGACTCAATCCAAAGAAATGTGTCTTCGGCATTAAATCTGGAAAACTTCTGGGATACATTGTTTCAGAAAAGGGCAAAGAGGTTGATCTAGAAAAAGTACAAGCTATAATGGACATGTCACCACCACGAAATATCAGTCAGCTTCAATCACTGCAAGGAAGATTACAATCCATCAAGAGGTTTATAGCTCAACTGGCAGACAAAAACATACCATTTACACATTTATTGTATAAAAATGTCCCATTCAAATGGGAGGAAAAGTGTGAAGCAACATTTAATTAGATCAAGCAATATCTCATGAATCCACAAGTCCTAATTCCACCAGTTCCAGGAGAGCCACTCATACTCTATATTTCAGCAACAGAAGTATCTTTGGGAGCGTTACTAGCACAGGAGGATTCTACAGGCAAAGAAAGGGCCATATACTATATCAACAGAACTTTAACAAGTCATGAACTAAACTACACTTTGATTGAAAAATCTTGCCTCGTAGTAATGTTTGCTTCCCAAAAGTTGTGACACTATATTTTGGCTCATATAGTTAATCTGATAACCAAAATTGATCCACTAAAATACCTCTTAAGAAAAGCTAATTTAACAGGAAGACTTGCAAAATGGGTAATGATCTTAAGTGAGTTTGACATTCACTATGTAGATCGAAGAGCTATAAAAGGACACGTCATCGCAGATCAGTTGGCTAAAGCACCTTTACAAGAAGAAAACCCAATGCAAATTGAATTTCCTGATGCAGACGTCTTCATAGCAATAATTAAGAAATTATGGGCATTATACTTTGATGGATCTTACACACAACATGGCTTGGGGCAGGGATTCTTTTTGTCACACCTGAAGGGCATACCATTCCAAGATCATATCGGTTGATGTTTCCCTACACAAATAACATAGCTAAATATGAAGCATTGCTCACAGGAATGAAGATATCATTGGAATGGTAGATTACAGAGTTGCAAGTCTATAGTGTTCACAACTTGTCATTAATCAAATTAATGATGATTATTAGACTAAAGATGATAAGTTGCTACCTTACAAGAACATGGTGGACGTTTTTCAAAAGTATTTTGTGGCAATCAAGTTTTCACAAATTCCAAGGATTGATAATAAAGCTACAGATGCAATGGCTACAATTGCTTCCTTATTACAATTATCAGAAAATAAAAATGGTATGAGTTTTTGGTGGAACAATTGCTTTCTTTCGCCTATGATAATCCTGAGACCCAAGTCATATGCCATTTAACCGGTTTTGATTCACCTTTATATGACAAGATTTATAACTACCTGAAAAATAACATCTTACCTCCGGACTTATCCCAAAACCAAAAAAGGAATTTCATATGCCAATCATCCCGTTATACCTTAATCGCCAATATCCTTTACCGACGTGGTCTTGATGGTATGCTCCTTCGATTTCTTGAACATGATGAATCTGAACAAGCCTTACAAGAGGTTCATTGTGGTATTTGTGGAACTCATTCAAGTGGCTTAACCTTAGCCAAGAAACTTGTTAGAATGGGATATTATTGGCCTACCATGGAGAGAGAATCTTTTACTTTTGTCAAGAAGTTTTCTAAATGCCAGATCCATAGGAATCTTATTCATGCATCTGCACAGGAACTGCATCCTTTCACTCCGACATGGCCTTTTTCTCAGTGGGGACTAGATCTTGTTGGAAAAATTCATCCTTCATCATCAAATGGGCATAAATTCATCATCATGGCTACAAAATATTTTACAAAATGGATCAAAGCTATTCCTTTGACGACCGTGACCAGTAAAAAAATCTCTTCATTTATCCTGAATTACATCATCTGCCGATATGGAATTCCTAATTCTATCATCACTAATAATGGGAGGCCTTTCAAGAATCAAGATGTTGATGAACTTTGTGAAAGATTTCACATCCAACACAGGTTCTCTACACCTTACTATCCACAAGGAAATGGTCAAGCAAAAGCTTCAAACAAAACAATCTTGAAGATCTTGAAGAAGATGGTAAATGATGTCGGTCGTGATTGGCATGTCCAGTTAAATCCAACTTTGTGGGCATACAGAACTAGCATTCGCACACCAACATGAGCTACCCCGTATGCCTTGGTATATGGAGTAGAAGCGATCTTACCATTAGAAGTTGAAATACCTTTGCTTAGGGTTTCACGCAAAGGATTGATAAATGATGAAGACTACCGAGTATCTCGTCTACAAGAGTTGGAATTATTAGATGAAAGATGTCAACATGCAGCTAATCATTTAAAGGGTTATCAACAAGTTATGTCCTGTAGCTACAATCACAAAGTTAAACCACAGACATTTCAAGTAGGTGACTTAGTCTTGAAAGAAAATCCACACAATCAGCAAGACAGAGAAAAGAAAGGAAAATTTGAACCAAATTGGCTTGGTCCATTTGTCATCATTGCAGCATACGGTTCTGAAGCATACCAGTTATCTACGTCAGAAGGGGACATGTTTGAAGAATCGATAAACAACATTCATTTGAAGAAGTTGTATGTTTGAATCATCAAAACTGAAAATGTCCTGAAAAAATACATAAAAATCAGAAAAAGTCCTGAAAAAATACATAAAAAATTAGAAAAAGTCTTGAAAAAAATACATAAAAATTAGAAAAAGTCCTTAAAAAATACATAAAAATTAGAAAAAGTCTTGAAAAAGTGCAATAAAAACAAGTGGTGAAAACCTAGAAAATAGGCGCTACTTGTGATCAAAATGGGCTCCTCTATCTATTAGCTTATGTCTTGCATTCTCTTTACGACATCATCTATCCATATTTATCATTTGTACATATCTATCATATCCATATCAATCAATGAGAATCCTTGTGTTTCATCATGGCTTGACGAAATTTGTACATATCCATAATATTTAGGTTGTGTTTACACTGGGGGCAGAAAAATAGACTAAAACAAGAGAGGGGCAACGAGCTTTTAGAACATCACAAACAAACAAATGACAGTTTTCCAAAACGCAACACACATTGACGCATCAAATCAACCACAACACCAAAATGATCACTCAATGCCAATGAAATCAAACAACATGGTCAAAACAACGTTAATCAAAACACAAACATCAATGTTGATAACCAAGTTGGATGATCTTAATCTAAATAATGTTTTGAATACTTTAGGCAAAAAATTTGAATTTTTGGTTGATTTTCTATCATATCTCTAGAGCAATTCAATGATATATTGAACTAGAAAAGCAAGGAAGGAGTATGATTTTTCTTTGTCTGTTGTTTGTGAGTGAATCATTAGTACTATGCAAATTGGTCGCGAGACATGTTCTACTCAGTATCATTGATGACATTTTAGAATTTGCATGGGAAACGGGTTAACTCTTGTCTGTTTATGCAAGCGATACTCAAGTCATCTCGGTTCAATTATACCTAGATGCTTGTATTATCTTGCTATATCAAAATTCATGAAAGCAATACTCAGGTCATCATTGGTGCTAACATACCCTTTGATGCTTGTATTAACTTTCAACATTTCAATGCTCTATGATGACACAAAAAGCACAAATAAGCTCTCAGAATGGCAATATTGTACAAATGCCCTGCATGGTTAGTATAGATTATATTCATTTTAAAATCTGCATTTTCCATTTATAGATTTTTCCAAAAGCTGGCAAAGTATCAAAGTTTCATATCTTTCCCATAAATGACTAAGTATATTTGACATTCACAAAAACATCATCACATACACTTTTCATACATATTTGCATCAAAAAAACATAAAAAAAATAAAAATAAAATAATAAAGCGTACATCATAATCCTCACATCAGGCACCTCAGGCATGTCAAGTAACGAGGTTAGTCTGCATGCCTCGATCACATCTCTATCCGCTTGTCCAAGCTGCGGAATCAATATCCAAGTCTTTGGGAATTTCTCCTATAACTACAAGACACTCAATCTCTCTTGTTGAATAGGAAGAATCATCAAGTCAAAGCAACATCAATATCCAATCATTACAACAAATCAATCAAATCATAAAAGCACATTTATCAAAATCCTGTTTGTTTTTAACAACCTTAGAAGCAAACTTATCAACAAATTATTTATTTTTCATCATCATGGAAAACAAATTTATCAAAATCCTATTTGTTTTTAAAAACCTTAGAAGCAAACTTATCAACAAACTATTTGTTTTTTATCATCATGGAAAGCAAATTTATCAAAATCCTGTTTGTTTTTAACAACTTTAGAAGCAAACTTATCAAAATCCTATTTGTTTTTAACAACTTTAGAAACAAACTTATCAACAAACTATTTTTTTTTCATCATCATGAAAAGAAAATTTATCACATGGAAAATTTATCAATTTTAACTAGGTTAAAATGGGAAAATGACATGGAAAATGACATTTTTAACCTATTTAAAGGAAAAATTGGTGCATTTTATCACATTCTATCATTGCAGGGGGAATTTAGGTCAACTTTTTCATCTCACATTTTTTTTCCACACCACATAATTTTCGAACGATGAATCAACATCTTAAAAATCATATAAATCAAAAAATTCCACAAAATCTAAAAATTCAGAAAAATTTCACAAAAATAAAAAATCTCATCAATTCATCATCCGAGGGGGCATATACTTTTCAACATTCGACAAATCAACATTTGGGGAAAATTTCAAAATTCTTTGAAGCAATGCGTAAAACACATCACTTCAAAGAGGGGCAAAATGTATACACCTAAAAATGGTCACATCACAATAGTCTGGTAATTAATTAAATATTTTAAATATTTAATTAAATCCCTGAATTCAATCTGTGTATAAATAAATCTAAATAATTTATTTATATTGTTCATTCTTTCATTTCGATTAAATAAATAACTTTATTTAATCACTTTTCTTATCCATTTCTTAATTAATTAAATAAACATTATGATTTATTTATATTAATTATCATATAATCTTGGTTTGAATATTTTATTCAAATAAAGATTAAATATTCTTCTCTTCTAAAAATCCTCTAAATTCCATTCACAATTAAATATTCCAAATATTTAATTAATTCTTCTAAATTCCATTCACAATTAAATATTCCAAACATTTAATTAATTCTTCTAAAGTCCATTCACAATTAAATATTCCAAATATTTAATTAATTCTTCTAACTTCCATTCGCAATTAAATATTCCAAATATTTAATTAATTCTTCTAAAGTCCATTCGCAATTAAATATTCCAAATATTTAATTAATTCTTCTAAATTCCATTCACAATTAAATATTCCAAATATTTAATTAAATCCTCTAAATTCCATTCACAATTAAATATTCCAAATATTTAATTAATTCTTCTAAAGTCCATTCCCAATTAAATATTTCAAACATTTAATTGAGTCTTCTATAGTCCTAAAATCAAATATTTCAAAAATATTTTAAATCCTCAAACTCACATAAAATTAAATAAATTTAAATAAATTTATTTATTTAATTTGGATTATCTACAACAACCGTGAAATAAATTCAAAACAAAAAATTAACAAATTTCTCTGTTTCTGAGCAAATTTGTTCCCGTGGGTTGAAGACAAACCTCCATTCTTCTCTCTAACCTCCCAACATCTTCCATCTTCCTCTCAACCTCTCCATCTCTCACCATTCAAATTTACCAGACAATCTCATAGCCATTGATCTTTTCCAGCTAGGCTCTTGCCTGTGAAAAGCTATAAAAAGGACTACCGGGTCTTTGAAAAAAGGGAAGCTTACATATAGGAAAACTATAGTTAATCAGCCTTCCAGCATCCATAGCCTCTAGAATCATAGCATAGCATAGCTTAGCATATTAGCAATCCATATCATGGCTTATCATCTTCATATCATAGCTTCAATAAAATTCATAATCCACAGCCCCTGTGCATAATCTACAGCCTCTGTGCATATCCACAAACCAGCATTTCACTCCACCAGCATATAAGATAGAGAAGTATTCTCTCTTTGCATACTCATTATGCATGTTGCCATTCTGAGAAGCTTTGCTTATAGAATCTAAGAGTGGCAGCTTCAAGCAAATCACTAGAGATAGAGGACAATGGAATGATTATGAAGAAGCTCTGTTTGATTTCTTTGATTTCATTTTATTTAGCTTTCTTTAGTTTAATGTTGCATTGGTGTGTTTTTGTCATATTGTTTTGATACTAACATTTTTCCACACACAACTGAATTGATATGGTTTTCAATTTCAATTGTATAATCTGAACTTCAAGGAAAATTTATCCCATATTGATATCATTCAATGATAATTTGTGCATAGTTATTTTCTTTATTGAATTTCATACCTAAGTTTTTGTCATGTTCGTGTGATTAGAAGTAGCAATAATTTATGCAGAATCTTGAGGTTAGTCACTTGAAATGGTTTCAATGAGTTTTTTTTTTAAATTTGCATGACTTTTTAAATTTAAAATTTTACACATTTAAAAGTTTAAATCATACACTTGGAGTACAGGGGCATGGAATATACTGTGACAGGGTGCCATTTCAAATCTGAGCAAGGGAGAAAATGAACAAGAGTATGGCCAGAAGATGTGGGTACAGGAATGGGATTCTCCTCCCAATACTAAACTTTATGGGATCATAGTGGAAAACTAATCTTTGGTAGAATAAACAAAGTACTAAAGAAAAAAGTGACAGTGAATTGTTGAACACACCCGGATACTAAGAGGGGTGAATCAGTATATCATACTTCAACATGTACATGTATACTTGCACCAACTATGCCTTGAAGAAGATTGTTGAAGTATACTTGCACCAACTATATCCAGAGTATGTACATGTATACTTCAACATACACATCTGACATCAATGACAACCCATATTGGGTTCAAATCAATGACAAAACCTATTTCCAACAATCCCCACTTTACATCATTGATGACAACACACATATGCTTCTCTCCCCCTTTGACATCAAGGGAAAAGGGTATGATATCTTATTTACAACATCCCAAAAGTTGTATGAACTCCCCCTAAGTATATACACTCCCCTAAGATGGAGATGCCCCAAAATTGATGTTATATATCTTCAATAAAAACCAAAAAGATATTGCAATCATCCAAAAAATTATACAAATCCAAAATTGTCTTATTTACAATTTTGCAACTTCTTTGGAAGGTAGAATATTCTTGTAAATTACCTTAAGTTACATCAGAGTTGCAACCCAATTTTCTTTTTCTAAGGTGAGAATATAATTTTGAAATTCAAATTCCACACACAAATCTTTAGCCTCATCCATTCTTCTAGGAGCCTTCATTTTCTGACCTACTTGCTCTACTTTGATCAACAACTCGAATAATGATGCAAGCCACACATTGAATACTTCACTTAACAAGATAAATTATTTCTTTAACTACACTTTGGTCTAAAAGTAATGAAAACTACAAATGAAGAGTTGATCTAATTTCTTTAACTCTATTGAGCCACAAATTACACAATTGGCTCAATAGAGTCAATCTAACTTTTGATGTTTTGGTTGGAGATTGGCCATTTCAAACAAAATTGATAAAAAGTTGTAACTTCATTCACACTGTTAGCTCTCAAAAACATAGGTGGAAAACCTCAAGAGGCTGCCAATCTCTTGGTATGTTTTAGGGTAATAGAAAAGGTCAAATGGATTGAACCTTCTACTCTTCAGGTGCTGCCGGACCTAGGTGGGTGTACCTATACGAATTGGGCAGACTTGACTTATGATCTTCTCTCTTGCAGTGGTTTGTCCACGATGGCAGATGGAAGTGGACAAATAAAACTAAATTTGGTATAGATTGTACAACAATATTCAAAACTAAATCCTAATATGTTCAGTTAATAGATGTAAAGAAAATGAATGAATCTAAATGGTGAGAAGTGCAGAGACTAGTGCCTTATTGGGTATGCAGAGTCAAATGAAATAGAAATGGGCAACTTATTTCTGGAGAACACTCCAATTGTTTGGCATATGTTTTGTTTATAACTTGTATAAACATGCAAGACTGTGACTACTAAGCTCTTCTTAATGATCTAGATGAACTCTCTTGATTACTATGATCAATTAAAAGGATTTAATCTCTCCTTGAAAGAACCAATTAATTAACCACACAGATACAACAAATGTGCACTGATAAAATGAATATAAACTTGTTATATCAATTTAAATAACCAGAAAATGCCAACCCTGGAGACAACTTTAGTAATACTTTCAATGAGCACAATACACAATTGAAACCAGAAATGAACTGCCACATCAATTGATTTTCATTGATTTCTCCATTTGAAATCATGCATCATAGTCTTTGTTATGAGAATTTTATTCTACTGGATCCATCTCTAATCTATCTACTATCCTATCTACTCCTATCTAATCTCCTAATCCCCATTTTGAAATTGAAAATGGATATTTATACATCTGCATCTGAAAAGACACATTGCTTCACATTCAAATGTCGATGAGCAATAGTATTCAGGTTTCAATTAACATGTGCCAAACACTCGCTAAGATATCCCGTAGTCATACCGATCCTAAATGTCACACTGACATATATCCTTTCATCCTTTGTGTTTCGCTATAACATTTTGTTGTCGGGGAGACATCCCACAGATCATATTATGTCTCACCGAGAAACATCCTTTCATCTCATTCGCTTTGTTGTGACCCCTCAGAGTCGGGGAGACATCCCATAGACAAGTCTTTGTCTTACCAAGATGTGTTCTTCAATGTATTTTCCAGTCGTTGAGACACAAGCACTCTCTCACCGATGCAACAATACTTAGGCGTGACATTCAGATCGGCAAGACTGCAAGACCTTACTCTGAAAGCTATTTGATAGAATCCCTTTTGTGCTTTGTGGGAAAGACTGGAGCCACTCGGTGAGACATTAATCCGATGGCCCTGACTCTTACCGATATGTCTTTTTGTTGTCGGTCGGTAAGACATGAATCGTTCACTGAGACCTTACTTCGATGCATTAACTCTTGCCAATGTATTGTTCAATGCTAGTTGATGAGACATAATGCGATCAGTAAGACCTCACCCCGAAGTCTTTATCTGGCCAATATATCTTTTGTCGCCGAGACAATGTATAATGTCCTGCCGATAGGTGCCTATAGATGAATTCTGATCGTTGTGACACCAAAGAAGTCTTGCTGATAGACTGCAACGAATGTATATCAATAGAAAATGCAATATGGATCGAGGAGATCCTGATAATCTCCTGCTGAATATAATGTGAAATATTCAAGACTAGATGGATTTTATGGGACTACATGGCCAAATATGGAGAAAATATGCTCATGATAAGACTTATTTGGAAACTTATGAGTATGAACAACAAGTAAAATCATCAGAATTTTATAGTTCCAACACACACAATCCTTAAACATCTCTATGTTTTACTACAATTTATTGTGTGCACTAGCACATCAATCATAAGCTTTAGCCATTCTCTTATCAACTATCTTCCTCAAGGCTTCTTGATCTTCCTTATGTTCAATGTGTGGATAATGATCCTTAAAAGAATCTATTAAGAGATTTAATTTATATTATGGAAGCAAGGAGGAATCTATATTTACCTCTGGTAAACCTTCTTGAATGATCTTCACGGCATCATCAATCAATTCACTCTTCTTCACATGCTCTTGTAGAATTTCCTTCCTTGCAGAAGCATGCAAAACATCACCAAGTTGTAGCTTATGGAGGGGAGAAATATTTGATGTCAACTTGTCCCTCATTTGTAGGAATTTCTAAAAAATGGGGTGTCACCACAGGTTGAAACTACATCTATAATCCTAGTAGGTCCTTGAAAGAATTTGAAGAAGAAGAACCTTGACCTATGTCCATAGAAGCATCTTGCTTCTCTCTTGTAACCTCCTTCACCTCTTGAAATTTCTCAATATTTCCCACTATCTTTTGCTCATTGTTTCTCAAAATTTACGAAGGAGGAATGCTATGTTATTTTTTATAATTAGTGTTCTCTAGAGGAGAGACACCCACTTTACTTTGATCTCCTGCATCATGTGCACGTGTGTTCTCTAGAGGAGTAGTCTCCTCATTTTGTTTGATATTCTCAACTGTCTCATCACCTCCAATCACATTTTCCTCAAAAGCATACAAATGTATGTCTTGAGTAGACACATCAAGCATGTTATATAAATATGACATATCTAGAGGAGTTTGATCTCTAATTATTTCTGCATTCTTCATTTCTTCCAATATTTTTGTTGTATTCTCTTCTACTTCTTTCTCCATCTTTATTTCTTCTTTATCTTTTCCCATTAAAGCATTTTTTCTCTATTTGGTTTTGAATTATTGTGCTTTATATTTATTTAGTTTGACCCTTTCATCACGAGTAATAGATGAACCAAGCTTCTCTAATGCATGTTTCCTTATCTTACCTTCTTACACAATAGCTTCTTTCCTCTTGCTACTGAGTACATTTGCAAGGCTTGTCAAAAGTTGATCAATAATTTCCTTTAGATTCATATTGAAGCTACCCAGATACATAATTATTTCCTTTTCAATTGTGGTCTTGTCAGTAGGATACATCACATCATAAAGATCAACAATCTCTTTTAGTGCATCATACTATATAATTACATTGATAGCAGCCTCAAGTTGTAGAGGCTCATGTTCAAATGTTTTCAAAGGATCCTTTGTTTTCTTTACATTTTCTTCTTCTTTAGATATTTCTTCTTCACCCCCTTGTCTTGTTCTCTTCTCTCTTCTCATCAATACAAAATATTTAATTTATTCTTCTTCCTCCTCATCATCAATCATATTTACTGAATTATTCTTTCCCCTTTTTTCCATCTTCTTAGATCTTGATTTCTTTTTTTTTGTAGTCTTAGTTTGCACCAATGATTTAGTAGCCGTCCTTCTACTAGGAGGAGTTTTGGTAGGCATGGAAGGTTTAGAAGAGGTGGTAGTGGTAGAGGCAGACCTACTTGTCCTTCTTGGTCCTTGTGGAGTGGTTGTAGGAGCCTATGACACATCTCCAAGACCTTCAAGAGGGAAAAATATCTTATTCAACTTTGTTTTCATCTTCTCCACCTTCTCTTCCACAATATTTTTGATCATCTTGTTGGTTATCTCTTCATATGTGCCAAATATTTCAATAGTGGGATCTTTAGGCTTGCTGAGAAAAATGTCAGCATATGTCATCCAACTTGTGAGGGTATCCTATTCCTCATTTACATCTCATACTCTGGAAAGTCTTAAGGAATCCCCAAAATATTATGTTACATTATTTGATATCTAGAAACTTATGCATGTATTCCCCAATCTAGTGTGCAACAAGAATGTCCCTTCTCTAGACCATATTCTTCATACTAGGAAAATCCTTCATGAAATAGAACATAAGACAAATTATTAGAGAGCCATACTGAATGTTATAATGTGAATCCTTGGTTCTTTGTAGATTCTCCAACAATTATTGTTGCAAGAGATCAAAAAGATAATAATCTTTCCCTTCCTTCACCATTTGATGAGTAGTGTAGATGGTGGTAGTGGCAGTAGACCCTACTATGTTTTTGTAGTAGATCTTGTATGCAATTCCCATTGTGGCATACCAAAACCATAGGTTAGTGATATCATTCGCAGTTAGGGTTCTCTTGTCAAATTTTACTCCAATAAGCTTCATTACTTCTTCATTCTTAATGGTCTTTAGTGTTGGTACTAGTCTAGAGGAGCACAATCCAAGCACAATCTTGATAGCTTCCTTTGTGATTAGGTGGGGTTGATCAAGCCAAAAGATATCCTCATGAATCCGGCTTAGAGAGATTCTAACCCATTCATCTTCATGGAAAAAGTTAGGAAAACCCTTCCACACATCTAATCCTTTTAACTCCACATTTGCATATTCTAGCTTAAGCTAAAAATCATCACCCAAGAGATGATTGAATGTGAACACTTTCATCTTCAGATGGTTGTATTCATTTAGTTGTGAATGAATGTAGATGTGGATATCTTTTGAATGTAGTACATTGATAGGAACATGGGAGAATGCTCTATCCTTGTTAGTTTCCATGGATTTGTATGAATGTTTCTTAAATTTTGGTCTTGGATTCTTAACAACATCAATAGCAATTGGTGTAGCCATGATAACACTTTCTAAAACTACGATTTTTTAAACAAACTAGAGAAATACCTATGAATATTGCTTGTTAGGTTTTGTATGCACTTTTCTAAAAACTTTCTTCACTTCCTTGGCTTTTGCACACACTTGATATCTTTCAAATGAAATCAATTTTAATCAATTTGAGATTAAATATGCTTCACACCAACCCTCATTACTCTGTAATAAATGCATTTCTTTATTCTTGACATAAGCAACTTTTCAACATTCTGAGACCAATGTTCATTCAACAATCTTCTATAGAGAGTATTTTCTCTAGATTCTTGAGAAAATGTCATAGTATTACTAGCCAAACATATCCATGTCACCATTGGTCATTATACTAAATATTTCAGCATCTTATGCTTTACATGGGTTCAAAATGATTAGTAGTTACAACTCCCCCTAAGCAAATACTTTCCTTTAGTTATTGAAGGATCCATCTATACTAGGCATAGGTACAAATTCATTCTTTACTTCACTTCCTTCCTTCTCCTTCCATATCTTGTTCATCTCCTTCATTTTCTAATCAATTCCAATCTTCTTTTGAGGAGTAGATCTTATATTCTTTCCCTTGCAGAAACTTGCAATGTATCCAAATTTATTGCAATTATAACAAGTGACACTAGTTTTTAGAGAATAATTATTTATTCTCATATTAGATCTATAATCAACAACTTTATGACCAAACTTGTTGCATGTGTATCATTAACCATAAAAATATTGAGAAGTCATAGCATTATTCTTGTTCATGAAACCACTCTTCACCACTCTACTTATGCATTCATTAGCCTTATGACCAACTTTATTGCAAGCATAGAACTGACCATGGAATGCTTGAGAGTTCATAAAATTGTACCTTGGAGGCCTAAATGAATTCTGACTCTTCTTGATTCTACAATTAACACCCTTATTGTTAGGATAGGTGACATTATAATTGATATCCTAAGTTGATTTATGTGTCTCCATGTTCTTTGGAAAGTGTTCTATGGGACAAAGGGACAAAATATTTATTATTTATTTTCCTATAAAAAATGTAATTGCATTCAAAGAGGTGGACCCTTTACGGTGGCATTTACAAAGCATTTTGGGAGGATATTCCCCTTGGGTGTCCAACTTTATGAGTGGGGACCACTTTGGTGTGCATTTACTTGCATATTATTTGAATGTTTTGCATGTTGTTGCATGGTTGGGCACCTAGGTTTGCATGTTGGTGCATGCTCTTGCATGCAACCATTGAAGTCGTTGATGAGATATGGAGCACTTGGGTTTGACTAATTTTGATTGACTATGGGTTAGGCGCCCATGTGAAGGCCATGTGATAATTTAATATTTTATTCCATGTTTATGGGTTGTCCACTAAGGGGGGGAATGGATTTTTCTATGTGGTTTTCTTGTTGTTTTGGGATCCATTTTTGGTATTCTCTCCCATAAAGTTCTATATATTGGAGCCTTGAGATGGTGGTTTGTAAGAGTTTATTTGTAGGTTTTCAGATCAGCCAAGTATTGCTAGATTATAGAGAGGATTTTTGTATAGATGTACTTCCTTGAACATTAATACTAACATTGGATTTGTTTAGGTGTGGAGTTTTGTCCCATAAGGGTTTCTCCACATATATCTTGTGTCACTTGTGTTTGATGACTTGTGGTATTGTATATTTTTTTATTGTTGTAATTGTCAATCATATAATATTTCTATGGTAATCTTGAATATATAGTTTCAGATTTGCAACCACTTAATTAAGTTCATATTTCTTCAAGTTATACCTCGATTTCCAACATTTGGTATCAAAGCTAATGGTTATGTTTAGAGAGGGATTCCTTTCTTTTGAGTGTTGAAGGTTTTTTGGTTGTAGTGAGCTTGTGTATTATGGATTTGTAGACTTGTGAAGAATATTGTAAACCATGGCTTCTACCTCTCATCTAGATATTGAGAAGTTCAATGGTACTGGCTATGAGATGTGGAAGTTGAAGGTGGAGGATCTTCTTGAAGAGAGAGATTTGTGGTAGGAAGTTTCAAGTGAAGATAAAACAAAATCAACATTTGATGAATATTGGAAGAAAATTGACAAGAAGGAATGAGGAACCATTTAGTTGTGTCTTATAGATTTTATCCTCCTCAACGTTTCAAAAGAATCTACTGCACTCAAGTTGTGGATGAGGATAGGTGAAATCTATCAAACTAAAAGTCAAATGGATAAGTTATATCTCAAAAGACATTTGTATTCTTTGAAAATGAAGGATGGTGATTCTATTGTAGAGCATTTAAATTATTTTAATATTATTATAAGTTAGCTTGCATTTGTAGATGTTAAGATAGAAGAGGAAGATAAATGTATTTTGTTTCTTTGTTCTTTACTCTAATCTTGGGAAAATCTAATTGTTTCTATAAGCGATAATAGTTATACTTCTTTCAAAAGAGATGAGGAGAAAATCCATGAATGTGGGCTCCCAAGATTCCTTGCATGTGCAAGGAAGGTCCAAAGAAAAAGGAGGGCCTAAAGAGGAAAAAAAGAGACACAAGTCAAAAGGAAATTCTAAAACCCTAGAGAAGAGTAAAGTGTTGGAATTGTGGTAAGAGAGGGCATGTGAAGGAGTGTAGAAATAAGAAAAAGAGTTTAGATACTTCCACAAAAAAGTCCTCAAAAGATGGTGATTTTGATGCTTTATTTATTTTTGTTAACACTATTAGTGATGATGCTTGGCTTATTGATTCAAGTTGCTCCTACCATATGACTCCTCACAAGGAGTGGTTTGCTTCATATTCAACTTATTATGGGGGAAATTTTTTCCTCGGAGATAACAACACAAAGAAGATTGTTGGTAAGGGAAAGGTAAAACCGCGTTTCAGTGATGGGAGGGTTAAAACCCTTGATCATGTTTTACATATTCTAGGACTTGTGAGAAATTTAATTTCAATATCCAAGTTGAATGATTCTGCAATACATGTGACATTTGACAAGTCTAGTTTCATGTTGGTAAGAGGGAGTTTGGTGATAGGTAAAGGATCTCGGATTGGGACTTTGTTTAGGTTTAATGCTTCCACTTTTTATAACTCTACCAATGTACTGGCACTGAAAATGCATGTATGTTGTGGCACCATAGATTGAGTCACATAAGTGAAAATAGTCTTAAGACCATTTTGAGTAAAAATGTTGGTTGATGACGTTTCTAATTATTTTGTTGGTAATTTTTTTTTGTGAGTATTGTATGTTTGGTAAACAAAATATATCATCATTTCCTAATGGGACTAATAAAGCTAAGACATTATTAGAGATCATTCATTTGGATGTGTTTGGGCTAGTGGATGTTGAATCTTTTGGAAAATCTCATTATTATGTTACTTTTTATTGATGATGTGTCAAGATACACCTAGATTTATTTTATGCATGCAAAATCTGAAGTTTTCACTAAGTTTAAGGAATTTAAAGCCTTAGTTGAGAAGAAAATGAATTATAAGATAAAGGTGTTGATATCTAAAAATGGGGTTGAATATTGTTGTAGGGAATTTGATGAGTTTTGTAAGCATGCATGTATTGTTCAACAAAATACTACACCTTATACACCTCAACAAAATGGGGTAGAAGAAAGAATGAATCAAACGCTGATTGAAAGAGATAAGATCATGTTGAGTGGTGCTAAGCTTGATAGATGATTTTGGGTAGAAGCTATAAGTACTACACGTTATTTGGTAAATAGATCATTTCTTTTTTCAACTCTTGTTGATAAAACTCCTTATGAAGTGTGGATAGATAGAAAGCCTTTTGTTTTACATTTAAGGGTATTTGTTTGTGAGGCTTTTGTTCATGTGCCTCAATATAAGCATTCTAAGTTGGATCCAAAAGCACATAAATGCATATTTTTTGGTTATGGCGAGAATGTAAAAGGCTATAAGCTTTGGAATCCACTAACCCATAAAATGGTTTTCTCTAGAGATGCAACTTTCATGGAGTTTAGAGCTTACTCAAGTGAAGATCAAACAAAGGAGAAAGATAATACAAAAATAGTGCAATTTGAGACAAAGATTTAAAACCAGGAAGATGCACATGTGGAAGAACAACCAAATGAATTAGAGGATGGAGAAGAATAAGAGGGTTCAAAGAGTGCAGATGATGTGCAAAATGAGCATGTAGAAGAAGGGCAACAAGAATCCCTTACTCCTACCTTAAGAAGATCCACAAGACAATGAAATCTAGTCAATACGTATAGACCATCCAATTTTCATTGTGTAATTGCTTTGTTGAGTAATGATGATATTTTCTTTGTTGAGTAATGATGATGAACCTAGATCCTACATGGAGGCTCCTTCAAAAGAGAGTGAGTCTTGGATGTAGGCCATGTAGGAGGAGATGATGGCTTTAGATAGTTGTGATACTTGGGATCTTGCGACTTTTTCCAAAGGAAACCCATTGGTTGCAAGTGGGTATTTAAAAATAAATATGGAGTAGATGGTCGATTAGAGCGGTACAAGGGTAGATTGTTGGCCAAGGGCTACTCTTAGAGAGAGGGAGTTGATTTCAATGAAATTTTCTCTCCTATTTCTAAGTTAAATTCTATTAGATTCCTATTATCTATTGTTGCCATTTATGCTTCTGAAATAGAGAAAATGAATGTTAAAACTAATTTCTTGCATGGGGATCTTGAGGAAGAAATTTATATGCATCAGTCTAATGGTTTTGTTGTGAAAAGAAAAGAACACTTGGCTTGCAGGTTAAAGAGATCTTTATATGGTTTCAAATAGTCACCCAAGATGTGGTATCAAAATTTTGATGCTTTTGCATTAAAGTTAGGTTTTTTTTAGAAGTGAGGAGGATCATTGAATTTACATTAAGGTTATTAATGATCATATACTAATCATTATCTTGTATGTTGATGACATGTTGTTTATGGGTAACAACAAGGTGATGATTAGGGAGCTTAATACTTAGCTTTCTATCACATTTTATATGAAGGATTTGGGGGCTGAAAAATATATTCTTAGGATGGAGATCAGGAGAGATCAGTTTTACAAAAAGATTTTGTTAATTCAGAGTAAGTATATTGATACCATTTCATAGAGGTTTAATATGCATGGCTGTAAACCAGTAAATATTCCATTTCTAGTTGGTATGAAGTTGAGTTTAGACATGTTTCCTAATTATTATGATGTTATTGAAGATATTTCTAACATTCCTTATGCTAGTTTTGTTGGTAGTATGATATATGCAATGGTTTGCACTAGATTAGATAGCCTAATCAGTGGGGTTTTTGAGCAGGTTTATGTCTAACCTTGGTAGAGAGCGTTGGAATTTTGTTAAGAGGGTGTTTAGATGTCTGTGTAGTAATTCATATTACTATTTAGTTTATCATGGTACTGATGATGTGGATAAGCCATTAGACATACATAGTTTTGTTTATGTAGATTGGGTAGGTGACTTGGATAGTGGAAGGTCCACTAGTGGCTATATTTTTACTTATTTTGGAGGTGTAGTGAGTTGGATGAGTAAGAGGTAGCCTATAGTTTCATTATCCACCATCAAAGCAAAGTATATGGCTGCTACACATGCCTCTAAGGAGGTGATTTCATTATAGAGTCTTGGTAATGGCATTGGTTTTGATTGCATGACAGTGAGGATTAGATGTGACAGTCAGAGTGCCATATGTTTAGCTATAAATCCTATGTATCATGCTCATAATAAGAATGTTGATGTTCAATATCACTTTGTATGTGAAATGGTTGATAATGGTAAGGTTTTGATTGAGAAGGTTGACACTTTGAGTAATGTTGCAGTTTCTCTCACGAAGTTAGTGACCACACATAAGTTCTCTTGGTGTAGGAAGGCAATGGACCTTGATCACTATACTTGATTATATTTTTATTTGTATCTCATGGATGTAATTGCAATGTATAATGTCAAGTGGGATAATGTTAGGATATGTGACATTATAATTGATATCCTAAGTTGATTTATGTGTCTCCACGTTCTTTGGAAAGTGTTCTAGGGGACATGAGGGACAAAATATTTATTATTTATTTTCCTATGATAAGTTGTAATTGAATTCAAAGAGGTGAACCCTTTACAACAATGGTTACAAAGCATTATTGGAGGATATTCCTCTTGGGTGTCTAACTTTGTGAGTGGGGACCACTTTGGTGTGCATTTCCTTGCATGTTATTTGCATGCTATTGCATGATTGGGCACCCAAGTTTGTATTTTGGTGCATGCTCTTGCATGCATTTGTTGGAGCCGTCGGTGAGTTATGGAGCATTTAGGGTTGACCAATTTTGATTGGCTATGGGTTAGGCACCCATGTGAAGGCCATGTGATAATTTAATATTTTATTCCATGTTTATGGGTTTTCAACTAAGGGGGGGCGTGGGTTTTTCTAGGTGGTTTTCTTGTTGTTTTGGGATACCATTTGTGGTATTCTATCTCACAAACTTTTATATATTGGAGCCTTGAGATGATGGTTTGTAAGACTTTGTTTGCAGGTTGTCAAATTGACAAAGTGCTACTATATGACAAAGAGGATTGGTGTATTGATGCACTTCCTTGAAGATTAATACAAACATTGGATCTCTTTGAGTATGGAGGGTTTTCCCAGAAGGGTTTATCCACATATATCTTATGCCACTTGTGTTCGATAACTTGTGGCAATGCATATTTTCTTTCATTTTTGTAATTTTCAATCATATAATTTTTCTATGATAATCTTGAATATATAATTTCAGATTTACAACCACTTAATTAAGTTCATATTTTTGCAAGTTATACCTTGATTTCCAACACTTATGACCAAAATTATTACAAGAAAATCAATTCCCATTGAACATGGTGGATAAGTTGATATATGGGGTGAGCCAAATATGGTAGGAAATGGAC
The DNA here is from genome assembly GCA_007258455.2 of Sequoia sempervirens. Lineage (NCBI taxonomy): Eukaryota > Viridiplantae > Streptophyta > Pinopsida > Cupressales > Cupressaceae > Sequoia > Sequoia sempervirens. The sequence goes on from VDFB02105785.1 coordinate 355,831,247, forward strand.
CTATTCTCCTTTATTTCATTACAAAATGAGATCCACACAATGGAAGGACTGTCAACCTTTTGGCGAGTCAAGTCAAATTGTGAATATGCAGATTTCCATTTTTTGCAAGGATAGGGTTCTTGATTAAACAACAATTTGGGGAGAAAGATTAAAAATAGAAAATCAAACCCAAAATTCAATCTATAAAGTGCATCTAATAGATTAAGCTCAATTATGATGGAACCAAAAATCAAAATGCATATCTAAAAATGGGAAAATGATGTGTACCAGTCACCAAAAGTGCATTTATGAAGCTATCTAAGGACTCATTCACCCTATGGCGAATGGGTCCTAGCTAGGGCTCTATAAAAATAGTTTCTATGTTCTTTGATCTTGTGTCTGCACTCCCAAATTCTTGATTTTCATAGTTGGACAACCAAAAATAAATCTTGTAGGCGAGTTTCAATAAAATTGTAACAATGATGACAAGTAATGCAACTTTGACAACTTCTTCAATTTTTCTCTTCAAGAGATCTTCCACCTAAAATTTGGAAACAAAAATAAAGAGGGAAAAATATTTTGTTTATAGTGAATGGGGGTTTTCCTTGATCAAACCTTGTTTTGGTAATTAAACCTTGTAATGAAATAATGAAACATGAAGGAATAATGAATGAGCAAAGCAATGTCACAACTCACCAAACCTTTGAATGAAAATTTAAATGTAGATCTACAACTTGCATGAAATGGATTTAATGGATGTGGATCTTTGATCTTGAAACTTGATTTGAAACAATGCCTTGAATGCTTGAATGGATCTTGAAAACTACATCAACATATTAGCTCCAATAACATGCATGATGCAAGAAGAATTTGACTTGACAATAGGATCATGATTGCTACAATAAACCTTCAATAAATCTACTCTTGAATGCCTTGAAATGCTCTTGAAATTCCCTTGTGAACTATAACTTGATCCCATGAAAATATTCTTAGATTGCTTAGATGAAACTTAGTGAAATGACCTTGTGTTTATAGATATGTAACATTGATTTCCTGAAATTCAAATAACACAAGCTGACATGTGAATATGGATTTGAATATGTTATAATACTACCAAAAACATAATTTAAATTAGGGTCCTAGGTCTAAGTGAGGACCCATTCGCCCATGGGAAAATAGGTCCTAGCTCACTCACCTAGGACACACATGTTGGATTTCAGTTGTTTTGTGGTTTGTCCTTGATGTCAAAATGTTTTGTGATCTATATCCTTAATGTCAACAATTTAAACATTGATTTTGCAGTGCTTTGGAATTCACATTGATTTTTCAGTTGATTTGTAGTCACATGTTACATTTACAAGTCTTTGATTCAGTTTTTCATAGGTATATGGCATTATACAGGTTAATGACACTTTATGACAGAGTTTTGTTTTCAGTATGAGCAGATCAAGGCATATGTTTTATATCATTACAATAATGCATTAGTTGACCTATCATGGTTTGGTGTATAAGGTGGAATACTTTGATACAAGGCTCTTTGTATTTGATCACATTGTATCCAAGGTATGAAGAAATTTTTTGAGCTCTTAGTGGTGATGATTATAGTTGACAAGTCTAAATTCATTTAGACTTTGTGCATAGACAATGGTAGTTAATACCAACTACATTGAGCTTATGAGATATATTTTGGTCACCTTATTATATATTGATTTGAAGGGCTCTAAAGAGGTTTTTGTTTCCTAGTGCATGTTCTTTCAAAGTTACTTGGGTATTAAAGTTGCAAAACCATTATAAAATGGAGATCAATTCATTGGGCAACATATTATTGAAATATTTAATAAAGCTTATTCTAAAGATCAATGGTTTCGAGCAACATTATTATTTGCACTCAAATTGAAATTGACTTTGAATAAAGTCACATGGTCGTGATTGAAGTGTGGTAAAGAAATTAGGTTTCATATACTATATTTGGTGGCATTGATAGTAAGATAAAGCCACACATGGCTTTGACTTGGCATTGATAGTTATCGAGCCTCTATTGTTTCAAATGGCAGGTGTTTATTTTAAAAGGCAATCAAATGTTATCAGGATTTATTGTTTTCACTTTGGAATCGATATGATTTTGTTCCAAATGATAATTGTATAAGGGTTGAATTCTTTTCACAATGAGCAGTGTTTTGTTAAGTTTGACTTGACAATCGGCTTCAGGTTATTGGTCACCCTCATCATAGACAGTCAAAATCAAAATAGTTCGTAAAGAATCCACGAGTCACATGGATAGTGACTTGGCATTTTCAAAGGCATAATAACTTGGAATATTGACAACATAATAGTATTTATCATTTGATTATCATTTTGTCGATTTCTTCCAGATTAAAAATGTTGTTTAACATTATTTGGTGTGGATTTCAAATGATTATACATTCTAATAAAGTCTTCAAAGTTTGGAAGCAAAAGGTAAAAAGGAAATGTGAGAGAGATAAGTGTTTGTTACGCATAGGGTTTTAAATCCTAGCTGTTGCTGCCATGAGCATATGGGTAGTTATAGGAGCTAGAGCTGGAAACGTAGCAGACTATAGTGTAAGCTTCAGTGAGGCAATTATGGTCTTCTCTCCACCGGTTAGTAGTATCTTTTGGCCACCATGACTGGTATTTGTTCTCAAATCTAGAAGATCTTATGTCTCTTAAAATCATAACTGAATATGGTTAAGGTTTTATGGAAAGTGGTTTCAATTTTGCATAACCCGAGTTCTTCACTCAAGGGTTTCACAGTTATTGGTTATTTTGTAAAGGTTTTGAAATGCAGTTTTTTGTTTTCAACTACATTTTTTAGTTTAGACAAACCCTGGTTAATTAAAGAGTTTCAAATTTTTGGATAAGGGTTTTGTAAATGAGAACTGGTTTTTCATTCATTCATTGTATAAATGTATGGATTTTAGCCATTACTTGGGTGACGAGGGTTTGATGTTAAAAACAAAGTATTTTTGAAGGGTTTTGACAGTGATATTTTTGAATTTGAAAAAAGTGATAAAAGAGAGTTTATATTGTTTACATGTTTGATTGTAATACATAGATTACATACAGATTTTAGTGAGGCTATTTTTGTATTGTCATATTTAGTACACTTTGTAGTGGGCATTATTGAAAATCATATATTTGTACTCTGTTGAGATTTTGTAATTGCAGACATTAGTGCAGTTATAAGGTCCTAACAGTTTGCATTTTCATAGAGAAACTTTGCAAAAGGGGTTGGTGCTCCTAACTTGAAGTGGGTGCTTCAGTTTGTAATTGGAGTTGGTGCTCCACATTGTTACAGAGTTGGTGCTCTTTTGGATGAATAAAAAGATCAATTAACAAGTGGTTTTTTATACCCCAAGAGGGTTTTTCCACTCAGGAAAATATCGTGTTATGTGTTGAAATTTGTGCATTTTGTTTTTCAGTCCATGTGTTTAAATGTTTATGTTTCTCATTTCAGTCACATGTCAGTGAAAATACTCTGATACTTGTATAGATGTCTAAATATGTCATAAAAGTGTTCGAACTTATGCATAAAGTTATGTGAAAATAAATCATTGAAAAAGAATTGTTCAAGTAGTATAATATGAAAAGTTACAATTATGCTTTGACTTGGTTAAGTAAAGTGTTTGTGATCAGTCATGCTGTTGTTAAAGTTCATTGACCTATCCATGTGCACTTTGCAATTAAAAGGTTACATAAAATTGTTTCAAGGTCTTAGTTCAAGTTGGTCTTAGTTCAAGTTGTAAGTCAAGTGAATTTTTTTATAATACTTTGATTCACCCCCCCTCTCAGAGTATTTCATCTTCCAACAACACTTTGCTCAATGAGAAATGTTATGTTAAGGCATTAATGAATGTCAAGTTTCCTCTTTGAAAAATGTGATTAATTAGGATTGGATTTGAATTAAAGAGGCCAATTAAGGCCAATTAACCTCAATTAATTAAGGGAACCCTAAATAAGTGTGAAAGTGTAAAGATACACTTAACATCACTAAAATTAAGACACAATTATGTTCATTTTAATTAATAGGGCCCTAAACTTAATGTGAATATGTCCTAGTTATTGGGACTCATTCCTTGGCTTGATCCTTTTATTTCAAACCTTAGACCCTCAGAGGATCCTTATGCCCTCAAACCTATCCTTGAATTTTGATTTCAATTTCCCTTTTGAATTGATCCTTTGGTTCTTCCTCTTCTTGTTTTTCTAGTTACAAAGTTCTTATTGTACCCTAAACCCCAACACCTAACTCCCTTACTTTAGTTCACATCCCTTCCTTAGAGATTAGACCTTCAAGTGAACTTAGCATGTCTACATGGTTTCAAATCTTATTTTCCTTTTTCCATAGGTTTCACTCATGTATTTCTTTCATCAAATTTGAAGATTCCCCTTTCTCATTTAGACATGGTCCCAACTCTCCCTAGACCCAATGATCATCTAAATGATCATTTTTTTCCCAAATAATTAAAATGTGTTCCCAACTACCCCCAACATATCCTAAGTGGCCATTAATGACCCTATAAGATATTAGACCTTCTAATCATTTTATTTTTTATAAATAACTATTCACCAAAAAGGGTATGGATTCTCACACAATTATAGTGATGGGAAAAGAAAAAGATGATAATAATTTTATTGTGGTAGTTGAATTTTGGTTGCCATATCAAAAACTTTTGTGGGCCCTTTCTTTTCTTGCACATCAAATACAATGGCATTGTAAATGTAAAGAATGTTTGTAGATTAGAGGAGAAAATTCTTCCATGATTTCATGGTACATCTAGGCACATTTACAATATTTTTTCAAGCATTATTTGAGGAAAACGATGCTAAAAAACATGAGTGTTCTTGACAACATTTCGGTATTAGATCATGAAATTTATTATAGATATTTTTTCTTTCTCTAAGGGTGTTAAGGAACCAAAAAAATCATTTTCGAGAGGTAAACATTTGATACTAGTAATTACAAAACAAACAAAAAAAAATATAGTCATGTGAAGCCCTAAGGTTTCATTTTTAGTTATGGGTTTTTGTAGAGGAGGAGATTTTCTAGGTACCCTCAAGTATTGAGATAATCAAGAGTCTTCAAGAAGAAAATGGTCCTCAACTACCTCAAGACTACCTTAAGGAACAAAGCTAAATTGGTAGGGTAAAAAGGTAAGAGTTCCAAAATTAGGAAGAGCAAGTCCTAGAGGTTTTCTGGACAGACTAACAAGTTCTCAACCAAAGGATGACAACACAACACATAGATGACAATGGGACATGCTAGCATTCCAAAGGTGCATTGGAGTATTGTATGAACCAAAAATTGAGAATATTATAGAAAATAGCTAAAACAACTATTGTTGTTCTACCCAATAAGAACTCTTAAAATGCAAGAAAATAGCAAAATTATAATATTGAGTAAAATAAAATAAACTAAGTGAAATATAAATGACAAAGTAAGAGAATAAGAGATAGAAAATGCTCGCAATAGACCAAGAAGTGAAGCCTTCAACAAATGAATATCTTTGATACCTACACACATAAGACTAAGGAAAATTTGTGGGGCTATTTAGGTGCTTACCTCAGTCAAAACCCTGTTTAGGTGTTCCCACCTCCACGGAAAACCAGATAGATAGATAGATAGAAAGATAAATAGACAAGATAGACAATGCATAGATAAGGGATGTGATAAATCCCAAGATGATCAAAGACAAAAGACAAGTATATATCACCTACAAGGCTTGAGGAAGCCAAAGAGAGAAAGAGATAATAGTGAGAGCCAAGAGAGTAGTGGAAGACATTGTGAGAACTTGAAAGCTTGAGATTGTTGGAGCAAGCAAGAGAATTGTGCAAGCTTGAGGGAAGGAAAGTAAGACTTCCAAGAAGAGAGAAAGAGAGAAAGGTGTAGAGACCAAGAGAGAAAGATATAAAGACCCAAAATAACCAATATAATGAAAGAGATGGATTTAAAAGAGAGAAAAGAAGGGAAAAGAAGGTTCTTGAGATGTTACAAGGTGTCCCAAGCCATTACCGTTGACAAAGGTAGGTAACAAGTGGAAACACACTAAAAAATGGTCATTTAAATGTTGAAATGTCACAGGATGCTAGTGTGGTGTGCGGACGTCCATATGATATGCTAGTGTCTAGACAAATCACACTACAAAATGGTGGGAACAAGGAAACATAAGGTTTGACACAAAGTTGAAGTGTAAAGGTAGTTGTTGAAAAGGGGTCCTGGGCATCCTAAGAGGGGAAAAGGCTAATGAAAGGGCTAAAATGAGCCTACACAAATTCTAAGGGAGTGGACACTAAAGTGGACTTAAAAGTGTAGGTGAAATTGCAAAGGGGTACAATTTTACAACACTATAGTTTCATAATTTTTACATTGTAGAAATTTGGGTTCATCTAAAATTTGTAATCACACTTTTAATATTTGAAGAGTGAACTATTAGAGGTAGAATAAACTTTGATTATGTGTCTCCATGAGTGCATGATGTATTTTTAGATGTGTTTTTTATATCTATTAGTTAGCCAAAAGGCTATAAAATTCGCAGAATGATTTTGTGAGGTATTGTCTCATAATACTATAATAAATGTTCAGGTATTCTTGCATATTACTAACTAAAATTACCTAATATACTAAAAAAATCTATTATTTTCTTGAATACATGTGTAGAACCTAGTTTACATGTAAATTTTGGAAAATATAGTCTTTTGTGACATTTCCATTAAGGTTCTATCATTGATTCCAATTGTTGCACATTTTTGTATGAATCCAATGACTATATTGTTCAACTAAATATATGAACTTATCTACTATTGGATTAATATCTCTTTATCCTAACACACCCACAAAAAATTCATTTGAATATCCTTTCTATTTAATATAATTTAGTGTGTCCTAACTACCATGTCTGAATATGTACAACAATAATAAGTATTATCAAAAATCATATTTCAAACATCTCATATGATAGATTATTTTCTTTAATTATGTGTTTAACCTTGATTTCCTCAAACCAACATATAGGCGCAAAGTGACAACCGAAGTAGGGATGCACAATTCAGTGAGTATGGTTTGTAAAAGGTAAGTCTTCATTCTTTATAGTGATATATATTACAACACCTTAGGGAAATCCCCCTTGGTTTAACAAAGCAAAAAGTGAAGAAGTTCCTACCCACCTCAACAGTTGATCCTCATTTGACCAACTTGAATATAGGTTTTGTGTTTTTCCTCCTAGGTTTGACACCTTTGGTATTTGGGAGAAGATCTAGCCTTAGCATTTTGGGACCTACAACTCAAATCACCAATATTTGGTAAAGGTATTTCAAGAACCTTGTTCTTATTAATGTTCCATATTAACATATTGAAATAGTTTATTTGAATAAAGTTATATATAGTTGAGTTTTGTATTGTCTTCATGATCTCCCTTGGTAAAGCTAGCCCTAGCCTCTTTAGGGAAACTATCCATCAATACTAGAATTCCTTGAGGTTTGTGTCATAATGTATGTGAAAAAATTATTTGTGTCTAGTATTTGTATAGGTTATCTTAACATGGGAAAGATAAATTTCCCATCCTAGTAATTAAAATCCTAGGAGAACTACATGTGACTTCAATCTCATTTAGAAGTGACTATAGAGGAAATCCTTGGGTGAAGGATGCCTCTATGTTCCAAGTTTCTAAGGGAGGGTTTATAAATTAGATCTATGGGTTGGGGTTATCCCTAATCTTGATTATCGCTTCATATTTATGTTGCAACTTGATAATATTTCTTGTCATTGATGTCAAAAATTTTATTGAAGATTGTATATGCTTCAAAGATAGTCAGTATACAAAAATATCTAATGGTGCAAGACAACATTGTTGTGTATGGATCAATTGGTTGTCTAAGTGTGATGTGGAGGTGGTTGCACAAGTCTTTATGTGTTTTCAGTATGCATACATTGATATCCTTCCACTTTGGTCTACCACACTCAAAGAAAAGTTGCAGTCCAGCTGTGTCTAAGGCATTCATAGAATTTACCCTAAGGTTGAGACACAATTTTTTGTGCCACATCCTTTCACAAAGAAATATTTAGTCTTGTGGTTCAAATGATAATTTGATAGAGACGTGAAGGTCTTATTTCCAAGTTTTCAAGTCAGTACACCTTCTGCATTGTAAGATAGAAGTGATAGAGTTCTAGTCCATTCTTTGGCAGAGTAAGGTGCTTATGAAGGCTTGTTGGAATGCTCCAAATTCCTTTAGATGTGAAGATTTGGCCAAGAAAATTTAGGGAGATTCTCAATAATGTATTATGTATGCTACATTAAATATTCAAGTGGTTTGGTGCTCCACAATTTTTGTTTTCAAGTAACAGAGTGTTACAATTGGATTCAGATGCATAATTCTTTTACAAAACATATGTTTGAGTATTTACGCTAGCATAATATTTTATAGATTAGTTGTATGAGTTTTTGTGAACATTCTACATGTTCCAGAGTATCTCAAGTTTGAAGTTCATGCAAATATTTCTTGTTTCCAGTACCACATAATTGTTTCAAGTCAGATTGTGAAGTTATGATATTGCTAAGGCTAACTTTGTATGTTGGTGATGTGCACCACAAATTTAAGTTTGGACAGATTCTAAGAAGTGTTCATAGATATTGCATAATTTATGCCAACTCATTTAGGTAAAATGCAAATACTAATTAATCATTTTTTTATACCACCAATGAAGATGTTAGCTAGCATGTTACAAGTTTCATAATCTCGTGTTTGTGGTTGAGTGAATTTGTACTTTGCAAGCATGTGGATGATATATATAGAAGATAAAAGATGTGGGGAGTAAAAAGAAAGTTTGAGAAGATGCATGAGTGCATGAGCAGAGTGTGATAAGATTCACTATAGACCTAATGTGCCAAATTGATGACTATCAGTAGTTGAAGCCATAAAATCAGTCATATTTTAGTTGTTCCTTTTCAATTAGGGAGTAGTAGCCACCTTGGGTTTCAACCCATAAAACAAATTTGTAATCAACAAGGTGTAGTAGTTTCCTTGGGTTGTAGCCCTAAAAAAAAGTTGTAACTACTTGTGAGGCTAGATTAGGACAATAGCTCCTAGTAGCATTTCTCATTGTGGTTTTTCTGCTCTAGGGTTTTCCACATAAATTTGGTGTCATTTGTGTTCTTGTGTGTGTGCTTATCTTCTTTCATGTTATGATTAAGTAGTTGAATGCTTAAATGGTATCAGCTCAGTTATTAATTTGGATTTAATTTTGAAGTATATTGATTCACCACCCCTTTTAGTATTCCAACATGTTCAACACTTTAGTATGCTTTGACTTGAGACTAATTTTTTACTAGATAGATGTGAACTCACCTTCTAATTAATAGGTCCCCACTAGATGGAAGTGAGCCAATAAAAGGAAATCAATCATCATCAATCTTACCTTATTTGCAGTTTGTGATGTTTTTCTTTCAAAAATATACTTCAATCTTGGAGGAACTATTAGAGTCACTATTGGTGTGGTCTATATTGATGTGAATGTGTGAGAACCTTGTCTAAACTAAATTTTTTATTTTTGTGTGTTGGAAACTATCACATTGTCTCTTTTCTTAGTGATAAGTATAGGTGGTATGAGCTAGCCTCAATGCCCTATTAAGGATTATTCTTCCAAGAAATAAAGGCATAATAAACTTGGTAATGACTTATATGAATGAGTAATGGAAACCTACTAAATTTCATTTATTGATGATGCTAAATAAGTCCAATATGATATGAGGGAGTGAATGCCTCTTATTAGTAATGGATGGTCTTCCTACTCTATAAAATGCATTTGGATAAGTGTGACTTAGTTTAGGATTGAGTTCCTTATGATGGTCTTTGTCAACTATAAGCAATTAATAGTAGTTATTATGAAATATGGTATGTTGTTTTTTGGTTAAATATGTTTGGTGGATAATTGTGTTCTAATATTTATAATTGGTAATATGCACAAATGTTATGAAATAAAAAAGTAGGATATTGCTTAATATTACTACTATGGGTTTACTTTTTATCTATTAAATAATATGTTTTCAAAAAGTAATTGAATGAAGTGAATAAAATTTAATTATTTTATAAGTTTATATTGATTTATGCATATGGGTTTGCATAGAGGTCAACTCATGTGGATTCAATATATTAAATGCATGTTGGATTTTCATCCCAAGGCCTATAAGACTATTGTATAGTGTAATAAATCTATTTGGAGTAACGTAACCATATTATCTAGAATAGGGTGGAAACCCTTACGACCACATATTTTATACCAACATTTCAAAACCTTATAAAGGTCACAATGCTAAATTTAGATAGGTCACAATGCTAAATTTAGATTGATATTGTAGGAGATGACTTGTTTACATCAAATCTAGTTTTGAGAAAGGGACTTTTGTGCCACTCATATTGAGGTGATCACAAAAATTATAAAAACCTATAACACATTTTTAGATATGTGTGTTATTGCAATTTGGTGTTTACTTGAGGTATGGTTCTCTAGGTTTTTATTGTTAAATCATTCTAAATGATTGATAGTCCATACACTAGTCTTAAGCAAGGTAAAACCATATGAAATTATAAATATATTTATTTAGTTGTAAGATGTATTGGAGGCTTAATGGGCTATGCAAACTTAATTAGTGTCCTTACATAGTGTACGTTGTTACACTTATAACCTTGCTAGTGATGACAAAAAGTAACATAAGATGCTTGTCCTATTATCATAGTTGGTATTGATCAATATAAAAAAGCTAAGACCATTGTGTAGTATGGGATGCACATATATTCCCTTTGTAGCAAGGGTATAAGTAATGGATTATATGTTAATGAGCTAGGAAAATGACAAGATATTGGTAGTAAAATTGTAACCATTTCCTTTTTCAATAGTTGGTTACTATGTATATGTGACAAGTCCCTAAGTTAGTCCCATTATGTATAAATAATGTATGCATGAGCTATTCACATCATGTACATGTGTTGTGTGCATGAACTAATTACTTTGTGTAAATATTATGTATATATGAATTGGTGTGTTCATACATTGATGCTAGTGTCAAACTACCATTTGATTGGAAGTGTTAGCTATCATGCTATTATATGTGGATTCAATTAGGAGAATAAGACAAATTAATGATTGAGGATGAAGAAATTATGTTAAGAGTATGAATGAAGTCTTTATATTTTAGCTTGTTAACTATGGTGCCTTTGATTCCCAAAAAATGGATACATAGGCAAGGTTGTCTTGAATGAACCCTTGAGGATTAGGTCTAGGTCTAGGAATTTTTCTTGATATGTGAGCTTTTATTATTCAATGAATATTGTAAATTTGTGGCATAGAGCTATTAACCTTTCTTTGGTTTGATAAGGTTAAAATAATTGGTAGTAACTAGGGGTGGTCATTACATTGGTAAAATAGAGTGATGTAGATAGAGGTGTCTGTTGCCAATGATCTCCTTCAATATTTATGGACATTTATCTCTCTCTCTATGTACTCACTTGTATAGAGATTCAAATTTCTCAAGTGGAAACCCTCCCACCTCTTTCTCTTATTCTCAATGTCAACAATAACTATTAGAGGGAAAGAGAGACACTAATTATCAAAGGAAACACCTTCATCACCAAACATAGTCACCATAATTAATATCATGGTAATTCCTACTTACATAAGCATAATTGTGCTATAGAGAAATGATTCACACCATGCCTCAATGGACAATGCCAACTACCCATCCAACAAAATCACTTTATTATTTATCCTTTGATGGATACCCATACCTTGTGTTTGGAAACCCATGTATGTGCCATCCCTCTTGTCCCTTCCATCTTATTTTCTTTGGGTTCCCATGCCTCTTTAATTTGTACCCTATTGACCCATTCTTTAAATTTCAACTTGTTTTAAATTTATTTTCCTACCCTCCTACAATGAGGGATGTGACACAAAATTATGTAAATTGATTAAAAGGGTATAATGTGATATTCTTAAGCATTTTAACCTTGTGTTTTAAATTTGATCCCTTTTTCACTATACATGTGCTTATATATATAATTTCCTAAATTCTAGACTAAACATTTTTGTGAGATTTACAATCGTGGAAAGGATTGAAATCCTTTATGATTGAGTATTCTTTCGCAATTATAATCTAGTAATATATATGTTGTAACTATCATTATGTTCTTAATAATTAGAACTAAATTGTAGAAGAACTATGTATTGTTTAAGTCCTTTAAAATTCTAGGAATTTGGCCAAGTGACATGAGTCCTTGATTATTGTAGTGTGCATATAAAGTGAAGTGATAGAATAATTAAATGAAATGATCACATCCTTATATACTATTGTATGAAAAATAAGTGATTTAGTGAAGATCATCCTTGTGACGTCTAACACTAATTCATATTATAAATAATCATTCCTTAAGCTAATTAAGTCAAGAGAAAATTGACATGTCACTATATCTTACCATTATAGTTGTCTTCAATGATGAAGTATGTAAAAATTCTTATGTTACAATGATTATTATAATTTAATAATTCCATTTATTTGATATAAGGGAAAATTTTCTTTTTGATACTTAGTTCCTTTTAAAACTAAGTATAATAGTTTACTAGTATAATATAGAGTAACGAGGCTGATGTTTTGAGTAGTTGAATATATTGAAGCACTCAAAATATACCTTCAAACCCATGCAATGCCACTTAAATTTATATGCATCATCACTGTAGGGAAATATGGTTACTATGGTAGGCCCAACTTATTCTCTAGTTCAAGTGAAACACTCAATGCCAAATTGCATTCTTGTAATCCATGTCATCTCTTTATGTTAGACCTAAAATTGTAAGACTATTAAATTTCCTTATCTTCTTCTTACAATATTAAGGAGATCATGATGCTCACGTATCTATATAAATTGGTGGGTTTATAAATCATGAGGTTAATTATGTTTATTGTAGATCATTTGGAAACTTGTAGATTTAAGTGTTTTTTTTTTAATTCATTAAAATATATATGGATGATAACTAATGAAAAAAATATAATTTTGTTACTTTATCATCTTGAAAACAATTATTTAAAGAGAATCTCCATTTATTATTTATAGTGGTCTTAATTGACCAATTTATTAGTTGAAGATATGTTAGTTATTTCTTCTTCATTTTTCATAAAACATGAATCCTTTTGTTGGGAAACATTGATGTATTAATTGTAAAACCTATCTTTACATAATAATAAGGTGATTCTAAATTAGTTGGTCTTTATATCTTTAATGGAATTTCAATCCCTAAAATATGCATTATTGTTAAGATAGAAAAAAAATGCACAATCCCTAATCATTGGAATAATAAAAATAATAAATAAGAAAGGGAAATGTTGCTCAAGTATTTCAATATTATTAGTCCCTATCGAAGGTAGGAATTCTAATGCATTCATTAGGTTTTATTAGTTGGTAACAACTTATTCAATGAGAGAGAATAATTAAAATAGGTTCATTAGATTTTTTAATGTATAATTTTTTTCAATTTTATTTTTAAATATCAAAATTAATTTATCTACCATTCTATTAGATAATAATTATGAATAGTCTTATTAATTTAACTTAATCTATTGCATTCATACTAAATTGTACACTTTTTTATTCTATTCAATTTTTCATTTGATAATGACATTATTCTACACAACATACTTGTAATCAATGTAAATAATAGTTTCAACTAGAGATTGTCATTTGAGACACTTATTTTTTAATAATGCATCCATTCAATCTAAATGGAAGGTCTTTTTTATAAGCCTATATATGTTTTGGCTACTAGTTACTCAATTACTATGTAGCATTATAGTGGGACCTTGCTAATAATGTTGATGTGATGAATTGACTTTTTCCTATTTTATTACATGCTTCTAATTAATGCAAAAGATTGGACTTTGACATTTTCATAGGTCAATTTGTTTTTATTCGATATTGGGAGGACTCACAATAATATTGTCAATTTTTTATTTTATTTTATTTTCCTTTCTTTAGGGAGTTTGACGGGTTACTTACTAATTTCCATGGTGGATGACATATTTTCTTCAGACATGAGAATTTACACTGATGGTTTTCATCAAGTACATTTTTTTCCCTTTAATTTAGCTTCTTTTTTAAATTCTAATCTTGCTATTCTACTACAAGTTCAAGGAGGTTTTTGAATGTTTTATTTTCTTTTTTTCTTTTTGGGCTGCAATTGGTGGGTACTTGGATTCTTGATTACGGGGATTAAAATTGATGGGGGTTGAGAATTATTGTTTTCTATAGGTAAAAGAAAAATGTAGGTCAAGAGTGCCCTTAGAAACTAGAATTGGTTAGAGTTTCTTATCTATCAAAGTCATATAATTGATTATCATAAACTATTCTAAGAAAATATTCTCTTATGTCCGCTTATAGGACTTCAAATAAAAATAAAGTAAAATGACTCTTAACTATAATTTAAAATATATTTTTTATATTGGATTAAGCAGAAGAAAACCAGAAGAAATAAACTAGGTTATAGGGTTTATTTTTTAATAAAATTTAAAATATTAGTAAACTAGAAGAAATAAACTAGGTTGTAGATTTTCAAGTCTTAAAACAACCAAAAAAATTTCATAGTAATTTTTTCAAACAAATTATATGAAACCCTATAAACTATGACATTTTAAATAAGAAAAAGCAACAAGTTGAATTTAATAACTTGGGGAGATGATCCAAGTAGTTTAGAATCCTAACTTCACATCTCTCTAAATCTTATTTGGCAATTTCAAATTGTTCTCAATTACTTATAATTACTTGGCAAGTCCCTTGCTAAAGCTACTGCTTCTAGAATTAAGCTGATGGTCAAAGAGATTGTTAGACCAAAACAAAATGGGTTCCTTGGAGAGAGATTTATCCTTGATAACTTGATTCTTGCATGGGAAACTATTGAATGGGCTCGACAATTAGGTCAAAATGCTTTATTTGTGAAGCTTGATTTTGATAAAGCCTATGATAGAATGTGATGTCTAGTTTTATTCTTAAAATACTTCATTGGCTGGGTTTTGGTCTTCATATTTGCAAACATATCCAAATGTTGCTCAAGGATGCTTTAATGCTCAGCTAGTGGTTAACAAGGAATTATCAAATTCCTTTCCCTTGCAACATTCTATAAGACAAGGTTGCCTGTTATCACCCTTTCTTTATGTGCTTTCTGCTGATGCTCTTGGGTATTTGCTTCAAAAGTACAACCAAATGCATTTAATAAGGGGTGTTTTGATACCAAATGATGTAGTTGTGCCTAACTCACACTTTGCTGATGATAGCATGTTTTTTCTTCAAAATTATGAAGAAGAGATTCATAGTGTGATGAGGGTGCTTGAACTTTATTGTGTTGTTTTTGGTTCTAAATTGCCTCATCACAAAACTTAATTTCTAATAGTAAGATTTGATCCTGTTCTGGAGTGGATACCAAAAGAATGGAAACAAATTAAACATGGAGAAATTTCTCATTACTTGGGGATTCCCTTTAGGCTTGGTGTTACACTTTCTGATATGTGGAAATGGTTTCTGGATAAGTTGAAAAATAAGATTTTCTCTTAGGGAATAAATTTTTGTCTCTAGTTGGAAAGATTCAAGTGGTGAATCATATATTTCTGGCCTCTCATGTATTATTCCTCTTGTTGGATGCCATAAAAAAAGGGCTATGAGGATCTAATCAAAATCATTAAGCGATTTCTTTGGTCTAATTGGAATGGTGATGTTGGTTTTAAATCAACTTCTTGGCTACATTGCATCCAACCTAAATCAAGAGGTGGGTTGGGGTTGTTGGACCCCAAACCCAAGGAGTTTGGTTGGCTGCTACATGGATAGTTAGAGTTGTTGTTGAAGATGAGCCTTGGAAGATCCTGATTTGTTATCAAATCATACAAGTTGTTATTAAAAAAAATGGCAACCGGTTAGATGTATTGATAAAATATTGCTTGCTCTTTTTTTCAACTCAAGGCCTCCTTCCCCTTGTTGTCCATATGGAAAGCTTGGCAATTGGTTTGCAATTGCTTAAATTGGAAAAGTGAATCTTTACAACATGGGTTCAATTTTGGTGTTTCATCCATTTGGTGGAACAAGATGGTTCAGTATCAAGGTCAACCTCTTGATATTGCTTTTCCGAGACATGCCCTTTAGTTATTTAATAAAGGGATTCAACAGTTTGGTGATTTATGGGACTTTAATACTCTTGATTGGGTTGCATGGCATATGATTAAGAATAAATTTTCTCTAAATGACAAGCTTCAAAGTTTTGTTATTTTTGTGAGAGCCTTGGTTCCCATGGATCTGATTATAAAACTCTACACTCCCTTGCATTGTAATGCCTTCAAGGATTGGCGATGGCTGAAAAAAGTTCAATTTTGTTACTTTCATTTAAAAAAGATATATCTTAGCATGCTTTCTTCGTTGTACTTAGCTCTAAGGCCTAATTGGAAATGAAATTTTAATTTCAAAGAAAAGACTTGGAAGGGATTGAGTGCTCAGATTTGGAGGTCAAAAGTTGAGGCAAATGCTCAAATCTTGGCATGGAAGGTTTTACACTCCAAGTTACTTGTTGGTGACAAGTTAAGATGTCTGATGGTGCAGCCTATTAAATGCCCCTTCTATCAATACAATGAAAGTTTGAAACACATTTTTTGGGATTGTTCTTGAACAAAGAGGAAATGTAATGCTATTTTTAAATTTCTCCCAACTATTTTTAAGCATAAGTTAAGTTGGAAAAAAATAATATTGGATTTTGGTTTGCATAGAAATGTTGTGGTTGATTCTATGAGACATGTTATTTTACTTAATATTTGGAAAAGTCAATGTTTGGCAGTTTTTGCAAAGCATAATGTGCACTAGGAAGCGGAAATGCTAAAGTTTTACTTTGACGTTATCTTCCAAATTGTTGTCTTGTGTTCTCAACTGCAAGGCGTGCCCAAAGAAAAGGTGAAGATCAACAACCACTTGAATGAGATCAAATATCAAATGCTTCAGCTTCATGTAAAAGATTCTCTATGTTCCTTGCAGGTGCAATGTATGTTTAAATTTAGAGTTGAATGTTGTTCATAAGTCAAGGTTATGGTTGTGGTTTTATGATAATGTATTCAACCATTTCTTATTATTAGAGTTGTTAGTTATATGTTGTGTAGTTGTTAGAATTCCTTGTAATTCTTCTCTTTTGGCAACCTTCAATTGTCTTCTCTCATTGTAATTTATTCGCATTGATTCAATATGAAAAAAAAGAAGACAAGTCTCCTACTTATAACTAAGGTTTTAGGTCCATATTATCAAATAACGTGCCACATCAAAGTGTTTTTTGTTGAGATATCCATAAGGATCCCAAGAAGAAGTTAGATTGAAATTTGTGCACAGAGTCATTTTATTGCTGTGTTGATGTGACATCACTTCATTTGTTACTTTTTAGATCTATGGAATACATTTCATTCAATTATGAGTAATCATGATCAACGCTAACAACTTAAAGTTACAACTATTAATACTATATTATTAAAGATATTAGATTTTAAATCAACAAATACTATGACAATTATTAAAACATTCTCAAATACTAGATTTTCTTCCCTCCTAAAAACAAAACTAAATTCCATGACTTTCACCCTCCCACATTTTCAAAATTGACAAAAACTAGGTAAGTAGAAAGAATGGTCACTTGCAACGCACTCCAACTATTAACACTTCTAGTAGTGGTTGAATTAATCCTTATGTAGTCTGAAAGTTGCAGTAAAATATATCTACTGCTGACTTTGTGAGTATGCTATTTGTGCGAAATGCATGGGCAAATAGGACTTTTGTACCGAGAGAAGTTGCGGGCGGGAAGAATGGGTGATGGTGTTCGTATATCAGTAGACCTCTGAATTGGCTTGTAATGATATATGGGAGAGTTCATTACTGAACATATTAATTTCACCTTGCCTACTATACGAAACGGGCCCATAAATGTCAGCGTTTTAGTTTTTTATCTTCATCACCGACTCTCACTTCTGTCTTTCACATGTTCTCTGTCTACCCTTCACATCATTCAACCTTTTATCCACGCGCTTTCGTACGCAAATAACTCATTGTCACTTCTTTTCAGAACAAATGAGAAGTGAAAATTTGGAGGCAAACGTATAACCATGGTCCCATTCTCCGCTGCTCTTTTTTCAACTGTGATGGCAGTCCACTCCATTATTTATGCTTCTTTATCCGTCTCTTTTGTCTTCTTCCATAAATATCACTCTTTTAGCTTGTTATCTTCATCCACCGTACCACTTTTGTCTTTCACCTTCACGTGCTTTCTGTACGAGATGGGTCCACCTCTCACAAGAATCTGCATTTCTTCTGCAAAGCTTTAGGGGAGAGGATTCAGTAGTTGTGCACCCAAACTTTGCACTTTTGAAAATCTTACATAGAAATTTTAAACTTCCAATTTTTCCAGCAGCTTACTTGGCAAATCCCCTGCTTATAACTTTGTTTCAGGGCACATCATCAAATATGATGCCACATCAGCATGTTTTTTGTCAAGGTGTTCAAAAAGGCCCAAAAAAAAAGTGAGACCAGTACTTATGCATTCACATGATGGCTAGTTGAGAACTGAAGTGGCATCACATGATTGGTTGCTTTTTAGATCAAAGGAATACATTATGTTTAATTATGAGTAGTCAAGTCACAACCATTGGACATTATATAAACAACTACTATCACAACTATTGGGCATTATGTAAACAACTAGTATCACAACTATTGAAACATGCTCAACTATTGGGTCCTCTCCCCTAGACACAATTCTCATCCATTCACATGGTTACATGTTTTTATGTTTCTTCCACGTGATTTCGTGTACGCCTACATAGGCATTAGTGGGCCTGAAATTTGATGGTCACCCTTATGAAAATTTTATGAGGGATTGATTATTTCAATATCTTTCATTTGATATTTTAAAAAATATATAAATTGATAAAAAAAAAAAATTATTTCTATTTTTTAAAATAATTTTTTCTATAATAAAATATTTTATTAATTGTACATATTAAATATAAAAAATATATAAATTTATATTTTTAATAAAATAATAAAAATAATTTATTTATTATTTTAAAATATAATATTATGTATCATTTAAATTAATAAAATATTTTGAAAAGGAATCATTTTTTTTTTTTTAAAAGTTAACATTTATTTGTATTACGTTGAAGGGTATCCTTATTTGAAGTTTACTGAGCTTCTTTTCTCCATCGACAGTGCGATTTGCAAGAAAATGAGTGCAAGATGATTGAACAGATTGTGATCATTCATTGGTTTCACTGTGTAAACTATTAGTATTAGGTGTCATCCACCTTGTAAATCCTATGTCGTGTATAATGGTTTAAACATCCTTGGAAAGTGTCTCTAAGCACTTAAGGTGTATTGGGGAAATATTTTGTAATATACTCATCGGGGGTGATGGGTCCATTAGCAGCATGGGTTGTGGACATAAATATTTAATATTGTTTTCCCCACATGTGGACACCTATAATGGGATAATAAAAGATAAAGTAAATGATAAATAAGTGACTATTGGGATTCTCCAAGTAGGTGCTTGGAAAGAGGCAATAGGTGTCACTTGGTTTTCCATTGTTTAGTACATTTAATGTAATGTTTATCTTCTCAAGTTTGGACGCCCAAGTTGGAGGGAAAGTATTGGAGCCAAAATCAGTGTCCTTTCATATTCCAAGGAGGTAATCCAAAGGTTGGGGACGTTTGGAATGAAAGGTCATCTTTGGGTGCCTTGTTAAGTATATTAGATGCCTTCACAAGTCTATAAATTCAGCCTCTTAGATGTAGAATTAGAGAGGAACACTTGAATGTAGTGTTACTCTATAGGAACAAGGACAAGTGGAGGCATAAGGAGGTCAAGTTCATGTTGGCATATTGTTGTCATTGATGTCAAAAGGAGAGATCAGCGATGAAATGGAGTTAATCATATAAAGGAGGATGTTGGCATTAATGTAAGAGTGTCATTGATGTCAAAGAAGAGATCAGAAGTGAGATAGAATTGATCCTAAAGGGAAAATTGTTGGCATGATGAAAAAAGGTGTCATTGATGCAAAAAGGCAATTCAGTGGTGTGCTTGGATGCCATGAAGACTAGAGGATCAATGTTTGGAAGAGTTGGTGTAGAATGATGAAGAAAGAAGCATGTTTATGCAAATGCTACAAAATTGCTCAAATGTTGCATTATTGTCATGCAATATTTACATGATGTTGCAAAAGGTTCTTCTAGGTGTTTGAAAGTGAAAATAGAGGCCAGATTTGACATGGGTTTTTTGAGAGCTTCTCAGAAAAGTATAGTGCAAGTCCAGAGGATGTATAATGCACTCAAAATTGAATTACTTGTGCTCTTTGGATGCTTTAGGGTTTGGCAGTTAAACCCTAAGGGTGTGCAGTCATGACATCAAAACAAAGTTTCTAATTTGATGGTGACTTGTATTCAACAGTTGTAGGTAGCTTAAGTCATAAATTAAGCCTATGGTGTCATGAGCGTTACCAGCCCCTTTCCTTGCAATTATCAACTGAGAAAATATTTGCCACGTTTAATATTTCATGTATCATGTAAATATTTTCCTTCGGCAAGATCGATAGTGTTGGTTGAGGCAGCAAGATCTAACGGCCTCCCCACCAGCCCTCTAAGTTTGTGGTGGTCTCGATTAAGTCCCCTGAGGTAGCAGGGAATAGTGGAGATTAATCCACGGTGGATGAATAATGATTGTTGATGTAGATGGTGGAACCAGACAATGTGGAAGGTAGGAAAGATATATCAAAGAGATAACACAATATCGAAGTGAGTAGTTTTAGTGTCCCTTTGACATGGTGATGAGTGTTTGGTGTATGATCAATAGCTACGATCAAGAAGATCTGATGGTGCTCGCTAGCCTGTGGCACCTATGGTGGGACCCCGTCTATACCTCATGGGGGAGTGGGGAATGGTGGAGATCAAATAGGGTGTTGATTGGACGGTGCACAAAGTTGGTCGTGGGTCATGATGATGCAAGCCGAACACATGGTGACATATCACTTGGTCGCTTCACATCGTTGTTGTGAAGCGAAGTGATAGGATGATTCTCATGATGGTCAATGAACAAATGAAGATGACGTCAAAGGTGGATAGATGGTAGTTGCTCGCTTGCCCACTAAGATTTTGTGGGCCCGTGTCATTTGTTAGCGATATAGTAGGGGATGGTGTAGATCGTTTAGATATCAATCTGATGATGATCGTGGAATGAAATCACATCGATGAAGAAGATATAAAGTCATATGAGTTACAACGATGCCTGATGAATGATGATCAACCATGGAGATTTAAAGGAAGACTCATATGACAGTGATGATTTAAAGGTGTGATGATGAACAAGGAACACTGGATCATGGTACAAAGTGATGAGATTGATGGCCTAGCTTCAAACGTGAAGATATCAAACGACTAAGTCTATGTAAATAGGGTTTCGACTGGTAATCGACATAGAGGAAAATAATTAGTTGGTCCAACTATACATGCCACCAATGTCGATGAAGATTTGATCTTCTAAGTGGTGGCACAGATAGCCATGTCAATGAAGATCAGGATTAGATCGATCAAAGAAGGAAATGCATTTAATGCATATCTGATTCCATGGTTTGACAGAGAGCTAATTTGGACAAATTCTCTATAAAAAAATTAAATGTTGTGAGGCTCGATGCAAAGGTATGGTGATATTTGGTAAACCCTATTAGATGTCTTAATGATGTAGGTTGGACGATGGTGCAAGGCTCGAGAGATGAATAGGAAGCTTGTTGAACAAGTTATTAGATTGAAGGAAACCCTAATAGAGGATTCAAGATGATCGTCAGTGTGAGAATATTGAGGTAGTAGTATATTGGTGGAGTCAAAGAGAAAAATAAGACAATCGAATATGGTAGTATGATAGTGTGTAATGCAGTAGAGTAGAGAAGAGGATGTAGTGCAGCAAACAAAGGAATACTAAATCTGAATGAATAGAGACAAACAAAAGTAGAGACATGATTAAGGGTTAACATTCAAGGTGCAACAAGAGAGACAAAAGAATAAATATGTATCCTGAACTATAATACAAAATATCTGGCGGGTGTTTGCATTCAAGGTGAAAGAGATGTATTGCAACAAGATAGAACATAGAATGTTCTAAGTGTAAGGAAGAGTCTGAGTAGGGGGATGGGGTGTTGAGGTACGCAACATCAATAGTAGAGAGATGTTTGCATAGTTACAAAACAAAGGTTGAGTAGTTATGTTGGGAATAAGATGCCATTTAATTGCAATCCTAAACATTTATTACATGTATCTCCTAAGTCCTTGAAAGTGTTCTACAACACTAGGATTAGAAAGAGATTAAATTCGAGATGAAATGAACATGTAAATTGACATTTGTAATTAATTCTAAATGATAGGAACATGTGGGGAAGTCAAAGAGCTCTACAAAATCCCTGAGCACATGGGGGCACCCACATGGAAGGTAAAACTCAACGGAGTTAAGTTAACTGTTTGGAGAAAAAGATAACCTTTTGTAATGCATGTAAAGATCCTAGAAGTTAGGGATTGATGTTTTCATGCATGAAGTTCAGTTCAATTTAGTTTAGTTATGGTTTAGTTATCTTGGTTGCATGTGGTTGGATTTGAGTTGCATGTTAGTTATTGAGAGTTGAAATGAGATGTGACTAATGACAGGTGCATGATAGATAACAGGTGACTACTTTCAATTAACAGGGGATGATCAATCATGCATAATATTTGCATGAATGGTGGAGATATATGTTTCAGTTAACAGAGATTGACTTGGACCCACCTTGGGTGCCCAAGTTAGCATCTTGGAGTTAAAAATTTTGCATGAGAAGATATTTTATAAGGCTGAGTTAAGTGATCCCATTCTTGGGTGCCAACTTTGAGGATAAGCTTAGAAGATATCTTCGTAATCAGCGATTGAGTTATGACTTCCAATTTAGGACACCCAAATTGATGGAACTTGGTTTGACATTTTTTTATGGAAAATGACTTGCAAAAGAATAGTAGGTTTTTGTGGGAATTAAGCTTGTGCTGTAATTGTAAACTCTTTGGAGTTTACAAGGCTCATGTGTCTATAAATTGCAGCAAGTTGAAGAGTTTTATCATAGTTTGTGCGAGGTTGTGAAGAAGAATTGTTGAAGAGGCAAAGAAGCATCTCAAGTAAGGATTATTGAGAATTATTGTAATCTTGTTCTAGGTTAAATAATACAAACACTATTGATTCTGGTAGTGGATTTTTTTCCCGAAAGGGTTTCTCCATGGTACATGTTGTGTCACTTCTATCTTCCAGTCTTATTCTTCTACAATCTTTTGTCTACTTCTACATATGGTAAAGTGAATCTAAATAGATAATCATCCACAAAGAATATGTAACAAAGAATACTTAATTATATCTACAGTATAATAGTTTTACAAGTTTTAAAGCTACATAGTTACCTCCATTTTCAATAAGTTACATATCAGACTTGTAACAAAGAACTAGATTCATGTGAATCATTTGTAATATTATCATTGTAAATATAATTGGTTGGTGCCATCAAATAACTGAGTTGGTGCTCAAAGTAGGGTGTCTCCTTGGAGTTGGTGCTCCTAAATTAGGGAGTTGGCTCTTCCTTAGGCTTGGTGCCCTTAAACATTGTAACAGAGTATTTGATTATGAGGCTGGATTAGAACAATAGATCCTAGTAGCATTTCTCACCGTGGTTTTTCCCATACTGAATTTTCCACATATATCATGTGTTATGTGATGTTTTGTGTGCTTGGTTATATTTTCATATCACATATTTCAATATATGTACATGGGGTTAAAAGAAAGTAGTCTACAAAAGGTCTTAGAGCTGCTTTTAGTATCTACTGATTCACCCCCCTCTTAATAGATTGTTGTGTTCCAACAATTGGTATCAACCCCTAGGTTCACTAGGAGAAGCTTAATCGGCTTGGGAAAATCTTGGTGAGTGAACACAATAATGGCTAATTAGGAAGACTTGTCTACAGAAGTACCTCACTTTGATGGATCAAAATATATGGTTTGGAACAACAAAATGAAGGCATATTTAGAATCATTAGGGTCTATGTGTGGATGTCAGTTGAGAAGGGATACAAAGCTGTACTACTCTTCCCGTTGATATTGTTCGAGAAAAGGCTTATTAAGACAATGCTAAGACTAAAATTTTCTATTCTAATAAGGATTTCAAGATTGATTGCTTCCAAATTTAGACACTGTCAAACCATACATGATATTTGGAACAAATTAAAGATGTACAAAGAGGATGACCGAAAAGTGCAGGCCAAGATTCATACACATGGAGGAAAGTCTGAAAATATAGAGAGAGGTAAAGATGAGAATATTGTAGACACATCCATGAGAGATGTTGCAAATAGAAGGGAGATGACCTAGAAGCATCTACTTCCATATTTGAGGAGATTGATGAAGAGGAAGCTGATTTAATCAGGAGATTGAGAAGAGGCTCTAAAAAATACAAAGGTAAGCTACCCCTTAAAATTTTTAACTTTGGTAGATTAGATATTGTTCTTGCTAAATTCCCCCATGATGAAAAGGATAACTATAAGAAAGAAGAGGATAGTAAAGAGAAAAATAAGAAGGATCTGCACAAAAAAGGTGAAAATAGATTATCAGATGTTTTTGGTAGTTCAAATGATGGAAATGAAAGTACTTGTGATATTGAGGAGAATGAATCCCTATCCATGGATTTTGTTATGTTTGATGAAGAAATTGAAAGGTCTTATGAAGAGGAAGAGGTGAACCTAGAAGGTAGACTCATCAATGCTCTAGATGAGATTAAAAGTTTGAAGAAAGAAAATGAAGAATATAAAATGCATGCACAAGAGGAGATAGATAAGCTGAAAAAGTCTCGAAGAATCTAATCAAATCGTGATCAACTTGAAGATTGAATTGGAAGAAGCAAAGAGAATATAAGATGTAGTTAAATCTATACTACAGTCTAAATCATATGAGTGCATGAAGCTGGAAGTTGAAATAGCGGCCTTGAGAAAAGATTTAGAAAAGGATAAAGAGAAGATTGATAAAGGCCTAAAAGTTGAAGGGTGGCTCTAAGGTATTAGATGAATTGGTTAGATAAAAAAATCCATGAATAACAAAAGAAAAGGTTGGCCTTGGGTTTGAGAAAGGAAAGAGTTCCTCTACCAACACTTCTGCAAAATTATATGCAAATTTAGAGCAAAAGAACTTGATGTTGCATAAAGGAAGAGAAAGACTGCACAAGTTGTTCCAAAGAAAGTGCCTCTAGAAATGGAAAATCAAATAAACGTACTACTAAGGTGAAGACATCAAAAGAGGAAAAGAAGCCCATTGTTGATATGAAGAGAGTTGAAAAAAAAAGAGACTTGAACTATAGAAAAGAAGAACAACCATTTAGTTCTTTCTTATTAGAAGGAGAAGAAGCATATAAAGGGAACTAATGTAGAAAGAATCACAAGGATGAGATACATGAAGAATACAAAGCAAAGAAGACCACCTCATCCTGCTCAAAGAAATGTTATGACTAGGTACTCCTCATGTTTTTATGGTTATTGTTATAGTTGCAATCAGTTTGGTCATAGGGCTTGTGAATGTGGAGTTGCAACAAGGAGCACAAAATATGTGAATAAGGATTCATTTGCTCCTATAGTGAATATGAATGTAATGTGCTACAATTGTAATAATTTTGGTTACATAGCTAAATATTGTAGAACAAGTCATGTAAGACCAAAAGCATATAGTGAGAAAAGGAATATATCCCCCAAAGTGAACAATCGTTCATAAATTCTTGAGAAGAAGGCTGATAAGGAAAAGAAGAAACATAAGAAGGTATGGAGAGTGAAATATCAACATGCAACACTCAATGTGGCTGTTCTTGCCTTACATCACTAATTTGTAGTGATAGGGCATGAATCCATGGGGGGCATAATTAGTATCCTATTCATCCCTGTAAGTGATAAAGAAGATCAAGATAGATAAAATAATTTTTACAAATTTCTAACATCTGATGGTTGCAGATTTATGGTCACAATCTTTCTCTTTGAAATGATTTTCAAAGGGGAGGAACATTTGTAGCTAAAGGAGATGGCAGCTATCCAAGTTCTTTGCTAAGAGAATAAAATGTATAGATGTTATTTTCCTACAATTAGAGGAGATATATTTGAGGTGGAGTTGTTTTGTATATACACTCAAAATTTCTTTTGTTACAATTGGTATAGAGTGGTTCAAATTGGTTTCAGACCATTGTGAACTGGTTTAGAATAGTTTAGTTGGTGCAGAGCCTATATTGAAACAAGTGCTCAAGTATGCAGGAAGTAGAGATTGGGGCAAGGTCTAAGGGCGAGATGATATTGGTATCAAATTAGTGTCATACTTGATACAGTGTAGTCTAGAATATCAATTGGTATAGAGCATAAAGGGAAAACATTTGCAATTGGTATCAAACTTGATTGGTTCATAGCTTGAAATGGCACTTCAACTGGCATCAGATATTGTAAACTAGTATAGAGTGGTTGGAGCATTTGGTTTTTCCATTGTGGTCAAAGGTTGAGAACAACAATAGGTATGAGAGAAAAAAATGCTATCAATTGGTACCAATCAAAGGGGGAGAAAAGTCCTCTTTTCCATTGCTAAGCAGAAGTGAAGGTTGTAGTGGCATGGTGACCTAATACAACATGTTCAAGAGTGTGACCCTTTGCCATTGATTTCAAAGGGGGAGAAAGCTGAGCAAATGCTCAAAATGGAGTATGGGAGAAAAGTATGCAAATTATCATAAGGATGAGCAAAGGAGATTTGAGCTCAGATGCTATCCACCATTGGTATCAAACCATTGGTTGCATGTTGAACATTTAGTTTTTTCATCAATGAAAAAGGGGGAGATTATTGGCATATTGTTTTAATTGATGTCAAAAGGAGAGATCAGCGATGAAATGGAGATGATCCTATAAAGGAGGATGTTGGCATTAATCTAAGAGTGTCATTGAAATGAAAGAAGAGATCAAAAGTGAGATAGAATTGATCCTAAATGGAAAATTGTTGGCACATGTGATGAAAAAAGGTGTCATTGATGCAAAAAGGAAGTTTAGTGGTGTTCTTGGATGCCATGAAGACTAGAAGATCAATTTGTCTGAAAGAGTTGGTAAAAAATGATGAAGAAAGAAGCATGTTTATATAAATCTTGCAAAATTGCTCAAATATTGCATTATTGTCATGCAATATTTACATGATGTTGTAGAAGGTTCTTCTAGGTGTTTGAAAGTGAAAATAGAGGCTAGGTTTGACATGGGTTTTCTATTAGCTTCTCAGAAAAGTGTAGTGTATGTCCAGAGGATTTATAATGCACTCATAATTGAATTATTTGTGCTCTCTAGATGTTTTAGGGTTTGGAAGTTAAACCCTAAGGGTGTGCAGTCAAGGCATTAGAAAAAAGTTTCTAATTCAATGGTAACTTGTATTCAACAGTTGCAAGTAGCTTAAGTAATACCTTAAGCCTATGGTGTCATGAGGGTTGTTGACCCCTTCCTTGCAATTACTGACTTAGCAAATATTTGCCACATTTAATATTTCCTAAGTATCATGAAAATATTTTCCTTTGGTGAGATTGATGGTGTTGGTTGAGGTAGCAAGATCTAATGGCCTCCCCACCAACCCTCTAAGTTTGTGGTGTGTCCTCGCTATGTCCCCTGGGGTAGTGGGGAATGATGGAGATTAATCCATGGTGGATGAATAATGACCATTGATGTAGATGGTGGGACTAGACAATATGGAAGGTAGGAAAGATATATCGAAGAGACAACACAATATTAGAGTGAGTAGTTTTATTGTCCCTTTGACATGGCGATAAGTGTTTGGTGTATGATCAATGATTACGATCAAGAAGATTTGACGGTGCTCGCTAGACCATGACACATGTGGTGGGACCCTGTCTATACCTTGTAGGGGAGTGGGGAATGGTGGATATCAAACAAGGTGTTGATCGGATGGTGCACAAATTTGGTAGTGGACCCTGATGATGCAAGCTAAACACGTGGTGACATATCGCTCGGTCGCTTCACATCATTGTTGTGAAGCGAAATGATAGGATGGTTCCCATCATGGGTGATGAATAGATGAATGTGACGTCAAAGGTGGATAGATGGAAGTTTCCCACCTGCCTACTAATATTTTGTGGGCTTGTGTCCTTTGTCATCAATTCAATAGGGGACGGTTTTTATCGTTTGGAGATGAGAGGATGACCTCATGTCAAACTCACACTAAAGTAGACATTCAAGACACATGTATGTAAAAATGAAAAAGATACTCAATCATACAACATCAAAGCCTAGAAATTAAAGGGAGGTGGATCAAGCTTCAATTGTCTGACGTGATGTGGAACATGTCTAAGCTATTTGTCTAGGACTGTTCACAAGCAAAACTCGATGTCCACTATGAAAACAACGTGCACTCTCACTCTGGGCTAATGGAACCTCAGGGCATCCATTAGGTGAGCCTCTAGGATAGTGGCTTAGTGAGAAAGTCATACCAGGTCTACAAGCTCTCACTATACTAACAATTCCAAAGCTATCCCTTTGATAACTCTGATAGGGTGCCATAAAATGAAACTAGGACTTTGGGTTACATAAGGTTAAGAAGTTGTATTATGCTGAACACTTATGAACAAGGATGTGGGTAAAGGTTTGTTCAAAGGGATCTTGCTTAATTCATATAAGGTATCTTCTTAGGGAGCATTGTGCTAAGTCCCCAGGATAGTGGCTTAGTGAGAAAGTCATGCCAAGTCTACAAGCTCTCACTGTACTAACCATACCAAAGCTATCCCTCTGATAAAGTTGATAGGGTGCCACAAAATGAAACTAGTACTTTGGGTTGCACAAGGTTAAGAATTTGTATTATGCTAAATAGTTATGAAAAAGGATGCGGGTAAAGGTTTGTTCAAATGGATCTTGCTTAATTTGTGTAAACACTAAATTATGGGTGCATGACACCTTGATTGTGAAGAATACATAAAATTTGTAATTTTGAATAATGCAACTAGAAATGGTAAGGGGTATACTGGCATAATGGTCTTAATAAAATACACATGAGGAAGAAACATTTATAGTGGAATAATGGTCTTAATAAAATGCAAACAAGGAAGAAACATTCATTTGAAAAAAAACTCAAATATGTAATGTATCTGATTTAAAAATTATAATAATAGGACATAAGAATTGTACATAGGCATTATTTTTTCCCTCAAGTTTAAAAATTCTATAAAAAGTGGGTTAGATTTGAAGGACCCTTTTGCAACACTAAAAAATATATTTCATTTTTCTCACAACAAGAAGATGTTATTCTATTGGGTGACTTCAATGTGAGGACATCTAATGAACACAATAGAATCTTATGCAATAAGGATACCAATCCTTTACGACTTATTGATCGATAAGGTCTTGGATGATTTTTTTGAGTGTAACACATTTCGATGCATCATGACCTTTTACTCCATGGCATTTACAATAGGCCTTGTCATCGTACCATGGGAATTTGATGATAGGTTCACCACTTCATGATGGTTTTGGAAGTGTGATAATTTTAGCATTGACTAATTTTCTTAACACCCCTTCAATTGGATCCCATAAAGGAGTGTATTTATGTTTAATAGTGTGGTTGGATTGTAAGGCTTGTTGTGGTGGAGATGATTGTTGTATTTGAGTTAGAATTTCTTGTTGGTTTTGAGATTGATGATTTTGATGATCAATGTTGTAGTTGATGATTTTGATGTGGATATTGCTGATTTTGGGGTTGACATTGTTGATAGATTTGATTTTGATGTCAAGGGTGATTTGATTTTGATTTTGTGAAAATTGATGTTGATTCAATTAACATTGTGGAAATAGACTTTTTGGGTGATATGCACCAATGTTTTGATGATGTTGGAAGTGTTGTTAATGTTGATATTGGGATTCTTGTGGAATGATGTTTGTTTTTTGTTGATATGCAATGTCTTGACGTTGAACATGTTGTTGATGATACATCATTTTTTGATTTTGTTCAAGTGTGTCAACCATTTTCTCAAGTGAATTTAGGTTAATTTGATGTTGTATATTTTTTCCTTGATGATGATTTTGAAACCCTTGCTAAGAGTTATTTTTATATGAATGAGGATTTTGATTGAAATCAACCATGTGACAAGATTGTCCAAAACCTTGATTAGGGGAATCCATAGTTGATATATCATTGATATTTGTAGGATATGATGATCACATGGGTGTATAGAGTGGAAATGGATTTGGTGATGGATTGATATTGACATGTTTTGGGGATATTATGGTTGTGTGTTTGGGATGTTTTGATGCTCAAGACCCTAAAGTATGAGTGATGTTTGAGTGGATTTTTTTTTTGAAATGATGCAAATTTTAGGACTCAGAGTGTTGGAAAATG
The DNA here is from genome assembly GCA_007258455.2 of Sequoia sempervirens. NCBI lineage: Eukaryota > Viridiplantae > Streptophyta > Pinopsida > Cupressales > Cupressaceae > Sequoia > Sequoia sempervirens. The sequence goes on from VDFB02105785.1 coordinate 355,861,725, forward strand.
TGAACTGATATTTCACTTCATTTTTCTAGAGGATATGTTTTGAAGATCTACTTTAACAAGCCTTAAGGTTCAAGCAAATGTTGATATCTTAGAATTTTGAGTGAAGGAATAATCCAAGTTGTGTTTTGATTTTGAATCATAAAATTAGGTTGGAGTGTTTGATTTTGCAAATGGATTGATGATGGTATGACATGTTTTGGAAGTATAACTATTTTTTTTCTTAAAGGATTAACCAATTTAGGATCAATTTTTGAGTTGCACCAAAAAATAAGGCAAAAGCAAAAAATTTATAACAATAGCGATACGTTTTGTCAAAAGTGGCTAGATTTATGTCAACTGTAGCCAAGTTTGAAGGACAACTGTAGTATTTTTATTATTATCAAAAGTGGCCTTTTTTGCAAGTTTTGTAACTGGTGAATAGTAAATACAAAAGTGGCCATCTTGGTCAAAAGCGGCCAGAATTTAGTCAACTACAGCTAAAAGAATAGGTCAAGTGCAACAATATTAGGATCAATAGTGGTAATTAAATTATGTCAACAATGTTCTATTTGTTAAAGGCGGAAAAATTTATAATAGTGACTGTGAAAATCCAGAGAGAAATAGTGGCCTATTCTAGATCAATTGTGGTAATATTAAGGTCAAAAGTGGTAAGAACAACATCAATAATAGTTTTTTGTGCAGGTTTTGTATTCCAATTTCTATTTTGACAGTAGTTTTAGACAAGTTTACAATTTTTGATATCTTGTTTGATTTTGATCAATCTATCTTGAGATTTTGGAAAGTGATAAAATACAACACAACAATCAAAAACTATTTGACTCTAAATATCTATAGCTTAAGCAAGTTTCTTTCGACAAAAGCTCAAATTTTATGAAAGTAAAAATACTAAAGCCATAGTTCCCAATGTTGACTTTGATCTAAAATGTGACTTGAAATGTCGGCCTAAATATTCAGAAACCTTTAGAGATAATTGTTTAAGATATCTTTTAAGGAGTGCAAATATAGGGCTCTTTTCAAAGTATTCACACTAATTCCAAGGGGTTTGAGATTTGATAACTATGTTCAATGTTTGTTTTCATGTATTCATTTTAAATTAAGCAAAGTGTTTGATGTCAATAAAGTAACCTTGGCATGCATCAGTCAAGTCACCCTAGGTAGGTACACTCTTTTAGGTAGGCTTACCTCATGCCCCGAAGGGACGATTTTACATGAAATTTATGGATGAGTATAGAGGTATGTTAAGAATGAACTCTTAAGCTCTATGCCTCAACCAAAATTAGACTTGGTAAGTAAATTCTCAGAAGTAAATTCTAGTGCACCACTTTCAAAGAATGTTAAGGAAAACATGGATGACTTCTAAAATAAGGTTCCTAAAGTGGAAAACTATGAACATCGTACGTACACTACCATATGTTGGTCACTTAAGACTCTTTAACCATTCCTATTCCACTTAAGGCATGTGATTAGGTGAAATATGTTTTTGCCCGAGATTGAAGCTATTTTCTTACGATTTCACAACCTCTAATATAGCCCACCAATAAATGTGCTTTGAGACGTTGCTTATGAGTTCTCCATCATGGGATATATCTCATAACAAGCCCCCTCTTTTAATGTAATTTTTGAAATGAAATAAGTGCAAAACTCAAAAAAAAATTCATCGCCCAAGATCACCAAAAAATGTGAGGGGAGAGGATAGACACTTAGTTTTCCAAACATGGAAGAGATGACATACAATCCATTGCAATATTTTTTTTAAGTCTCTCAAGCGGCGCTATCCAAAAAAATAACTGAAGTGTAAACTAGATAGTGCAATTCACTTTTTATGTGCACCAATTTTTGAAGTATTATGGATTTCAAGCGAATAGATAGCAGTGCGTAAATCAGAGTGTATTTTTCCAGTTTTAAGCACCAAATTGAGTGTTTCTAACAACCTTTTCTGAATGTGGTCAACAAAATAAAATCATTTGTTTCATCAACATAATGCAAGTGTTGGTCAAAAGAAAGCATTCCATTTTATGAGAACCACAATGAAGTGTTGTTCTAATCTATGAAAGATTTTGAAAAATTCATTTTAAAACTCTAAATTGAAAGCAAGCAAGTTGTGGGGTTCAATTTTATGGCACCAATTCAAAGTGTTTTCCTAAACTAGAAATCTTTTGAAATTTTCATTTTAAAAATCCAAATAAAAAGAATGTGCAAGTTGTGGGGTTCAATTGTTTAAGCACCAATTTGAATTGTTTTCCTAAACTATAAAGCTTGTTCAAAATATTTGTTATAAAAGTATTAAATAAATACATGGCACTCTCCTAAAAATTCTGGATAATTAATGTTAGCAACCTTCAGACACCTAAAATAGTCACATGTTAGCGTTAGAAATCAAAATTTTGTTTGCATATTTAAATCAAAAAGACACAAAGCAAAAGCATAAATGTTAATCAAAAGTGGCCTTGTTACTTTTAGCAACTATGGTCCTCATTATCAAAAGTGGCCCAAAAATACAATTGCAAACTTGGTTCTATCAAAAGTAGTCTAAATGTCAAAAGTGGCTAGATTTAGTGCAACTGTGATAGGAAAAAGAGCAACTATGGTAAAAATGTGAAACAACCATGACAAAAATTTTGGAACTTCTATGTGAAAATATTCAACTATGTTTCTAGAAAATGCGACCGTGTTCTGAAATCTACAATTGTTTAGGAAAACTCAAGGAAATGTTAATGTTAAGGATTGTGATCCCATCAAATGTGCCAAATGTTGTAAGGGGGAAATCGTGAAGCATAAAGAAATCAAATATGAATGAATTAAACTAATATAATTCAAACAAATATTTAAAAGATTCAAAACCATTACTCATGAAATGAACAATATAAGATTAAAGATATCACATTTCCACAATCCATATTGATTATTGCTAGACGACTTCTGGATTTGATTATGTAAGAGTTTTTGCATCAACGTTGCGGATCACACTCTGTGATCCATCATCAGGATAGTTGAGAGCTCAAGGAGAAAAATGATAAGTTGCAGACCAAGAACTAACTAAAAAGACCAAGGGGAGGGTTGAGGGGCACAAAAAACGAAAAAACAAGAAGCTATCAAATAGACTCCTAGGACCAAAAAAGATAGAAAAGACACAAGAGAAAAATAAAATTAGAGGAAAAACAAAAGGAAAAAATAAAATTAAATAAAAATAAAATAAAATGACCAAACAATGGAAATTTCTAAATTCTTTTTTAAAAGACACAAATACAAAGAAAATTTGAAAGGGGCCAATATTTATATATAAAGAAACAAAAGAAGTTAGAAAAATAAAATTAAATAAAATAAAATGTCCAAACAATAGAAATAACTAAATTCATATTAAAAAGACACAAGTACAAATGAATAGAGAAATAAAATATATATATATATATATATATATAAAGAAACAAAAGAAATTAAAGATGCAAATATATTATTTATGAGAAACAAAAGAAGTTAAGAATATATATATTATAATATACCAAACAAAATAAAATTCAACAAATGAATAGAGAAATAAAGAATATATATATATATATATAAAGAAACAAAAGAAGTTAGAAATATATATAGTAATAGATAACAAAGAGAATATAAATAAACAAAAGGATAAATAAATAATGTATATTATTTATATAAACTGAATATAATTCAACAAAAGAAAAGAGAAATGAAGTATATATATATATATATATAAAGAAACAAAAGAAATTAGAGATATATATAGTATTAGATATCAAAGAGAATATAATAAACAATAGAATAAATAAATAATGGATATTATATCTATGAGAAACACACAACAATAATGTATAAATAATAAACACCCAAACAAGGTTTAAAAGAGACACTAGGGAGAAAAATATTTGAAAGAAAAGAACTAGAAAGATTAAATAAAAATAGAAAATGCACAAACGAAAAAAGGGGGGGAGAGGCTAGAAAGTAGGTTAAAAAGGCAAATAAATGTCCAAGTTCCAAAACAGAAATAAAATTAAAAGAGAAGGATGGACAATAAAAGATTCAAAGAAAACAATTGAGAACAATCTAAAAAGAGGGTAAAAGCAAACACACGAATAAACCGCCAACCTTCCTATGAAGGAGGGAAAAGGAACACCAACTAGGACGAAGGAGAGAAAAGAAAAGGCTAAAAATAAGACCAAGAACACCTACACAAGAACTAGGAAAAAACACCAAGAAGGGGACGAGAAGATGCACAAAAAAGGAAAAAAACAGAGAAGGGGGCGGGGGGGGTTCGGGGTAGAAGGGGAGGAAAGAGCAGAGGTGAAAGGACTAAAGAGGGGGGGTCAATTGGCGGGTTCTTAGGTTGGCTAACATAGGGTGCCAAGAAGGACTCAGCCTCCACCCTTCATCACGAAGCCATCGAATCAACAATCACCCATTGAAATCCTCAACGTGATGAAGGGTGGAGGTCAGTCTCTTTGGCACTGGCGTTAGTTAACCCAAGAACCCGCCAATTGACCCCCTCTTAGTCCTTTCTTCACCTCTTTCCTCCCTTCTGCACCCCTCAACCCCGCCTTCTCTGCTTTTTTTTTTTTCCTTTTTTGTGCATCTTCTCGTCCCCTTCTGGGTGTTTTCCTAGTTCTTTTGTAGGTGTTCTTGGTCTTATTTTTAGCCTTTTCTTTTCTCTCCTTCGTCCTAGTTGGTGTTCCTTTTCCCTCCTTCATAGGAAGGTTGGCGGTTTATTCGTGTGTTTGCTTTTACCCTCTTTTTAGATTGTTCTCAATTGTTTTCTTTGAATCTTTTATTGTCCATCCTTCTCTTTTAATTTTATTTCTGTTTTGGAACTTGGACATTTATTTGCCTTTTTAACCCACTTTCTTGCCTCTCCCCCCCCTTTTTTCGTTTGTGCATTTTCTATTTTTATTTAATCTTTCTAGTTCTTTTCTTTCAAATATTTTTCTCCCTAGTGTTTCTTTTAAACCTTGTTTGGGTGTTTATTTATTTATACATTATTGTTGTGTGTTTCTCATAGATATAATATCCATTATTTATTTATTCTATTGTTTATTATATTCTCTTTGATATCTAATACTATATATATCTCTAATTTCTTTTGTTTCTTTATATATATATATATATATACTTCATTTCTCTTTTCTTTTGTTGAATTATATTCAGTTTATATAAATAATATACATTATTTATTTATCCTTTTGTTTATTTATATTCTCTTTGTTATCTATTACTATATATATTCTAACTTCTTTTGTTTCTTTATATATATATATATATATTCTTTATTTCTCTATTCATTTGTTGAATTTTATTTTGTTTGGTATATTATAATATATATATTCTTAACTTCTTTTGCTTCTCATAAATAATATTTTTGCATCTTTAATTTCTTTTGTTTCTTTATATATATATATATATATATATATATATTATTTCTCTATTCATTTGTACTTGTGTCTTTTTAATATGAATTTAGTAATTTCTATTGTTTGGACATTTTATTTTTATTTAATTTTATTTTTCTAACTTCTTTTGTTTCTTTATATATAAATATTGGCCCCTTTCAAATTTTCTTTGTATTTGTGTCTTTTAAAAAAGAATTTAGAAATTTCCATTGTTTGGTCATTTTATTTTATTTTTATTTAATTTTATTTTTCCTTTTGTTTTTCCTCTAATTTTATTTTTCTCTTGTGTCTTTTCTATCTTTTTTGGTCCTAGGAGTCTATTTGATAGCTTCTTGTTTTTTCGTTTTTTGTGCCCCTCACCCCTCCCCTTGGTCTTTTTAGTTAGTTCTTGGTCTGCAACTTATCATTTTTCTCCTTGAGCTCTCAACTATCCTGATGATGGATCACGGAGTGTGATCCGAAACGTTGATGCAAAAACTCTTACACAATTAAAGAATCGTCTAGCAATAATCAATATGGATTGTGGAAATGTGATATCTTTAAACAATATTTTTGGACAAATTGTCCCTAGAAAAACCCCAAAGGGAAAACTAGTTTAGCAGATGGGAAATTTTATTAAACTTCAACAAATCAAGAGATACATAAAATGCTTGTCTCTTATTAGCAGAGCTCCAACAAAATTCTTCTCTGAAAATTCTTCCCTCAATTTCTCCTGCTGATGTCTCCAATGCTATCACTACGCCCTTGCTATCACTACAAATCTATTTTCTATCATTGCAAATATTTTTCAAGTGTGTGTTCTCCAAATGCCCATTGATCCCCTTTTATAATCTTTTCATTAAGCAACCAATGGCCATGATTTAATCTTAATCGATAGCTAAAATTATTTGGACTCTAACTAACCCTAACTAACCACTTTCTAGAAGTCTCTAGAGAAATCAATTAATTAATTAATCAATATTTTTGGGTATGGAGACACCTATCGAAGCTACACAAACTAACAAACAACACATGTGTAAGGCCATTTTTCTAATATATATGATTCACCTTTCTATTATTTCTTTAAAAAAATGATGGTGTATATTGATTTGTAATCACTTTTAGTAGCCCAATTTTGTCTTGGGAAAAACGACATGCATAACTAGCTAGATATTTTTAGCCTATTCCTTCTAAGTCTCAAACACATAAAATATGCTCATATTATTAGACCATTGTGTCATGTTAAATATAGCATGGAGGAGTTATCTATCTTTGATTGTGTATGACCATTTTTTTGCAAAACTAGCTTTTGGATGTATGAAAAGAGATATGATCTAGGGATCATCAAAAGGGTCATTTAAAAAAACATGAAATAACATCTTTCAATGCAACTATAAGGGAACATTAAGATGAACATTTATCTATGAGTCATATTCCATTTTTTAAAAATATTTACAATCATCTTCTAAATTATGTACTAATAGACACATGTAACCCAAGCCTCTTTTTAAATACAACTACAATTAAATTTAGTAGGGTGGAAAACTATGTGGTCGTGAGGATTTTTATTAAGTTGCTAGATACACCACATTATGTTCATATTCACCTATAGAAATCATTGTTATATATTACAATTCAAAAGAGTTATAGATCTGCAAATTCTTAATTGTCTTTAGTTATAAGAAAATACAAAAATATGAACTAGAAATCATTTAAATTTTAAATTTCAAGCCTATCCCTCAATCTATTAAAACCTCTATCTTCTTTACTATGCATGTATAATTTCTATCATAATAAACCACATATTTACATATATAATAGATACATATTTAAATCCAATCACAATTCACACTTTATTATATACTTATTATGATCTTTGATGTCTTCTTATAGACTACGATAAACAGTGAACCACATATGCTTGTCCAAAGCTTTGATCAATTGTATATAGACTATGAGCCATCACTAAAATGTGTCTGATTTCTAACAGATTAAGACCTCCTGTGTTAAATGACATGTCTCTAATGGTGACTTTTCGCTTGTGTGTTTCCACACGTATCAATGCATATAATCAAAATCCACAATCATTCGATACTTGGTTAAATAAGGATTCAAACTTACGTGACTTCGTATTTTGAATTTATGTCTACCATGAATTTTTTTGATAGAATCCCGAGAAGAAATATAGGCTCGCTGGAAAAACTTCTTTGAATAATTGATAAATGTCTTTGGTCATGACTACTCTGACACGGTCGAATATAGAATTGGAGTAACCTTTAAATTGAGGAGGCTGGCAGTTCGTTACTTCCTGTGCATCTTTGAATTCTAACAGGTTCCTAAAGATCTTCATTGCCATTATCGAGAAAGACATATTTGGCACAGTTATGGTATCACCAATAGAAAACCCTACACATCGTTTGAAGATGGAAAAAGGAAGCTTTCATGAAAACACGCCAGGCATCATAAGTGGAACATCCATGGGTTATCCTTCTGTCATCCCCATATGGCAACACCCATGACTTATATGCTATTCATCTCTTTATTTATCCACCATTGAACAGGTATATGCCATAGATTAGCTTTGTAAAGTTTTGCTCAGTTGCCATTTCAATTGTTAAATAAATATTAAACATGCCTCATCACCTTCAACTCGAGTAATGTGATCTGCAACAAATTACACCACTTTCATATAAATCGGAGCATTTCATTATAAACCCTCTGCAGGTTTTGAGAATATTGTGTAGCTTGAGGTCTCCATGGCGGTGGCTGTAATCAGTTATCACCATGAATCTTTTATTCCCAATGATCTTGTCAAAGAAATCTCTTCCTGAACTCTATCCAATCCTGTTCATCATTGCTGACACATTGTTTTCTATCTAGACCAATAAATTTCCTTACGCCCATGGTTTCGATGCTCAAATTCATGAAATCACCCTGGATTTTATTGCACAATGAGCTATCCTTCATTGGCGTACTTAGTATAAACTCGGCTGGTAGTATTTATGGGAAAAGAATGTGGATGAACTTCTCAGCTTTTTGTATAAATGAGGTTTTGTAGAGCTTAGAATCTCCAGGAATAAAAAGTGCTCACCTGTCATGGGCAGGGTTATCATTCTTTGTGTCAGGGAGGTATAATTTAGAGAATGACAGTGTCATTGATAGAGGCATACTATACGCTAGGCAAGCTTAAAATCCCCACTCAAGCTAGGCTAAGTGCCTCATTAAAGAGGACAGTTTGAACGTCTGTCTTTAATGTCTGGGCTTTATGTCATTTGTATGGGGAAATTTAGTTATCCTACTACCAATTTAAATTGGTATGTCGCACTAAAAAATATTGTTATTTTGTGATCAGAAGCATGTGTAAACTGTGATGTCCCTGGTTTGGTCTTTTGGGGTGGAAATGATTCACGTTTAATGCTTATTGTGGCATGTTTTGCACCTAGCAATCTTTAATCATCTCTTGAGAGGCCACAGTAAATTAGAACATTGTTATTCCTTCTCTCAGGTCAACAAAAGGATATGTGATTGATAAAGGGGCCGAAAGATGGGCATTCTTGATGGCCTTTTCCCACAATGAAACAAAACTGTCATTGGGATGAAGGGTGAGTAAAATAATTTTGCACTCTAAAGTATACACAAGGAGATAGAGAGTTTGGTGTTAATCATTATTTAGAGTGTGGTAGTGAGCTTATAATTAATATTATTTAGAGTGTGGTAGTGAGCTTATAATTAATATCCTTACTTACATTAGGTATGTAATTGTTTGATATGTTTTTTTTCCTTATTTAACTATCACAAATTTTTTCAAGAATCTAATTTTGTAAGATTAGCAAGAAAAATATCTACTCTTTTATTTGTATTGTTGTTGTAAATTTGGTATAAGTAAATTATAACTTCCAATTATTCTTGATTTTTCTTTGAGAATAAGTTAAAATAGTTTTAACTTATGACATTCATAAAATGATAAATGAGATCACATCTTTCAATGAAAAGAAGAAAGTGGTTATTTTTTATAAGTTCAATTCGTTTAGAATTCATATACTTAATTTTTTAAAAAAAATTGACACATCATTATATTATTTTTTATCTAGGTTAGAGGTGAAATGGTTATCCTACTATAAGTTTACTTATGGGTTTGATAGATGAATAATGGAATAGTTGATAGATTGATGCTTTCATTTAAGTATATCCCTCTTAAACATGCAAGCCTTCAATTAGATATGATTTATCTTTCATATTATTTTTTGATTTTCCAAATTTATATTTATGGATATGTCCATTATATGTTGATTTCATCAATGAAAAATATAAATCTTATATTAGAAAAATAATTATATAGGATTAACATTACTTTGTTGGCCCTCTATTATCATGTAACTCGATAGATTTAATGCATTAATTTTATTTGAATGCATTTTTCCTAATTATAAAAAGTACTCTTTTTTATTATTATCTTACCTCATCAAGGAAGTACAAGAATCTACTTATGTAATACCAAGGTTTGAGGATATATTTATTGGGAATTTTTCCTAAAGATAGTCTATAAGAGATAAATTTTGTCATCATACTTAGAACTAAGTATCAACATTTTATATGCACCAAATTTGATATAATACCATGGAACAATTTGGACCCTAAATTACATAAGTCTTCTCTTAAAGAATTATCATTCTTGTTATATTAAAATGGACAAATTCATTCCCTTTTTTTATTAGACACAAGGATGACAAAGTGAATCAAAAGGTAAGGGAAAAAAAGTTTCAAACTCTTACACATCTATAGACAAGTGGAATTGCATAAACTTTCAAAGCATCTTTTGTCTACTATATTCTCTACTCTCTTGAGTGTTATTTCAACTAAAAAGAGAAATTATGAGCTTTAGGTATCCTCTGAATTTATTGGATTCAAGCACCTACTTATAATGAGTGGTTTGGGGAGCAAGCCTAGAAAGGATAGTTGACTCGTTGCTTAAATTTTTATGGATCATTATTATATTTTTAGTAGCATGACTATTTTTCTTAAAAGAGACATGACAATTTATTCATATTTATGTTTATGGATCAATATTTTATGATAATTGGTGAATGACAGATGTGTATAATTAATGATGGTCCTTATTAATCCTATATCATGAATCAACTTTACTTGATTATTGTGCTATTGACTATTTTGTTGATTCTATTTTAGATTTTCTTCAAAATAAATGGAGCATGTTCTATTCTGTGTATGGAGTAATACTTTAAAATACATCTTATATGGTTCTTTTAACCAAAACCCAAAATACAAAAGTAAGACTTGAAGAATCAACGTGGTTTTGAAGAATTATGGAAGAGTTTCAACTGGATACTTATAAAAATACCACCTAACTATATGATAAATGGATGTATTTTAGAAAATAATCTAATTTTCAAAGAGAAAAGCATATTGAAGATCATGAGAACTATTATTCCATCATAAAAGTTCTATTCAAGTGAAAGTATTTTATAATAAAAGTCCACTCCAATTATATTCAAGAAAATGTATTTTATCATAAAAATCCTCTCTAGTTCTATTCAAGAAAAAGTATTTTATCATAAAATTCTCTCTAGTTCTATTCAAGCAAATGTATGATATGAGCAAGAAGAAAAATATTGAAATCTTAGCCATCACTTATCAAAACCTTTGTGCATTGATTGGCCTTAGGTGATTTCATTGAGGGGGAGTGTCCATAACACCACTTGGTCTCATGGATAAATTCTAGATGTAAGACCTAACAGGCATAATATAAGACTTATAAGAATTATACATGCTCCAAATTCAAATAAATTCTTAGCCTTTGGTGATGCCATTGAGGGTGAGTGTGGATGTTAATGCCAGCACCTAGTGGATAAATCCTAGATGTATAAGTCTTATAGGCATATATTAATTTTTTCCCTATAAATCTTCCACTTATAAAAGCAATGTATTAAGTCCTATAAGCACTATGTAATGAACCTGGGGTGAGGCTGATTTGAGAAGATTCAGGTGTTGGCAATAAGTGTTGTCATTGATGTCAATTCTATTTTGGTTTTTCATTGATGTCAAATGTATTTTGAAGTATGCACATACTCTGGAGTTAGTTTGTATGAGTTGAGGCAGCCTGCAAGGTAGTATAAGGAAGAATGGTGATCTATGTATGGTGTGGATCTAATGATACCCATGTCCTCATGTGTCTACAATATGTATACCTTGATATCATCCCAAGTTCATGTACTACATGTTGAGATAAGTTGTAGAAGATTGCTAAGGCACTAACTGTGTATACCCTAAGGCAATATCATATCTTTTTAGTCCACATCCATCTGTTGTACAAGATTATGTCTTGCGGTTCAAATGAAATAATGACCATGTTAAGGAGATATATATCCATAAATGAAGTCTTCACACCTTCCATAGTCAAAGTTATAGTTGACAGTGTTTTAGTTTGTGCCCTAACAGTGCAATGTAATGATAAAGGTTGGTTGGAATCCTTTGCATTTCTCCAGAAATGCTAGTTTGGTCTTGCGGCTTTAAGGACATGATAAAGAGTGATCAATACACATTATCTAATAGCTTCAAGTGTGATAGAGATCCACAAGCTTGATCTTCAATTAACAATGTGTTACAGTTGATCTAGAATGCTTTGTTCATGCATTTTCAACATCTTTCTTTAGTTGTGCCAACATTTAATGATCAAATCTTTCTAGAAAAGGTTACAAGAATATTGTGGAGTACCTTCAATGTCATGCCTTGATTTGCATGGTGTTTTTGGTATCTACCTAGTGGTGTGAAGTCAAACAATAACAATATTGTTGGTACTTGTCTATTTGGGTCAACATGACTTATTTTCTTCATTTGTGTTGATCCTAATTAGTTGACATTATTTTTGGAGAATGTTTGGAAATACTCTTAAGCCTCAATAGAACATGTTTTGATCTGCAAACAAGGTTCTTTCATTTTGAGCTGACCCATGCAATATCAAGCATCTTCATTTAACAGTCATCATGAAGTCGACTTAATCAAGAAGTTTTGTATAGTTACAAAGGATATTTATAGGACAAATCATTTGTGAAATGGTATGAGTGTGTGTGATGTGAGTTAAGTAGAATGATAAATATGAAGTGTTTGGAATCTATATGATGATATGAATGTGTGTAAAAGGAACTGCAAAATTAGCATAAGTTAGATGTGTCATCTTCAACAGTTCAATCTTAGTTTATTTTCACAATTCGCATGTTCCTTGCTCTAAGGTAGTGAGTCTCATTAGGTCCTCTATATCTCACTCTTGAAGTCATCTTTGCTTTAGTGTTTGCAAGTCAATAGGGAGTGATCCTTAAATTCTTTATAAATCATTTTAAGCAGTGAGCTTTTATATTGTGAGGTAACTCTCACTATGGTTTTTCCATCATTGGGTTTTCCACGTAAAAATACCAGTGTTATAGGGTGGTGCATGTTTTCCTTTTTGTTGTTCTTTCAGTTCATGTGATGCAATGTTTTATCTACAAATGGAAATGATTTAGTTTTAATGTATGTTGATTCACTCCCCCTTTTAGCATTTCCTTGTGTTGAACAATTGGTATTAGATGCAAGTGCCTTGAATAATCCTAACCTCTAGAGTAGATCTTGCACTTGAACACATGGGGTTTGTGGCAAAGATCAATGATATTCTCATCACAGAATCAAACTCAATGGAAACTGAAGGCTAGGATATCAATCTGGAAGAATGTGAAGTTGATTTTGAAGGTGAACTTAGTTCTTCTCTTGAGAATCTAGATGAAGCAAGGTTGTAAAATGTCAAATATGAATGTATGCTGGAAAAATAAAAACAAGCAATTGACAAATTGAAGGCAAAGGCAAAAGAATCGAAAGAAGAAGTTAGCAAACTAAAAGCTCAAATAGAAGAAGGAAATAAATTCAAGGAAGTAGAAGTTGTGATCTCTGACTTGAAAGTTAAGATTGAGGAAGGAAAAAGGATTGAAGATTGTTTGAATATCAAGATTCAAGATAAAATTATTGAATTCTCAAAACTTGAGGAAGAAATTGAGGTCAAAAATTGAAAGGAGGTTCTGAAATTCTTGATGAACTGATTAATTCTCAAAAGCACTCTAAAGAGAAATCTAGGCTTGGCTTTGAAAAGGGAAAAAGTCTTATGTTCAAGGTATCTACAAATTTGTATGATAACTTCAAAGAAAAAGAAAAATCTAAAACTAAGGAGACATCCTTTGGAGATGCAAAGATAAATCATGACAACAAGAAAGAAGGTGAGTTCATTCCTATCTAGAGCAAAAAGAACTTTAGAAATCCCACTCCCAAATAATCTACTCTTGTAAGGTTCAATGGTAATTGTTTTGCTTGTAACAAGTTTGGTCATAAGGTAATTGAATGTAGATGCAAAATGAGTCAAAATTATTTTAGGCCTTCAAGGAAAAACACTATGAACTCTCAATCATTCAATGGTCAATGCTATGTTTGCAATAAATTTGGCCACAAGACTAATGAATGTAGAAGTAAGGTGGTAAGGAATAATCATGCTATGACCTCTCAATTATTCTATGGTTATTTCTATTCATGCAACAATTTCGTTCATAAAGTTGTTGAGTGTAGATTCAATGTGAGAAGAAGCAATTATGCTTTGCAAGTCAGTATGATTTGCTACAATTGCAACAGACAAGGACACATTGCAAGATGAGCTGTAAGAATGTGAGGTCTCATGCATTTTAAAGAAATATTGTCGTCAGTCAACAAAAGAAAAGGATGAACAATGTTTGGAAGAAGGAAGAATGTAAAGAAAATAATGAATTTGTACCTCAGCCTAGTGCAGATGGATTTTCTGGTAACTAAAGAGAAAGAATTGACTCAGGGGGAGTTGCAATTGTAGAACTTATCATATCCCTGAAATACTTCTAAAATGTTGAAATCTTCATCATATTGGTAAATTGTGAAAATCTTGTGCATTACATTTCCTCTTGTAAAATTCATGATGAGTCTTCTATAGGTCTTCCTTTCCACTTCATTAGATGTTCCATATATAGTCAATTTTTGGTTTGGTTCCCAATTCTGCTATCCAATATTTATTCTATCTATTCCTATTGTTGTTGTGGTACTTGTTCCTTGAATGAAAATTTTGTGGTGCCACTACTTGATTTTCCTTTGTAATATTAGTCAAATATGCAATGTTGAATATAGGTGATGCACCAATTGTTTCTAATAATTCAACTCCCTAGGAATTCCTTCAATCAAACTTCCTGAGAATCTTACATGGACCAAACTTATTCATCTTAATCTTGTTGTATGTTCTTATTGGGATCTTTCCTTTCTAAGATACTTCATAACTTCATCTCCAACTGCAAACTCTTTGTGTTTCCTCATCTAATCTTCATGATTCTTATACTTGTTTTTAATTGCCTCCAAGTGTTCCTTGACCTATTTGTGCATTGTTTCCATGTATTCTATAAATTCATCTACTTCCACACTCATTTTATCTTTTGCACTAATGTCTCTGAGTTCCACTACTCCCCTAGGATTCAATCTAGTCACAATTTTGAATGGTATTTGTCTTGTAATCTTATTCATTGAATTTTTGTAATTTTTTTTCTTATGGTAGGATTATGTTCCAATTTCCTACCTTGTCTCTTACTAGACATCTCAAAAATTTGTTCAAACTCTTGTTTACATCTTATAAGAAAAGGTCAACAATATATGCACAACAACATGTGTCTTCTTACAAGGTATGAAATGTGCCATCTTGGAAAATTGATCCACTACTACAAATATGGAATCATGTCCCCTCTATATCTTCAGCAATCCCAATACAAAATCCATTCTAATATCCTCCCAAGGTCTTTTCCATATTTTTAAAGGTTGATATAATCCATTGTTTTGATTACTCCCTTTTACAACTTGACAAGTTCTACATTCTTAAGAAAATTTCCTTATGTCCTTATAAATTTGAGGCTAAAAGTAACGTTCACTTATAAAGGCCATTGTCTTGTCTGCACCAAAGTGTCCTACCAATCCACCACTATGTTTCTCCTTGATTGAATTCTCCCTCATTGAACTCCTAAGAATGTATAATTGGTTTCCCTTGACTAACATACCATCCTAAATGAGATAGTCTAGTCAATTTCCTTTTTGTGTCACTATCAGTTCTCTGCTTTCTTTCTAGGCTTCTACAAAATCTAGATCATATTCATATAGGTGTTTTAGCTCTTCAAATCCTATTACAACTTTCTTCATATTTTCCAACAAATTTCTCCTACTTAATGCATCTACAACCTTGTTTGAATTTTCACTTCAATGTTTCAATACAAATGTTTATCTTTGTATGACCTCTACCCACCTCATTTATCTTTGATTCAATTTACTTTGATTGTTCAAATAATGTAAGGATTTATGGTTAGTGTACAACACAAATTTCTTTGGAAACAAATAATGTCTACACTTCTTCAAAGCTTGAATTATGGTATATAATTCATGATCATAGTCTGAATATCTCTTCTTTGCATCATTCAACTTCTCACTAAAATATGCTACTAGTATTCCTTCTTGGCTCAACTCTACCCCTATTACACTTCCACTAGCATCAAAATCAACCTAAAATACGTTATCAAAATTGGGAAAAGCTAACACTACTTGTTCTATTACCTTTTGTTTTAACAATTCAAAACTCTTGTGTTTTCCTGATGTCCATTTGAATTCATTTTGATATCCCCTCATTATTTATGTCATTGGTGTACAAACATAATTGAAACTCTTAATGAACTTTCTTTAGGAACTTTCCATTCCATGGAAAGATCTTACCTCCCCAATGCTTACTAGTGTTGGCCACTCTACAATCACCCTTAATTTCTCCAAGTCCATCTTCAATCCTTCAGCAAAAATGACAAATCCAAAATATGTCAATTATGTTTTCATGAAGCTATACTTGATGTTTCTCAACAACTTTTCTTCTCTCAATTTTTGAAATAGTTGTCTAATATGTTACAAATGTTCATCTTTGTCTTACAAAAAATAAGAATATCATCCAAGTAAACAATAGCAAACTTACAGAAGAATTCTTGTATAACCTCATTCACCAACTATTGAATGTGCTTGATGTGTTGGTCAAACCAAAAGGCATGACTAATCACTCATACAACCCTTTGTTAGTCTTGAATATAGTCTTCCATTCATCTCCTTTGATTTTGATATGATGGTATCCACTTTTGAGATCTATTTTGGTGAAGTTTTTTGCACCACTCATACAATCCTAGTGTCATCCATCCTTGTCAATGATAATTTGTACTTAGTGATTTTGTTGATAGCTCTTAAGTCTGTGCACATCCTTCATTATCCATCTTTCTCTGACACTAATACTACTTATACTACACATTAGCTTGAACTTTATCAGATTAATTATTTCCTTATTAGATCCTGCACTTGTGTATTTCAAGCTTTGTATTTTCTACTAGTGTCATCCTATGTGCCACTTTGTTTGGAAAAATTTCTCCAAGTATCTATGTGTTGATTGATACTCTGAACTAGTGGTAATACTTACAACACATTCTCCAATATAAAATATTGATATTTTTTCAACAATTCAAAGACTTCCTTCTGCGGTGGTTCCTCTTCTTTCGTGGTGGTATCCTCTGGTTGCTACACTTCCTCAAGATTAATGCAAAACACATGTTTTCATGTCTTAGTCCATCCAAAAACTTCATTCCATCCACCCAAAAAAATTTGGCATTATTACACACTTTGCTTTTATGCTCCTCCTCCAAAGGAATTAAGATATGCTTCTTCGCATTCAAGGTCATAGTGTATGGATTCTTTCTTCCATCATGAATTGCTTTCCTATCCTACTATTAGGGTCTTTTCAACAATATATGACATGCATCCATTAGGCATAATATCACACAATACTTATCATTATATGATCCTATGTGAAATTTCACCAAACATTGTTCACATGCTAATATCTTGTGATTATCTTGAATCCATACAATCCTATAAGGGTTTGTATGTTTTATCCTCTTCATATTCAACTCCCTCGCCACGTCTCCAAAAATTAAATTATTTGTACTGCCACTATTAATGATAACTTTGAAACACTTACCTTCCAATTTGTATATCTTTTCAAACAAACCTTTCCTTTGTGTTGGTTCCTTAGCTTTCCCAGTCTACAATAGAGCTCTCCTCATGACCAATGATTCACCCTTCTCAAGTTTTCCAATAGATGTTGGTGATCCAATAAGTTCTTCCTCTATGAATATTGTTCTTATGTTGTTCTCTCTTCTTTTGCTAACGCTTCCTTGATGATATTCAAATGCTCGATTTCCTCCTCCATATTTGAAACATGCACCTCTAAAAGGCTTCTTGTCAATTCTCCTATCACTCCTTTGATATCCATAATTGTAGTAGGTATTATTTCTTCCTCTATGATTGTAGTTAGAATTTCAATCACTCTTCCCTTAGAAATTTTTACTTCTCTCATATCTACAATATGGACTTCCCTTGTTTTTCTAGCAGCATATGGTCTCCTTTCACCACATTATGACCTATCTCTCTAGAATCTCCCTCTATGTTCTTACCTATGTTCAAATCTTTTGTTCAACTTTTGTTCAACTTTTAGCACAAATTGATAAACTTCTTGCACCATTGTCATCCTTACCAAACTCAATTCTTCTTGGATGTTCATCCAAAGGCCATTCATGTACCACAACACTTTCTCCTTGCTAGCTTCACTATGATTGATTTTGATGATCATCTTATGGAACTCCTTAGTGTACTCCTTCACTATTTTCTCCTTTTTCCTTAATTTTCACAATATGTTCAACATTTATAGCTCATAATTATTAGGTATAAATTGATTCTTTTAACTTTGTCACCATCCTATCCTATTTTGTGATTCTTGTTCATCTTCTATTTGTCTTTAATTGAACTTCTCTCCACCAAATAGTAGCATGAACTTTCAACTTAGTTTTAGCAAATTTGACCCTTTTTGGATCTTTAATTTCCTCGTACTCAAAATATTCTTCCATATCATTTATCCAATCAATTAGTTATTTAGGATTTAAATCAACAATGCAATCAAAAATTTTAATTCTAGGTCACTTACCAATTTTGGAGATGGATTTCAACATCTTGATCTAGTCCAACTCTTCTTCTTTTAGGGTTTCTTCATTTAGATATGGGGCTTGAACTCGTAATTCATCATCATCACTCTCATCCTCATGTCTAGGATTTAGGCCTCTTTTCCTATTTTCTTCTACAACATCCAATCAAATCTTCATTTTTCTCATAATGTCCAACATTTCTTCCATCCTTCTAGCAACATTGGCCACAACAAGCATTCTCCTTGGCAACATGTTTCCTTCAAATCCAATGCAACTATCTTAAGTTGTCAATTTGAATACAAGGTTACAACTACCTCACAGTCTGTGCTCTATTGAAAAACACTTGTAGGCTACCTCAAGTTGGTGATTTGTTCATGCTAGGATATTTCAAAATGTCTTTGCTCCCAAAGGACTCAAAACTAGCTCTGATACCACTTGATGCAATCATGGATGTAGGGTCCAAAGATAGGACTATTCAACCATGCAACACATATTTAACACAATGAAAGTATCATGAGAAAAATTAGATTCTCATTTATTCAAAGCAACAAAATGATTACAAAGTGCTTACTTTCTTGCCACATGCAGATTACAAATTGGCTCACAAGCCGCCATAGGCTTATTACAATCCCACATGCAAATAACTAACAAACAAGACTCCAATCCTACACTAATGACTACCTAATGGTGTTAAGCTCACTTCTATGAGCTATCTACTACCTAATTGATTCTCAATGAATGTGAGGAATGCTTATATATTTGACCTAGGCCTTAAGAATGATTCTTGTTCACTACAAGGTGTCCCAACACCCAATGTTTTTTGAAATGTGTGGGTCGGCCTAATTTCCATGGTGAAGCTCCAAGAGTTAAAGGAATGTGTTATAGTTCCATTTGAAGATTTCTCTAGTTTTATTCTGCCTTGTTATATGTTGGGTTTAATTCCAAAAGGTACATAAAAGCTTCGCATCCTATGTTTAATGAACTTTGTATTGTCTGCTCTACACTACAATCTTTTGTTGGCGATATCTTCCTAGAAATTGATCCAAATTTCTTAAGATCTGAATATGTTGTGCATGAATTGATGTAGATATCTTCTTCTCTATTGTGGGCCAAATTGATGTCATGTAGTAAGTTGTGATAAGCTTCTCAGGGATGCTCCTACATCACTTGCACTCAACAAGACTTGATTCCTAGTAGATTTATTCAAAGCCATCCAAGTTCACCAACAAACTAAGAGCTCATTGACTCAGACTCTCTTATGATGCAGCCATGTATCTAATGCTAAATTTTTGCTTGTAGATGGGGAATTTTAGTAAATATTCTAATTTTTTTAATATTTTTTTGAGACTAGTACATAAAACTCTTTTAAATGTTTCCAATAAAATAAATATATACAATTAGATAAGAGAGAGCAATCCTTATGCAATCCATGGTAGATGTTTTCAATGATTTTAAGGAGCCATCCTAAACTATAAAAGCTACTATCAACATAGAAAATTATTACAATTGTACAGCCAATTTAACAGTCTTAACATAATGAAAGTGTTGGCTTTCTCTTTGTGGTATATTGTCCTTGATGACTGTTATCACTTGGATTTTGCACCCTATTGAATGTAAAATTCAACAATCCAGTGTAACATGGGATGACCTCTAAAGTTGTAGGTTTCTTGTAAATAAAGGTCAACCTCTGGAGAAGGTCGACTTCCTTTGTGTTATCACCTAACTACTGATCTTTGTAAAAGGAAAGGGAGAAAGAGTGCATAAAATGAAAACTAAATCCTATGGTGATACACTGAACTAACAAGAATCATGAAATAAAAAGCTAAACATACACTAGAAAAAGGATGATAGTTACTTCATCTGCCCAACATAAATCTTGTGAAAGCTTATGCAAAAATTATAAAAAAGGTTTAATCCACATATAGATTTTAAGACGGAAAAATGAATTCCACAACTTTAAAATTTTAATGTAGACTTAGGAAAACACAGTTCAAACTTGCATAATCTGAAAGAAGGAAGAAGGTAGTATGAAAAGACTAACACTGATCTTCCAAGTAATCTCTATATTCCAAATTCCAAAAGAGAGTTATAAAACATACATCAGCTGAGAAAGGATTGTTAAAAATCACTAACTCTCTAGAATATATAATCCGAACTCCTTTACAAAAAGGCAAAAATGCCCTACATACAAAAGTGTCGGCCCCTAGGGCTTACAAAAATATCAGCCCTCAGAAAAAAATCTGCCCTTAGATCTTTTGAAGGAATTTAATGTAGCATTAAATGTGCGTCCTTGCTGTCCATGTCGGTGAAGAGTTGCTCCAGGAATGAACTCCCTAATCTTTTGCAACTACAGCATTAACTTCCTGGTCTTTGTCTCCACCTTCGAACCTCCTTTCCGAGCTACTTTGAATGCTCCTAAGCTCAAAACAAATCCACATTGCTTTCTCTCTATTGATCTTCCTCCTTGATGGTCAAACTACCATGGCTCGCCTGCAACTTCCTCTGATTGGTCGAACACATGCTTCATGGGATCGCCAGATGGTCAAAGGTCACTTAGACTGAATCACATATCGGTGAGACACTTACCATGTCTCCCCAATGTGATTACACTCTACAGCAGCATCGGGATAGCCTACAACCATTGGTGAGAGTTATATCGAGCTCCCATCATCACATCGATGTCCCCTTTCTATTGGAAAATCTATCACTATTGGCACGACCTCACACGAGCCCCTCATACTTTGGTGAAACACCACTGGGTTGGCCAGACACTATGCCGAAGGCAAGATCCTTCGGCGAGCTCATTCCTTCTCTTTGAGTTCATTCCGTTTTGGCGAGACCTTCCTTTGTCAGCGAGACCTCTCGCCGAAGCCACCTTGCTTCGGCAAGAACTCTTATCAAGCTCCCTTCGTTTTAGTCGGGGAGACTTTGCTTGGTCAGTGAGACCTCTTGCCGAGCTCACAACTTTCACCGAGACCTCCCCATGTGGGTAGGACATCTCCCCAAGCTCATCATCTTATACCGAAGGCACCATCCTTTCAGTGAGACATCATTCGGTTGCTGAGACGTTACATCGAGGCCCACCTTTTCTCCCCATTGGCATCTCTTTTCGTCGAGACCTTCGTTAGTCGCCGAGACATCTCCCCGAGCTCCAATTTCTTCGGCGAGACCCCTGGCCTTCGGTGAGACATTACGCTAATATCAATCCCTCTCGGCAAGACTTTCGCTATTGGTGAGACTTCATGTCGAAGGAAAAACCTTTGGTGAGCTGAGAACACTTCGGCAGGACACATACCAGGTCGGAAAGACCTTACACCGATGACGCCTCCTCTCACTGAGACATCTATCTTCGGCAAGACCTTGCTTGGTTGCTAAGACATCATGGTGAACTCGAATCCTTTGCTGAGCTCACCACTCTTTTTGGCAAGACCTCTCAGCGAGGCCTCCATCTCTCAGTGAGCTTGGACCTTCTTTCAGGGAGACCACCAGCGGTCGACGAGACATTACCCCGAAGGAAAACCCTTCCCCCCGACACCAACTTTGTGAGCTACTGTCGATGAGACATCCCAAGCGAAGAGATACATAAAGACTCATGGTGATCCGAATGTCCTGGCGACTGGTGTATTTAAACAAATAGAACACACTGCTAGTCAACAAGACAACAGGAAGGTCTTGCCGACTTTCTTCTCTGATGAGTTTTATGCCAAATCTAACTAAGGCAAGGCTTTCCAATAGAATTCCTTGTGAAATAGCATCAGATGAAAACCTTCCCAATGAAATCTGAACACCTACATGTTGGGATCAACCCTTGTGGGAGCCACATTTAATCCACTTGCCGAATTTAAAACATAACTTCCCCTAATTGAGCCCGTAGGTGAAAATTGGGTAACATTTTTGGCGACCTTTGCTGGATGTTTGCCTGCTAAACATGGAAACCAATAGCCAAAACTTGTTCATTGGGCATGGAGTCATCAGGAAAACTCAGAGAGAATTCAAAAGCAATCTGCTCATGGCTACAACTCTTTTGAGACTCATAGAACATAATAGGTTGCCAGAACCGACAAAACAGGAGAAACTGAAAAGAAAATATTTACTATGCTGGAACAACACTTAGGGAATGAAACAACAATTAAACTAAAGTGCAGGAGCACTTATTGAAAGAATAAAACCTAACCTAATATGCACAATGATAAATCATACCTCAAAACAACGTTTGAGGTGAATCCCATTAACTAGGATTGGTAAATTTTCTCCATCCATGTTCTATAACTAGAAAGCATTATGCTCCTTGCATCCAGTGACAATAAATGGACCTGCCCAGAAATGATCAAATTTTGTGTGTTTGTCTGGTCCACTTTTTAGCACATCCCACTTGAGAACAATATCACCTTCCTTGAAAATTTTGGCTATAGCTTTCTTATCAAATGTTCTCTTTGTTTGGCACTGATGATACTCCAAAGTCTTCATTGCTTTATCTCTTGATTCTTCGAGCTCCATGAGCTCTGCATATCTCACAGACATTGGGTCCTGTTCTTCATACACCTCCAACTAGTGAACAATATCTAGAGCTGGAAGCTCTACAAATAGAGGTATTATGGCTTCTTTACCATAAACGAGTACATACGGTGAATTACCAACTGATCTCTTGGGGGTTATTCTATCTACCCAAAGTGCAGATTTCAATGTGGTATGCCAAACTCTTTGGTTCTCTTCCATAGTCCTCTTAATAATTCTAATCAGATTTTTATTTGTACTTTCAGCTAATCCATTACCCTACGGGTAATAATTGGAGGAAGTATTCAAATGAATTATGTGTTTAAAAGCCCACTCTGTGACTCTTAATACAACAAATGCAAGGGCATTATCTGAAATGTTGGAGTCAGGAACTCCAAATCTAGTGATTATATCTTCATAAAAACTCAAAACTAAAGATTCATTGGCTTCTTTCAAAGTTGTTGCCTCTGTCCACCGTGTGAAATAGTTTGTAGCAGTAAGCACCCACTTGTGACCAACACTAGATGGTGGATTAATTGGCCCAATAAAATCGATGCCCCATCTCATGAAGGGATGCTCCACTTGAATTGGATGTAGAGGCATAGCAGACAACTTTTCTTTTCCTAAAAATAAAGCACATTTAACACAATTTCTTGACCATGCATATGCATCTTTAAACAAGTTGGGCCATTAGTAACCAACTCTCATAATTTTCCAAGCGGTTGTCCTTGGAGCAAAGTGACCTCCTGAAACTCCATCATGAAACTCATGCAGTACCTTTTTTGTTTGGTCAGCATCAATGCACCTTAATAAAACACCATTCAGATCTTTCCTAAAAAGAATATTATCAATAAGGACATAAGGAATCGACTGCAATATGAAGTATCTTCGTTTTACGTTGTCTAGACCTGGTGGAAATTCACCAGTACGAAGAAAGTAGGTCATTTATTGAACCCAACCTACAACTAATGCAGGTGCAACAACTTGAACATTTTGAGATTCATCTGTATTAGTTAAAACAACAACAGTTTCTAATTTTTGTGCCTCTTCAGAAGTGGAGGCAAGTTGCTCACAAAGTCCTCTACCTCTGACTAGTTTTGTGATGTTGATGTTGACATCAAATTCCATTACTTTTGTGATCCACCCTGCTCTTTTCAGACCCAGATCTTTGTTCAACAAAAACTCCTTCACACTCAGGTGTGCAACCAAAATATGAATTTTATTGTTTGAAACTAGAGGCCTAAACTTCTTTAGGTTTCAGATTACAGCGAGAACATGTTTATCAACAAATGTATATTTCTCTTCATAATCAACAAGTACTTGACTAAAGAAAGCTATTGGCTGCTCTAAATTATCACTGTTTTTTTGAACTAGCATAGCAGAAATTGAACTAATGCTGCCAAAAGAATATAAGAAGAAGTCTTTAGAGAAATCTGGATTTACCAATGTTGGAGTTGATGCTAAAGCTTCCTTGATTTCTTCAAAACTATGTTTTGCTTATTTAGTCCAACTGAAAACTGCATTTTTTTTAGCATGGCAGTCAAAGGCTGTAGTAAATTTGCAACATCAGGAATGAATCTTCTTAAAAAGTTGATTCTCCCTAAAAAGCTCTGCAATCCTTTCTTGTGATTGGGTAATGATAGTTCAAGTATAGCCTTAACTCTTTCAAGATCAATGGTAACTCTATTTTCTGATACTATATGGCCTAACAGTTTACCTTCATGAACTGCAAAAATACTCTTTGTCAAATTGAGAGATATTCCATATTCTCTGATTTTTTCAAAAACTTGCTTTAGATGTGACAAATGTTTATCTGCATTCTTTGAATGTACAGTTATGTCATCTAAGTAAACCAACAAAAAATTCTAGATTAAACTCTAAAATGCCATATACATGGCACGCTGAAAGGTGGCACCAGCATTAGATAAACCAAAAGGCATTCTCTTGTAAGCCATAGTGCCCCATTTTCTTGTAAATGTTATTTTATATTAATCTTCCTCCTTGACTAAAATTTGGTTATAACCAAAATACCCATCCAGAAGAGAAAATATCTTTGAACCAGCAATAGTTTGGTGAATTTGTTCCATAGACGGTAAGGGGTAATGATCCTTTAGAGATGCTTTGTTAAGATCTCTAAAATCTACACATAGTCTTATCTGCTCTTTTTTCTTACCGGAACAAGGTTAGAAACCCAAGATGTGTGTTTAATCGGAAATGCAATATCCCCCTCAACTAACTTGGTCAGCTCTTTGATCATTAAATGTTCAAGCTTGGGGTTCAATGGTCTCTATTTTTGTCTAACAGGCTTGGCATCAAGTTCTAACCCAATTGTATGTTGTGTAATATGAGGATCAAACCCTCTTAAATCAAAATATTGCTAAGCAAAAACATCATGATAGTCTTGGCATAAAACAATGAAAGCTCTATTATCTTCAAGTGAACAAATCTTGCCTAATTTGAGAAGCTTACCTTTAAATATTTCCACTTCTTCATAATGATCTTTTACTTGAATGTCGATTTTGTTCTTTTTAAGTTGATAATCACAATTCAATATGGATTCCAAGGTAACTAGCACTTTGGGAAGTTTATTTGTCTTCAACTGTATCACTTGATCATCGTACTGCTGTTTAATCTTTTCCTGGTTCACTACAGAAAATTGATCTTCCTAGAGCAGAAAGGTTAAAATCTGTTCATCATTTTTAAATACCTGCCAGTTAATGTTGTTATCAAGAATTGACAGCCTGACAACCACCTTAACATACTGCTGTATTTTGTCTTTTTTAATATCACCTGGGATATCAAATTGTGCTTCAATTGTTGCAAGTCTATTAGAATGCTTATTCTGATTGCATGGAATATAAATTAGATTGAAAGCATTAAATTCTTCAATTATACTCCATACTCTATTTCTGTAAGACTTTAAAGCATCATTCTTGGCAACATTCAGCCCTCTAACTTGATTAACTATCAATTCACTATTTCCATAGACTTTCAAATGGCCAATTCCTCTTTTCCTTGCCCACTCAAGGCCTTGAATGAGTCTTTCATACTCAATGCTATTGTTAGAACATGCAAAAACAAAATGAAAGGTTGAAAAATACTTATCACCCTATGGAGAAACCAGCATTGCACCTCCACTTGCTCCTTTTTTGCTTCTGGAACCATCAAAAAACATTTCCCAGAGTTCGCTTCGCTGTTGCAACAATTGATCTATACTTTTTTTGAGGTTTGGAACCTCTGCATCAAGTTCCAACATCACATAATTACCCATACCAGCATCTGGAATAAGGTCTTCAGGACTGTCCAACACATTTTCAGCTACCCACTCATGTAGCAGCACATTGGGAACAACTTCTGCTTGAAGTTTTTGAGTGGCAGCGAGTTCATTGTTAGTAAAAATGACACAATTTGTGTCTACAGTAGTAGGAACAACATTGATAGGACTTGGGTTATACAGCTCAATATGATCTTTAGCCAACTTTTCAGATTTAATGGTAACTTTGGTTCCATATCTAGTTCTAAACAGCATATGTGACCAATCAGCTGACACATAACCACCTATCTTAGCTGTAAAGTCTCTTGAGAGGCACAACGAAAAGAAAGGCGGGAGATCTGTGACACATATGTCTTGAGGAACTAAAAAATTAGGACAAATAGGAAGGGTAAGACTCAAATCTTTAATAATACCTAATGTGTTAACAGAAGTACCATCCAATTGAATCACCCCCTTCTCTAAAGGTTGATACTTTAGTCCAATCTTGTCAGCAATATGCTTTGGCATTACTAAGCTACTAGCTCCACTGTCTACCATACAGTTATGAACTAACTTATCACCTATGATTACTGACACGTAAAATGGAGGTGGTTTAACTTCTTTTCTTGTCTCTTTGCTGGGTTGTTTATCATTTCCCTGAGGATTATTTGTCAACACAGTTCTAACCTAACTACTGGAGACTCAGATTCATCAGACACTTTAAAATTTGACAAGGCTGAGTATAACATATCTTTTTGACCTAGGATAGCTAATGAATCCCACATAGACATCGTTACATTCATCTTTTTCATACTGTCAAGAATATTATAGGGTATAGTTGGGTTCACTTTATGATGTACCTTTATACCAGCATGATCAACTTGCAAGTGTGGTTGCTCCTTAACTAGGAGTTGCTGATTTCTTTGCAAACCACTAGTCACTTGAGATGTAGATGGTTCTGCAGCTTTTGCTTTCCCTTTATCAGCTGCTTGATCAAGCTCAAAAGCTCATTTCTTTGCCCTTGTGTTAGCTACAATTGGAGAATTATCTACATTCCACAAAATTCCTCACCTTGCTAGTTAAGTAGGGTGGTATCATTGGTAGGCTAATCTTGGTGTTGTGGAGATGCATCATTGAATTTGTTCTGTTGTGAACTTGAAGCATTTTGTACCATAAGTGTCTGATTAATGAGTCCATTTGAGCAAGTAACCTAATTGTGAGGTTGGTTACAAGGGTAGCACCACTCATAATCTGCTGATAGGTTGTTTTGAATAGGGACAAGATCCTTAACCGCACTAACAGGTGCTGGAGCATAAGCTTGAAAAGGTCTTGTGTTTACACTCTGTCTTGGGCCCTGGTAGCTGCCTTGATAAGCCTACCTATTACCTTGATATTGTTGTTGCTAACCTGCATTCTGTTGTTGATAGGGCCTACTATATGATTGTTGCTTTTCCAAGGTCACAAGCTTATTTCCAAAAGTCTATAATAAACTTTTGATCTCTTGTAACTCACTTGAAGATCCTGAAACAACAGTTTCTTGTGCTACAACAGTTGGAACAGGTGGCAAAGGTGCAAAAGGTGGTATTTGCAAAGGGATATTTGAATGAATATCTAGAAATATAGGCATTGGTGGCCTAGGAGCAAGTTTACCAACTTGTATTAGGCTGTTTTCAGCTCTGATTGCTATTTCAAATGCATCTGGGAGAGAAACACCCTCCATTGATTGTATCATAATGGCTATATCACTGTTAAGGGCCTTCAAAAAGTACAAAAATGCATATTCTAGAGGTGGTCTTATTGTTGCAAAAATTCTATCCCAGGTTCTTTGAAATCTGAAATTGAAATCATTCATTTGCTCCTGAGGAGCCCTCTTAAGCATAGTTAATTGCTCCAGCAGAGACAAATTATCAGACCTGTCCTAAAACTATTTGCGTAATTTGTCACCCAACTTGTCCCAGGTGGCAACTGAACCTACTCCAAGGCTCATGAACCATTGTAATGCTCTTCCTTTGAATGGTGTTGCAAGAATTCTTACAACTACGTCTTCTTGTGTGATATGATGCACACCACATAAGGAAGCAACATCTTGTATATGCTCAATCGGGGTAGTTTGATCTTCCCTGGTGAAAATTGGCAAGCTTTTTAAAGCTGCCATTGGAATATTATTGTACTGTGTCAAATTTAATGGACTACCTCCATTAAATGGCACAAAACGCTGATTTCTAGGAGTAGCCATTGAAGGTGGATTTACTTGCACTCCTCGTGAAACAAAAGACGAGACAACAATATGGAATCTCACAGATAGAGGAGCATATTTGGTTCTTCTAGAATAGATAAATGTTGTCCCTGGCCTTTCTGTTACTTTGCTTTGTCTTCTTGGTGGTGACAGTTGCAAATATTCGAAAGGGGATGAGCTGCTCCTTGTTTGAACTCTTCTCATAAACTATAAAAGTGTTGATTTTGAAGTTCTTTCTCTTTATGGAGTCGCCAAGTATGCCAAAAATGATTTTTGTAAAGTCTGAAACTTGCTAGTTGCATACCAAACCAACAATATAAGGTGGAATTGGTCCCACCGGGCATGCCATAATTGTTTCGCTTGGATTTTGCACCCTGTTGAATGTAAAATTCAACAATCCAATGTAACATGGGATGACCTCTAAAGCTGTAGGTTTCTTGTAAATAGAGGTCAACCTCCAGAGAAGGCGGACTTCCTTTGTGTTATCACCTAACTACTGATCTTTGTAAAAGGAAAAGGAGAAAAAGTGCATAAAATGAAAACTAAATCCTATGGTGATACATCAAACTAACAGGAATCATGAAATAAAAAGATAAACATACACTAGAAAAAGGATGATAGTTACTTCATCTACCCAACATAAATCTTGTGAAAGCTTATGCAAAAATTATAAAAAAGGTTTAATCCACATATAGATTTTAAGAAGGAAAAATGAATTCCATAACTTTAAAATTTTAATGTAGACTTAGGAAAACACAGTTCAAACTTGCATAATTTGAAAGAAGGAAGAAGGTAGTATGAAAAGACTAACACTCATCTTCTAGGTAATCTTTGTATTCCAAATTCCAAAAGAGAGTTACAAAACATACATCAGCTGAGAAAGGATTGTTAAAAATTACTAATTCTCTAGAATGCATAATCTGAACTCCTTTACAAAGAGGCAAAAATGCCCTATATACAAAAGTGTCGGCCCCTAGGGCTTACAAAAATATCAGCCCTCAGAAAAAAATATGCCCTTAGATCTTTTGAAGGAAGTTAATGTTGCATTAAACGTGCATCCCTGTTGTCCATGTCGGTGAAGAGTTGCTCCAAGAATGACCTCCCTGATCTTTTGCAACTACAACATTAACTTCCTGGTCTTCGTGTCCACCTTCGAACCTCTTTTCTGAGCTGCTTTGAATGCTCCCAAGCTCAGAGCAAATCCACGTCGCTTTCTCTCTGTTGATCTTCCTCCTTGATGGTCAAATTGCCATGGCTCACCTGCAGCTTCCTTCGATTGGTTGAACGGATGCTTCTAGGATCGCCAGATGGTCAAAGGTCGCTCAGACTGAATCGCATATCAGTGAGACACTTATTGTGTCTCCCCAATGCAATTACACTCTACAACAGCATCAGGATAGCTTACAACCGTCGGTGAGAGTTATATCGAGCTCCCATCGTCACACCGATGTCCCCTTTCTATTGGAAAATCTATCGCTATTGGCAGGACCTCACACGAGCCCCTCATACTTCGGTGAAACACCACTAAGTCGGCCAGACACTATGTCGAAGGCAAGATCCTTCGGCGAGCTCATTCCTTCTCTCTGAGTTCATTCTGTTTCGGCGAGACCTTCCTCTATCGGCGAGACCTCTTGTTGAAGCCACCTTGCTTCGGTGAGAACTCTTATCGAGCTCCCTTTGTTTCAGTCAGGGAGACTTTGCTTGGTCGGTGAGACCTCTCACCGAGCTCACAACTTTCGTTGAGACCTCCTCGTGTCGGTAGGACATCTCCCCGAGCTCATCATCTTATACTGAAGGAACCATCCTTTCGGTGAGACATCATTCAGTCACCAACATATTACAGCGAGGCCCACCTTTTCTCCCTGTTGGCATCTCTTTTCACTGAGACATCTCCCTGAGCTCCTATTTCTTCGGCAAAACCCTAGCCTTCGGCGAGACATTACGTCGATATCAATCCCTCTTGGTGATACTTTCGCTATCGGTGAGACTTCATGTCGAAGGAAAAACCTTCGGCGAGCTGAGAACACTTCGATAGGACACATACCAAGTCGGGAAGACCTTACACCAATGATGTCTCCTCTCGCTAAGACATCACGGTGAACTCAAATCCTTCGCCGAGCTCACCACTCTTTTTGGAAAGACCTCTCAACGAGGCCTCCATCTCTTGGCGAGCTCGAACCTTCTTTCGGGGAGACCACCAGCGGTCGGCGAGACGTTACCCTGGAGGAAAACCATTCCCCCTGACGCCAACTTTGTGAGCTACTGTCGATGAGACATCCCAAGCAGAGAGATACATAAAGACTCATGGCGACCCAAATGTCTTAGCGACCGGTGTATTCAAACAAATAGAATGCACTACTAGTCGGCAAGACAACAGGAGGGTCTTGCCGACTTTCTTCTCTGATGAGTTTTATGCCAAATTTGACTGAGGCAAGGCTTTCCAATAGACTTCCTTGTGAAATAGCATTAGATGAAAACCTTCCCAATGAAATCCGAACACCTACACATTGGGCTCAACCCTTGTGGGAGCAACATTTAATCCACGTGCTGAATTTAAAACATAACTTCCCCTGATTGAGCCCGTAGGTGAAAATTGGGTAACAATGAGAAATCTACAAAACTGATTAGTGCTTTGAATACTTGGTGCTCTTTGTGTTCAGTTGGGCAATCTTGGCATTCTTAGTGTTTTGGTGATCATGATTTGGGTTGATGCATTTGGGTGCATTCATCACTTAATGTGGTACTGATATGTTAAGCTTTATGTGTAGATAAAAGTTATTCAGATGGTCTAATTGTTTCATATTTGATTTCTTAGGATCTTTATGCTTTGAACTGTTACATATTTGATGGCTCTTGATGATGTGTTGATGATGTCTGTTTCAGATTTTAGCTTGATTTGTTTCAAGTTGATTACAGTTGAGATCTTGATTTAATTGGACTAACAGTGTGATAAGGTTTGATTTAGGTTATTCAGATGGTATTCGTGGTGACAGGTCCTTCTTCAACTCCAAATTTATGACATTGTCACCTCCACATGTTCAGGTATATTGATTCATGGCATATACAGATGAAGGTAATGCTTATGGCAATATGGTGTCAATTGGTATGACTTATTGCTGATAAATTTGGTACATACTGTTGGTTTGTCACTTATTTATATTGCTTCATCAAGCAATTACTCCGTCTTAGGCAGTTTGGTTATTGATTCAATTGCTCCATAAAACTTGGTTTAGTAAAAATATCATATTCTCACATTTTATTTGGTGGCATAGTATACACTTTGGTTCTGGTATTTCATTTGTTTGATGGTGTTTATTGGCTCAAATGGCATATAATTTTCTATCATTTTTACTTGGTGATTTCTATGCCCAAGCCTTGACTTTGTAGTCGGCATCCAAAGGAAAATACTCATATTGACTATTTGAAGCCTTTTACATATGATATTAATTTATCATTGGTATGTTAATGTTGTGTGGGGTTGACATCTTCATGGAATAAACCCTATCGGGTTTCCCAAAGTATTTTTCAACAGTAATATTGTGTTCAAAGGTTACTTGGTTATATCACTTGGCAGCCATCATTTTTCATATGGTTAAGTCAGCATTATGAGAATCTTTGAATAATAATATAGTTTATTATGTGTCAACAGTTTGCAAGAAAAATTTGGAGGTGATCATGTAGTCGTGTCCTTGGTAAATGATTAGTCAAGCGGACTCATAAGCATTTTTAATCAGTTGATTATTATTGTGTCTTTTTTACTTCGAACTCCAAATCTTTATTAACTTTGGCAAAGTCATCAACTGACTTGAGAGAAGACTTGTTTAGGGAAAAATGATATTACATTTTCATTGAATAGTTTGGAACCCTAGTGCCGCCATGCTGGAACTTCAATTGAATAGTGTGTAAGGTTGTTGTGGTATTTTGGTTTGGTTTTCAGTTATGTTGATCTTTGGTGGTTGGAAAAAATGTTGGTGGTTTTTGTTTGAGCTAGAAGCGGTAGTTTGGGCAGTTTTCATGAAGAACTTCAGGGATTTTAATTGCAGGTTAATTCCACTGTAACAGAGGTAATATCTATGCATTATTTTTTAAATTTCAATGGTAAATCTGGTAAATGAAGAGGAAAAGAATACCTTGTTTTTTTAGTTTCAAATAATTTTCTTAACTAAACTGAAACTACCTTGAACCCGAGCATAAACTAAAAGGTTTCATCTCTCAGTGGCGTTTTATCTTCATATCATTGATTTTTGATTGGCTTCAGATTATACATTATGTTCATAAACTCTGGTTATTGAAATTAAGGTTTTCTTGACAAAGTTGTATAATTGTTTCACAAACATTGTATATATATGTATCTTTGCAAAAACATAAAGTGAGAGAGTGAAAAGAGTGTATGATGTGAAGAAAGGAAATTGTCT
This sequence comes from Sequoia sempervirens, assembly GCA_007258455.2. Lineage (NCBI taxonomy): Eukaryota > Viridiplantae > Streptophyta > Pinopsida > Cupressales > Cupressaceae > Sequoia > Sequoia sempervirens. The sequence goes on from VDFB02105785.1 coordinate 355,894,592, forward strand.
AGATAGAGTATTGCTCATTGTGAAATCATTTTGTAAAAAGAGAAGAGTGGGCTCATATTGTTTTTATCTCTGATTGTATCACAAAGATTATGTTTTGAGTTGAGCATTATTGCAAAATCCTTTTTATCCTATTGTAATTTTATGACTGCAAGAATGATTGCACTTATAAGGTTCTGATGGGTTGCAATATTTTGAATGTTTGATGAAATTGGTGCTTCAGAAAGATTGTGGGAGTTGGTGCTCCACATTGTTACAAAGTTGGTGCTCTTTGATTAATAAAAGGGAAATTTTAGCAAGTGGTTTTTTATTCCCCAAGAGGGTTTTTCCACTTAGGAAATCTTTGTGTTATGTGATATTATTTCTCTCATTCTGTTTCATGTTAATGTGCTCATTTAGTCAATGCTCTGATACGTTTAGTATGATCAAAAGTTTCTTATTTCAAAAGGTTATCATGCAAAGTTAAAAAGTCTTTTATTGAGCAAAGTTGTTTTGTTACAAAAACACGTACAAAATTGTTCACACTCTAATTGAACAATATCATATGATGCTTTTAACATGAGTTATAAATGTTACTCAAGTTTTATGTCAATTTGATTTAAATGTTAATGTACACTTGCATAAACAAGTCTGCCACATTGAGTTAAAAATAGTAAAAAATCTCGGTGTACCTTTCAGAGTCAAAAATTTAAAAATTACTTCACTCTGATTCAACCCCTCTCCCCCACCTCTCAAGTGAATCCACTTCCAACAAAAAGGAGATGTAGGGTAGGTAGTTTGAGCATCATTTGAACAACCGAGGAACAAATGTTGTGCTTCCATAGATGAAAGAATGTCGTGATCAGCATTAACAACACCTTCTCCGACCTTTAAACTTGTACCAAATGATAAAAACATGTTCCACACCAACATATCCCATAACTAGAGGTTTTTTGTTGGGACACGGTTTGGAATTAAAGTAGATGAAATTGCATTTAACAGCAAAAAAGTTTCAAGTTTCTCTTTGTTTGTGAAAAAATCTGTGGAAAAGATGAGTAGTTCATCCAAGTTTTGATTTTGGTTAACAGGTGGAAAGGTAAAAGGGGAGGAATTTGCAAATGAAACGGTTTTGAAGTGAAGGAGCTCGTGAGTGTTACAGAAAACTAATATGGGATAAGAGTTGATTGCTACTGAGCTATCTCAATATTTATTTGCTCTCCCCTTTCCCCTTTGCTCGTTCCTATGAATTCCATTATATAGCATTTTTGGCATATACTGAAACATCCACACATATCACAATGATAGGCAGAGCCTCCAACATAGCACATGGAGCAATGCAAGTTGGGTGAGATTTGTTCTACAAGGTGTGATGATGGATGTGCCATCAACCAGAGTGCATCTTCAAATGTTTTCTTGTTTTCTTGTGCTTTGAGAGATGGCCCCTCATCAAATGTTTGCTTATCTTTCACTTCATGCCTACTCTGGATCAATCGTATCAACGGTTCCCCTTCAACTTTATTTGAATACACTTCCCCTGCCCCACTTCTTAGTTGTATCCTTGAACTTATAAAGTTGTGGATATTACTGTATAACAGGTCCACTAGATCTTTGCCTTTCCCTGTGAAAATATCATTCTGAGTTCCATCAACTGCCATCATCCAAATGGTACCGTTTCTTCTGGATAGGCAATCAAGAGACAGGAGAGCTAGTAGTAGTCTCTGAAGACTCTTTAATTTTTCATTCTTTTCCTTCTGAGATGCTATCAAATATACCAAATAGTGTATGTAGTGCTAGAATCTTTTCACATTCCCAATTGTCAGGCTCAACAATACAATGCCATTAGTGTTCTGAACTTCTATTTATGCAATGGTGCTTCTTCTTCTTTATTGTTAATATGGGGCATAAATCTTCTCCTGCCCACATAAACTATCGCGATTCGGTATTCTTTGCCCATTTGTTTTATTACATGGCTTAACTTGTAGTTAAATTTTGAAAATTTCTCCGGATCTCCGTCATATAACTAGATCATGTGAAAGTTGCTCAAATATTTGTCACTGACCTCCTATAAAATCAAAATATAACTATCACTCAGTTGGATCCCAAAACTTATCTCATATTTTGTAGTACGAACACAACCTATGCACTACAAAAGTATTTCTCAGAGCATCTCATTATACTCTTAACATGGTGTTGGGTAAATATAGTTTGATCCAACTTACCTTGAAATTTGTAAAGAGAAAGTGCAGGTGCGGTAAACTCTGCATTTCCTTCAGTTTATTCGAATCGCTGGTTCCTCAGGAGAATTGGATATTATTGAGAAATAACCATGCTTCTGGCCCCCATATCGCCACCTGGGGTATCACATCTGTGGCAGAAAAAAGACGCGAAGGAGCTGTTGAGAATCGTGTCTCAACCTTACAAGCTTTTTTCAGAAAATTCTAGAATTTGTTTGTGGTAGTTCTCCACATGTTTATGTGTTGGAAAAAGGTGTATGAGTTGTTAAAAATGTGCCTTGTCCCTATTAGAATATAGGAGGGTTGTTTTTAGAGTATAAACAACTCATTGTATGAATTTAATGGGGGTCTAAACTAGAGGACAAAATTATGGACGAAAATGCTATTTTAACTTGGTTGGTTTCCATCTTGGAAGTTACAAATGACAAGTGGGTAACATGTGGCATGGTTGTTTTGCCCATGGTTTTGTAAAACCACAAATGGTTTCCAGGTTGTAAATCACTATAAAAGGAGGGCTTGGGGAGGTGTTTGTATCATCGAGTTTAGTTTGCAAGATTGGGTGCTAGAAGGAGTTTCTCCGAGTCTGAGTTCGAGTTGTGGTGATGCGCTCCTGTAAGAACTTGCATTGCAAGTGTATTGTAATCTTCTTGATTCGATAATACATTGTGCGAGTTTTGGAGGGTGGGGTTTTTCTCCCGGAAGGGTTTCCCCACAGTAATTATTGTGTTATGTGTTTATTGTGATATTTCATTTATGCATGTTTATTTGTCCATTGGAATCTCTGTAATAGTTAGTTGAATTTGCATAATCATCCTCTCAAGATTAGCATAGGAAGTGATTCCGCGCACCTTTGCTTCCTTATAGGAGCCATCAGAGCTTGGCCAGTTTTGGTTCTATTTGTTGGGTACAGGGTTTTTTGAGCTAATCAAGGTTTGAGTGGGAGCTTGTGCAGAGTATTTTATTTTCTATATTGTAGGATTGTAAAGATGGCAAGCATGTCGGGGAGAATTGATGTAGAGAAGTTTTCTAGCACAAACTTTGAGATGTGGAAACTGAAGATGGAAGATCTATTAATTGATCGAGATCTATGGGATGCGGTGGATGAGAATACACTGAGGCCCGCAGATCCAACTTTAGCTGCACAATATGATGTAATGGATAGAAAAACTAAAGGTCTCATTAGATTGTGTCTTGCAGACTCAATTCTAATTAATGTCCATGAAGAATCTACTGCAAAGAAGCTTTGGAAGAAGCTAAGTGAGATCTATCAAGCGAAATCACTTGTGAACAAGATTTTCTTGAGGAAGAAGTTGTATTCCTTGAGAATGGAAGAAGGTGGATGAATTTCTGAGCATCTGGAAATATTTAATATGTTGGTGACTCAGTTGACCTCAGTTGGGGTGAAAATGGATGAAGAAGAAAGGTGCCAAATCTTGCTATGTTCATTGCCAGACTCATGGGACAGCCTTGTCATGGCCATAGGGAGCACTTCTGTTGTCTTGAAGATGGAGGACATTGTTGGTTCTCTACTTTCTGAGGAGATGAGAAGGAAGGTCTCTTTGAATGCTAAAGAGGCTTTGAGTGTTCGAGGAAGACCAAAAGAAAGAGGCAAGAACAAAAATCAGCATGGCCCTTCTAAGTCCAAGAATAAGGGGAGATCAAAATCTCCTGGTAAGTCCAAGGCAATCTGCTGGAATTGTGGCAAACCTGGACACTTCCGAAAGGACTGCAAAGAGGAGAAGAAGAAGAAGAAGAAGAAGAAGAGGCAAGATTCTGATTCTGAGTCCGAGAAGGAAGATGGAGATGCTTTCATCGCAGCCTTGGCTACTCATGTAGGTGACAATGCATGGTTGATAGACTCAGGTGCATCTTTCCACATGACTCCTAATAGAAACTGGTTTAGTAAGTATGAAAATTTTGATGGTGGTAAGGTGTATTTGGGTGATAACTCTATTCTTGATATTGTTGGTTGTGGAAGTATTCGTGTGAAATTTTCTGATGGTAGAATTAGAAGATTTGATGGTGTCTTGCATATCCCGAGACTAGCAAGAAATTTGTTATCTGTTAGCAAACTAATAGATGCAGGTGTACGTGTACAATTTTTTGAAGCAGGTGTGAAAATGGTGAGAGGTGGTATGGTAATAGCAAGAGGAAGTAGATTGGGTACATTGTACCAGCTTGATGCATGCATGGTTGAGTGCAATAGTACTTCTAATAAGATTGTGAAAAGGACTACTTTGTTGGAGAAGGAGAGGGTTTCTCTTTCAACAGATGGTCGTGGTTTTTGGGTACCCAAGGGTGCTCTATCTACTGAATCAAAGTTGCCTGCAGAGAAGACCATGTTATGGCACCAAAGACTCAGCCACATAGGTGAGAAGGGTCTACGGACCTTGAAAAATAAAAACCTTGTTGATGGGTTGAATGACTGCAATCTTGAGTTCGATTTTTGTGAGCATTGTATTTATGGTAAACAAAATTGTATTCAGTTTTACTCGAGTTCTCATAAGTCTTCATGTATTTTGGATCTTATCCATTCAGATGTATTTGGTCCAGTTGATGTTTCTTCTATTGGTAGATCAGTTTATTATGTTTCTTTCATTGATGATTTCAGTAGAAGAACATGGGTTTATTTTCTTAGGAGTAAAGCTGAAGTTTTCATTCGTTTCAAAGAATTTAAAGCAATGGTTGAGTTGCAGACTGGAAAAAAGATAAAGTGTTTGAGAACTGATAATGGTGGTGAATATTGCTCTAATGATTTTGACACATTTTGTAAAGATTGTGGTATTAAAAGAGAGAAGATGACTCCGTATTCTCCACAGCAGAATGGAGTTGCAGAAAGAATGAACAGGACCTTGATGGAGAAGGCTAGGAGTATGCTGAGTGGAGCTGGATTGGAACAAAAGTTCTGGGCTGAAGTTGTAGCCACTGCCTGCTACCTGATAAACAGGTTTCCTACATTAGCTCTTGTTGATAAGACGCCAATGGAAGCATGGGCGGGCCACAAGCCTTCACTTAGACATCTGAGAGTGTTTGGTTGTGAGGCATATGCTCATGTGCCAAAGGAGAAGCGGACAAAATTGGACAACAAAGCTGTCAAATGTATCTTCATCGGTTATATTTATGGTGTGAAAGGATACAAGCTTTGGGATCCTGTTGCACAAAAGGTATTTTATTCCAGAAGTGTTATTTGTAGAGAAACTAAGCCTTCTTCTGTTATAGTGTAGCTAGAACAGATGGAAGAAAAGAAAGATGTGATTCAACTACCTGCTACACCTGAGAAAGTTGAATCGAGGCCCTTAGAAAGACAAGAAGTCGAGGAGAGCTCTACGAGTTCTGAATCATCAGAGGAAGAGGGAGAACCTGAACCTGAACCTGAACTAGATCTTGTTCGAAGGTCTAGTAGACAGAGGAAAGCACCAGAAAGGTATGGATATTCTCTTGATGATTGGAGGTGTATATTTGCTTTGAATGCTAATATTGATGAACCGAGATTTGTAGAAGATGCTCTTGGTATGAATGATTCAGAGTCCTGGAAAATAGCCACGGATGAAGAGATGGCAGCTCTTAAGAAGAATGACACATGGGACCTTGTACCATTGCCTAAAGGACGAAAGCCTGTTGGTTGTAAATGGGTGTTCAAAAGGAAGATGGGTTCAGATGGAAGTATTGAGAAGTATAAAGCACGTTTGGTTGCAAAAGGTTACTCCCAGGTTGCAGGAGTTGATTATGGTGAAATTTTTTCTCCTGTAGCAAAAATGACATCCATTCGATTTTTACTTTCTATTGCAGCTGCTTATGATCTAGAGGTTGAACAGATGGATGTGAAAACAACTTTCCTTCATGGAGATTTGGAGGAAGAAATTTATATGACACAGCCAGAACACTTTGTGGTGAAAGGTAAAAGTCTTTTGGTCTGTAAGTTGAAGAAATCCTTGTATGGTTTAAAACAAAGTCCTAGGATGTGGTACCAGAAGTTTGATACATATGTTTTGAGTTTGGGATTTGTGCGATCTAAATCTGATCACTGTATATATTACAAGTCTGATGGTGATTATTTCCTGGTTATTGCCTTACATGTTGATGACATGTTGTTTATTGGCAAAGGAAAAGGTTTGATTGCAGAGTTAAAATCTCAGCTCTCAGCAAAGTTTGAAATGAAAGATCTTGGTACAACAAGGCATATTCTGGGAATGGAGATTATAAGAGATAGAAAAAACAGAAAGCTTTGGCTAGGCCAGAGTAAGTATGTTGGAACAATTCTAAGAAGATTCAATATGCAGGATTCCAGACCATTGAGTGTTCCTATTACTATGGGAACAAAGCTTTCTAGCTCACAGTGTCCTACATCCCCATTGGAGATGGAAGAGATGAGTCGAGCACCATATCAGAGTGCTGTTGGAAGTTTGATGTATGCTATGGTATGTACAAGACCAGACATTGCCCAAGCAGTGGGAGTACTTTCCCGTTACATGTCTAATCCAGGAAGAGCACATTGGGATGCAGTAAAAAGAGTTTTCAGATACTTGCGGGGTACCTCAAAGTACTCTATATGTTTTCATGGAACAGGAAACGAGCATTCCTTGGATATTCAAGGCTATGTGGATTTAGATTGGGCCGGTGATGTTGATAGAAGAAGATCCACCAGTGCATATGTGTTTACATTATTCGGTGGTGCAATCAGTTGGATGAGCAAGCGACAAGCTGTGGTCGCTTTGTCCACTACAGAGGCAGAGTATATGGTAGCTACTCATGCCTGCAAGGAAGCCATATGGCTGAGATTGTGTTTAGATATAGAGTTCAAACAGGGTGCAGTGACAATTTATAGTGACAGTCAGAGCGCAATCTGTCTAGCGAAGAACCTGACATTTCATGCCAGGACCAAGCACATTGATGTACAATATCATTTTGTGAGAGATATGGTCGAGGATGGCAAGGTGAAGCTGGAGAAGGTGGAGACTTTGGTGAATGTTGTTGATGCTTTAACTAAGCCCGTGAGCACAGAGAAATTCAGATGGTGTTCAGAGTCTATGGGGCTCTCGGCCCCTAGCAATTAAGTCCATGACACTTTGGATCCCTTGACTCTTGCAAGGTGTTCGACAAGTGGGAGAATGTTGAGAATCGTGTCTCAACCTTGCAAGCTTTTTTCAGAAAATTCTAGAATTTGTTTGTGGTAGTTCTCCACATGTTTGTGTTGGAAAAAGGTGTATGAGTTGTTAAAAATGTGTCTTGTCCCTATTAGAATATAGGAGGGTTGTTTTTAGAGTATAAACAACTCATTGTATGAATTTAATGGGGGTCTAAACTAGAGGACAAAATTATGGACGAAAATGCTATTTTAACTTGGTTGGTTTCCATCTTGGAAGTTACAAATGACAAGTGGGTAACATGTGGCATGGTTGTTTTTCCCATGGTTTTGTAAAACCACAAATGGTTTCTAGGTTGTAAATCACTATAAAAGAAGGGCTTGGGGAGGTGTTTGTATCATTGAGTTCAGTTTGCAAGACTGGGTGCTAGAAGGAGTTTCTCCAAGTCTGAGTTCGAGTTGTGGTGATGCGCTCCTGTAAGAACTTGCATTGCAAGTGTATTGTAATCTTCTTGATTTGATAATACATTGTGCGAGTTTTGGAGGGTGGGGTTTTTCTCCCGAAAGGGTTTCCCCACGGTAATTACTGTGTTATGTGTTTATTGTGATATTTCATTTATGCATGTTTATTTGTCCATTGGAATCTCTGTAATAGTTAGTTGAATTTGCATAATTGTCCTCTCAAGATTAGCGTAGGAAGCGATTCCGTGCACCTTTGCTTCCTTATAGGAGCCAAGCACACAAGTATAGGCATTTCACAGAACCCCATTCTTTGCCTGAAGAAAACTGAGAGAGTTGATGGATCCATCAAACATTGCTCTGAAGTCTCTTCCATTGCATGGTTTGTTTTAAATTGTTATAAGTTTGTTTCAACATATCCCCATCAGCAATTGTGACTGGAAGCCAAATCCATTCAACTTCAAATTCATGGTTTGTAATTGTATCTTGCATCTCTTTGTACATTTCCTAAAAGAATAAGATTTGGGTTTGAGATATCTCCAGTGTTGAAATGAGTAGGAAGACCATCTTCTCCTGTGACCGCAACACATCATTTTAAAATACATTAGAAAAAACTCCTTTTTTCCTTCTTATGATTCTACTTTAGAATAAAATTGAGCAGGAACATTAAGTACCGAATTATTCTTTTTGGACATGAACTCTTTCTCTTTTTCCCTGAACAGCAGCTGCAGCAATTTTTGACTACTGTATGGTGGAGTTCCTAGTGCAATCATTTCTTCAAGTCCGTGGTAGTCTTGAATGTTGAAACTTTTCCCCAACAACATACCTGAAATACTATCCCATCCTTTGAAGAGCATACAGCCTGCTGCGTCCTTATCAACGACTGTTCTAATTATATATGCTCTGAGGTCCCAAAAGTCAGGGCCTGCAGTTATTGCTAAGGGTTTATCAAATAAGGAGAGGGCTTCAGAATGGTCAGGTGTATAGACAATAACTTGGTCTGCCAGTTTTGTTGGGATTGAACTGAAAGATTTCCCAATATAAATGACTTTCATGCCAGTCAAATTTCTTAGGAGCTCGTCAACATTGTTTTCCAGCATTTCTCGATCCCATCGTGAAATGTTATGATCAAAGATAAGTGCCAGGATAGTGCCTTTTGGGATTTCTTCTGAGGAGAATGGCTTCCCATTCTTGTTAATCAGAATTGCTTTGCCTCTGAAATTTTTTCTCGTTGTGCTGTTCAAAATCTTCTCTATTGAGTTGCCGGGGATCCTCTGGAACACTGAGCATATTAACAACTATACTAAAAACAAAAATAACTTTTCAAATTATAACGAAACCTCCTCTGTAAACTCTTTCAAACGGACTAGAAAATGCAGCAGCTTATCTTTCATGTAAGTTCTCAATTATTTAAGAAATAAAATTAGCTGTGGGCAGCAGGGTCAAGAAGTCAAAACGTCTGATAGGTTGATTTAATGTTGCTGTAAATTCTGATATACAGGGTTTATGGTCCCTTCAAAGTCAATTTATCTTAATGAAAACAAGGCTGCCGAAATAATAATGTTATTTTCTAAGTAATTAGAAACTTACTAACTATTCCCCACAAAAATGGCTATTTAAAATAAATAATGAGATACAAGTTTTTATAAAATGACTAAGGACTGCAATAATACGTTCTTTTCTGTTAGCACAGTAAAACGGCAATGCCTTTTTCCCCATCTTCCCCATTGATCTTCCAGCTGTTGACTTCCTTGAATGTCCACAATTCTCAAGCTCTTATTTCTTTCCAATGTCTTCATCAAGTTGCCCTCCAGAGCAGGACAGTCAGAAAGGTTTAGATCTTTTAACGCCTTAAGGTGATTGAATCGATTACACAAATTTCGCAATTTATGGCAGGATCTAAGATTTAATACTTCAAGATATGCAAGCTGACTAGAGCTCTTTGGAAGCTCACGCAATTTTTCACAACCAGACAAATTCAAATTTCTAAGCCTTTTCAATTGATTAATTTGAGTGGGAAGCCGAGGTAAATTGGTGCAATAAGCTAATGATAGATCTTCAATCATGTTACCCAGGCAAAATTCATCCGGCAGTTCTGTCAAGCTTGAGCGTTCTGACAAGTTAATGGCAACCACTTTTGGCTTCAACAGGGTTTGAGGAAAGCTATCTGGAAGTTTCTGTAGCTTGCTACAGCCCCTTAAGTTGAGAAGCTGCAACAAGGAAAGTATCTCAAAATTCGCTGCAAGCAGTTTCGAATTCTTGCAATATGAGAGATCAACCTCTTTAAGAGAACTCAACAGTTCAAACTTGTCAAGAAGCTTCTGCATATTGTGACAATGTGAGAATGTGGCCTTCTTCAGTGTACCCAAAGTTCAAACACACAAAACTTTCAGGGAGTTGTTTTAATACTGAACAGTAACTCAAAACCAGTTCTTCTAAAGACTGCAGCTGCCCAAATGATTCTGGAAGGCGTCTCAATGATGAACAATAACCTAAATTCAGCTTCACTAAATGTAGAAGGGTACCAAATGATTCGGGCAATTTTTGGAGGTACTTACAGTCATGCAGGTCCAGCTTTTGAAGAGCATACAACTGAGTCAAACTTTCAGGGAGTTCTACCACACTGCATGTACTGATGCACAACTCTTTTAGTCCTTCAAAAGGTCTGAATATATTTGGGTCAGGTACACCAAATTTTTGAAAATTCTTCAGTTTTAGCACTCTCAGCTAATCTATCTCCCGTGGAATCAGTTCCTTTCCCTTGTGGTATCTGAAGAGCGCATCTCCACACAGTTTAACAACTTTCAGTTTTGCAGGCAACTGCATGAACAATAAAACAGCTATAAGATATCCAAAATCAATATACTAGACATCCATCTAGCTCTAGTCAAAGCAGTTCATCAGGGAAACAAATGGAAAATTTTACACTCACATTGACTGAGGATAGTAAAATTAACAAAAAAAAGCTTTCTCTGCTAAATGGCCTAAATCTTAACCAGGTCAAAAGGTATCTGAGTTGTTGGTAATCTAATTCAGTAATAAAGTGCCGTAGATATCCATTATTTTCAAGGCCACAACACTATTAAAGGAGCATGGATGTTGTTCCTGCGAAGCTTACACATACAGCTCAAATTGCCTATTATTCGCAGCTCACACTTGATCTACGTTGCTAGTTTGGGTTGGGGTTCAAGTTTATGGGCACCACAACGTTTTTTTTCTAGGTTTGGTAGGGCTTGGTATGGCCATATATATACATATAACTTGCTATAAAGGAAATTTAAAAAACATTTTGAGAGCTTTCTGGAGAAGGTTGGCTCGAGCAGGGATTGAAAATACAGTGGTAAAGATAATTTATGATTTAATGTCGAATATCAAATTAAATTGGTTCGGTTGAACCACTGATGACGGCAATGCCTCTCCCATTAACTACATTTTAGGTATATATATATATATCTGTTTTTTTTGTTGTGAAGAATAAGAGTTAGTCAAGGGTGTTGCTTGGGTGAACCAAGTATATCACAAGTATGCCTTCAACATATCTGGGATGTACTTGGGTTGTCTTAGACATACCGAAAGTGGACCTATGATTCATTTGGACCCATTTGATATGGGTACACTAGCCTACTAGGGTGTACATGACAATTTAGTCCTTAATGAGATTCGTAATGTCCTTATGCACATGGCTGCAGGGCTCCTAGCCTTGATAAATTCCCATGCAAATTCTATAAAGCCACTTGGCATTTCATGGGCCTTGACCTTCTCCAAGTTTGCAAGGGAACTCTTCACAACTACTCCCAAGATTTTGTGATCAATCATGGAAACATCAATTTTATTCCTAAAGATGGGGACCTAGAGCCATCACCAATTGACAACTTACCACCTTGTTGAATATTTCCTTCAAGGTTCTAGCCAAAACTTGCTATTCACATTTGTAATTTTTTTCTTTTAGTTATGTGGCATAAACAAATGGATTTCATCAAAAGTCATTAAATCCTTGATAATATCATTGTTGTGTGGGTAGGGTTGGAATGGGTCATATAGTCTAGGCACTACATCCTTTTTCTCAAGTGGGACATTGAGAAGGCCTACAATCCTATATAATGGCCTATCACTTTTGCTATGCTCAAAGCACTGGGATTTGGTGATTTATTTTTGCATGATTGCAAACTTATTTTTCCAGTGCTTTGGCTTGCCTTTCTGTCAATGGTAGAGGTTCTAATAGTTTTGGCGTTTTCTACTCCATTTTTTAGGGCTACTGATGCAAAAGCATCCAAGTCCACACATGATCTTGCATCAACCAAAAACATTTCAAGTTAGCTTTCAATTTCAATTTAGTTCCAATTCGGTTTTGAGTGTGTTTCAATTGATTTTTTCTTGTTTGCTTCTGGAGAAATTTTCAAATTTAAATTTAGCCAAGTGAAGGCTCCACCTTGTAGAAGACCCAAATGGGCATCTCTATCTTTAATATGATGAAAAATGAATGAAAAAAAAGCAAGTTATTTTCTTGCAGGTTTTCAACCCGCTATTGGACATTTGTGGAGTTTCACATGTGAATCAAATGATTGCGGGGTTTCATATTGCTATGGGTTGCAAGTTTTTAGACCATAATTGAACTTTTGCAAAAAATCCTAAGTGAACCAAAACAAGTTGTTTCAATCTCATACTTAGCTGGTTCCCATGGATTTCCCACATCGTGGGGAAAGTGATTTCATCTGACCTTGTGGGTTCTTGGTCTGCATAAGAACTTGTGGGTTTTTGGTCTACATCTGAACTTGTGGGAAATTGCAATTGTATTGCACTTTATGTTTGGAACCTATTCCGATGAGATTTTTGCCTTGCAGGAATTCGGTGTCCAAGTGGTTTGTGAGAATCATGTCATCATCCAACTTTGTGGGGATTCTAGGTGCACCAGTCCTTTTACATGAACTTTAGCACCATCTACCTTTTGTGGGTAATTCATGTGCATCTGGATGTTTGCGGGTATTATGTTGTCATCAAAATTTATGGGTAAACTCTGGTGAATTGAACCTAAATGATGCAATGAATCGATTTCAATGAATATTTCCTCTTATGACGAAAACATGACACTTAATGATGTCATCCTATATAAATTGTAGAAGAGTACCATCTAGTTGAACCTATACCAAAATTGCAAATTTAAACTTGCTAATTGAAGAATTTTGACTTGCAATTGCACTTGCAGGAATCTTGAGGTCATTCAAACCTTATAGACAAGTTCAATTTATTACTTTCCTTTGAAGACTTCTTGATTGTATCCGGATTGTGGGAAATTGTTGTTCGATTGAACTTGCATGGGATTCCATGTCCGAACCTTCCATTTGTGAAATTTTCTCATGCTACTACATTTGTGGGTTTCCTACTTGCATTTACATTTGTGGGTTTTTGACTTACTATTGGATTTTGTTCATTGGTGCAATGATTCAAATTTTTAACTATCAAATCTTGAAACTATTGAATTTATTGTCTTGGAATATAAAAGGGAATCATGGGACCTTCATGAAGAGATATTTTTGGCCAAGGAGAAAAGGCTCAAGCGTGTATAGAAATGAATATTGATAGCTATAGCCGTCATGAACAAAAAGACCACCATGAACAAAGTTTGATGAAGAGAGCACTAGAGAAGTGGATTGTTGGTGGACAAATGTAGTGGCATTGGGAGGATGGTAAAGAAGAAGATTTGTTTGTGTTTTGTAGAGTCATTGTAATTGGTAATTGAATAAATGAAATAAAAATGTGTTTTTATGCAAATAGTTTCTTCTATTGTGTCTTATGGTTGTGAGATCAGGCTGCTTGGTAAGGGACCTTAGCCCAGACTACATTATTAGATATCAGAGAAGGTTTTCTCACTGAGAGATGTTAAGAGTTGAGAAAGGAGAGAAATGAGTTAGTTGAAAGAAAGAGAAGTTGAAAGGTGAAAGTTGTAGAACATAATGTTGCAGAATAAGTATATAGACATATTGATTATCTTTCAATAGAGATAAAGTTGGGTAGGTGTACAAACTTCCTCAACTATGTGCAAGTGGGTAGAGGGAGTATTACGGTAGTTACATCTTCAAGATTCTTTGTCAAGTAGAGAAATATTGTGGTAGTGAATGATGTTTATTTTCAAAGAAAGTGATCACTTGGAAAGAGTCTAAAAGCTAAAGAAAAAAGCTTGCCAAAGAAAGAAGAAGTTGCAGAAAGAAGAAAGAGTGGAAGAGGATAAGCTCACTGGAAAAATATAAAGGATAAAAAAATTGTTTACTGATATAGAGATGAAGTTGAAGATATTGATTGAGAGAGATGATGGTACAACTTGAGGAGATGGAAGGTGTCTGAAGAAAGAAACCTAGAGGGGTTGTTGCAAAAGAGGATTTTGTAATTGTAGAGGACTTGAGCTCTAAGAGAAAATTGTTGTAGAGGAGAAGAGGCTTGTAACTATAGAGGGATTGAGTTCTAGAATATTTTTTGTAGGTATGATGAAAAGGCTTGTAATTGTAGAGGGTAGAGAAGGAAGCACAAGAAGTTGAAAGGTATGTTTGTGTGAAGACTTTGTTGTAGGTATAATCTTGTAACTATAGAGGGTTAACACCCTAGAAATGGAAAGATTGTTGCAAGTGGAATATTGTAACTATAGAGGGATGCATGAGTCTTTGGAGAATTTGAAGAAGAGAAAGAATATGTCTTCAAGAGGGAGGATGAGAAGAGTCACAAAAAGACTTGTAAGAATTTAATTTTGGGAAAAACAACAAGGAAAGAGGTATGAGAAATTTATTATTGAATAATTACAAAAAAATCAAAGCTAGATTGGATGTAACAAAAAGTGAGCAATACAAAGAAGCTCAAGTGGACAATAGAGAGTCTAAGAAAATGTTATGTGTAGGTGGCATGGTGGTAGGTAAAGAAGTGGATGTTGAAAGGCATGAAGAAATGATAGATTTCTATTTTGAAGAAGGATAAGAATTGGGTATCTCTCATGAAATAAAGATATTTGAAAAGAACATCCTCTTGAGAGAGGGTAGTGTTAGAAGAAGAGAAGAAAAAAATTGATGTATCCATTAGATAGCAGGGGCATGGAAAAATAAAATTGTGGGAGCAGCCCACGTAGTCACAGTCATAGAAGAGGGAAGACAAGAAGAGAAAAGGGAAGAGAGAATGGTCACTATGGGCCATAGAGTAATTTTTTCTGATGAAGGAGTTTACAAAATAGACTTGAAGAAACCTGTATTTGATCAAAGAATTGATGATGATGTCGATAACCTCCTTTTGAAAGAGGAGATGAGGAAAATATAAATATTATTTGAGAAAGGAATGTTGGATGAAAGGAAGGAAGAAGTGGAAGGGGCGGTCTTTGAGGTCCCCTTGTTTGACAGAGAAATTAATGAGGAAGATGAGGAGAATATCAAGTGATAGATGAAAGTTGAGAAGATGATAGAACATATACAAATGAGAGAAGACGAATCCCATAATTTTATAATTAGAATAGAGGAAGCAACAAGGTGTCATATAGATGGCATTGAAGAAGGAGAAATATGCATGCTAGAGGATGAATAGGGAAAGAAGGAGAAGGTAGCTATAATGTCTTTTTGAAGGCACAAAGGAGGGAGTGTAGTGTCATAAATTTTCACCCTCAATGATTTCACACTATCTTGACACCCTATTTTGCTTACAACATTAATTATAAAAATAATTTATTCATTTTGGGGTCATATCATTAAAATACATTAAATTCCTTGACATTGTGATAAATTTTGGAAACAAGCACCCAAACAGGGTGGGTAGTGCCCTTGACCTTAAAGGGTGCCTAATTTGAATATGATGCTTTGGTGTTGGTCCTTGGAGGATTAAAAAGATCCCAAGTTGGCCTATAATAAAAAATGTCAATTGAAAAGCATATATAAACAAATTTTATTCTCATTTGAACATCAAAGGAAGAAGAAGAAGGAAATTATGAAGAAGGAGTTTTATGATGCATTTATTGTGAATATGTATTGAGTTTTCCTCTACATGCTAGTTACAACAATCTATTTTGTTTTGTAGACTAACATATTGCAGGTCTTCAATCCATTCAAGCATCCATCAACAACCTTTGGTGACACCACATGGTGTGGACATCACTTCGACAAAGATTTCATTCCAAGGTAACATTACCATTAATCATTTTATCATTTTAATCAATTATTATTTTGGCCTCTACTTGACCAAGGAACACCCTCTTGATCATCATCATTTTCTATGCATGGAGGTGGAAACAACAAATCGGGTTTGACTTAGGCAAGCCCCTATACAAAACACTCATTTCCCCTCCTTTTTTGTGATTTTGTAGGTTCAAATCTAAAGAAAGTAAATTGCAAAGTAGAAATGTGCAATGCATATTCGTATGTTGCATGTTAGAAGGTTGCAGATCCTAATTAATACTTATAAGACAAGGGCACCATTGGCCTTGACTCATTCTAGAGAATTGTCGCAGGTTAGGGATTGAGGTTGCTACCTGACGTATGCCAAGGATCTATTGCAGGTTGAGGATTGGGATTGTGGCCCAACACATGCCAAGAACTTGTCCAAGGTCAAGGATTGGAGTTGTTTCTCATCACATTCCAAGGAATTGTTGCAGGTCAAGGATTAGGGTTGCTAGTTGATGCATTCAAAGAAGATACTAGAGGTTAAGGGTCAATGTTGTAGACCGATGCATGAAAATTTAGAAGGGAGGAGGGACTCTAAATCCTTGATAAGAAATTTGGTAATTCCTATAAGGTTGACTTGTGATGTAGCATGTAGAATTCAATTTTGGGTCTTGGTGACATTATGGGTCTAGATCGACTAGTTTGATCAAGTTTGGGTGGGTAGCATATAAAACTAGGAAAACATTTCAATTATAATCATTCATGCTATGTTATTATATCTTTTGGGAAATTTATGTTCAAGCTATCTTTTGTGGATGAAAACCCATAGGAGATTATGATCAATGGATGAAAAACCATTTGCTCTTAGGACCAAAGGACAAAAATCCTTTCGTTATTTGAGAAAATTATCACGTAGAGAGTGCATTGGAGCATCAAGGATTCGTAGGAAAGTATAGTGTGAGCATTGTTGTAACATATTTTTTGTTATTATATTTACTGTCATAACATTCCATTATCGTAGAGATCCAAATCACATTAATATATTTTTTGCTAGAGTTTGATCCATTTTGTGCAAGTTCATATGTTGACTAGCTAGTTCACTCATGCTATTTGAGTATAACTAAATTTCTATTATTTAGATATTATTTGGGAGGATTATTTCTTGTTTCAAGTGTGTTATTTTACTAAACTATAAGAAGGGACATTGTAGTGGTATCAAATAAATTATATTGCTATCTTGTACGGTAGATTTGTGTGGTGATGCAGGTTCATGCAAAAAAGTCATAGGGAAATTTGGTACCTACAAACAAAAAAGAGAAAAAAAGAAGATATGGGTGATAGAGATGAGGAAGCCCACTTTCAAGAAGTCATTTGAACAAATAAAAGAGAGTTGTATAGATAATTTTAATCCACCCTAATGGATTATATGGTAGAGATGGTGAGGAATTTGAGGGAAATGAAACAACCATGGAGTGTTGAGAAATCTACTCCAAATGGTTAATAGAGAGTTGGCCAGATAATTTTAATCCACCCTAATGGATTATATGGTAGAGATGGTGAGGAATTTGAGGGAAATGAAAAAACCATGGAGTGTTGAGAAATCTACTCCAAATGGTGCAAAAGGTAGTAATTAAAATGGGTCTATTACAACTGTTCTAGTTGGATTAATGCCTAGACCTACAACACCTACAATTTTTTCTAGGGTTGAGATGTAACAAGAAGAGGAGTCGAATATGTTGGCCCACATTTGTTGCTGCATCAAAATATCGATCTATCAACACCCGATACAAATGGTAGAGACATGGATCACATAGGAGGTGATTAGTCCCTTGTCATGAATCCCAAGGGCATTGACCATCTATCAACAATCTCCCCCTCAACATTACTTCATGGGATTCAAACCCATGAACCAATGCTTTGATACTAATTATTGGCCCACATTTTATGTTACGTCAAAAGATTGATCTATCAATGCCCAATACAAATGGTAGAGATATGGATCACACGTGATGAGGTTAGTCCCTTGTTATGAATCCCAAGGGGAGTGTTGACCATTTGCCAACATAATTCAATGAATAGTGATGTTAACACCAACATGGCTACATAGTCAAGACTCGGTACAAAAGATCAACGTCATGTGCCATTTTCATAGTACCATAATTCTAGGTATAGATCTAGTGGGAGACAATCATTTAACATAGACCTAGATCATAGGGTGAGTAAGTTAACTCTCCCAACTTTTGATGGTTCAGTGAAGCTCACTGCATAAGCTTTGGTTCAAAAACTAGATATGTATTTTTCACTTAGCCCAATGACAAAAGATGACACTGTCAACTTTTTTATTCTTTATTTGGAGGGAACAATGCATGAGTTGGTGGAATCATGGGTTAATCATATAAGGACACCATAGTATGGTGACATATGTTGATTTCATGTAGAGTCTCATATATATATGATAGGAAGGACCTTGAGATGCATTTCAAAGAGTTGGCATGTTTGAGATAACATGGCTCTATGGAGGATTATGTAGCTAAATTCCAATGAGTTTTAGTTATGGTGCTCAATCATGGAGAAGAGATCTATGTTCTTTTCATGGAGAGACTATCAGAGTCACTTAAATTCCTAGTTACAAGAACACCAAAACTAAGAACAAGTCCCATGCTAAGAATGCACCATCAAGACAAAATGGGAGACATTTACACAAGGATATTTTGTAGCCCTAGGAAGCCCCTCTTAACCCAAGTAATATGGATGAGATGAATAATGAGCTTAGGAGGAACCGTTTATGTTTCTCTTGTAGAAATTTATGTACTCTTATACATAGTTTCTTGCATAAAGAAAAATACATTATATTGAAGTGGTGTTAGATAGAGATAGAGTCAAGAGATGAACCCAAGGTATTTGAAGATTTTGTCAATCATATTACTAAAGGGACATGACATGAAATCACAAGACCAAGTGCACTTTCCGCTCTCTTAGGATCCCCAAAATATCTTCCCTTCAAGGTTCATGGAGTTCTTGTAGGATAGAGGATGACCATTTTCATAGATGGTAGGGCTACACACAAATTTATTAATGAATTCTTGGTAATGAAGAGAGGATTAAAGGTAGAAGAATTTTAAGGTTTCAATTTTGTAGTAGCTAATAGATTCACCATCCCATGCACTAGAGTAATCAAGCAAATCAATATAACTCTTGGGGATCATAAGGTATGTGATTATTTTTATGTGGTTGGGTTAGGATATACTGATGTGGTTTTGGGTATACCATGGGTGCATTCTCTAGGTGATTATTTGTAGAAATACTAAACTATGGAGATTAATTCATAGAAGATGGGAATAAAATTTTCCTTAGAGGGATATCTAATGAATATCCATGGATACTTGAAAAGAAAGGGGATGGAGAGAATCTTTGACAGAGGCCAAGTAGCATGGGAAAAAAATTCTTGATTCTTCCCATGAAGTCTTCATCAAGCAAGAAAGGTATCCATCATCTTGATACTTAGAATATTATAGATAGGCATTGTATAGGGTATAAAGAGGAGATAAATAAGGCTATCAAAGAACTTCTTGACATGAGATTCATAATAACTAGCTCTAGCCCATTTTCATATTGAGTAGTTCTTGTGAATAAGCATGAAATTATGAGAATGTGTATTGACTATAGAGCCTTGAACAAGAATACCATCAATATAAGATATCATATTCCCATGATAGATGATCTCATAGATGAATTGCATGGATTTGTGTAATTCTCCAAGATTGATATGAGATTAGGATACCATTAAATCCACATGAGATACAAAGATGTTGAGAAGATAGCCTAACTATGTTGGTATGGACATTTTGATTTTTTAGTCATGCCTTATAGTCTTACTAATGCTCCAACCACTTTCTAGTCATCCATGAGCTAGGTTTTTAGTAAGAAACTAAAAAAAATCAATTGGTGTTCTTTGATTATATCTTGATATATAGTAAAACTTGGTAGGAGTATTCAAAACATCTAGATACAGTTTTGGGTATTTTGGAGTACTAGACTTTCTTTGCTAAGTTGTCAAATGTGAGTTTGGTTTCAAAGATCTTTTTTATCTAGGACTTTTCATAAGTGCCAAGGGTGTTTATGTAAGGAAGCTAAGGTAGTAGAACAAATTCCTACACTAATCTTGAGAGGAGGATAATGCAAAAATTTACAGATCTTTTCAACGGTTACAAAAACTTAAACAAAAATAAACATAAATATCGTGCTTACCACAACACAATGATATATGTGGGGAAAACCATTTCGAGAGAAAAATACCACACTTCAAAAGCCACCCAATATATTATTCAGAAATCACAAAGTTTACAATATACTTGCAGAACAAGCTTCTCATAGGAGTATCACCAACCAGAGATCTAGAGGCAACATGATTACTATTAGACTCTCAGAATACATCACAATGCACAACTGTAATACAACACCCTCATAAAATAGGGTTAACTTCTAGGGAAAGTCAATCCAATAAAATATCTACCATTAGATCTAAGACCTAATGATGAATGGTCTAGATTTACAATAATGAAAAATACATAAAATTTGGCTCTTAGGGGTGTTTCCCTTGAGCCCCTGCTGGGGTGTGTGGCCCTCATACCCCCTGTCGGGGGGATGATTCCCCCGGACTCCTCACAAGGGGTACCCCCCCAAAAAACCCCTCATGCTTACCTATCAACAATAAACATTATGTAATTGCAAGGTTGAGACACATTTTCCCAATAGTTTAGGTGGATCAACAAAAGATCCAAGATATTCTAGATTAGCCACCTCCCACTAATTTGACATAATCGAAAGGATTTTTGGGATTATGTTGCTACTACAAGATGTTCATAAAATTATTTTCTCAATTGGATGTTATTTGGCTATACTCAAGGATATTTGAATGGTTTGAAGATGCTCAAAATAATTTTGACAAGTTGAAGGAGGTAATGAGCTCGTACCTTATACTTGTTATACTTTATTTTTCATCTTCCTTTGTTATTGAATGTGATGCATTTGGACAAGGTATTAGAGATGTCCTAACCAAAAAGGGAATCCACTTACATTTGAGAGTAAAAAATTGAGTAGTTTAGAGAAGCGGTATTCTATTTATGATAAGGAGATGTTGGAAATTGCAGATGCACTAGAGAAGTTTTGACAGTATTTAATTTGTAGAAAAATTGTTGTTAAGAATGATCATAATAGTTTAAAGTTTTTCTTGGATAAAAAAATTGAATGATCACCAAAAAAATAGGTAAGAAGGTTTCAAGACTATGATTTTGAAATAGAGTACACAAAGGGAAAGAGAAATGTGGTAGCTAATGTACTTTCTAGGATGCCTACTCTATGCTCATTATCCACTCTTTCTATTTATTGGAAGGTTTCTATTATTTTTGAATATTCTAAGAATAAATTTTATATTGACATCCTTGATGAAGTTGTGAAAGATGATAGGTATGTTGTGATGGAAGGGTCAATCCTCTATAACAAAAAAAATGGTGCCTGAGTCTAAGATCAAGGAAAATATTTTGAAATCCTTTCATGATACCCCAATAAGATATCAAGGGTAGTATAAGACATACATGCATATCTATGAGATGTTTGCATAGGAATATCAAAGAGTGCATGACCTGTCAATGGAACAAGGGAGAACAATTTTTTCCAGTGGGCTTGTTTCAACCACTAGAAATTCTTGAGAAAAAATAGGAGAGCTTATCCATGGACTTCATCATAGGTTTACCCAAGCTAGAAGGTAGAGACTATATTTATGTTGTGGTTGATCAATTTATGAAGTATACATATTTTATTGCTATTGATTTATATTTCAAGGCACCTCAAGTTGAAGATGTTATTCTGAACAAGGAGATATTCAAATTATATGGATTTTCCAAGAACATGTTGTTAATGACAAGGAGAACAAATTTTTTAGTTCCTTCTGGAAATAATTGTTTTAGTTGATAGGTACAAAAATCACACCAAGTAGCAAATAACATCCTAAAAATGATGGACAAACATAAATATTGAAAAAGTGGATTGAGGGTTACTTAAGAAACCATGCTTCATACTAGTAGATTGTACGGATCAAGTGGTTGCATTTAGTTAAATATTGCTACAATAATTCACACCAACCGTCCATTGGGAGGAAACCTTTTAGATATTTATATGGTTATGATGCACTATCTTTCAGTGATCTATTTCTTTTAGATAGTAGAGTACCATTAATATAGGTGACTTGATGGATCACAGTCAAGAGACATTGAGGGTACTACAGGATAACTTGTAGTAGGCACAAAACCAACAAAAGACTTATGCAGATAGAAAAAGAACAACAAGGTCCTTTAAGGTGGGGAAATTAGTTTTCTTGATATTGCAGCCATATAAAAACTTCTATTAAGAAGAGTGGATTTTAAAAATTCAAACATTGATATTATGAGTTGTACAAAATTGTGAAGCTGATCGAAGAAGTGACCTATAAGTTGTAAATTCCTCATAACATCAAGATTCATAATATTTCATGTGACATGTCTAAATAAGTTCCTTGGTTAGCATATTACACCCTCAAAGGAGTTCTCTCCCTTATATGATTATGGTACTTGTTGATTATAATCCTAGAAGAAGTCATAGACACCTCCATCAAAAACTTGAGGAATAAAAGCATCACAAAGTACCTAATTAGGTGGAAAAACCTACCAATTGAATATCTTTCATGGGAAGGGCATGTGATTCTCAAGTATCCTAATTTACATTGCTTGAGTACAAGAAATATTAAGGAGGAAGGACTTGTCATGTCCCTTTTCCAAAATATAGTTAAAACACTACTTTCATAGGGAGATGCCAGAGTTTGGGAATCAAATTTGTTGTTTGATTTGTGCCTAAGATTTGTCAAAGGTTAGGGATCAAGGTTGTGGTTTAACTCATGATAGAGAATTTTCAAAGGTCAGGGATCATCAAGGTTGCTACTTGACACATACCAAGGACTTGTTAGAGGTTAGGGATCAGGGTTACTACTTGATGCATTCCAAGGAGCTATCAAAGGTTGGGGGTCATGGTTGTGGCTTTATGCATTCCATGAACCTATTGAAGGTTAGGTATTAGGGTTGCTTCTCAATGTATGCCAAGGAAATGTTAAAGGTCAAGGATTAGGGTTGCTACCCAATGCATTTGAAGGATGTATTTGAGGTTGAGGATCAATGTTGTGGCATGATGCATGCCAAGTCAAAAGGGAGGAGAAAAAAATCAACAAGAACTTGTGTGTATTGTGATGTAGTGTGTAGAATTCACGATTGGGCCTTGGAACCATTTTAGGTCTAGGCTAACAAGTTTTATCTTTTGGGTGAGTAGCATATAAAACTAGGAAAAAAATTCAATTGTAATCATCCATGTTATGTTATTATATCTTCTAGGAACTTTATGCTCAAGCTATTTCTTATGGATGGAAACCCATATGATACTATGATTAGTTGATGAAAACCATTAGTTGTTGGGATTAGAGGACAAAAACCCTTTGTTTCTTTGAAAGAATACTAACTCAAGGAGTGCATTAGAGTGTTAAGGATTTGCAGGGAAGTCTAGTGAGAGCATTGTTGTCACATATTTGTATTTTTTTATTGATGTTGTAATACTGTAATAATAGTCCATTATCATAGAGATCTGAATCACATTAATATAATTTTCTATTGGAGTTTGATTCAATTTGTGCAAGTTCATATGTTGACTAACTAGTTCATTCATGTTGCTTGATTATAAATAAGTTGTTGTTGTTTAGATATTATTTGGGAGGATGGTTCCTTATTACAAATTTATTTTTTTTACTAAAATTTAGGAAGGGAAATTACAAAGAACCATCTACTACATATGTTATAGTCACTTGTACCAAACCACATTTCTCCTTGAAGGAAGAGAAACCAAATCCTATATGTGATTTTCCATCAATGAAGAAAACTCCTCATCCATAGATTGATCCCACTCTAGAATACTTAAAGCCTCTAGAAAATAGTAGATCTAGTATGAATTAAAAGATCAGTGCTAGAATATTGAGAGTGCATGTGATGTGAAGCCATATGATCACCAACTAAACATCCAACCTCTTGAATAGTATTACAAGTGGTAGGAGGTAGAAGCGGTGTTGTAGAAGGTGGTGGTATAGAACAATCATCTAAAGCATCCTCCAATGCGCAAGTGTCCTCATGAGATAAATAAGGTGGAGTAGGTAGTGAGGAAGAATAAGGGGATGATAATCTGACTATGGGAAAGACTCATAAAATTGGATATCTCTATGAAAGTAGACATCTCTCATAGTAGGATAAAATTATCAATACAATTTCACATCCTCACAATATCAAAGAAAAGATAATAGTTGAATCTTATTTATTTCCTCACACCAACCATACCAAATAACTTGAAGAAGAAAATATTAGGCTTGATATTGAACCAAGCTTCCTTTTGAGTGATATTTAAAAATACCTTATGATGAATGTAATTAGAAAAATTGATTGCCTTAGCTCAAAATGATGGAGACATAGACCAAGATTTCATAAAACTGGCCATCTCATTGAGTAATCTATTATTGTGTTCAAAAACATCATTTTGTTGAGTATATGAAACTAAAAATTGATAATGAATACCATGCTCAATGCAATAGTTCCAAAATAGTTTGTTCACATATTATATATTCTAATCATTTGTGTGTAGCTAATGAATAGAAAAACTTTATCACTTCTCCAGAACACCCTGAAGGTCCTAAAAGTGATGAAGGAAGATCACTCTTGTACTTGAGAAAGTACACCATGCATGATGAGAGTAATCATCAATGAAGGTAAGAGAATACTTGGCTCTTGAAGAAAGGAGTGGGAAAGGACATAGGGTCATGATGTACCAACTCTAATAAGGTATAAGCATGATGATCCTTTCTCTTAGGAAAGAGCTCTTAATGATGTTTGCAAAGAACACAACCTCAAAAAATTCCCTATGTTCATGAAACCTTTGGAAGAACAAGTTCCATCTCTTGCATACTCAATTGTTTTAGATACATATAGTGGACATGACCATAATATTCATGCCATAACTTAATGAGTCTACATTGGAAATGTGTGGTGAACCATTGGATGAATCAAAAAAATGAAACCTATACAATCTAAATTCATAATAATATCTATTGAAAGTAATAACTATCTCTAGATGACGGAGGTCATAAATTACAATAATATTGGAAAAAAAATCACTTTCTAACCCCATCAATGTGACGAATCTAGTAAATAGAGAGAAAATTTACATAAAAATCAGGAACAAGGAGAAAATTCTTATTATTACCATCAATCATCTAACAATTGATGACCCCAAAACTAAAATCTTTAAATAGATTACCACTACAATATGAGAAGTACTACTATCAAAAAAAGACAAATAGATCAGATCTATGAGTCATGTGATGTGAGGCTTCAAAGTCTATAATCCAACTTTGTGATGAAAATGACTGAGAGCGAAATGGTGTGATACTACATGGTCTCCTCTAATACCTCTAGTCTCTTCCAACATTTAGTAACCAAAGTCACTCCTACAAGGATCTCTTGATTTATTATTTTCCTTACAGGAAGACTCACCATACTTACATATTTATCATTTTTAGGTGGCAATTAGTGTTTTTTATTTGACTTATACTTAGGCTTTTGTCTCATGTAGTTTCTATCTTAGGATTTTGTGTCTTCTCAGCTTCTTCTTTGGATGATTAAGTGAACAAAGCATGAATGTGGAACTAGAAAGTGACTCTAATTGTGTCAATTTAGCCTATTCCCATGCTAAGCAATCATAAAAGACCTTAAATGAAGGAAAGGTGAATGCATCTTTGAATGCATCCATAGTGGAATACAAAGTAGAAAATAAAACATGAAAGGCTCCTCAAAGGTTAGATAAGATAAAAATACATTCTTTTTCATCTTTGTCCTTTCAAAAAACCTATATAAAAGTAATCTTAGTGACTTGAGTTTTAGTAGAAATTCCTTGATAGAGGGAATGAATTAGGTGTCAGTGTAGTCAAATCTATCTCAATCACTAATTCCTAAAACTCATTAATTGTATAAAAAGTATCCTTGTACTTTTCCTAGATCTTATTAGAAGTTATGCAATGCTCTATGTGAAATAATAGGATATCTAAAACATGAAGTGAAATTAGACCATGACTTAATCCACCTTATTTTGGTAAGAAAATTTCTCATATTCTTGAGTGAAATCAAGAATAATATCATCCAAGGTAGGCCATAGTCCCTCGGACATGAGCAATCTCATCATCTGAAGTTTCTAGGTGTGATATTTGTACGATGTAATTTTCTTAATCTACAAGAGGTTTTGAACCCATGTATGTTTGGTTTTGGGGTTTAAAAAATAACTAATTATTGGTTTTGAGTGTTTTCTTATTCTTAAAGGTACTTTAAGAAGAAAATTTCCCCCCCTAGAGCAAGAAAAAGGAAACTCTTTTGCAAATTTGACAACTAAAAATAAAAAATAAAAGAGTTTACTTTAGATTTGGTCTTTATATAAATGGTAAAAAATCTTGAGAATCAAGTCTAAGAACTATGCAGAGTTTTGAACTAGCTTTCAAATGCCACAAGAATCACAAAAATAAGAGGTTCAAGACAAAAGTTATGAGTTTAAAAGTGAAAACAAGTAGATACAACTTCAATATGAAAGAAAACTCACCAATAGAATAATATAGAAAAAATAATAAGACCAATGGAAATTTCTTCAAACCAAATTTTTGACAATATCTTATCTGTGAAATTTTGGACTTTGTATGCCTAAGATATACCCAAATTATTAAATTAGTCAAAAATCCTTAAAAGGAAAGGCATGTGTTCTAAGTGGCCTAGGTCTCTAGTCACTTGGATGTCTAGCCACTTGGTGTCAAGGGATAGGAATTAAGCATAACACTTAGTTTCCAATGTGACCATAAACATAGGCTTAGTGTTGATCCAAGTGGTGGACAAGTAGTGGAAATGCCACAGGTGGCAACAATCGAGTAGTTGGTCAAAAAACCTTTTTGACAACTAGAAAAATTCTATAGTGAATATTTTTTTAGTAATTGTGATAGATGATGTCATCCTTGCATCATGCTAACAAATAAAATATACAATTGCCTAAAAAAATAGTGGTGCCAAAATAACCAAAAGTTGCTAGATTTTTGCATGTTATGTTGGATTTATACATAGAGATAGTATAATGCTATATAGATTATACGATTTGGTATGGATCCATATGACTATAAAAAATTATTTATGTGAATATGGCAACAAAGAATTACCTAAAAACAAGTTTCTCAAATTTTGATAATTTGATAGTCAATCCTAGTGTTTTTGGGTATTTTGAGTGAAATGGTGAGGTTTGTTTTGCTATAGGGTGCACTATTTGAATTCTCAAGCACAACTCTATAAAAAATTAATAGGAAATTATAGATCCAATTCTTTTATACCATGTACGATTTTATTCTTGGACCCCACAACTCCCATAAATCACTTGCAACCAAAACACCTACCACAAAAAAGAAAAAAATAATTGATTTGTTATGAAAATTTGAGAATTCTATTAATCTCCAATAATGAATGAATAACTACAACATATAATTTAACTTACCCTTGATAAAGGATAAAGAAACCCTAAATGAAACCCTAGGTGAGGATTAAATTAGATCATGACATGTATCATAATCCTCTAGCTTGACAAAAAAATGTGGATGATCTAAGTAAGCTTAAGTATGTTAGTGTAAAAAATGGACCTAATAATTAATTAATTAGGTAATTACCCATTTGTCTAACACTTATTTTGGGGATATGACCCCTTAGTCTACTTATATTACTAGACTTTATAAGCTTTTAGAGCCATTATTATTTTTCAATTGTAGAAATAAAAAGGCTATTTTTTAATGATAAAATGATTGCAATTTCTCTTTATCTAAGAAAGGGAATATGATTTCCTTTGTCTACTTACTAATACATACCTAGGATGAAAAGACCACCTTAGAATTTTAGCATCTACAATATTTTCTTAATCATTGGGGGAATGCCCCTTAACTGTGAGTTAAGTTTCTCTTGATGGTTTGAATGCTTGGGTGGAGCCACTCTATTAGCCAAGGCCTATTTTTCTCCATATCTTATGTAATAGTGAGGGAGGTCTTGTACACATGGTAAAAGTTTTGGGCCAAGACGTAGTGGTATTGAGACTATATTTATGAATTTATTTCCACAATGGGGCATTTTTATCCCCATAGTTTGGTGGAAGTAGTAAGATGGCCAGGATACCTCTAAGATGCTTGAAGAGCATGCATAGTGGGTGGTCCCAAGGTGTGATGATCGATGACCTCTAGCCCATAGGACCACTATTTGTGCTTAATTTTTTTAATTATATTTAAAGAAATATTTGATATAATAAATACAAGTGTTTCTATGAAAATGTTATAATGTATTTATCTCTTAACAATAATAAAAGTGTAAACAACTATTAATTTTGAACAATGGTAATAACTATAGCTACAATAAAAATGTGTAGACAAACTCTAGATCCATAATAAAGATAAATCACCTTTACAAAGCATGATTCACAAAGTTAGTAATACTTTAACATACTTTGTTGAAACCAATTAGCTCACTAATCACTCAATTGCACATTCCTAAACCTTGATCAACCCATTCAAATTTTGCACATCCTCAAAAAGGCAGGCATGGGTCTTTGTACATAAGGCATGGGTCTTGATACACATCACATGGATCAAAGATTTTCCAATAGGCCTAAAGTACCTCAAGGTACTCTTTCAATTCTATTCATCCACTCTTCTTGAGGAAATCCTCATCCATTAATCTCCCTTGAATCTTGGACTCTTATATGTGCATGAACAATATGAAGACACTTGTAATCTCCTCATCATCCCAAGACTCTCAATCAATATGAACCCTTGATCCCTTAGATCAATACTAGCCATCCAATCTCTCATCTAAAAATCATTGAATTGGCATCAACCCAAGCGATTATCAAGCCTCCTTGAAATCAAATGTTGTGTTGATAAGAGCATTCACATATCATCATCAATTATATTTTAGCACAACCATCATGACCTGGTACAAGGATTGGTTGAAATGAGAATTTGTGTGTTTTCATTTATGTTAGGCAATCCTTATGTTTAATTATTGGAATGTTGCAGTTAGACGTAAATAAATAGGCTGACTTAATTTATTGCGTCTACATATTCCTAATAAAAACTAGCAATGAAAGAGGACTTACCTGAGAGGGATCAAAATCCACATCTTGATCAGAGCTGAAATAACTCAAGCTCCAAAGTTGCTTTAACGGTAAGGGAAGATTCTTTGAGGATCTACCCACATGTAAATATTTCAATCTCTGAAATGACTTAATGCACTTATCCACAACAGATATGGACTTATTACAGTCATCCACAATAGAAATGGTGCTTCCCAATGAAAGAACTCTGAGAGTCTCCATAAACTCTAGCTTCTGAACAGGTATCTGAAATTCCTCGTTATCATTGGGTAAAAAAATTCCTTTGATCATCTGCAGCCTTGTGGCATTAGAAAACTTGAATGCCAAGAAAAAAAATGTTATTCATGATCCTGAAGATTGACAGGACAATTCATACCTGGTTGCTATCCAAAGCTTTTTTGAGCTCATCTCTGTTGGTTAGTCTTACACCTGTCGTTCGTAAGAGACCCCATTTACGGAGGACGTCCGGAACAGCTATCTGATTGTTATGACTCCTTTTCACCCATGAATTTTCTTGTAGTGTTTCAAGCGCAGACTCTCCAACAATGAATGGAATTTCATCCCAATCCCATCCCACAAAGAAAGCACAAATATCTAGAAATGCATCTTGAGCCGTGGCTGGAAGATTCAGAAATGCATTTTCAAGGGCAAAATTAAAGCCTGTCTGGACAAGATCTTTTTCAAGTACCCATTCAGATACTTTACTTTTTGTTTCTTCATTTGGCTTTTGCCATCTGTTAAGGTATTCTCTGGCCATCTCCTGAAGCAATGGATCAGAGCTACTAATCTGAGTTTCTTGAGCACATTCCATCTCATGCTTCTCACATATAAACCCACTCTCCTTAAGTGCTGACTCCACATTCTTGTTGAGAGATGTCACAAGTAACCTGACTTTGTTTCTACGCCTGAATTTCATATCTAACATTTTTCTGAGATCCTGTGCTCGGAGGATGTTGTCAATCCATTTGAAGGCAGATTCAGTTTTTATAAACTGGAATTTCCCCCCCTTTTTACCCTTCTGTTTTCCAACTGACAAGAGGTTTAGAATATCAGAATGCAACTCAGATACATTTAAGTTAAATTCCTCATCTTTGGTGAAGTTTTTCTTGTACAACTTCCAACCTTCAAAACAGAGCTCCACTTCCAAACGATCATGGATGGCCTCTGCCAAATCTGACTTGCTCTGTCCACTATCACCCTGTATGATGACAGCCAGCTTATTCCCTTTCTTTTCATCCATCTCCAACTGTTTAATTATATGTTTAACATTTTTTTCCTCCTTTTTCTTCATCCTTTATTTTATTAATAACTTCTTTCTCCATTTTTTCTTCTTCAACTTTTGTTTGCTCAATGCCATCTGCCCATGCAAGAGATGTTAACAGCAGAATATACAGTTGCAATATCTAGAAGATTGAAATGCTATGAACGTACAAAAGCAGCGAACACAATTTGTTATTCATTAATATTATTCCTTTATAGCCTTACATATGCTTGGAATTTAGCTTAAAACAATATCTTATAAAAATTACTTTAAATCAATATCTATAAAGTGGGTTTGACTTAGCCTGAACTGAAGTCCGGACTATACTCTTGATATGTGGTCTGAATTTGGCAGAAGTAAATATTTTTCAAATTTGTTTATGTTTTCCTTCAAAACATTTGTAGTTAGTTTATTTAAAGATATATGGAGATCAATTTTAGATGAGATAGATATTTTATTAGACTTTGTGTTCTATTGAATATTAGAGTGCCACTTGTTGGAATATTTGTATAATTATTTTGCTTAAATCTTTGGACAAATTAAATTATTAATATAGAAAGGGGTTCTGGAAAATTCACTCTGCAATTCACCTGCATTAATATTTTTTAATATATATTTCTAAAGCTTTGATTTTATTAAAAATATTAATGTGGTTAATTTTCCCCTACAGTGAATTGTTGGCGATGAATTTTACTTGGCGGTGAATTTGTCATGACAGTGAATTTTTTGTGGGTGAATTGCTGACAGGGAATTTGCCATATGCCATAGAAAGGTGTTAGAAAAGTAATTGGGATGTTGACAAATATAAGGGTCTTATGTCTATCCAACCTCGTGTTTTATTAAATTATAGTGACATGAATTATTTATTTAGGAAAACATATAGTTAATATTTTATTATCTTATTGTTAATGGAGTCTCAAAGTTAAGATTACATTTTATTACTTATATCTTCTTTGTCTCTAATTTCTATTTATTCATATTATGTGATTTGATATTCCCCTTGCATTTTCTAAACAATGTTGTGTAGGATATGATTTGTTTTTGCATTCCATTTTATGGGAAAGGATTCTATATTTTTATAGAAGTTATTGGATCTTAACTACAATTTGCTAATAATTTGGGGTAGGGTTGGTAGAAAAAAATTGCATAGGTAGAGTTGTTGAGAAGATTCTACATTAATTACCATCATGACCCAAAGAGAGATCAAATTTAATTATTGGGAAGAATGAACAAATAAATTTTATGTAAAAAAAGTATTGGAGACAAAATACTTGAAAGGTTAGAGGCCTTTCAAATTAATGCATGAGGAATCTAAATAGGAACTTCAAGTTCAAAGGGACTAGAGATTAGGTTGGAACAATAGATTTGATTGAGACAATCATAGAATATGTGTCCAAATAAGGAACAAGATGATAACTAAAGTCCTTTATTTTAAAGGTGGATCAAAGATAAAGATGTTCATAGATCAAGGACTCAAGAGTTAAAAAGATACTTTGGGATAGAGTGTATTGAGGAAGATAACTCAAGAGGAGTTAAATTTGTAACATAACTCACACTTTCCCATGGAAAGAGAACCTTTTAGTTTATGTTAGAGGAAATAAAGGGAAGGAGAAAATTAAGTTATGACCCAATATTCTAATGGGTATAAAGGCTAAGTTTCTACTATCAAAATCTTAGGTAGAAAGCACAAATAGTACAATCTTATATGAAATATCTTTTGAGATTAAAAATTAGAATGAATTTACAAGAAGAGTAGGTAGAAGCTAAATACATCAATGGGCCTAGGTTCCAATTTTAGAATGAGATAGCCCTTGTCAATGTGAATACAAAATTGATGAAGCCTAATAGTATTCCTAGAAGGTAGAAGGAAAGTAAATTTAAGGGTTAAAGCATGGGGATTCATTTAGTAAACTTATTTCATATCATGTTTGATCGTAGGGCACTAAATAATACCCCTAATTTTATTTCTACCTCTCAATACCCTATTTAAAAATACTTTCTCAAAAAATATCCTCTTATTTTGACTACATGTCCCATCTATCCATTTTTTAGTGACATTATTTATGTTGCTTTTTATTTCCTATCATTGTAAGTTGGTTTGTATATTTCATAACCACCACTCTCACAACCAATTATTACAATGTTATTATATAAAATATTAACTAGAACCATTTTAATATAGGAAGATTAAATTTCATTTTAGTGAAATATCTATATCATGTCAAATATCCTCATAATACACTTAATACACATCCATGAGTTCCACCAAACATGAAATATAAAAATATTTTGAATTTTTAAGAAAAATGTTATTGCATCATATTTCATGAATTCAAATTTAGAAGGCATCCAAATTACTTGTGTATGCTTGCAATATATGTGAACTGATCTATTAGTTACATTCATCTTATTAACTCTACATTCAAAGATGTGAAATTTATCCATTCATGTGTTTCTATTAAATTCTTACATTAATTTAAATTTAATAAAATATCAAGTGAGAAGGTATTTTTTCATGAAAATTCTCTTTTATGAATCATTGTATTCATCTCCTTATAAAATTTTATAAAATTAATATCAAGTGATATATATATATATATATATATATATATATATATATATATATATAATCCCCAATACATATTAGATAATTTAAAATACCCCTTTACCCCCAATACTTGGTGTTATATTCCCCTCTATTTTCCTTATTAAAGATCCCAATGAATGAATATGATATAGTATTACCCACCTTGTGGGCTATTATGGTGAAAAAAATGAATTGTTATACTTCTAATCGAAAGGATTTAGGATGTTCCTTGAAACATAATAAAGGAGAAGAGCTAAAAGGAGGATAAGATATTAAGTCTAATTTTAGAGGAAGATGAGGCTTTAGAGGTAGAGTAAGAGGACAAAAATTATTTTCTTCCTAAAATCCATGGTGCTCACATAGTCTATAACTTCTCCCAAAACATAATGGTTGTAAGTGTATACAATGGTAGAAGAAGATAGATAATATGTAGAAATTGAACTTATTATAAAAAATATTGATACTATAAATGTTGAAGAAGAAAAAACTAATCATTTTCTTAATAGAGGCCTATAAGATGTTGTAATTGTGGTTGTACCCACATAATATTTTAATTTCATCAAAATATTCCTTTTCTTACTATATCATTTTCTTATATTGAGAAGAAGGAAACATATGAAAAATATTGAAAAAGAAAGATTTTTTTCAAAACAATGTAAATCCAAACACTTAGAGGCTTGTATAATCATGATTTATAATGATTCTTAGTGTAATGACTTATAATGATTCTTAGTTTGCTTGTTTTCCTTAATGAAACTCTTTTATAAATTTATATGTGAAGAAGAATCATAGTGAGGATATTAATTTTTTTTAATTTAATATTGGATCATATGCAGGTAAGGTGTTATGTGTTGATGTTCTTATGGATGCATACCATTTATCTCTTGGAAAATCTTGAAAGTACGACAAGGATGCCACCCATAATGGTAAAAAAATATTTACTTATTGAATAAAGGTGGAAAGAGACATATTTTGACCTTTAAAGGATAATGATATGATTTGAGTTCTCTATATATTTTCCCAATAGGCTAGAAGGATTTTTGAAAGAAGGGAGATGTGAGGTGTGTTTTCTTGTGTATCCTTAAAATAGAAGAGCTACCCAAAAGGCACATGATCCTCATGAAATATTAAGAGATAGTGCAAGAATATTCATATTCATATGTTTGTTGATTCATCATTCCTTCCTATCATTTATCATTTATATTATTGATATTGCTATTGTGGAAGTGGAAACACTAACACAGGGTTTGAATAAGGCAACCCCCTAAATGACACAACAATTCCTCTCTCTTTGAATGTACAGGTTTTAGGTTTGGAGAGAATTCAAGGAAATTTGAAGATCATTTGTCCTTTATTACATTCAAAACCTTACACCTTGTCAGCTCATGAAAACTCACCTACAGAATTATTCGATAGTGATCTAAAAAAATTGCAAGCAAGAATAAGGAGCTTAGATCTAACATCAGAGGACTACAAAAGTAGAGCAAGACACCCCTACAAGGACTCATAAACCCTTGTGCTCCTATGTCCTACAATGATTGAAACCAAATTTATAAGATAGGTACATAACACTGTTCCCTTCCTAGATCTACTTGGAAATATCTATTTTAGTTTATACATTGTCAAAATATTGCATTTTTTATATTAGGGCACATAGTCTAATTAGGTTAATCAAAGAAAATCAATTCCACTCCATTCTAAGACTCAAAAGGATATGCAGTTCTAAGTTTGCTTGGCTCACCTTCATGCTTGAAAGTCAATCTAAACACCTTGTTAATTTGCATCCTAATGTACCTTTGGAGAAGGAGAAAAATTAACCCTAGGTTTTACTCATTGAACTTATGGTTCCCTTTTTATTTGTTACATAGTCTACTTCTAGTTTAACTTATTATATATATGGTGATAAGATAATGACCTCGGGTGATTAGGACATGGTACCACAATTCATGATCTATTCTTTCCAAATGAAGTCTAGCAAATTTTATTTCTCCTCCTTCATACATCAAACTTATGGAAAATTAAGTATTTAACTTTTGGATCTAAGATCTTGCAAGCTAAATATTTATTAGACCTATCAAATAAAGGAACTATGTGATTTTATAACTATTGTTGGAGATCCTTGCAATTCTATTTTTAATAGTCTCTTCTCTTTTTTAGGGTTATTATTTGATTTCAAAGTTTAAGAATTCATGAAAGATGTACTAACATGGAACGCATCACTTTTTTCTCTATAGTTAGCATATAAAGATACCGAATCATCATCTTTCTTCTATCAATTATTCTACTAGCTACTCCATCTCTTTTAAAAAATGTATCTCTAGGTAGCTTGGAACCATTGGCTACTTTAATTTATTTATTCACTATGGGGATAGAAGTTTCTCCTTGATTTACAATACCTAGGGAGGTAACCATTAGGTTTACATTATAATTTAAAAAAATTAAATTAAAGAAACTAATTAGATATTTCTACCTAGTATTAATAGATCTCATATGGTTGAACCATAAATTATTTTTTCTCCCAATTTTCTACATCTATTACTTCTTGAATTGAACCTTGTGTTGGATAATGGTTTTTCTTAATTTTTCTTTGCTCTCTTTTTGATACCTAATCTCCCTTTCACTAGGAATAATCACCACATTTTTACCTTATACGTTGGAAAATTTAATGATTTGATACCATTAAGATTAATTTTAGCTAAATAATTTATAAATATATTACATAAATAGAAAAAAAATAGCACATAGACTACAATATAGTATTTTCATGTAAATATGTACATGAAAAATTATTAAAAAAATAAGTAAGAATTTAATTCCTTGATTAAATTCCCAATAGTGGCATGGTGTGATGGTTAAGTTGTTGTGTTTTTATTCTTTCCATCAAGGTTCAAACCCCATTGGGATGTAATTGTTGAGAATTTATATTGGGTATGAGGTCCCCCATTTGTAACCTCATTGGTTCATAGCTTCAAGTCAAAAGCATTTACCCCTTCAAAAAAAAAATCCTTGATAAAATTAACTCAAGAAACCAAATGGATTCCATCCTCCAATCTCCAAACATATGGGTTTTCATCCTCAAATATAATATATGAACACAAGTTCGCAATCTATCACAAGTTAGGGATTTTGTAAGAAAATGACAAAAGGTGTAAATTGATGAAGCTACCCAAATTATAAAGAGATTCAAGGCATATCTTGAAGCCAAAATACCTAAGCCTAAATATAATTTTACTTGCTAGAAACATCTTCACATGTTTAATTACATGAAACCATACCCCTTGAATCAACAATCATCTACATTTTTACCCACAACATGTCTCTAAAGGACCCACATGTGTTGATATCCATTTGAAAGTCTTCCTCACTCTAGTCACATATACTTAAGGCCATTAATGGTGTCATGGGTTAAGTAGGGTGGTATGTGGGATTTTTTAGTTTGACTGATGGGGTTTATGGATTCACTTGTTAAATTATAAAATTGCAAGACAAAGTAGATAATTAGGAGTTAGGGTTCCATTCAACTAATTATTCAATGGCTACACTAGCATTAATTTAGATCTAAAAGCCTAAGGTTGGGGATTTGGGGAATTATTTTTAGGGATGTTAGGATGCAAGGGAAAGTAAAGGTTTGTAGACCTAGAAAGGAGGTCCAATGGGAAAAAAGTAAAGTGAGGAAGGGGATCCTTGTAGATGGTTTCATGAGAGAGAAGGTTGCTATAAAAACTAAATATATGCAAGAGGGAAGCATGTACAATATTTGAAAATACTCAATGTAGGATGGAGAAATGATCAAAATTTGAAGATAATTGATGCAAGAAGGTTTAGTGTTAATATTTTAAATATATTTGATCTAGGAAGGAGCGAGACTTGATATTTAAATATGCCCAATGTACAAAGGAGTAACTTATTAGGTTTTAGTGATACCCAATGCAAGAGGAAGCAACAATTAGGGTTTAGATATACCTGGTGTAGAAATGAGTGGGGATCAATATTTAGAGATACTTGATGTAAGGAGTGTGCACTATGGATTAGGATTCAATAATTAATTTATTAAGGAACTATGGAGATAAAGGAAATTGATACTAATAAAGAAAATCCTAAAATTTCATAGAATTAGGATTGAGGAGAAATAAGGTCATGTATGGAAAAGAACTAAGTCAAGATAAATATATATTGCTTCATCACTTAGCTGGAAATACTCAAAAAAATAACTACACAATATTAAGAGACTTTACTATACACTAGAATAAATCACTACACAATCTGAAGGGACTTCACAATACACTAGAATATCACCATGTATGAACAATGGGGGTTTGGTGATTAGGAGGGAGGCATGTTGGGAAGGAAAATCGCAAGATCCAAAAAATATAGGGAACTAAGGAATTTGAGACTTAAGAGAAATATAACCTAGGTAAGAGGAAACCCAAAGGTTTGAAATCTAGGTAATTGGGGAAATGAGGAAAATGAGGAACATGTACAAAGGTAAAGGAAGACAACAAAAATATGCAAAAGGAAATCAATTGGTAAATTGAGGAAGCAAGAGATGGAGGAAAGGTATGAAAACATGAGAAGTCCCAAAACCCTTTCTAAGGCTAGGAAGTGATCCAAAAAATCTTGTACTTCAAAATTAGGATATTCTTTGATTAGTCATATCTAATTTATGTTGATTCCATATTGAAAAAGTTTGATATACAATATTGTATTTTTCCCTATTGATATATAAAGTTATAGTTGGATCAATATCTCATGAATTTGGGCATATAATACATGACACATGTTCAATATGTTGGTGTAGTGGGAAGCTTGATCTAAAAGAAGAAAGAAAGTTGAAGCTTTCTTCCAAGGAAAAACTTTCTCTAAGGATGATATAGAACAATTAAAGGAGGCCCTTGATAAAAGAAAAGCTAAATTTGTTGAACTTCCCTCTAGACCCAAGAAATCAACAAGACTATCTTTCGATGTTGCGTCAACACCTATCTCCAATATTGCTACTTCTAGTATTGCTAATATTGAGAAGGGAAAGAGGAAAGAACAAAGTTCCCCTGCATTAGTTGATGTTGTTGCCCCTACTCGTCCTAGTACTCGAGTATCTAAGAGAAAGGATATACCTCTTGCTGCACCATCTATTGCTTCAGGAAGAAGAAGAGTAAGAGAAAAGCTAACAGGAAAATAAATCTAAGTGATGCTCTTCAAGAAGAAATCTAGGACTTGGCATAAAATAGGAGCATCAACTGAAAAGAAACAAAAGGAGTAGTACCTCCAATGAAGAAGCTAAGACCATAGTTAATATCTCAATGAATGAGGAGATAGAGGAAGAGGAGGATACTTACCAAATCCATGTACATAAAAAGAAGAATGAAGAAGGCTCATCTGATCCCATGGAGGACATGCCTGGATCTCCTCTAGTAAGTGATCAACCATCTCTAGATCTAGGAACCTTAGTGAATAATTTGATTGAAAATGATATCATGTCAATTGTTGAGTTATTTGATAAGGTTAATGATGAAGGGAAGGAAACCATCATTAATGCATTTATTCAATATATAGTTATTTGTAATGTAAGCATGGAGACCATATAGTCCAAAGTAACTAAAAATATCTGGGAAGCATTAGTACGTAGAAGGCAAGAGGTTGTGAGTGTTGAAGATAAGAAGAGAAGTGATGCTATAAATTCTTGTGGTTCATCTCTTTCTGAAGTAGAAACTGCCAATCTAT
This sequence comes from Sequoia sempervirens, assembly GCA_007258455.2. Classification (NCBI taxonomy): domain Eukaryota; kingdom Viridiplantae; phylum Streptophyta; class Pinopsida; order Cupressales; family Cupressaceae; genus Sequoia; species Sequoia sempervirens. The sequence goes on from VDFB02105785.1 coordinate 355,933,305, forward strand.
TAAAAGAATGCTCTACTATGTATAGAGTCAAACATAGTGTTAATATGCTAATGAATAAAGAGCAAGAGAATATGGAAAAGGTGAGACAAGAAACCCATAATGTAATTAGACAACTAGAAATGAGTTATGGAACAAGAACCAACTCTTCATCCCACACAACTCAAGCATAAATACATATTGATGCTACAAAAGTGATGGATAATCCAGTCTTGGAGATTGTTGGTGAAATGCATGGTCATTTAGAGACTCTTTTCCCTCTAATTGACATAGAAGAGATAACCAAAAAAATGTCTGATGATCAACATAAAGATCATTTCGGTGATAACAAGAAGAACATCATGAATCTACCAGAAATAGGGATGAGAAAAACAAAGATGAAAGTGAAGGGAGTAAGGAAAAAAAGGAAAGTTATGACAAGGATGATGAGGATAAAAGGGAGAAAGAAAATAGAGACAAATTTATAGTAGCCTCTAAATGTATTTCATTATATTTCTCCTCATATGTTCCATGCCTAGGTAGAGAGGGGTCCTTAGGACTGCTCAACAGAATTTCAATGTACCTCTTCACCAATTGTTCATGTTGTCAAACAGATTGCACCCGAACACTTGAATGATTAAATTCAACAATTTGTTGAAACATGGGAACTATCTTCAGGCTGTGGGTATTCCTATGGCGAAGATAGACCTCCAAATTCTAGGCTGGTTCCTAAATGATTATCTGATTATAGACTTGAAACTTGATGGGAAAAAGGAAAGAAACTTAATCTAATGCAAAACTAAAAAAATTGAACTAAGACAAACTGTGGTGATGCACCTATTTGATTTAAAGAAAACAGATTAACTCACAACTGATTCATCATGAAGCTTATTTTCACAACTCAGATTGAATAATTTAACTGCATTATTGATCCATAGATAGGCCTGATAATTCATTCTTCATGAAGGAAGAATTTATTTTCACAACTTTAAAGATATGGATATACTTGAGACACAATCTATGACCTGCAACTAAGATTACTTTTTTGTGTACATGCATTCATGAATGTTGACAAAAATTTAAAGGTTTTGATATCAAACACATTAAATTTGCATCCAAAAAATTCACAAAACAAAACACCTGAATCTAAGAAGGATAATATTTAACTTGCAATGACAAAAGAAGGAATGCTCTGCAAATGATACTCCAAGATAACCTATAAAGATTGCTATATAATTTATTAAATTTTGAATATGAAAGCTAAGTTACAAGATGATTCACTTTACAAAATGCAAAGTCTAAAAAACAAGAACTAGTGAAAAAAGACAACTTTTTCCAATATATACAAAAAACCTTCAAAAGGCATGAAGATGAAAGAAGCAGTTCACTGAAAGTGAAAACCACCTCGAAAATTTCTCTCACGAGCAAAGGCAAAAATAGTGTGAAAAGAGGGCCCACCAATGTCATAACTGAGCCTCAACAACTTAGAACTCCATGTCACAATGTATACAACTGAACTGCAACTCGAACTGGCTCCAAAATGCATGAAAATAACATTGAAAATGGACTGAAGTAAAAAATATCTCCACAATATGCTCTCACGAGCAAAAGAGAAAATCCTCGTAAAAATGGCCCAAAACTGAAGCAAACTGATCTTAGTATCTAGAAAAATCCACCTCTTCATGTGCATGATCAAGATATTTTGTAAACTAATGTAAAAATGGAGAAAAGTACCAATAAAATCCATAATTTGCACGATTAAGTCCTCCAGTTAGCTTTCACTTGCAATCTTGCATGGATTTGTTTGAAAAGGAAATCTTTTAATTAAATATTAAAGATAACCATTTGATGATTATTTTAACATTTAATATTTGTTTAATCCACCTTTTATTAAATGTTAAATATTAAAGTAATCATATAATTAGGTTTAATATTTAATTGATATTTATAATTCCCCAAATCCATGCATAAGCAAAATATTGTAAATTCAAAGAATAAATTTGACGTTAGCTTCAAAGAATAACTTTGAAGTTAGCTTCAAAGACTCACAGGCCCTCAACATCATTAGGTTTTTTATTTTAAAGTTATTTATCTTGTGGCATGTAAAAGCCTAATGATTTATTAAAATTATTGGTCAAAAAGTCACCCTTGGTCGAATTAGGGAAAAACTTGTGAAAGCAATAACCCTAAATCATTTCTTTCATTCATAATTTGGCATTTCTGGAGAAAATTGCATCGCCATGCTGCTATTTGGCCCATTCTACACCATTTTGTGCTTCATTCTTATGCTAGGAGGTTGAAACTTCTCCTGTTATGGAATGGTAAATTGATTTCTCACTATTTTATGCTTCCTAACTCCATTTTGAAACGTTTTCGGGCTCCCATAGTCGCAATTGTAAGTAATGTTCTGATATACTTTCTTTGGATATCTCTATTAATGCTTTCTCCACTCCAAACTGTTGTTTACTGGGCAGCGCCATTGAGACTTCTGCGAGCTTGAAACCATGAGTTTTAGAGTGTATTTTCAGACAACAGATCTTAGGTAAGATTTCTTTCCATTTGACCTTTGTATTTCTCCTTCATTTGTTGTTAAAAGAAGCCTGATTCAAGCTTTTCTGAATGCAAGATAATGCAGATACTTGTTTTGTTATGCAAAAAAACTTTATGGTTTCCTCCATTTCTGAAAATGCAAACCATTGAACTCTCCATTCATTGTTCTTGCCATTTCTGAGGATTCTCTTGATTCGTGATTTATTTGGTGACTTCACTTTTCTCTTTCCTTGATTCATGGCTGAAAACTTTGTTTCTTTCTGTAAGTATCTAAACCCGAAGTAGGTTTAAATTTGCGAGGTACAAAAATCACTCAGGTCGTGGTTGCATCTGTTCATTTCCCCTCGAGCATGTATATGTATCTTGTTGTTTACTTGTCACTGATAAAAATAGCGGGATTAGTGAAAACATTGAGGGATTATTTTTGCATTCTTATATTTAACATTGTTGCTGTGAAAAGACCATTCTTATAAACTATGATTGCTCCTTGTTTATGAAGTGTTCTTCACTCTTAAATAAAGACTTAGATGAGCTTTGAATAAAAACTAATTATGTATTGAAAGTTTCTCGTTGTCTCCTATGAACATGCTTATGGAGATTATTCATTTGATGCAAAACTCTACCCCTGAAGGTCTGTTAAATGTTTGAATGCTTGATCATTCAACTCTATCTCTATATATTTCCATTGACCTGCCATTGCCTTGCACATAATTGACTATGTTGATTCAACCTTGTATTAATGAGATTCCAGTTTTGGTATTGGATTGTATTTATACACTTGTAATGGTAAGAAGAAGAACTGTACTTTAATGCTCCAACCACTCTACACATAGTTACTGCCCTTTATGACATTGAATGTTCTTGGAAACTGTAATGACAGTGATTGTTAGAGACTGCCATGACATATTTTCATGCTTTGTAACTTAGTCCTTTCATTACTATGACTTGTAGCTATCATCATTCTTCATATTGGAATGCATTTTTGGCATCACAATCTCCTTTTCATTTCTCAATTGATATGGTGAATTCAATGTGTATCCTTGTTCTTTTCAAAACACAATAACTGTCCCTTGCGGACTGTATGTGGTATTTTTCTTTGTTTGATACATGCCCACAAATGAATAACATTTGTTGTTTCGTCATGCATATATGATCGTGGTATTCTACTCATATGTTGTATCTTTAATCATGAATGAAGAATTGCCTTGGTATCGTGACTGCACTTTTAGAAACTTGTCATGCTACATATTCTTTTGAAACTTTTAGTGACTTATCTATGTCCGCATAAAATAGGGTACTTTTCATACAAATGATGGTCTACTCTTGCATTATACTGCCCTGTTTACTATCAAGGATGCTTTCCCAGCCTTTAATGACTGTCATAAACTTTAGTGACTATCTTTTAGTTTTGATCTTCATATAAATTAAGGTTGCTCCTCCATGAAATGATTGTTAATGGCTTGTATTGGCTCACCAAAAGTGACTCATGCTTTGTATATATGCATCTCTTGAATGATGAGTGAAAGGATGATTTTCTCAATCTGTTTCTATCACAATGAATCAAAGACTGCTCTTATGAATTCCTCTTATTACAACAGTCTACTTGATGACTCTCATATATTAATGTTGAATGAGAGGATTCTTTTCTGATATGTCGGGCTCAACCCTTCTGGGAACCCTTTTTTCTCCACATATCTGATGAAAATGATCACAAACAAAATGAACCTATTCCTGCACATTTAAACAAACAAGTTAGCAAAAATAATTGAAGTTGAAGGCTTCCATTGAACTCTATTTTCTTTTGAACAATGAAATCATCTGATGGATGCCTGATCGAATGTATGTTATATTTTTGTTGGTAGTGTAGGCATAGTATTGATCTTGATTCATCATTTCCTAGAGACCATCTCTAATATCATATTTCATCATTCTTGCAGATACTTTTGGAGCCTAGAGCTGGATCAATTTGAAAGCATGACAACTAAAGACTTCAAGTGTAACGATGATTCATCATTCTAGGCAATGACAAATCACCTTTTATCTTATGTTTACATTATTTTTAGTTGTATGATATACACTTCCTTTTTGTATTCATCATTTGATTATAAATATCAAATTGGCTACTCCCGTGGCTTGTGCAGGACTTTAGTTTTTACAATATGAATAAAGCAACATTCTTTATGCAAATGTCTAATTTTCTGTTACAAATACTTGCATAATAAAGCTGAAAATCAAATGTAATCTAATTTTGGATTAGAATGAATACTTTAGCATAAATTTTGTACCTTTTAACAAAAAATGCAATTCAACTTTTCCTATTTTGAGCTATAGCTAAAAAATAGGTAACAATTTGGTGACCTCTGCAGAGTGTTTGCCTGCTAAACACCATAGACCAGTTTCCCTTACATATCCATTGGGCATGGAGTTAGATTCTAATTCTCTGTCTCTGAAATTTTTTGTAACTCAGCAACAAAACAAAACTGAAAGCAAACTAATCACAAATCTGTTTAAGACGAAGTTAGAAAACAGGTGCAGTAACTACACTTGAATGAAAGCATAACAATACTAAAATGAAACATGCCATGGGGAACTTATTGAAAGTATAACTGAAACTCTACCCTACCCTACACTAACCAACAATGTTAGTGCTTAGACATGGCCATTCACTGGTTGTGAGAAATAGCTTCCCTTTCTAAATAATGAAGGATGCTCCAAATCTTTAAGATTAATCAAAAAGAAGTATGGACATTTGATTAACTGTCACCACTCCTTAGTGGCAAAAAATGTTCTTAGCATAGTTTGGATCATCATAAAAAGCATACCTTCCTTATCTGATTGATCATTAAAGATGATAGTCTGAAGCATATGGATAAGATTAACCTGTTGCTGCTCTGCAGACAAAATTATGACTTTTTGTAATTCTGTAGACCCCTCCTTGGACAAATATCTGATCGAACACTCTTTAGAGAGCAAAAAACTTGGCCTCTTATTGTTGTTTTCATGCTTATATATTGTTGTATCTTCATCCAAAGATGATATTTCATCTTCTATCTCAATTTCAATTTGGTCTGAAGGAGTCGGTTGACATGAACAAAATGAAGGAATGCTTGCTTCCTTGGCCTGAATAGGCTAATTGCATACTGCTGGATCATATGGCATAAAACTATCATCAATGTTAGAACAAAAGACCTCTATTATGCCTGAAAACACATTTTCATCTAACTCATAACTTTGCATTAAGTCCAAACGAGTTTTATCATTTAGTTGCTCCATACCAAACATAGATGTTACTATGCATGTGATATCCTCATTTTCATCAACAAATTGAGGAAGTTCATCAAATAAATCAGAAAAATTATGAGATTCACTTTCAATTTTCTCTACATAAACATGCTCAGTTTTCTCTTGTTTATCATCTAAGCTTGAAACAAAGGATTCAAGGTCATTCCAAAATAGGGCTTCTTCATAATCTTTGTTACTTTGTGGCATGAGAGGGCTTGCCTTAGATTCAAGATCATCCTTTTGAAACACAAGTTCTGATCTGCTTGCTTGTTCAATTTTGGTAACCTCTTGCTATCTCATATGGATTGAGGCTTCAAATTCATCTTGAACCAACACCACATCATGTTCTGCAATATCTTCTGGGTGTTTCAAATTAACCGGTAAGTTAGGTTCCTATGTGCTCTTTTCAGCTTGCTCAATAAATCCAGGTAATTGATCAAACAAATAAACCAAATGTTCTTCCTCATATGGTGCCTTCTCAAATGAAGCTTGGGCATCTTGTAAGTGAATATTTTTGACTGGTAATTCTTGTACTCTATTTTCATCCATGTTATAAACAACATTAGAATTTTTTTCAAATGAGTCAAAATCCAAGGGGTTCAGTAGTAAGTTTGAACTGATATCCTCTTCACATGTAATATGGTAATTTTGAGCTGGGGACACAGTACAAGCACCAACAACTTCCTGCTCCTTCTGTTCATTCTTTTGCTACTCTAATCGGTAAACTTCCAAAGCTAAATGCAATGGGTTTACATTTCTGACCTTCTCCATGAGGAGTAAAGTGCCCTTATCAATGGGCTGGTCTGTAACTACACTAGGCTGTACTAGATTAATCTCCTTTACTTGTGAAGGATGAATGGTTGTAAAATTTGGGATTTCATACCTTGGAAGTTCTTCCTCTTGAAACTAATTTGAAATGCAAGAGGCTATTTGTAAATCATGATTTTGAGCAAGCAAAGACTTGATCTGCTCCTCCTATACAGCTAACTCCCTTCTGAGCTTTTCTTCAAACTGTCTCCTCTGCGTCAGTAATTCTTGCTCATAGAGATAGGCCTGATAGGCCATCTCTTCTTGTTGTTGATCATACTCCTACTGCCTCATGAACTCTTCTATCTACTTTGTGAATTCTTACAATATGTCCTTCATGTTATTCATGTTATGCTTCATATCATCAACCTCTTGGAGCTGATTGTGGACATATGAATATCAATCTGAAGGCTGAGTAGGGGTAGGTGGGAGGTAAGCATGTTGAGCATGCTGATATGTTGTTGTTGCATGGTTGTTTGGGATAAAACTAGCAGCATGATTGGCCTGGTATGGCTAATAGGGTGATTGGTTGATAGGATTTTCATTGTAAGGGGGTGGGTATACATGATGACTATGAAAAATCGACATCTTTACCCATATAATTAGCTAGAAATCAAAAAAAAAAAATTGTGTTTGAAACATACTAGCATTGGGTCTTGTTGAAACCAGTGAATATGCTCGGAGTCGCCAGGTATAAATTTGTACCTCTAAAAGGAAAAAAATACATTGTTGTATATACTAGGACAACAGCTTGAAAAATTTGAATTCCTTCTCTGAAGTGAACTTCAGAGTCCCACCGGGCGTGCCAAAAACTGTTGTCAAACAAATTGCACCCAAACACTTGAATGATTAAATTCAACAACCTGTTGAAACATGGGAACTATCTTTAGGCTGTGGGTATTCCTATGGCGAAGATAGACCTCCAGATTCTAGGCTGGTTCCTATATGATTATCTGATTATAGACTTGAAACTTGATGGGAAAAAGGAAAGAAAATCTAATGCAAAACTAAAAAAATTGAACTGACCTGAAATGTGGTGATGCACCTATTTTATTTAAAGAAAATAGATTATCTCACAACTGATTCATCATGAAGCTTATTTTCACAACTCAGATTGAAAAATTTAACTGCATTAATGATTCATAGACATGCCTGCTAATTCATCCTTTATGAAGGAATAATTTATTTTCACAACTTTAAAGATATGGATATACCTGAGACACAATCTATGACCTACAACTAAGATTTCTTTTTCGTGTACACGCATTCACAAATGTTGACAGAAATTAAAAGTTTTAATATCAAACACATTAAATTTGCATCCAAAACATTCACAAAACAAAACACCTGAATCTAAGAAGGCTAATATTTAACTTGCAATAACAAAAGAAGGAACGCTCTACAAATGATACTCCAAGATAACCTGTAAAGACTGCTGCATAATTTATTAAATTCTAAATATGAAAGCTAAGTTACAAGATGATTCACTTTGTAGAATGCAAAGTCTGAAAAACAAGAACTAGTGAAAAAAGACAACTTTTTCCAATATATACAAAAAATCTTCAAAAGGCATGAAGATGAAAGAAGCAGTTCACTGAAAGTGAAAACCACCTCAAAAATGTCTCTCATGAGCAAAGGAAAAAATAGTGTGAAAAGAGGGCCGACCAATGTCATAATTGAGCCTCAATAGCTCAGAACTCCATGTCACAATGTATACAACTAAACTGCAACTCAAACTGGCTCCATAATGCATGAAAATAACATTGAAAATGGGCTGAAGTAAAAAATATCTGCACAATATTCTCTCAAGAGCAAAAGAGAAAATCCTCGTAAAAATGGTCCAAAACTGAAGCAAACTGATCTTAGTATCTAGAAAACTCCACCTCTTCATGCGCATGATCAAGATATTTCATAAACTGATGTAAAATTGGAGCAAAGTGCCAATAAACTCCATAACTTGCATGATTAAGTCCTCCAGTTAGCTTTCACTTGCAATCTTGCATGGATTTTTTTGAAAAGGCAATCTTTTAATTAAATATTAAAGATAACCATTTGATGATTATTTTAACATTTAATATTTGTTTAACCCACCTTTTATTAAATGTTAAATATTAAAGTAATCATATAATTAGCTTTAATATTTAATTGATATTTATAATTCCCCAAATCCATGTATAAGAAAAATATTTTAAATTCAAAGAATAACTTTGAAGTCAGCTTCAAAGACTCATGGGCCCTCAACATCATTAGGTTTTTGATTTTAAAGTTATTTATCTTGTGGCATGTAAAAGCCCAATGATTTATTAAAATTATTGGTCAAAAAGTCACCCTTGGTTGAATTAGGGAAAAACTTGTGAAAGCAATAACCTAAATCATTTATTTCATTCATCATTGGGCCTTTCTGGAGAAAACTTGCACCGCCATGCTGTTGTTTGGTCCATTCTACACCATTCTGTGCTTTGTTCTTATGTTGGGAGGTTGAAACTTCTCCTATTATTGAATGGTAAATTGATTTCTCACTATTTTATGCTTCCTGACTCCATTTTGAAATGTTTTCAGGCTCCCATAGCCACAGCTGTAAGTAATGTTCTGATATACTTTCTTTGGATATCCTATGTTAATGATTTCTCCACTCCAAACTATTGTTTACTGGGTGACACCATTGAGACTTATGGGAGCTTGAAACCATGGGTTTTAGAGTATATTTTTAGACAACAGATCTTAGGTAAGCTTTCTTTCCTTTTGGCCTTTGTATTTCTCCTTCATTTCCTTATAAAAGAAGCTCAATTCAAGCTTTTCTGAATGCAAGATAATGTAGATACTTGTTTTGTTAAGCAAAAAAAAATTATGTTTTCCTCCATTTCTAAAAATGCAAACCATTGAAATCTCCATTCATTGTTCTTGCCATTTCCAAGGATTCTCTTGATTCGTGATTTCTCTGTTGACTTCACTTTTCTCTTTCCTTGATTCATGGCTGAAAACTTTGTTTCTTTCTACAAGTATCTAAACCCGAAGTGGGTTTAAATTTGTGAGGTACAAAACTCACTCAGGCCATGGCTGTATCTGTTCATTTCCCCCCGAGCATGTATATATAGCTTGTTGTTTACTTGTCACTAATAAAAATAGTGGGCTCAGTGAAAACATTGAGGGATTCTTTCTGCATTCTTATATTTAACATTGTTGATGTGAAAAGACCATTCTTATAAACTATGATTGCTCCTTGTTGATGAAGTGTTCTTCACTCTTAAATAAAGACTAATCTAAGCTTTGAATAAAAACTGATTATGTATTGAAAGTTGCTCGTTGTCTCCTATGAACATGCTTATGGAGATTATCCATTCGATGCAAAACTCTACCCCTGAAGGTCTGTTAAATGTTTGAATGCTTGAACATTCAACTCTGTCTCTGTATATTTCCATTGACTTGCCATTTCCTTGCACATAATTGACTATGTTGATTCAACCTTGTATTAATGATATTCCAATTTTGGTACTGGATTGTATTTATACACTTGTAATGGTAAGAAGAAGAACTGTACTTTAACGCTCCAGCCACTCTACACATAGTTATTTCCCTTTATGACATTGAATGTTCTTGCAAACTATAATGGCAGTGATTGTTAGAGACTATCATGACATGTTTTCATGCTTTGTAACTCTTTCATTACTGTGACTTGTAGCTATCATCATTCTTCATACAGGAATGCATTTTTGGCATCACAATCTCCTTTTCACTTCTCAATTGATATGGTGAATTCAATGTGTATCCTTGTTATTTTCAAAACACAATAACTATCCCTTGAGAACTATATGTGGTATTTTTCTTTGTTTGATACATGCCTGCGAATGAATAACATTTGTTGTTTCGTCATGCATATATGATCTTGGTATTCTACTCATATGTTGTATCTTTAATCATGAATGAAGAATTGCCTTGGTACCGTGACTACACTTTTAGAACCTTGTCATGCTACATAATCTTTTGAAATTTTTAGTGAATTATCTATGTCTACATGAAATAGGGTACTTTTCATACAAATGATGTTCTACTCTTGCATTATACTGCCCTGTTTACTATCAAGGATGCTTTTCCAGCCTTTAATGACTGTCATAAACTTTAGTGACTATCTTTTAGTTCTAATCTTCATATAAATTAAGGCTGCTCCATGAAATGATTGTCAATGGCTTCTATTGGCTCACCAAAAGCGACTCATGCTTTGTATATATGCATCTCTTGAATGATGAGTGAAAGGATGATTTGCTCAATCTATTTCTATCACAATGAATCAAAGGCTGCTCTTATGAATTCCTCTTATTACAATAGTCTACTTGATGACTCTCATATATTAATGTTGAATGAGAGGATGTTTTTTCTGATATGTCAGGCTCAACCCTTGTGGGAGCCCATTTTTCTCCACATATCTGATGAAAATGATCACAAACAAAATGAACCTATTCTTGCACATTTAAACAAACAAGTTAGCAAAAATAATCGAAGTTGAAAGCTTCCATTGAACTCTGTTTTCTTTTGAACAATGAAATCATTTGATGGATGCCTGATTGAATGTATGCTATATTTTTGTTGGTAGTGTAGGCATAGATTGATCTTGATTCATCATTTCCTAGAGACCATCTCTAATACCATATTTCATCGTTCTTGTAGATACTTTTGGAGCTTAGAGTTGGATCAATTTGAAAGCACGACAACTGAAGACTTCAAGTGTAATGATGATTCGTCATTCTAGGCAATGATGAATCACCTTCTATCTTATGTTTACATTATTTTTAGTTGTATGATATACACTTCCTTTTTGTATTCATCATTTGATTATAAATATCAAATTGGCTACTCCCGCAGCTTGTGCAGGACTTCAATTTTTACAATATGAATAAAACAACATTCTTTATGCAAATGTCTAATTTTCTATTACAAATACTTGCATAATGAAGCTGAAAATCTAATGTAATATGATTTTGGATTAGAATGAATACTTTAGCAAAAAAATTGTACCTTTTAACAAAAAAAGCAATTCAACTCTACCTATTTTGAGCTGTGGCTAAAAAATAGGTAATAGTTCATCAATCTCATATCCGAGTGGTTCAATCCATTGAATTTGGGGTTCAACAACCTCTATGATCCATTCATTTATAGTTACAAGAAATGGTATCTCCTCATATTTCTTCACTAGACTCCTTGGAATCCGGTCTCTTTCATCCATCTCATATTGAAATATTTCAAAGAAAGTAGTAAGAGCATTGTGATGTGTCGTAAAATCTCCTAGACTACATAAATGATCAAAAAATTGATGTGCAACTAGCCTATTGTTCTCCAATACTATGCCTTTCCTTCCTGGTAACTCCCTCAGGAAATAAAATAGCAAACAAACAACCAGCATGCAAAATTTAAAGAGATGCTTCTTTGTCTTAGTCATACTCCGGTTCTCCATAAGTTGCAACCTAAGAACCTCACATAAATCAAAATCTTTTTCATTCACCACCATTTCATATGCAGTGTGAATTGTCATAGTAGATATAGAATTTACCTAGTTGGTGAATTTTTTTTTTCCCAATCATGATGGAAGCATACTTGATGGCAGGGTTTGCAATAGACTTTGTAGTTAAATGTCTTATGTCAAATTTAGTACCAGTCAGCCTTGTGACTGCATCCTTTTTCACCACCTTTAGAACTGGAATGGGTCCGGTATCACAAAGATGAGTTACGACTCAAATTGCTCCTTGTTGATAACCCTTGGTACATTTGTCCACAAAAAATTACTATGAACCCTATTGATGGCTATTATAACAAACTTCACCTCACTCTCATTAGAAAAATTTGGAAACCAATTCCAAACGTTTAGCTTCATCCGAACTAGGTTTTCATATTTTGGCTTAAGCAATAGATCATCTCCTATCAATTCATTGTCCCACAAATCCTTAAGCTCTTGATGATTGAATTATTCTAGCTTCCCATGAATATATGTTCTTATGTCCTCAATGGGTAACACATTTCTCATAATGTGTGAGAATGCACCCACGGGATCTACTTCATACACTTTCCATGAATATCTTCTAAATCTGGGGTGGGGTCTCTTAGAGATTTCCACAATAGTAGGAGTGGCCATTCTCCCCGAATAACTTGAATATGCTTAATAGAATGTTTCTTCAACTTAGAATCCATCAAATTCAGATAATGGAGAATACCTTTTTTTGCTTGTCGAGAACTAGGGTTTTGATGTACACTTCTCTAAATCACCTTCAACTCACTTAAGCTTGCACTACTTCTTCCCAATTCCACAAATGTGCTTTTCTTTGACTTAGTTTCTTGATTTATTACTTATGAAATTTTCCCTAATTTGCATTTATTTCCTTTCAACCTTTAAAGCTAATAAACACTTTATGAAACACACTATAAACCAAAAAAGATTATGTAATTCTCTAGATCAACCTATTTTCTGCTGAAGATTTCTCCAATACCTTCAGAATGATAACTCACATCACATATCCTTGTGTCACTGCTTGACACCTCATATATCGGGAGCTTTTTAGATTTCTCTATAAATTTTCCCCTTCAAACCACTATTGGGTTCAATTTTTGGAAGAGGTATCTGAATTAGATGTAGATACATATGTATTTGACTCATCCTTTTTCTCAGGATCTTGCCTTTTCCTCCAAATATTTTCCATTTATTTTCTTACTTCGGTAGGATCTACTTTTTTCATAGACTTGTTCTTTTGTTCCGAATTAGGTTTCTTCTCAATTTTTCTCCTATAAAACTTTGAGATATCTCCTAGTTTGTTGCAAGTGTAGCACAAAACATATCTTTGACCAAGTTAATTTGCAATCATCCTTGATTTGCACTAATTATCCTTATGTTCAAAGATATTGCATGTGTAACAGTAGCCTTGAAAAGACTAAATCCTTCTACTAGCATTAAATCTGTTCACCATTATCTGGCTTCTACACTTAGTAGCTCTATGTCCAAACTTATTGCAGGTAAAGCATTGTCCAACAAAGAATCAAACATTTTGACTCATTCTATCATGGTTCATTCTACTTCTACATTCTATTGCTTTATGACCAAAGTTATTGCATGAAAAACAAAAATGATTAAAATATGGGTACGTTTGAGCATTAGGTTGTCGAATAGGAATCCTTTTGGTATTGCTCCTTTGGTTCTTGATTTGGTGAATATTTGCTTGAGACTTTCTCTGATTGTCCACTTTGTTGGAAATCAATTTTTCCTATGAGCTTTGTCCCTCTTCAAGTCCTAGACCACTTCTATCCTTATAAGGTTTTTGAAATGCAATCAACTCATCAAGCCTTGTAGAGCTTATTTTGAATTTTTCTTCATGAGCTTTCACTTTTTCCAAATCAGATCTTAGGGTTACTACTTCCTGTTCAACCTTTGTACATTCATCAATTTTATTTTGAATCTTAGCTTTTTGACATTCCTCAATTCGTTTCTTTTCTTCCACTTGCACCTTTAGTCTAGTAATGTCTTCATTAGCCTTTTTCAACTGATCACTAACTTCTCTGTCTTTCTTTAAAATTTTTGATTTGATCTCTTAATTTTTTGATGCATTCATTTTCTTCCTTTAATTTTCCTTTTAGAGTTTCCTTCTCATCTTCGCTTTTTTCCAATTCTTCAAGATCAACATGAAGTTCCTTAGACCTATAGTTTTCTTCCAGAGGAACATGATAGCTTTTGTTTGCTGGATGTATTCAAATTTTGGGACCTTCCTCAAGTTGTAAAACTTCTTCAGAGGAACCAAGCTCTGATACCAATTGTTGAATACACTTAATACTGAGAGGGGGGTGAATTAGTATTCTGCTAACACAATTAATTACTAACTATCTAATTATCAATCCATATCTAGCTACAAAAGTAAACCAAAACATAAAAGGAATCATAACACATTGACACTAGGATTTTTCCATGGAAAACCCAAAATGGGAAAAACCATGGTGAGGATTAGCTCACAATATATTATAACTGGTTACAAGATATTACAGGGCTCACTGCTAGGAGACACTGTCCTTGAAAGGTTCACAGCCTGAATACAGAATGGCTTATCGCCAAGATACAAAAATTATGGCTCACTGCCAAATGATGAACTAAGTAAGTACACCTTCAAAGTGCAGGGATTAGTTTCAGTTAAGCTTTGGAAAACCAAAATTTTTTCTCTAGTCATAGGAATACAACAACTATCAAAACCTTTGCACTATAACACTTGTTGCATCACTGTGCACCATACCATTCCTTCATCTATTTTTTGTCTTCATCATCATCACCACACACATATATATAGGCTACATCTTTATACATCAATTAGGTCTCCCTAATTAAGTGTGAGCATGCATAATTTAAAATGACTTGTTGGCTTAATTCAAAAGTCCATTTTGGTGCACAAGAAAAATCATAACAAGCACAAATTAGGTCGACCCAGACCTAATAAGGAACACTTTGAACATTTATAAGATAAGCAGTTCATAACCCTATTGACCAAAACAATGTTGAACTTCTATCATTTAGATAACTCATCCGGATTAACCAAAATTGTTGAAAACTCGTTTATAGTTGTAACTGACACTCCTAAGCAACATATCAAAAACTCATAGAATTTCCTTTTACTGAGAGGATTTCTGGATCAAAATACCGAATCAGTATAGACACATAGTTTACTTATCCAATTACCAATCAGTGTTGGCATTAATGACAACAAACCCAGAGGTCACCTTCTTCATTCTTCCAATAGTCGCTCCAATGGATGTAGATCTTGACTCTTTCTTGAATGTTGTAGATCTTGACTTGAACGTGTTGGATCTATAAAAATATGGTGTTTTACATGTTCATTTTACTCATAAATTTCCAGATTGGTCCTACCATGTGCATATTTCACCCATATTCTCCTCATATAGCCCCTTTGTATCCATTGAGTCATGCATCTTTTCTAACATTTGTTTGTTGTAGGCTTATCAGCGTGACAATATCGGGGTCTCCCTGATCCGTTTTTTGCTTGCAAACGTTTGTGTTTCCTATCATCAAGATGTTTCTTCTGTCATGGCGATTTGATTTTCATTCATAGGTGGCTTTCGGCAGGACTTTCTCTCGGTCTCGACAACAAAGGATGATATGCATATTGGCAAAGGTTTTTGTTCTCGGTGAAATGTCATAATGATATCTTCTTGTCTTGTCGACCCACGTTTGGAGGATTCTTATTGATATGACTTATGTTGCTTCGAAAGAATGTCTTGGCAAGTGTCTTCAATCTCACCGACAGAGTACAAAAGGTATATTGGCGTAAGTATTTTCACCAGGGTGAGGTCTCCCCGAATGGGTTGGGTCTCACCGACTTGCGCGTATGAAGATTCATCGACGAAGCTTGGAGTTATCCGCATGAGGTCTCGGTGAGTGACCTCCAGTCTCGCTGATGAAACATAAGGGGACTTTTTCAGCGAGATTTCTCTCTTGTCTCAGCGACTTAGGAGTTAGATGAACTTTCAGTATGACATAAATAGTCTACGGGAGGTCCCCCCGAAGGTTGGAAGTCACAGCGACTCAGGAAGGATGAGGACTTTCAGTATAACAATAAAATTTGTGAGAGGTTTCCCCGATGTCATAGGGCTATAGCGAAACACAAAGGGGACAAAGGGATACTTCTTGACTTTAGCATAGCGAACAAATGATCATGATGAAAGTGAATGACATAGAGAATAGGGAACACAGGTAGACTGCGATAGGCGATATTTTTCCTTTGGCATATTGTTGCATTGTCTTGGTGACTGGTTCTCTGGAAATTAACAAAATTAAAATGCTGTTGGCTGACATGTATATGTTTGATAACCGTTGCAGGATGGCATGGAATTTCCCAAATTTTGTGGAGGGCCAACATGGAGTTTCAAATGATTTATTTTCCTGATGCTGGTGTATAAGTATGCACTCCCGATTGTAATTGAAAGATCATATTAGAAGATCATATTTTAGATCAAATTAGAAGATCATATTTTAGATTAGAAACAATAAGTAGAGATGGATACAGTAGAATAATTTTCTCATGTCAAAGACCACGGTGCATGTTTTCAAATGGCGATTTCAATGAAATTCAGCTGGTGTGGCAATTTATTTTTGGTATCAATTGTATGTTGAGTTTATTGAAAAGTATTGCTAAGCTGTCTCCATTTTGACTCTTTTTGGTTTTTTAAACTGACATAACAAGTTTATGTTCAGTTTGTCAATGCACATTTGTTGTATCTGTGTGATTAATCTATTGGTTCTCTCAAGCAGAGATTAAATCCTTTTTGTTGATCACAGTAATCAGGAAGATTCATCTGGATTATTAAAGTAGAGCTTAGTAGTCATAATCTTGCATTGTTTATACAAGTTATGAACAGATCATATGCCTGCAATTTGATTTTCTTCTAGAATAAGTTTCCCTCTTCTATTTCTTTTGACTCCGCATACCCAATAAGGCACTGGTCTCTGCAATTTCATCATTTGAATTCATTCAGTTTCTTTATATATGTTAATTAAGCATTTTAGGTTTTAGATTAGAAGATTGCTATCAAGTTTGATTTCATTTGTTCATTGTCATCTGCCCTTGTGGACAAAGCATTTCAGAAGGATAAATCATAAGTTAAGTCTGCTTCATTCAGAAAGGTACACCTGCCCAGGTTAGCAGCACCTAAAGAGTAGAAGGTTGAATTCTCTTGACCTTGTCTGTTACCCTAAATCGTATCAAGAGATTGGCAGCCTCTTGAGGCATTTAGCCTGCATTTTTGAGAGCTAACAAATTGGTGACTCTACTAGGGACTATATCAGAAAATTAGGTTGAAGACCACATTATAGAGTCAGTGAAGAAAACGTTATAATTTGAGAAGATTCAAAAAGAGTGATTCTGTTGGGAGAAGATCAGAAATAGTTATTTCAAAATAATCATTTTCCACTTTTGGAAAAGTAGGTGGCGACTCTAGAAAAAGTTTGATGAAGAATGGAATTTGTATATGGAACGAATGCAAAAAGTTATTGGGCTCCTCAGGAACCTGATGATACAATTGGAAATTTCTACAATGGATACAGTGCATATCATGCACAATAGAATATGTACCCACCTGTCCCTCCCCATCTGTGCAGAACAATGATCAAGCAATTCGACTTGACAGGGTTTCAACGGCACCCTTACCCTATGGATATGAATTGGAGATGACTTGTCCCTAAGTTTACAAGGAGTAACATAATCACTGTTGAGGATCATTTGAGGAGCTTCAATGATTTCATCGAGGGTTTGGATGTGCCATATGAGGATTTACATATGAGGTTGTTTATGATATCACTTATTGAAGATGTTAGGGATTGGTTCAACAGCTTACCAGTAGTTTTTATTAAATCTCTCCAAGGATTTCAAGATTAATTTCTTGAGGAATACAGAAATCTGTCTGCACCATATTGGGCTTCCCATTATTGGAAATTCTAGAAAATTATATTTTGCAGCAACATGTATGCCAAGATCAACAATTTGAAGAAGAAAAAGCTTAGTATGTGTATACTCAAAGCCAGGACTCTAGCACACAATTGGAGTATGGAATTTATCCGTTTGATGCATTTCTTGGCATAAGGAAGTATGAAGGAGAAGATTTGACTTCTTTGTACAATAGGATGATAAGTGTCTATATGTAATTGCCTCCTAATTGTAAGCTCACAAGACCTATTTTTGTTGCACAGTTCATAAAAGCATGGGAACCTGAATCAACTTATTGGTCAGAGTCATCATTATGGCATGCCTGTGATCACTTGAATAAATTCATTGATTCCATGGAGAAGATAAGGTATGAGAACACTATCGATGTTGATTCCAATGATTGTATTTCTGATGAGTATAGGGAAATTGATCAAACAATGCATCAAGTAGAAGATGAAACATGTGCAAGTCAAGATGATTCCTGTGATTGCTTGCATAGTGAAGATGAAGGTACAAGATATCTCTCTTGCATAACAGATTGTGACAAGGAAGGCAGTGAATGTTGTGAGGAATCCAGTGAGGATGCATCATAGGATTTTGATCTGCAATCAAGGGATTCTTCTACCTCTTATGAAGATCGAGATAAAAGGACATTGAGAAATGTTGATTCATTTGATAGTGACTATACAATACCTTTAGTTGTAGTGGAAAGCTACGAAGATGCATTCGATAAAGAAGAGGTTTGTACATTTGAAAATGGTTTATGAAAATTTTCAAACCTATTGTATGATGAAGAGTTAAAAGAGGACCAGATGATGTTTTGCAAAGGTATGCTCAAGAAGGAATTTTAGGTATTTTCAGATCCACTTGATGTTGAGAAAAATGTATTTTTAGATAAACAAAGGGATGTGTCAAATGACTGTGCTGGTAATGTTTCTGATTTTCCATTCTCTGATGATTTTGGACCTCATTTTGATGATGACAAAAGTGAAGAATATAACTATAGTGATGAAAGTGTTGAGACTTGCTTGCTCAACAGTGAGAAAATTTCAGATTTGTTAACTCTTGATTATAAAAGATATATACATAAGGGTGGTCTTGAAGCTATGTTTAGTTTGTCAATGCACATTTGTTGTATCTATGTGATTAATCTATTGGTTCTCTCAAGCAGAGATTAAATCCTTTTTTTTGATCACAGTAATCAGGAAGATTCATCTAGATTATTAAAGTAGAGCTTAGTAGTCATAATCTTGCATTGTTTATACAAGTTATGAACAGATCATATGCCTGCAATTTGATTTTCTACCAGAATAAGTTGCCCTCTTTTGTTTCTTTTGACTCCGCATACCCAATAAGGAACTGGTCTCTGCAATTTCATCATTTGAATTCATTCAGTTTCTTTATATCTATTAATTAAGCATTTTAGGTTTTAGATTAGAAGATTGCTATCAAGTTTGATTTCATTTGTTCACTATCATCTGCCCTTGTGGAAAAAGCATTTCAAAAGGATAAATCATAAGTTAAGTCCACTTCATTCAAAAAGGTACACCCACCCAGGTTAGCAACACCTGAAGAGTAGAAGGTTGAGTTCTCTTGACCTTGTCTGTTACCCAAAAGCATATCAAGAGATTGGTAGTGTCTTGAGGCATTTAGCCTGCATTTTTGAGAGCTAACAGAATGCTAGCTTGAATCATAAAACCCTACATCACAATTGTTAGCTCAAAAACAAACATGATGCATGATGAATTTGACATGATGTTTGATGCTTGAATAATTCTCTAAAACACTTGATAATCAACTCTTGAAGACTCTTGAATGCTCTTGTAAACTCTTGAATGCTTCCTTGATAAAAATTGCTATAATGCATGAATACTTGAAAGCTTGGGATGAAAATGAGTGAAAGAAACTTGTATTTGTACTTGTTTATGCCAAATTTCTCAAAATTACAACACTACAAGTTGACATTAGATCTAGGAGGATAAAATCACACCAAGAATTTGAATTAAATTTGATTTTGGGCTACACGAGACTCATATGCCAAAAGTGGCATATGAGTCCCATTAGGCTTAACTATGGGACATATTTTTCAAAAATACTTAGAATGATGTAAAATTCAAATCATGGCCCTAAAACCTAGGTGGGACTCATATTCCCAAGGTGGCGTATGAGTCCCAGATCCTAAATCTAAGCCACACAACCTAAAAACACCTAAATTATGATTGGATGTTGATTTATGTTAGGATTATCCTTGAAAAGATGCATTAATTAAGGCTTATGGATGCAAAACAAGGCCAAAAAAGGCATAAAGAAGCCCAGTTATTTATGAAAACCCTAGAAAAGTGTGAAAGTGTGGTACAACACTTTACAACACCCTAAATAAGGTACAATTAAGTTCATTTAGCTCACAAGGACCCAAGACCTAATGTGAATGTGTCAAACACATTACAACACTAAATCAATGCAACATTCTGCTTAACTTAACAAGGAGGGCCCAAACAAGAAAGGAAAAGTAGAGGGATACTCTTTCCCTTGCCACAAATTTAATGGGGAAAGAGGAATACGCCTATAAAGAATAAATGAAACTAGATGTGTGCATGCATACAAATTAGATATAACATTTCAAGAATTTCTAGACATACATAGTTATTCATCTTAGAGCTTTAACTACCAATATAAAACAAATGAAAGACCATTACAAAGATCTTGTAAAGAATTATAAGTTGTCACACATTCATCTCATCCTTGTTAGATCAATACCATAAAATGTGGAAAGAGAGGTCCACAACTAGGTTTGAGCATGCCCCATTAAATGCTTACGAACTATCATGAAGACATCCATTTACATTAATTACATTCATTTAACTTCTTGTTGAACAACAGGAGAAATGGGAATGCTTTATGACCTAGGTCATAGAACACCACACTTCTCCAATTGTCACTCAAATATGTCTTATGATCCCAAATTAGATTGACTATCAACCCCAAAGGTGAGACAATTCTCAACAAGACCTAGGAAGGGGTTCTTTAAGATTTGAGGGGCTCACCACAAAGCAAAAGCTTGGAAAAGACAATTTAACATTCAACTCACAAAACATAGCAATGCAAGCCAAATAATGAGTACAAATGATGAAATTAAACAACAAGTTAGGATGTGTGTACCTGGGAAATCTAGAAATATGATGAGGATTCTAGAAATGCAAAAATGTTGTCAAAATATGCCAGGGAGGACTAAGACACCCTTACTATTGTCTTATTCTCGTTGCTATGTTTTAGGGCAGATGCAAAATATTTGGATGTTGGGACAAAATTTAAAAGAATCTTTGCAAAAAACCCTTGGGAGGACTAAGACACCCTTGCTGCCAACTTAGTCCAATCTTAAATTTTTGAAATATCTGAATGTGATCTTGAAGCTCAATGTCTGCACTTCCTTCTTCTCAGGTCTTAGGTTCTAAAACTTCAAGATCTGGCTTGTAGGTGAGTTTCTGTGAAGATGAAAAATTTGCAATGCAACTTTGTAACTTTGCACTCCAAATGATCTTCAAGTCTTCAACCTAAATCTATAAACACAAACATGCAAGAGAGGAAAAACTTGTCGATTGTTAGTAAATGGGGGTTTTCCTTGGTCAAACCCCTTGTTAGTAATTTAACCTTGGAATCAAATAGAATAATAAAGGGAAATGATGAATGAAAAAAGTGCTATGTTGCAACTCACCA
The DNA here is from genome assembly GCA_007258455.2 of Sequoia sempervirens. NCBI lineage: Eukaryota > Viridiplantae > Streptophyta > Pinopsida > Cupressales > Cupressaceae > Sequoia > Sequoia sempervirens. The sequence goes on from VDFB02105785.1 coordinate 355,955,090, forward strand.
AACCCTTATTATGAAATCTGCAAACTTGTGTGAAGTGGCTAGCTTGAATGTAGATCTTGAATCCAAAGGAATGTTTGATAGATCTTGACTTGAATTGCTTGCTTGAATCAAAACCCTACATCACAAATGTTAGCTCAAAAGTACACATGATGCAAGAATATCCTTGATATGATGCTTGAATCTTGATGATGGCTCCAAATGCTTGATGAATTGCTCTTGAATGCTCTTGTGAACTCAAGTATGCTATTAGGAATGCTCATTCAACTTGCTTGGTAAGAAATGAGTGAGAAACCTTGTATTTATACTTATCCATGCTTAATATCTAGAAATTACATCAAACCAAGCCGACATGAATTCATTAATTAGAGGCTAAATCCTACCAAGATTTGAAATTAAATCCTAAAAATAACCTAAGGGGGACTAAGATTCCCTAGGTGGTGTCTTAGTACCGAGGCATGAAACTTGGGGCACAGACTCTAAAAAGGGGCCCAATTATGGTGCCTTTGAAAGGAGGGTCCCAAGACCTTTGGGGACAAAGATGCCCTAGGTGGCATCTTAGTCCCAACCCAAAAATCAAGGACACAACTAGAATCATTAAATTATCATTTACCATTTGATGATTGTCAGGATTAGCCATAAAAAGATATAATTTATTAGGGTTATGGATGCAAAATAGGACCAATTAAGACATAAATAAGGATAAATAAAGTAAGGTGGACCCAAAAAAGTGTGAAAATGCAAGGGTATGCATTTTCCTACAGTACATTTATTAATTACGCAACATATTTCATTCCCTTACAGACTAGAATTACATCACTTAATTCCTTAAAACAACTTTCAAGTCATTATGGAATCAAAAATTGGCTCAATGATCAACACTCATTAAGGGTAAGGTGGACATCTAGTATGATCTACCTATGTGTACCCTTGTGATAATTATGTTTGATGTGGAATTAAATTTAAAGATGGAGGTTTAATTTTTATAAATGTTATTGGTCATGTCTTGTTTATGCCAATGTATTCCCTAGTATCAATAACTCCACTAGGAGAAGAGTCCACTAGCATAACTAGGTATTGAGAGAAAGTGTTATAGTTGGCTATGGAGATACCCACGATCTAGAGGCAAAATAGAAATCACAAAGATCAATATGCAATGCTCAAGATTGCAATGGAATTGACTATCCAAGAATTCAATATGATTTGCATATGAGACCACTTGTTTATATAGCCAAGGTGAGACATAGGATGCCATAAGATTATGAGAAGTTTCTTAATCTTATGATATGAGACAACTTATCATAATCACCTAGGACACGTGTTAAAATTCAAAAGATAAGATAAGTTATAATGACAACTAACACCTTCTAGAAAGATTCCTTCTTAAGACCTAAGTAAACTTAACATGTAAATAAGTCCCATAAATCCCCTAGTAATGAACTAACTAGCCACAAGACTTTATTTACACCAACACCCCTCCTTAAGTGCAACTTATGGAGTAAATTATTATGTAAATGATGCAAATGTGTAAGGATGGGTCCCAACTACTAGGCCATGTTAGGTACCCATGTACAAATACAAATACAATCTCTCACAAATAGAGAAAATGAGTAAACCCAATGGAACAAAAATTCTCCCCAAAAGAGAGAAAAGATAAAAAAATTATCTCAATGATGCATGAGAGGGAAAAAAACCCATGTGAGGAAAAAGACCCCCCCCCCACCCCCCCGACCCCCATAAGAGAGAAGAAGAAGATATACCATGTAGCCCCTCCTCAATGGTGAGTCTCCTACAATGGTAGAAGCTCGACATTGAATGTTGATGATGATCCAATCTTACCAAAAAATGTTCCTCCCCTTAGGAAGAAACGAAACTAAGATGGTATGTAGGATGTCTCCCAATTCCTGAAATGGAGACGTGGGAAGAATAATGACATGTGATGTCTCTGTACTATGCTTAAGTGTCTCCATGTCAATGTCAAAAGTTGACACACTCCAAACGGTCGTTCTAGGCAACACAACTAAAGATGTCAATCTAGAATCTCCAAGAGATGGATGTGGAACACAGTCCAAAGACAAGTATGCCTCCTCAGAAGACAAATAATCCTCCTCCAATTTTTTTCCAAAAGTGTCCACACTCACGTCAAATTATGAAGAATGATCATGTAGAGAATGAACAAGAAGGTCAGAGTGTTCCCTCGCAACAACTGAAGAAGAATCATCTTTATCAAAGAGAATATGTATGAAATCAATGGTGTCTCCCAATTTTGAAATATGAGACTCAACAAACAACCCACCAATGTTTGTCAAGTATGCATCTGAACTAGATATAGCTAGAAGACAATGAAGATCCTATTGCACTGAATCACAAGAAGTCATATCTGTAGCAACACAAGCATTATAAACTACAATAGTGGATGGAGGAGATGATATGCAAGGCGCAAGAATGTGATCTGATGTGATAAATCCCAAGTTCAAGCAACCAAAATTCTCCTCAAAGGAATGGTTCACACTAGAAGTGTGATCAATAGTCAAATGAACAATGTCATAATCAAAAGCAAAATCTGCAATGGTGTACAACCAAGATGAATGACCAACCATCCCAATAGCAATAATATTTCTCCTCTCCAAGTCTCTAATGATAACTAAATTAGGAGTGAATTCCATAGTCCTCCCATCTCCACCATGTGTAATTTGATATATAGAAAGAAGATTGTTTGACAAATGAGGTACCACTACGATAGAACAGGAAAATAGCACTAGATTTCAATGTGTTTCAGTTCACGAATTGGGTGATTTGGCTGGCGCTAAACTCAGTGAAAACAAACATGGTCATCTCGGTGCCAACTTTGGCACCGAATTTTGTGCTAGAGTTAGCGCCAAAAAATCACAGCACCCCCATTAGCGCCTAAAATAGCACCAGGAAATAGTGCCGAAAATAGCGCCTCTATTAGCGTTGGGAAACAATGTCAGAAATAGTGCCTAAATTAGCATCCAATTTGGCTTCCGGTTTTTCTCTATGTCTACTCCCATTTTTTCTTCTAGTTTTGCTTTTGGTTTTTCTTGCAGTTTTGCTTCTAGTTTTGCTTCCAGGTTTGCTTCGAATTTTTCTTTTGGTTTTGCTTCCGATTTTGCTTCAAGTTTTTCTTCTAGTTTTTCCTCCAATTTTGCTTCTAGTTTTGCCTCCAATTTTGCTTCCAAGTTTGCTTCCAATTTTGCTTCCAAGTTTGCTTCCACTTTTTCTTTTGATTTTTCTTCCACTTTTTCTTTCGGTTTCGCTTCCAGTTTTGCTTCTGATTTTGCTTCCAGTTTTGCTTCTGGTTTTGCTTCCATGTTTGCTTCCCCTTTTGCTTCCAAGTTTTCTTCCAGTTTTGCTTCCGATTTTTCTTCTAGGATTGTTTCTAGTTTTGCTTCCTATTTTGCTTCTTGTTTTGCTTCCAAGTTTGCTTCCAAGTTTGCTTTCAAGTTTACTTCCAGGTTTGCTTCTAGTTTTGCTTCCATTTTTGCTTCCACATTTGCTTCTGATTTTTCTTCCAATTTTTCTTCCAAGATTGCTTCTGGTTTTCTTTTAGTTTAGCTTCCATTGTTGCTTCCTTTTTTGCTTCTAAAAATGCTTCTTTTTTTGCTTCCATTTATTGATTTAATGTTTTATTTCAATTTAATTAGTTAAATATATCATGCCTCTTAAATAACTCATGATTATAGACTAAGTAATTTAATTATTTAACTCATATGATCACTAGTAGAATTTGGCAAATAAATGACTTCGTGACTAAAAATTTTAGTCACGTGACTAACACTAGTAGTATTTGGAAAATAAATGACTAATTTGGTCATTTATAAGTGACTAATTTGGTCATCTGGTAAAATCACAACTAAATGACTAAATAAATGACTAATATCAAACAAATAAAAATGACTAAATAAATGACTAATATCAGACAAACAAAAATGACTAAATAAATGTCCTCATTATTAAAATCTTGGCCATAATTTTCATTTTAATAAACATACTCTAAAACCTTCATCAATACCTTATTTTCAATCATAGCCCACCATAATTAATAATAAAATATTACAAATAAAATTATTAATAAATATATTTTGTGGAATAAATATTTTGTTTTGTGGTGTCATCATATGAACACCAAATTTTCTTCTAAATTGATCAAAAAACCACCAAATTATAAAAATTAACGAAAACCATAAGAGAACCTAAAAAACTAAAACCCAAAAACCTTGAAAAACAAAAAAAATAAGCAAAGGGAAGAGAAAAAACAAAAGATAAGAATAAGCAACCAAATGATCTAAGAGGAAAAAGGACCAATTTTTTTTTTATAAGCATAATTTTCATTTTAATAAACATACTCTAAAACCTTGGTGAAAACCTTATTTTCAATGTAGCCCGCCAAAATGGAGTAGTCATTCAAAACCTTATTTTCAAGGTAGCCCACCAAAATGGAGAAGTAAAGCGATGACTGATTTTGGATTGCAACCTTTGCCCATTTTTTCGCATCGGACATGATTTGTACAGAATCTTGTGTTAAGTCACTTTTCATGGTTTCAGTTAGTTTTACTTTTCAAATCTGTACGTGGTCAGGCCATATGATCCATATGATCCATTCTTTTTAATAATTTTACTAGCTGCTTGTTGACTAACAATGATTATGTTCTTTTTTAGGCTAATTATGGAAAAGCAGATCCATATTGTGTTGCAGTAGTTAAGGATTTATGTAGAGAACTTGGAATCAAGGTTTGTTTATTCTTTTCTTTTTAGTTATGATATGTTAAAAGTGATCTTTTCTTTTTGAAGTTTCCACTATCAAATTGCATAGTTCATAGGAGAACATACTTTTATCTATAAAAATGATATTAAGGGACATGTAGATTGAGTTGTCTATACAAATTTCAGAATTTGAACTCTCAAAATTAGCTTCCACTTTCTGAGGGGGCATGCAAATCACTTTTGAAGTTGAGTGTAAAAAAAAAAGTAGCATGTAAAGAAAAAGGATGAACAATAATAAAGTGAAAAGTGGCTCTTCTATCAACCATGTAGAGTATAATGAAAGGAGCACAGGGATGGTAGGGGTTTAATGTTTATAGTGTAGTGGAACAGTAGTTTTGTTGTATAGTAGATGTCATCCTACTTTGTTTGAGCTCTTACTGAATTCCCAAAAATAGGAGTTCCCAAATGATGCCAATAGATATTATAAATAGAAAACAAACAACAATATTTTCATATAAAAACAACAAGAGTTGATTCATAGGCCCTATGAAAATCTCTAACTTTTTGGCTCCCCTTTGATACTTTTATGCATACTTATAGGATTGCATCTCTATTATTAATATGGACTAGAAGGGTTGAAAGGGCACATGTTAGTCTTTTCCATTTATTGGGCAATAAAGAGTTTGAAGTGACTGAAAGAATCAAATGTAGCTCTTTACTCTAGATGCTTTATTCTCATTCGGTTATTAATATATCTAGATATAAACCATGATGACTTAAATCAGAAGTAGAAGAAATCTCATGAAAACTACAAGAAGAGATCAATGATTAGATGAATCGTGGAAATGAAACCAACTCCATAAGCCACAACAAACAAAATAGGCAATGCAAATGAGAGTACATGCCTTCAAAGGAGTTGTCATGGATAAAGAATCATCCTCCCTTAGATCTCTTGTGAGAATGCATGAAAGCTCTTCAGTTATCCACAATATCCACATGCTATGAGCTCTGATACAAAGATTGTGCATAGTTCTTCAAAGTTTATTCAATTTAGTGCTATTATTTTTATCCTGTGATTTAGGCTTCAAACCAACCCCTCTCATTAGTATTTGTCTTCCAGAACTATCTAGAAGAGGGTAATCAAAATCAGTACTGGAATATCTAAGAGTCGAAGATCATTTCCCTCAAACTGAAGCTTTGTTCTCAACAAACTAGAGCTGAGACGAGCCAAGAACTAGTGGAAGGGAAGTTGAATGAAAATGGAGAGCAACTAAAAGCCTTCCTAAGAAAATTTCCCTTTCCACTATAACTGTTGGTTCTAGTGTCTCCTTGTTCATTTTTTCTGGCATCTCCTCATTTTTCGTTTCTTGATAAAGAGCTTTTGAAAGATGTGCAAGATGTTCTTCAATCTCAACAATCAATTTTGAGATAAAATGGAAGCATTGCTCTTGCAAATAAGGTGCTAAATCATTTATCCTTGAAGGAGATTTATGTGCATGAAGAAAACTTAGGAGGTCTTCAAGAATATTCTTGGACCCCTCATCTATGGTATCTTTTATTTGACTAACCTCAGTTCCAAAATAAGTGTTAAGGTGACCAAACCAGTCTTCATCATTTGTCATCATAAATCTAAAACTCAACCCAGGTAAATTGACACTTTTTAGGTCCCCTCTCCTAACAAGCCAACCCTCACTAGTAATTAATTTGTGCAAATGGGTTTCAACATCTTTGTAACTTTCCAAAGATGTAACTTCAAGGCATTTACCAACTTAAATTTCTCACACAGATCTACAAATCCATCAACTATTATTTGTTTCATCCTAATAACAAATAGGCTTTCAAAAATCTCATCCCATAGACTCTTTGAGTGCTTCAAAACAATCCCACACACGCATTGGCATGGAAATTCAACATTTGAATGAAAAACCATTTTTAGCTACTCCAAGCTCCCTTCAAATGCATCTAGACTATCCAATGTTTCTCTAATCAATGTCTCATTCTCTGCAAGTTCCTTGCCACTTTTCACAAGATCAAGCAAATACTTTTCCCCAAACCTATTTGTAGAGAGAATATCATCTACACATGTCTTAAGCCACACTAAGCAAGACTAATATAAATTATCTTGGAAAAATCATCATGGTAGCTTGTAGCTTCTCTCTATGAGATTTCCACAACTGCACCTCATTGTCTGGGTTTGGAATCCCACCTAACAACTGTGATTTAGGTGGCACTATCAACACAGTCTTACAAAAAAGAGGCAAATCATTTAGAACCTCCAAGAAGAGTTCCCCAGCCTGACATAGCGTTACCTGTATGAATCTTACCACATTACAAAAAATGGAACTGACTACCCCCACCTTATTGGTCTATTGGTTGGACGTGTCTTTTGGTTCCAACGATGCATCAATGGTTCTTTTTTTTCATCGACATGAGGATCTTCTATCGACGGGACAAGGTCTCCTATTCCCGCGATGGTTTGATGGGGATGTCTCCACCGACAACATCCCCATCAAACCATCGTGGGAACAGGAGACCTCATCCTGCCAAAAGAAGATCCTCACACCAATGAAAAAACAAAACCATCAATGCATCACTTGAAACAGAAGACATGTCCGACTGATAGACCCCTTGGTGTGTGAAGTCTTCTAGCCATTTATGTCAAAATGAAGTAGATGGAGTTCAGGGGTTTTGTTTCAGATGATATGGAAAATTTTGTTTGGAACCAAATAGAGTTGAATCGGTATTTCAAACTCAATCAAATCTTGTTTAAAACATCCCAACATGAAGACAAGTGTACTTAGAAGATTGGGATTGATTTTTTGATCATCATGATTTAGTTTTCAACATCTTTGTAACTTTCTAGAGATGTAACTATGGTTTCAAGGAATTTACCAACCTTAACTATAGTTGACCTCCACCCTAATGCTCTTGTTTCAATTCAATTTCTTCCCAACCCTACAAATCAAAGACTAATAAATGGCAAGCCTTGAAATCATGGAACAAAAAACTACAAGAGATAGAGTAACCATACAACATTAAAATTGTGACTTGCAGTAGTAAAAGAAAAGAAGCAGTAGGAAGTTTGATATACAATCAGAAAAGGGAATTTTATGAGGCTTCCTTAAGGAATCAAATTAAAAATTAAATAAATCATGCTTCAAATTCCATTTAAAGGTTCAATTGTACAGTAGATGTTATCCTACTTTGTTTGAGAACTCTTAATGAATTCCCAAAAATAGGATTTCCCAAATGACGCCAATAGATATTATAAATAGAAAACAAACAACAATATTTTCATATAAAAACAACAAAAGCTGATTCATAGGCCCTATGAAAATCTCTAACTTTTTGGCTCCCCTTTGATATTTTTATGCATACTTACATATTACATGTCCATGATTAATATGGACTAGAAGGGTTGAAAGGGCACATGTTAGTCTTTTCCATTTATTGGGCAATAAAGAGTTTGAAGTGACTGAAAGAATCAAATGTAGCTCTTTACTCTAGATGCTTTATTCTCATTCGGTTATTAATATATCTAGATATAAACCATGATGACTTAAATCAGAAGTAGAAGAAATCTCATGAAAACTACAAGAAGAGATCAGTGATTAGATGAATCATGGAAATGAAACCAAATCCATGAGCCAAAACAAAAAAAATATGCAATGCAAATGAGAATACATTCCTTCAAAGGAGTTTTCATGGATAACAAATCATCCTCCCTTAGATCTCTTGTGAGAATGCATGAAAGCTCTTCAGTTATCCAAATATCCACATGCTATGAGCTCTGATACAAAGATTGTGCATAGTTCTTCACAGTTTATTCAATTTGGTGCTATTATTTTTATCCTATGATTCATGCTTCAAACCAACCCCTCTCATTAGTATTTTTCTTCCAGAAATATCTAGAAGAGGGTAATCAAAATTAGTACTGGAATATCTAAGAGTCGAAGATCATTTCCCTCAAACTAAAGCTTTGTTCTTAACAAACTAGAGCTGAGACGAGCCAAGAACTAGTGGAAGGGAAGTTGAATGAAAATGGAGAGCAACTAAAAGCCTTCCTAAGAAAAGTTCCCTTTCCACTATAACAGTCGATTCTAGTGTCTCCTTGTTCATTTTTCTGGCATCTCCTCATTTTTCATTTCTTGATAGAGAGCTTCTGAAAGATGTGCAAGAAGTTCTTCAATATCACCAATCAATTTTGAGATAAAATGGAAGCATTTCTCTTGCAAATAAGGTGCCAAATCATTTATCCTGGAAGGAGATTTATGTGAATGAAGAAAACTTAGGAGGTCTTCCAAAATATTCTTGGACCCCTCATCTATGGTATCTTTTATTTGACTAACCTCAGTTCCAAAATAAGTGTTAAGGTGACCAAACCAGTCTTCATCATTTGTCATCATAAATCTAAAACTCAACCCAGGTAAATTGACACTTTTTAGGTCCCCTCTCCTAACAAGCCAACCCTCACTAGTAATTAATTTGTGCAAATGGATTTCAACATGTTTGTAACTTTCCAGAGATGTAACTTCAAGGAATTTACCAACCTTAACTCTCTCACATAGATATGCAAATCCATCAACTATTATTTGTTTCATCCTACTAACAAATAGACTTTCAAAAAGTTCATCCCATAGACTCTTTGAGTGCTTCAAAACAATCTCACACACGCATTGGCATGGAAACTCAACATTTGAACCAAAAAATATTTTTTCCCCACTCCAAGCTCCCTTAAAATGCATCTAGACTATCCAATGTTTCTCTCATCAATGTCTCATTGTTTGCAAGTTCCTTACCACCTTTCACAAGATCAAGCAAATACTTTCCCCCAAGCCTATTTGTAGAGAGATAATCATCTGCACATATGTCTCAAGCCAAACTAAGCCAGACTTTTATATAAATTCCCTTAGCAAAATCATCATGGTAGCTTGTAGCTTCTCTCTATGATATTTCCACAACTACACCTCATTGTCTGGGTTTGGAATCCCGCCAAACAACTATGATCCAGGTGGCACTGCCAACACAGTCTTATAAAAAATAGGCAAATCGTTTAGAACCTCCAAGAAGAGTTCCCCAACCTGACATAGTGTTACTTGTATGACTCTTACGAGATTACAGAAAATGGAACTGACTGCCCCCACCTTATTTTTCATAAGCTTTATCTAGTACAATGTGCTCCCACCTGTTATGTGGCTGGATAAATCCTTTTGCAAAGCATTGGTTCCTTGCCCCCATTGGATTTTTAATTCTTTGCTACCTTGGTTGAGTTCTTGAGTTGCGTTAATGGAAAATTGATTCATCAAATTTATGTGAAGGCCAAGAAATTTTCCTCTTCCTTCATTTTCTATTATATTCTTTCATTGACTTGTTATAGGTCAAGGTTATATTTCATTTAAGTCATTTGATCTTGTTTTTTTGATGATTGGATAATGGTCCCATAATCTTGGTATATTGGCATGGTGGGTTCAATATCCATATATTGATCTACCAAAAAGGTCTCTATTGTTAGCATGGGCATCTCCAACATGGAGCCCGATAGCAATCAAGAGCACCATTCAACCTCACTTAGACAAATTTCACAAAAAATAGGCTTCAATCTCTCCATTCCTTCAATCCTCAAGCACTGTAGACAAGATATAAAACCATTTTCAGATACCATTTAATGACTTCTAAAACATATCCCAAATTCACCATAGGTTGTTTTGGAACAACCTACAAATTGTAATTAAACCTGCAAATTGCATTTGCTTTAAAGTTTCTAAAGCCTTTTCAACAGATCTAATTTGTGTATATCCTACAATTATTGTAGTTCAGGAGGCCACATTTCTTTGAGGCATTTTTTCAAACACTTCAAGTTCCTTTTCTATGATCCCACGTTTAGCATACATGTTGGTGCAGGAGCACCTAAGCTTCCATTTTCAAATTTGAAGGCCATTGCATCTTAGTAGGTCATTTTAGCATTTGAGGAGGTCATTTTATGTTAATTAGGTCTTGTGAGACCGTTCACTATGAATTAGGATGATTTTAGAGTCAATTGGGTAAAAGAGACAAAGTTGCAAAATTGCAAACTATCAAAAGTTGTTGCAGGTCATTTTTGTCAAGTTTTGCAGAATTGCTAAATATAGTGCAACATGACAAATTTTGCATGTTTGAGGAAAATAGATGCTCCTCCATAGAACAGTAAATTTGCATTGATAAATTGAATATATACTCGATATACCAATTTAAATAATAAGGAAATATTAAACTAGAGACAACCAGATAATTGAATATTTTCAACAAACAATTGCTACCAATATAAAGCCACAAAATCAAAGACATTTCATTGATTTCCTCAAAATTATATCTACAACATAGTCTTTTGAAATGGAAACATTATGGAAGCTTTATGATGTCTATCTATCCCTATTCGCCTACTATCTTCTCTTATATCCTTCTTTTGGTCCTGGTCTCTCTTATATACATGAGAGGCAACAAGCTTCAGACCAAAAGACATGACTCTTGATAAAAAAAACATGATTTTGAACTTAATTTAAGAAACTAACACAATCATAAACATGTGTACCAATCCGTTAATCTCTGAGTAAAAGCTCTTGGTCATCTAAGACTTGTTCAAAGCTTTTACTATATGATAGGGTCCACATCATTACCACCAACCGATTTTGACTGTTGCTCAGTTGTGCCCAAATTATCCACTACCCAATTTATAAACAGATTGAAATTTGAGAAGTGATCAATGTAACCCTATTCTACATGAGTATCGGCATTAGATATGACCACATTCATATCATACTCTATGATCATGAATTTCTCAATTTGTTTATGAGTGTTTTGCAAGACCATATCCTCATCGTTGATCTCCTGCAATGCAATTGTTAGAAACTCTGTAAATTTTGCTTTCCAATCATCCCTTTCTCAAAGATTCCCTATATCATCATGGAGTGCAGGAACCAAATTAAAACAATCGAGGTCTTCTTCGAGTCTTTCTTGATATTGGTTGTGGGATCTCACCAAGTCATTATATCTTTGCAGTGTTTGGTCTTTCAGGATCTGTTTACCCAGAAGTTCCTTCTTTTTATCAATCATTCTTCCTTGTAACCAGACATTCTCCTCTAGTGCTGATTGTATTTGCTTAAATACACCCCAATAATCACCAGCTTGCTTTATCGGCTTATTGAACCTCTCTTTGATTATCTCGGACACATCATTGTACTTAAGGATTTTCACCTCCTTTTCCAGTGTTTTACACTTTTCTTGGGCTTTCAAATGGGATTTTTTCCAATAGGCTGCATCAGCTAATGCATCTAACACTCTCTTATCCTTTTCAAGCCATGGAGCGTACAATTCTAGAGTAGAAGAGGAAGATGGCATCTTCATTTGATGTGATAACTGCTTTTTCAATTTGTCATTCTCTTTGACCAATTTTTCAATTTGTGCTCTAGTGAATTTTTCCACATTGACATTCAACTCTGCAGTTTCTAAGGGATTAGTGTCCACAACTCTTTTGACCAAAAGGTGTCCAAATAATTGATTAGGATTGTCAATCACTGTCAGCCTCTTCTCATGAGGGTATAGTGACCAAATAAGCAAGGAATCCTCATCTGGATTGTATCCAAACCCTGAATATATCTTATCACTAGCTTCCTCTAATAAGTTCATTGTTGTATCCCCTCTTTTTCTGAAACTATCAAACACAATTGTTGAGCTCATGTACCATCCTGGTAGAAGTAGTACCCCAACCTCTTGAAGTAATTCTCTACCTCTTTCAAGAGTGATGGATTACATTTGCTTGTCAACTTCCTTTTTCAATTCTTCTAAGGCATCAACTTCCTTTTCAAGAGTAATGTCTTGCTCCTTTTGTCTTATTTTCTTCCCTTATACTCATAGACAAATGATTTGAACTTAGGAGTTTTAACAAAATCATTATCATAAATGAATTCATGACCAACCTTGACCCTAATGTCATCAGATAACTTATCCGATGTTTCAAATTTTACAAGTTCCTGAGGGGGCTCATATTGTGTAATCATATTGGCCTTTATTTGTTCCCAAGGGGGCTCATATTATGTAATCACAGGGCCTTTATTTGTTCCACTGGTTGCTCCTCTCCATCATTCTCCTCATCACTTTCTTTCTCTTCACTGTTGTCAGTGGAGAAACATACATCAGGGGTGGGTTGTGGGGGTATGTGATCCAAAGGCTCCACATCCTTAGCCTACATTCCTGTGTAACTCGTATGAGATGTATTGAAAATGTATGAGGGCACATCTTTTACTATTTCATTCATATGGGCAATAAGCTGCTCAATCCTAGCCAAGGGATCTTGTATATCAGCAAATGCTTCTCTATATGATGGGACATTCTTTCTCTTCCATTCCTCTGCAAGCACATCTTTATTATATGAAGCCATTCTCTCACTAGTGGAAGCTTCATCTTGGTTCTTGATCACATCATCAAGTGCAAACCAGCTCATACCCTGACAAATTCTAAGTAAATATTGCTTGATGAATAAGTCCCTCTACTTGAAATTTCTTTCTTTCATACCCAAGAGGGAAGGTTGTAATGAGCTAATTTAACATCAATTTCTTCATATCCTTCAATGGTAAATATTGTGAAATCTCCAAAACAAAGAGTGCTAGGAAAGAGTGATTGTTTATTATGACTCTTGAGATGTTTAGTATCAAACCTTGCTAATTGTTGTACTATTTCCAAATAAGCAACTCTATTAGGAACCACTCGGGGTAGCAAATGTGGAACCCCTTCAAATCCATAAACCCTTATTATTATGCAATCGGAGAAGGCATACCCGTCTCCCCAATTATGGTTCACCTTGTCTCTCGGGCTATTTTCCTTTGGTCTCAAAAATCTCTTGATCTTAGGGGATAAATTGTGATCATATGAATAGCCTAGCAACTTCATTAGTGGTTTAACAAAATATTCTTCAAAATATAAATAGTGAGACCTCTCACATCGACTATCCCATAGTGCAATCCACATTTTTACAGGTTTAAAGTTTCCATCTTTATTTGTGTCTTTGATTCTTAATTCTTTACCCCACACATTTCTAGCATGTCACTCATATAAAAGTAAATGCATTAACAAGGAATAGTGTTTGAAATCTATGCAATCACTGTTGTTTTTTATTCTTTCAAGCCCTTGATTTAGGGCACTCACCAAATAGTTTGCATAGTCGAATGACCTAGCATCTTTTCTTTGTATATCAGCTGCTAGAACCATCGGTGCAATAAACATAAGTGGTGGAACCTCAATTCCCAAGACTTGACCAACTGAGTAGTAGGTATATTGGAAGTATTCTTCAAACAAATCTATATGAAATGGAGGTTTTTCATTGCTCGATTTTTTTTTGAGATGACCTTGCTCATTCTTAGGTTTGTGCAAAGCTAGCTTCCATCTCTTGTAACTAGTTTCCATGCAATGGTATTCTATCAAAAAGTCTCTAATGATGAATGGAAAGTTCATGGAACCTTCTAATTGAAATACATTAGAGATCAAGTCTTGTGAGATAACAAGCATATCACCCCCATTTGGTGAGTGGATAGTTCTTTTCTTGGCATTATACCGACTAGCCAGAGCTTTCACCAATTCTACATTGATGAACACATTTGGCGCCACAAGTATTCCTAAGTTCAGTCTCCATGGGTTACAGACTAGTTGAAATCTGAATTTTTTTTCTGTAGTGATACATAGAAATATCATAGCCTTGGTTTGGCATCCAAACATCCCCAAGACCCCTATGTTTATCTAACAATTTACTTGCTTGAACACTTCTGGGTCTTGGCCCTGACCCTGGACACTGGTCTATCAAGTCTTGGTTTAAATTCCTCTTTTCAATTTTTTGTTTCTTTCCCTTAGGTTTTTCCACATTCTTCCATTTCAAACTTTGAAAAATGCAACTTTCTAGCTAAGAGTGGAGTACTTACATGAATTTTTGCTTCTCCTAGCTTCACTGTGTGAGAGCTCTAAGCTATGTCCTTTCTACTTCTACCCTTAGCGTAGCCTTTCTAGTTTCTACAAATTGTATGATTAATTCGTGGTGCAATTCACCTATGTGTTGGCTCATTAATATACCAACTACTTCAGTCTTGTCATCAGGGAGAGCACTTATGTTAAATATCTTGATGATACTTTTGACGCCACATCAGCTAGTAGTAATCATTCATTGCTATATCGTTGGGACCTTGGTTCGTTTTCCATCGATGGCCACCTTCTCCACCGATAAGTGTTTTTCTTTCGGTCTATCAGTAAGACATCAAAAAATGTTACCTCGATGCATCCCAGCTTCACTGATAAGTGTTAGACTTTGATACCCCGTGATTATATTGGGCTATTGAGGGAGCTTCATCATTCATTCTGTCGATGCACCAGAGCTACCGCAATGGAAGGATATTACGCCGATATAAGGATATGAATTTCCCCTATTGGGCTATCAGTGGGGTGGTGATGGGAGTTTCATTGATAGAGTATTGTTAGCCCGATGGTATCAAAGGACTTCAATGGATTTCATGAACGTGATTATTTGGGTATGTTGGTTGCAAAAATGGATTTTTTACATGAACCTCAGTAATTTGTCTAGATCATGAAATTGAGTCTGGTGATATTTTGTAAGGACTAGGAGACAAATGAATAGATGTTAATGAAAATATGTGGGATTATTTTTTTTTGTCTTATACTTATTGTGTAATGCATTATCTTTATTTTTCTTTGTTATTTTGTGCATGCATGTGCCATGTGTAGTCTTAATAGTGGGTTATTGACCTCTCACATGAGTTGATATGTTGGTGATCTAGGTTTTCTAAACAAAAGTCCCCCTAATAAAGTAAATTTCCCCCAATGGAATAATATGTAATAATATTTAATTGAGGGAGTATAATATTTCTTATAGGGATGTATTGTCTATGCATTGATGGCAAATTATATTCGCTTGAAATTTTTTAAAGTCTTTCCACCGAATTCATTTTGTGCATATCTATTGTAGATGTCTTTAAGCTATATGAAAAAGGTGAATATAAAATTTGAGATCAATTGATAAGCTGAGACATGTAATGTTGAATTGATTTACATTTTACTTAAGATATAATTTTGTTGCTTTGCTGAATTTCTTAGTTTAATAATTAGGATTTTCAATGATCTTGTAAACCCAAAGTGTATGTGATAGAAATAAATTAGGTATTCATGTTGATTAGTTTGACAATTTAAATGATTTTGATTTCATAAGTGCATAGTGATAAGTTTTGACAAATAATATAATTTCTTGTTGCATTTATCATAGAAATAAAGGCCTCTTTTGATTGTAGCAGAGGATGTAGAGAGTGAAGCATTGGCTACTTTGATCTTTGAAATTGATGATTTTTGTACTAAATTGATAATGTTTGAAGTTTCTTTTTCTTTCTTAGATGTTGAGTCTAATTAATAATTTTAATGTTGTGTTGCAACTTACAGGTGAGTATGTTGATATGATAAAGGCTAGCATTGTCGATCCTCTAAAAGTTATTAGAATTGCATTAGTTGATGCAAAAAGGTAAAACTATTTATCTTTATTATAATTAGTGGAATTTGCAACTAGAATATCTGATAAAATCTACTTCCAAATATGCTTTTGATGGATGTTATATCTAATTCTGATACATTCACTATATCTAGAACTTAAGTTTAGGGTGCCATAGTTGGAAAAGGAAAATAAAATGTTTGAATTTTATCCTTTGTATTATTTGACTTTTCTGAGTTTTTGATGTGCAAATTTTGAAACCTTATTTTCAAGCTACAACTCCAAATTAGAGAAGTGAAAGGTCATAAATACCAGCGAGGAAGATTTTGGAGGAGCTAAAACCAATAGTGGCGAGAAAGTTGTGGATTTGCAAGGGGATTAAATGGGTCAAGCCCCTATAGGAGGTCGCCACCCTTTCAAAAGGACTACAGTTAAGGGGAAAATAGTATAAGTATATCAAAATAGGAGTATTTTGGTTATATAGTGTCTGTAAGTTGTACAGTGTCATTAAGACATTGAATGTAACCAATGAGATTTTTATTTTCCAATGAGGCTCAATGAAGTAAATTTTTAGAGTAGTTTTTTCTCCACTCATAAATACTGTGTTGTGGCTCTTCTTGATTTGTAATATGTTTGAGTTCGTGTTTGATCAATCATATTTGTTCAAGCATTTTAGTCTTCATTTCATGATGTTTTTTAACATTTGAATATCTATGATACTTGAAGTTTATATGCATTAATTTGTGAGGATTAATTTAGATTTGATTTGTAATGACTAAAGTAATGACTAAATTAATGACTAAATACATGACTAAATTAATTACTAGATTAATGATTAAATATATGACTAAATATATGACTAAATTAATGACTAGATTAATGATTAAATATATGACTAAATATATGACTAAATTAATGACTAAATATATGACTAAAGTAATGACTAAATAAATGACTACCATGGCTAAATAAATGACCAATTAACAACAATCAATGACTAAATATATGAATAAATTAATGATTAAATATATGACTAAAAAAATCACTACCATGACAAAATAAATGACTAAATTAACGACTAAATCAATGACCAAACCAATGACTAAATAAATGACTAAAATAGGTTAGTTATAAATTTGGTGGTGTTATAAATGATTACAAATAAACCACTAAAATAGTCACTTGACTAAAATTAATGACTAAATATATGACTAAATCAATGACTAAATCAATGACCAAATCAATGACTAAATCCATGACCAAATCGATGACCAAATCAATGACCAAATTAATGACTAAATAAATGACAAATTGTTTAGTCATAAATTTAGTGGTGTTATAAATGACTACAAATAAACCACTAATAGTCACGTGACTAAAGTTAGTCATTTAT
Organism: Sequoia sempervirens; assembly: GCA_007258455.2. Taxonomy (NCBI): domain Eukaryota; kingdom Viridiplantae; phylum Streptophyta; class Pinopsida; order Cupressales; family Cupressaceae; genus Sequoia; species Sequoia sempervirens. The sequence goes on from VDFB02105785.1 coordinate 355,972,714, forward strand.
ATGCAATTTTTAGTAGTTTATTTAGTCAAATATTGTTGTTTGTGTACTAGTGGATTAAATAACAAGATAATTTGTTTTTTTTGGGTCGGTGATACAAAAATTTTGTATTGCTTGTAAAGATAAAAAAGTACATCTATTGTTCAGTTTCATTACCCACCAAAATTACACAGTAAACAACAAAAAATAGAGGCACCTTAATGTGTAGAGTAAAACATTAAATAAACCTCGTAACCCCTGTAGCTATTTACCAGTAAAATCCTTACAAAAAATAACCACCATTACAAAGAATTTGCTTTAATACAACAAAAGCGGAGGGAGAATTCAAAATTAGACACAGAAAAACATGACCAATCTTAACGAGCTCCACCCATACCCACCAGATGCTTGGCTATCTCCTTCAAAGGCTTCTTCTTCTGCCACTTCCCTGACTTCTTCTAGCACTTCCTTTTCACTTCCAATCCCTGTATCTCCACCTTTTCTTGTGCCAGAACTTCATCAACCTCCATGAGTTTGATGAAGAGTTTGAGCGCTTTCCATCCCAAATGCGCTTCCTCATGGAAACGAGCTTTTTATTTTCCTTTGGGCCAATGAATAAAGGGTTTGAGCCCCGGTCTCCCATAGATCTCCTCAATTTCATCATCTACCAGTCCTTAAGAATAATCTAAACCTACACCCAAAAATGACCATTTGAGAATGGACTCCATGTTGACCAGAAAATATTCATGCACAATTTTCTGCATCACCATCCTCACCATTTCCACTGGTTCACCTAAATCTAAGCCCCACGCTGTAATTAAGGAGTAAATGTCAATGTTGGTTTGGTATATGTGTTTCAGAGAGCCAAAATCCCTACCACAAATCATTTTTGCACACTACACTAGCCGCTCGTTGTCAGCAAGGAAAAGGCCCTATAGTCATTTTCTAGATGCCTCTCCATAAAACGGGCCCAACGATCTTGACCAGAAGGTGAAATTGGCTTCCATTTCTCCTAACAACCAGCACCACCACCACCAAAGTTTGTTGTGGATTTTTTCTTGACCCTTTCCAAATGCAATTAACACATCTTAATCGAGGGCTTGCATTTAACACCATCTTGGATTTCCCACACTTTCTATTAATGAAGTACTACTTCACCACCACCCACCACCCCTCCCTTCTCTTGTCATGTCAAACCGACTCCACTCGCTTCACCAACTTTTTCATTTAAGGCGTTGTCCTCTCTTGTGTTTTCACCTAAGTCTGCTAACTTAACACCTCTAAAATCCTCCAACCTGAATTCCTCTATTTCACCAAAATTTAAAGCCCATTTAGATAAGACATCTGCTTCCACATTACCACCTCTTTTAATGTGGCTCACTGCAAAACTTTCAAAAGAGCTTAACACTTCTCTGATTTGTTTAATTACATTCTGGAGGTGCCAAGCATTAATTTTACCTTTCATCACCACTTGAACTATTATTGTAACATGATCATCATCTATAATTAAAACAAGTGAGTCAAATATCTATAATTTAATTGAATTTGACAACATCCATCCTAAGCAGTAAATTAAAATCATCATACATGATAAATATCCATCCAAAAATCATCAACCACTTTTAATATATATAAATTGACAATTCAATACTGATAAGATCATCATCATATATAACTAAAACAAGTGAAAGTTAAATATGCTAGTACATCAAAACATGTCAAAATGATACATGTCCAACAGTTGACATAAGTGAAAATGATACATGTACAAATGGTATAAATAAAATTGATAAATTATGTAACTCAAACTGATACAAGTCAAAATGATACATGTCCAAATGACATAGTGAAAATGATACATTTCAATATGATACAACTCAATAATATAGTACTGTAGGCCATGAAAATGATACATATGATAGTAACCATGAAAAGAGTCATCATAACAATATATCAGCAACGATCCATGATGTAGTCTATATGATCATGAATGTCACTGGTTACTACCACCAACTATCTCATCATCATCATCACCATCGTGATCATTAGCATCATCATCATCATCATCATCGTCGTCGTCGTCTTCATTGTCGTCATCGTCGTCACTGTCATCAACCTCAGTGTCTTTCGTATGTACATCATCATCATCCTTTTCCATGTGATATGTACCAACAAAACCAATATTTTGTGGATCTATATCATGTTGAGAATCATCTGATCTTCTGGAAGAAAAACAACATTTAGAATGAAAATTTATTATTTCATGCAATAATTTATTTTTCTATTATATATCTAATATTACAACATATGAGATGAAACCATAATCATATTATATCATATCAAAGTGCAAATACCATAATAAAATTTCAAAAAAGTTACAGCTAATACTGGTGACTTAGGAGAAACTTCAACTTTAAAAAACAAAGCCAATTAGGCTGGTAGACTTGTGGATCAGGCCAACATTTGGTGGAAGAGGAAGAAAGATAATTGGAACTCTGGAGGCTCACCATAATGGATTTCAGTATTCAACCATGAGAGCAGAAGAGAGAGCTGATATCATGTATCAAAACATTAAGCATGCATTCTTCCAGCCAATAGAGAAGGGGATGATTACTTTGCTTCATTTTCATTTGCATAACCATATCATGGCGTGGAAACCAAGAAGACCAAGGATGCCCAGTTTTATGTGGAGGTAATGGATGTGGTCAAAACTTTGGGAGGGGAAAGAAGGTCAATGTATGATCTTGATGAAATTGAGGAAGAATAGCAAGAGAGGGACATGAAAAATAAAATCAATATAGAGTTTCAAGGATTTGTTAAGCGAGTAAGAGAGCTATGCGAGAATCCTCATCTAAAATATTTTTAACTAGAGTTTGATATACCATTTAGAGAGCTTGGTTTTCATGGATTTCCTTTCAAAGCCTCTATTTTTATTGTTCCTATGGTAAACTATTTTGTAGAGTTGATGGAATTACCTTTCTTAGTAATCGCTATTAGTGAGATTGAGATTGTTAACCTTGAGAGAGTAGGACTTGGGAAAAAGGAATTTGACATGGCTATTGTTTTCAAAGACTTCAAGAGGGATGTACTCCACATGTACACCATTCCTCGATCTTCGCTTGATGGCATCAAGGAATGGCTGAACTCCATGGATATAAAGTATTATGAAAGAAAAATGAACTTGAACTGGTGGCCAATTTTGAAGACTATTATTGATGATCCAGATAAATTTATTGAAGATTTTGGTTGGGAATTTTTGAATATGGAAGCTAGTGATTTTGATTCTGATAATTCAGAAGAGTTAGATCAAGGATATGAATGCTCTGATGTAGAAGAGGAATCATAATTATATTTCATGTAGCCACCATCAAGAGTGTTACAAGCCAATTAACAAGATGGAGGGAATTCTTATATAAAGATAATTTGTAATGTTGCAGGTACCAGCTTTAATTCCAACTACAATTGCAACATTGAAATTCCCTAGTAGTATTTATGTTAAGGAAATTTCCTTTAGATGCAAGGATCCAAAGCACATCAACCATGTGGTACAAATGATTAAATCCCAGAGATGATTTGTAGCAATGAAAGAGTCTGAAAAGGAAAAGAGAGCTACATTGGTGACTCAGGAGAAACTTCAGCTTTCAAAAACAAAGCCAATTAGGCTGGAAAATGTGTGGATCAAGCCAACATTTGGTGGAAGAGGAAGAAAGATGACTGGAACTCTAGAGGCCCACCAAATTGGATTTCGACATTCAACCATGAGAGCAGAAGAGAGAGTTGATATCATATATCAAAACATTAAGCATGCATTCTTCCAGCTAGTGGAGAAGAAGATAATTACTTTTCTTCATTTTCATTTGCATAACCATATCATGGTGTGGGAACCAAGAAAACCAAGGATGTCTAGTTTTATGTGGAGGTAATGGATGTGGTCCAAAATTTAAGAGGGGAAAGAAGGTCAATGCATGATCCTGATGAAATTGAGGAAGAACAACAAGAGCAGGACAGGAAAAATAAAATCAATACAAAGTTTCAAGGATTTTTCAAGCGAGTAAGAGAGCTATGGGAGCAGCCTCATCTAAAATATTTTGAACTAGAGTTTGATATACCATTTAGAGAGCTTGGTTTTCATGCAGTTCCTTTCAAAGCCTCTACTTTTATTATTCCTATGGTAAACTATGTTACCTAATTTTCACCCTCAAGATCAATCAGGCAAGGAAAATTGAGTTTAACAAGTTCGAGAAGGCCAAATGGTGCATTCGGCCTAGGGAAAAAGTCATGAATTTGATGCTAGGTCATAGGGAACTCAGTGAAGAAGCCTATCTTGTTTAGGTTCAACATGAAAATCTTCTAAGGAGAGAGTCGCCAAGACCCCAGGAATGTCACGGCGAGTGGAATTCACCTACAAGTCCCTATCGACAAGAAATCGATCATTGTCCCGGTGACAAGAGGATATTCATTTCAGCGAAAGTTCTTTTCTTTGGAGAGAAGTATTGGTGAATGCATCAGGTCTCACCGACAAAGCAAAGCAGGATCCCTTCAGCGTATGTGTGTGGGTTTCAGTAGGAGGTCTTACCGATCGGAAGAGGTCTCGCCGAAGTTAGGCGGCATCGACAAAGCAAGCGAGCTTCGCCAAAGGGTCTCGCCGAAGTCACAAGGTCTCCCTGACTCTAAATGCTCTCAGCATAAGGATTGAGTACTACCAGATGTCTCCGCAAATGGGGGGGGTCTCGGGGACAAAGGGGGGCCTTCAGTGTAACAAAAAGGTCACTAAGAAGTCTTGGCGACTCGAGTATGTCTTGCCAACTAAAGAGGAGTTCATTGTGATATCTCAGCGACAAGAACAATTCTCGACAAAGGATATTTCCTTTGGCAAAATGTCTTGCCAAAGGATGAAGGTCACATCGAAGATAAAAAGGAGGCCTCGCCAAAAGTTGAAGCCTTTGCAGTGATGTCTGAGTGATCAAGAATGTCTCGCCAAAGGCTGAGGCTCTTGCCCAAGGAAAGTCAAGTCGGCATGATGTCTTGGCGACCAAAAAGGGTTACACCGACAGTGTTTTAATGGGGAGTTCTCGACATAAAGCTTCCTCTTCAGCAAGATGTCTTCCTGAAAAGATGGGGTCTTGCCGATAATAAGATGGGCTCACCCAAAGATTTAAGGCTCGGCGAGATGTCTTACTGAAACAGCAGTGTCTTGCCAACAAAAAGAAAGGAACTCGCCAAAGGATTTGGCCTTCGACATAGGGTCTCAGCGACCAGTGGATGTCCTGCCGACCCGGGGGATGTCTTCGATGTAGCATTTTGAGGTTGTGGTGAGGTCTTGTTGACCCAAGAGGTCTCGCTGAAAGCAAGCTAAGCTCGCCAAGAGTTGAAGACTTCACCCTGAGGTCTCACTGAGATGGCGATGTCTCCCTCATAGAAGAAAAAGTAGCTCATCACCAAAAGATAAGGAGCCCAGTGAGAGGTCTGGTCGACAGGCCAATGTCTCACCGACAACAAAGGGTCTCACCAAGAGTCTTCCTGAAATGAAGAGTTCTCCAAAGGGAAAGGAATTCTACATGACGTCTCGGTGAACTCGGTGATGTCTTGCAGACAACAAATGAACTGAGCTCGCCGGGAGTTGAGGCATTCGCCAAAAGGTCCTGGTGACTAACTGAAGTCTTGCCAAAAAAGAACCAGTTCAGGGAGAAGGATTCAACATCACTAGGAGGTCTCGCCGAATGTAGAAGGTCTCCCCGAAATACATGCCTACGATAAAGAATAGGGTTTTCGTCATGATGTCTCAATGACAAAATTGTGTCTTGCCAATGGCTTCAATGATATTGGTATGACTTTGCGAGCTCGATAAGAGCTCTCATTGATAGTGTCATGTTATGTCGATAGCTTCAGAAGGGTATAATCACATCGGTGAGACACTTTCAGTGTCTCGTTGAGATGTGATTCTAGAAGAGGAGTTTTGACCGCCCGAAGAATCTACATGGAGTTTACTCAACCAATCAAAGAGATCTGAAAGTGAGTCATGGCAGTCTAAAGAAGATCAATAGGATGAAAAGCAACATGTGTTTGTTCTGAGCTTAGGAGCATTCAAAGTGCTCCACTGAAGAGGTTCAAGGCGGAAACGATACCAGGAAGTGAATGCGGTGGTTGCAGAAAGATCAAGAAGGCTTCTCCTGAAGACAATCTTTCACTCTGACATAGGCAACATGGACACGCAGGGTACAACATTTAATTTCAATCAAAAGATCTAGGGGGCAGATCTTTCCTGAGCCCTGATATTTTTGTATGTCCTAAGGGGCCGACATTGTTTGATATATAAGGTATTTTTTCCTTTTTTGTAAATAGTTCAGATTATACACTCAAAAGAGTTAGTGATTTTTATCAATCCTTTCTCGACTAAATGTATGTTTTGTAACTCAACTGGAATCTGGAATACAACAGAGAGTTTACCTTGGAAACTAGTGTTCATGTTTGTATTACTTTCATTTTTGTATTTCTCTTTTGATTATGCAAGTATTTAACTATGTTTTATAACTCTGCACTCATACCTTAAAGCTGTGAAATTTATCTTTCCTTCCTAAGATGTGTATGTAGATCAAACCTATTAAGAATGATGCATAAGTCTAAAAGAAGTTCTTTTAAGTATGTGAAACAATAGTGATTAGGTTTCCCAGTGTATTTTCTTCTTATTTCATTTCATGATTTCCTATCAATATGGTGTATCACCATAGTTTAGTTCCATTTTTATGCATTTTCCTTCTCCCTTTCCCTTCAAAGAATCAGTAGTTTAGGTGATAACACAAAGGAAGCTGGCCTTCTCCGGAGGTTGACCTCTGTCTGCAAGAAACCCACATCTTTAGAGGTCTTCCAATGTTACACCGAGGTGTTGAACATCGGTTTCAACAAGGGTGCAATTTCAGGTGATAACAGTTCTAGCACACCCGGTGGTACAAAAATTAGATTGAAGTGTTGGTTTGGTATGCAACCAACAAGTCCTAGACTTTACAAAAGTCAATTGTGCATACTTGGCGACTCTATAGAGAGAAAGAATTTCAGAATCAGTGCCTTCTGCAGTTTATGAGAAGAGTTTAGACAAGGAGGAGCTCACGTCCTTTTGAATATTTGCAGCTGTCACCACCAAGAAGATAAGGCAGAGCAACAAAAAGGTGTGGAACAACAATTATCTATTCTAGAAGAACTCAATCCACTCCTCCATCTGTGGGATCACACATTGTTGTTCCGTCTTTGGTTTCATTTAGAGTACCAGCAAATCCTCCTCAGCCACCTCCAATGGCTGCTCCAAGGAATCAACCCTTTGTTGTTTTTAATGGAGGGAACCCATTGAATTTGGCACAACATAATGACATTCTAATGGTAGCCTTGAAGAGTCTTCCAACTTTCATGGGAGAAGATCAAACTACCCCAATTGAACACATGCGAGATGTGGCTTCGCTATCTGGAGTCCATCACATAACCCAAGAAGATGTTGCAATGAGATTACTATCTGCTTCACTGAAAGGAAGAGCTATGCAATGGTATAGGAGCCTCCTAATTAGTTCAATTGCAACATGGGACGAATTTGGAGACAAGTTGCATAAACAATTTCAAGACAGGTTTGACAACTTGTCTCTATTGGAACAATTGACTACAATTAAGAGGGCTCCACAAGAGTAGATGAATGACTTCAACTTCAGATTTCAAAGAACTTGGGATAGAATCCCTGCAATGATGAGGCCACCTCCAAAGTATGCATTTTTGTACTTTTTGAGGGCTCTGAACAACGATATAGCTATCATGATATAGTCAATGGGAGGAGTGTCTTTGTCAAATGCTTTCGAAATAGCTATTAGAGCTGAAAACAACTTAATACAAGCTGGCAAACTCGCCCCTAGGCCTCCAATGCCTATATTTCCAAAAATTCATGCAAACATTCCTTTGCAAATACAACCTTTCACACCTTTACCAGCTGTACCAACGCTGCTAGCTATTGTTCCAGTTGTTGATAAACAAGAAAGTGTTGTTGCAGGCTCATCATAGGAGTTACAAGAGATCAAAAGTCTTTTACAAACTTTTGGTAACAAGTTGGTGAACTTTGAAAAACAACAATCCTATTTTAGGCCTTATCAGTAGCATAATTAGGCCTCAAGTCATCCTTTTCAAAGTCAACAACAACAATTCTAGGGGAATAGACAAGCCTACCAGGGAAATTACCAAGGCCCAAGATAAAATGTGAATACAAGGCCTTATCAGGCCTATGCTCCAGCACTTGTTAGTGTATTCAAGGACCTAGTTCCTACTCAAAACAACTTAGCAATCAATTATGAGTGGTGCTACCCTTGCAACCAGCCCCACAATTAGGCCACTTGTTCAAATGGACTCATCAATTAGGCACTTATGGTACAGAATGCCTCAAGCTTATAGCAAAGTGCATTTAATGAGCCATCTCCACAACACCAGGATTAGTCTGCAAATGATGCTACCCTACTCAACTGGAAAGGTGAAGAATTTTGTGGGTTGAATGTGGACAATTCCTCAGTCGTAGCTAACACTAGGGTGAAAAAGAGAGCATTTGAGCTTGTTCATGCAACTGACAAAGGAAAGGCATCAGCTGTTGAACCATCTGCATCTCAAGTGACTAGTGGTTTGCAAGGAAATCAACAACTCCCACTGAGGGAGCAGCCACGCTTACAAGCTGATCACACTGGCGTAAAGGTACATAATAAAGGAAACCCAACTATACCTTTTAACATTCTTGATAGTATGAAAAGGACAAATGTAACGATATCTATGTGGGATTCATTAGTCATCCCAGGTCAAAAGGATATGTTACAGTCAGCCTTGACAAGTTTGAAAATGTCTGAGGAATCTAAGTCTCCAATAGGTTAAGTTAGGACTATTTTGACAAATAATCCTTAAGAAAATGACAAGCAACCCAGCAAAGAGGCAGGAAAAGAAGTCAAACCACCTCCCTTTTACATGTCAGTGATCATTGGTGATAAGTTAGTTCATAACTATATGGTAGATAGTGGAGCTAGTAGCTCTGTGATGCCAAAGCAGATTGCTGACAATCTTGGGCTAAAGTATCAGCCTTTAGAAAAAAGAGTAATCCAATTGGACGGTAACTCTATTAATACACTGGGAATCATTAAGGATTTAAGTCTTACCCTTCATGCTTGTCCTAATTTTTTAGTTCCCCAAGACATATGTGTCATAGACCTTCCACCTTTCTTTTCCTTGTGCTTATCAAGAGACTTTATAGCCAAGATAGGTGGTTATGTGTCAGCTGATTGGTCACATGTGCTATTTAGAACAAGATATGGAACCAAGGTTACCATTAAATCTAAAAGGTTGGCCAAAGATCACATTGAGCCATATAACCCAAGTCCCATCAATGTTGCTCCTTCTGCTGCAAATGCAAATTGTGTTGCTTTTACTGACAATGAGCTGGCTGTCGCTCAACAACTTCAAGAAGAAGTTGTTCTTGATGTACTTCTACATGAATGGGTAGTTGAAAATGTGTTATATAGTCCTGAAGACCTCATTCGAGATGTTGGTATGGGTAACTATGTCATACTTGAACCTGATGTAGAGATTCCTAACCTTGAAAAGGATTCAGGCCAGCTACTGCAACAATAGAATGAATTATGGGAGATGTATTTTGATGGTTCTAGAAGCAAAAATGGCACTGGAGGAGGTGCAATGCTTGTATCTCTGTGGGGTGATAAATATTTTTTTGCATTTCATTTTTCTTTTGCATGTTCTAATAATATTGTTGAGTATGAGGGCCTTGTTCAAGGTCTTGAATGGGCAAGGAAGAGAGGAATTACCCACTTGAAAGTTTATGGGGACAACGAGTTAATTGTCAATCAAATAAGAGGCCTGAATGTTGCAAAAAATGACATACTAAAGTCTTATAGGAATAGAGTGTGGAACATGTGTGAGGATTTTGATGCTTTTAACTTAGTGTTTATTCCAAGGAATCAGAACAAGCATACTGATAGGATTGCAGCCATTGGGGCATAGTTTGATATTCCAGGTGACGTTAGAAAAGAGAGGGTACAGTAGTATGTGAAGGTTGTATTCAGACCATCAATTCCTCATAACAACATTCACTGGCAAGTTTTTGACAGTGATGAACAGATCCTTTCTTTCTTGCTCGAAGAAGATCAGTTCTCCATAGTGAATCAAGCAAAACTTAAGCAACAGTATGATGATCAAGTCATATAGCTGAGCAAAAATAAGTTACCCAAAGGCCTTGTTACCTTAGAGTCTATTTTCAGTACTGATGATCAGCTTAAAAATGGTAAAGCTGGCTTGCAAATCAAAGAAGAGCATTATGAGGAACTAGAGATTTTCAAAGGTAAGCTCCTTAAGATAGGCAAAATTTGTTCACATGAAGATAAACAAGCTTTTGTTACTTTATGCCAAGAATTTCATGATGTCTTTGCTTGGGAATATTCAGATTTGAAAGGGTTTGATCTCCATATTGCTCAGCACACAATTGAGTTAGAACCTAATGCTAAGCTAGTAAGGCAGAAACAAAGGCTCTTGAATCCCAAGCTTGAGCCCTTAATGATTAAAGAGCTAACCAAATTAGTTGAGGGGGGTATTGTCTTTCCTATTAAGCATACTTCATGGGTTTCTAACCTTGTACTAGTTAGGAAGAAAAATGGTGAGATAAGACTCTGTGTAGACTTCAGGGATCTTAACCGAGCATCTTTGAAAGACCACTACCTGCTACCCTCCATGGAACAAATCTTGCAAGTAGTTGCCGGTTCTGAGAGATTTTCCTTGTTAGATGGTTTTCTGGGCTATAATCAAGTGTGGGTTAAAGAGGAAGATCAGTTCAAAACTGCTTTTACAACTAAGTGGGGCACCATGGCATACAAAAGGATTCCTTTTGGTTTATCTAATGCTAGCGCCACATTTTAGAGGGCCATGGACATGGTGTTTCAAAGTTTGATCAATAAGATTATGCTGATTTATCTAGATGATATCATAGTTTATTCTAAGAATGTTGATGAACACTTGTCACACCTTAAGCAAGTTTTCAAAAAATGCAGAGAGTTTGGTATCTCTCTCAATCCAAAAAAGAGCATCTTTGCTATTCATGAAGGGAAATTATTAGGCCATATAGTATCAAAGGATGGAATTACTATTGAGCCTAAAAGAGTTAAAGCCATACTTGAGTTGCCATTACCCAGTCAAAAGAAGGGTCTATAGAGCTTTTTGGGGTGAACCAACTTTATGAGAAGGTTCATCCCAGATTTGCAAACCTGTTACAGCCTTTGATAGCTATGTTAAAGAAGAATGCAATTTTCAGTTGGATTGGAGAAGCAAAACAAAGTTTTGAAGAAATCAAGGAAGCTTTGGCATTAGCTTCGACATTGGTAAATCTAGATTTCTCTAAAGAATTATTTTTGTATGCTTTTGATAGCAGTAGTTCAATCTCTACCATGCTAGTTTAGAAAAATAGTGATCACTTAGAACAACCCATAGCTTTCTTTAGCTAGGTACTTACTGATTATGAGGAGAGGTACACTTTTATTGAGAAACATGTTCTTTCCATGATTAGAAGCCTAAAGAAGTTTAAGCCTCTAGTGTCAAACAATAAGATTCATATCCTGGTGGCCCACTCAAGTGTGAAGGAGTTTCTGTTGAACAAAGATTTGAATGAGGGTGGGTCACCAAGGTCATGGAGTATCATGTAGATATTAAGATCACCAAACTGGTTAGGGGTAAAGGTCTTTGTGAGCATCTTGCTACAAGGTAAAGTAGTAAAACTGAATTAGAGAAGGATGTTGTGCTTACTAATACAAATGAGTTTTAGAATGCTCAAAATGATGTGCCTATGGGGATAACTAATTGGGTTCAAGATATGACCCAATTTCTACAAACTGGTCAATGCCCATTAGGATTAAACAGAGCTAAAAGAAGATACTTTAGACTATAGTCCATACCCTATGTGCTGGTAAATAATGTTCTTTTTAAAAATGATCTAAATGTTCTATTAAGATGTATTCACATTGATCAGATTGAAAGGGTACTTCATGAGTTTCATGATGGAGCTGTGAGAGGTCACTTTTCCCCAAGAAGTACTGCTTGGAAAATAATGAGAGCTGGTTACTACTGGCCCAACTTGTTCAAGGATGCATATGCCTGGTCAAGAAAGTGTATCAAATGTGCTCTATTTTCAAGAAAGGAAAAGCTTCCTGCTATGCCCCTACATCCAATTCAAGTGGAGTAGCCCTTCATGAGATGGGGCATTGATTTCATTGGGCCAATAAATCCACCTTCTAGTGTCGGTCACAAGTGGGTGCTCACAGCTACAAACTATTTCACACGGTGGACAAAAGCAATAGCTTTGAAAGAAGCAAATGAGTCTTCAATTTTGAGCTTATATGAAGATATAGTCACCAGATTTGGAGTTCCTGACTCTATCATATCTGATAATGCTCTTGCATTTGTGGGATTGAGATTAACTGATTGGGCTGTTAAACATGTCATTCATTTGAATACATCCTCAAATTATTACCCTAGATTAGCTGAAAGCACAAATAAGAATCTCATCAGGATTATCAAAAGAACAATGGAGGATAATCAAAGGACCTGACATACTAAATTAAAGTATGCACTTTGGGTAGACAGAGTGACTCCTAAGAAGTCTATTGGTAATTCACCATATATGTTAGTTTATGGAAAAGAGGCTAGATTACCTCTATCTATGGAGCTTCCAGCTCTAGACATTATTCACCAGTTAGAGATGTTTGAGGGATAGGACCCCATGTCTATGAGGTATGCAGAGATCATGGAGCTTGAAGAATCAAGGAACAAAGCAATGAAAGCTTTGGATTATCATCAGCTCCAAATGAAAAGAACATTTGACAAAAAGGCTACAGAAAAAGTTTTCAAGGTGGGAGATCTCGTGTTGAAATGGGATGTTTTGAAAAGTAAGCCAGGCCATAACACCAAGTTCGATAACATGTGGATAGGTCCATTCCTTATCAAAGACTGTAAGGAGCACAATTCTTATCAGTTGGCTACAACAGAAGGGGAGGTACTCCCTATCTCAATCAATGGGATACATCTTAAGCCCTGTTTTCAAGTCTGATGGGGTTCCTCTTTTGTATATATTAGTTTAGGTTTATGTTTTCAATAAGTGCTTCTACGCTTCAGGTTAATTATTTTCTATTTCCTGGGTGCTGTGATGGCATAGTATTTTCTCTTTCATTTTCCCCTATTTTGTTTTTCTTTTGGCAACCTGTTGTGTCTTGTGGATTTCAAGTGAGTTGCGGCCATGTGCAAAAATGATATTTTTATTTGTTTTCTAATCCTCCTAATGACTCCATGCCCAATGGATAAGCCTAGACTACTAGTCTTCATGTTTAGTAGGAAAACATCTAGCAAAGGTCACCAGAAATGTTACCTAATTTTCACCCTTAGGCTTAATCAGGCAAGGAAAATTGTGTTTAACTAGTTCAAGAAGGCCAAATGGAGCATTCGGCCTAGGGAAAAAGTCATGAATCTGATGCTAGGTCACAAGAAACTCAGTGAAGAAGCCTTCCTTGTTCAAGTTCAACATGAAAATATTCTGAGAGAGTCGCCAAGACCCCAGGAATGTCACGGCGAGTGGGATTCACCTACAGGTCCCTATCGGCAAGACATTGATCATCGTCCTAGCGACAAAAGGATATTCATTTCGACGGAAGTTCTTTTCTTCAAAGAGAAGTCTCAGTGAATGCATTGGATCTCGCCAACAAAGCAAAGCAGGATCCCTTCGGCATATGTGTGCGGGTTTTGGTAGGAGGTCTTAGCGATTGGAAGAGGTCTCGCTGAAGTCAAGCGGCAAAGCAAGCGAGCTTTGCTAAAGGGTCTCGTCGAAGTCACAAGGTCTCCCCGACTCAAAAGGATCTCGGCATAATGATTGAGTTTTACAAGATGTCTCGGTGACCGGGGGGGTCTTGGCGACAAAGGGGGGCCTTTCGGTGTAACAAAAAGGTCGCTAAGAAGTCTTGGCAACCTGGGTATGTCTTGCCAACTGAAGAGGAGTTCCTTGTGATATCTCGGCGACAAGCACGGGTCTCAGCAAAGGATATTGCCTTCAAAAAAATGTCTTGCTGAAGGATGAAGGTCAAACCAAAGATAAAAAGGAGGCCTCGCCAAGAGTTGAATCCTTCGCAGTGATGTCTCGGTGATCAAGAATTTCTCGCTAAAGGCCAGGGGTCTCGCCCAAGGAAAGTCAAGTCGACATGATGTCTTGACGACCGGCAAGGGTTATGCTGACAGTGTTTCACTGGGGAGTTCTCGACATAAAGCTTCCTCTTCGATGAGATTTCTTCCCGAAAATATGGGGTCTTGCCGATAATAAGATGGGCTCACCCAAAGATATAAGGCTCGGCGAGAGGTCTTACCAAAATAGCAGTGTCTTGCCGACAAAAAGAAAGGAACTCACCGAAGGATTTGGCCTTCGGCATAGGGTCTCAGCGACCAGTGGATGTCCTGCTGACCCAGGGGATGTCTTTGATGTAGCATTTCGAGGTCATGGTGAGGTCTTTCCGACCCAAGAGGTCTCGCCGAAAGCAAGCTAAGCTTACCAAGAGTTGACGACTTCACCCTGAGGTCTCACTGAGATGGCGATGTCTCCCCGACCAAAGAAAAAGTAGCTCATCGCCGAAAGATAAGGAGCCCGACGAGAGGTCTGGCCGACAGGTGAATGTCTCACCGACAACAAAGGGTCTCACCAAGAGTCTTCCTAAAATGAAGAGTTCTCCAAAGGGAAAGGAATTCTACATGAAGTCTCGGTGAACTCGGTGATGTCTTGTCGACAGCAAATGAATCAAGCTCGCTGGGAGTTGAGGCATTCACCAAAAGGTCCTGGTGACTAACTGAAGTCTTGCCGAAAAAGAACCAGTTTGGGGAGAAGGATTCAACATCGCTAGGAGGTCTCGCTGAATGCAGAAGGTCTCCCCGAAATGGATGCCTTCGCTAAAGAATAGGGTTTTCATCATGATGTCTCAGCGACAGAATTGTGTCTTGCCGATGGCTTCAGTGATATCGGTATGACTTTGTGATCTCGATAAGAGCTCTCATCGATAGTTTCATATTATGCCAATAGCTTCAAAAGGGCATAATCACATTGGTGAGACACTTTCAGTGTCTCGCCGAGATGCGATTCTACAAGAGGAGTTTTGACCGCCTGAAGAATCTGCATGGAGTTTACTCAACCAATCAGAGAGATCTAAAAGTGAGCCGTGGCAATCTAAAGAAGATCAATAGGATGAAAAGAAACATGTGTCTATTCTGAGCTCAGGAGCATTCAAAGCACTCGGCTGAAGAGGTTCAAGGTAGACACGATACCAAGAAGTGAATGTGGTGGTTGCAGAAAGATCAAGAAGGCTTCCCCTAAAGGCAATCTTTCACACTGACATAGGCAACATGGACATGTAGGGTGCAACATTTAATTTCAATCAAAAGATCTAGGGGGCAGATTTTTCTTGAGCCCTGATATTTTTTGTAAGCCCTAAGGGGCCGACATAGTTTGATATATCAGGCATTTTTGCCTTTTTTGTAAATAGTTCAGATTATACACTCAAAAGAGTTAGTGATTTTTATCAATCCTTTCTTGACTAAATGTATGTTTTGTAACTCAATTGGAATCTGGAATACAACACAGAGTTTACCTTGGAAACTAGTGTTCATGTTTGTACTATTTTCATTTCTATATTTCTCTTTTGATTATGCAAGTCTTTAACTGTGTTTTATAACTCTACACTAATACTTTAAAGCTGTGAAATTTATCTTTCCTTCCTAAGATGTGTATGTAGATCAAACATATTAAGAATGATGCATAATTCTAAAAGAAGTTCTTTTGAGTATGTGAAACAATAGCGATTAGGTTTCCCAGTGTATTTTCTTCTTGTTTCATTTCATGATTTCCTATCAATACGGTGTATCACCATAGTTTAGTTCCATTTTTATGCATTTTCCTTCTCCCTTTCCCTTCAAAGAATCAGTAGTTTAGGTGATAACACAAAGGAAGCCGGCCTTCTCCGGAGGTTGACCTCTGTTTGCAAGAAACCCACATCTTTAGAGGTCTTCCAATGTTACACTGATGTGTTGAACATCGGTTTCAACAAGGGTGCAATTTCAAGTGACAACAAACTGTTTGGTAGAGTTGGTGGAATTACCTTTCTTAGTAATCGCTATTAGTGAGATTGAGATTGTTAACCATGAGAGAGTAGGACTTGGGAAAAAGGAATTTGATATGGCTATTGTTTTCAAAAACTTCAAGTGGGATGTACCCCACATGTACGCCATTCCTCAATCTTTGCTTGATGGCATCGAGGAATGGTTGAACTCCATGGATATAAAGTATTATGAAAGCAGAATGAACTTGAACTGGTAGCCAATTTTGAAGACTATTACTGATGATCCATATAAATTTATTGAAGATGTTGGTTGGGAATTTTTGAATATGGAAGCTAGTGATTCTGATTCTGATAATTCAGAAGAGTCAAATAGAGGATACAAACCCTTTGATGTAGAAGAGGAATTAGAATCAGATTTCATGTAGCCACCATCAAGAGTGTTACAAGCCAATTAATGAGATGGAGGGAATTTTTATATAAAGATAATTTTCAATGTTGCAGGTACCGGATTTAATGCCAACTAAAATGGCAACATTGAAATTTCCTAGTTGTATTTATGTTAAGGAAATTTCCTTTATATGCAAGGATTCAAAGCACATCAACCATGTGGTGCAAATGATTAAATCCTAGAGACAATCTGTAGCAATGAAAGAGTCTTAAAAGGCAGAGAGAGCCACATTGGTGACTCAAGAGAAAATTTAGCTTTCAAAAACAAAGCCAATTAGGTTGGTAGATGTGTGGATCAGGCCAACATTTGGTGGAAGAGGAAGAAAGATGAATGGAACTGGAGGCCCACCATAATGGACTTTGGTATTCAACCATGAGAGCCGAAGAGAGAGTTGATATCATGTATCAAAACATTAAGCATGCATTCTTCCAACCAGTGGAGAAGGAGATGATTACTTTGCTTCATTTTCATTTGCATAACCATATCATGGCGTGGGAACCAAGAAGACCAAGGATGTCCAGTTTTATGTGGAGGTAATGGATGTGGTCCAAAATTTAGGAGGGGCAAGAAGGTCAGTGTATGATCCTGATGAAATTGAGGAAGAACAGCAAGAGAGGGACAAGAAAAATAAAATCATTATAGAGTTGCAAGGATTTTTCAAGTGACTAAGAGAGTTATGGGAGCAGCCTCATCTAAAATATTTTGAACTAGAGTTTGATATACCATTTAGAGAGATTGGTTTTCATGGAGTTCATTTCAAAGCCTCTACTTTTATTATTCCTATGGTAAACTGTTTGGTAGAGTTGGTGGAATTAGTAATCGCTATTAGTGAGATTGAGATTATTAACCTTGAGAGAGTAGGACTTGGGAAAAAGGAATTTGATATGGCTATTTTTTTCAAAGACTTCAAGTGGGATGTACTCCACATGTACACCATTCCTCAATCTTCGCTTGATGGCATCAAGGAATGGCTTAACTCCATGGATATAAATGATTATGAAAGCAGAATGAACTTGAAGTGGGGGCCATTTTTGAAGACTATTGTTGATGATCCAGATAAATTTATTAAAGATATTGGTTGGGAATTTTTGAATATGGAAGCTAGTGATTTTGATTCTAATAATTTAGAAGAGTCAGATCAAGGATACAAACCCTCTGGTGTAGAAGAGGAATCAAAATCAGATTTCATGTAGCCACCATCAAGAGTGTTACAAGCCAATTAACAAGATGGAGGGAGTTCTTATATAAGGATAATTTTCAATGTTGCAGGTATCGGCTTTAATGCCAACTACAATGGAAACATTGGAAATTCCCTAGTAGTATTTATGTTAAGGAAATTTCCTTTAGAGGCAAGGATTCAAATCACATCAACCATGTGGTACAAATGATTAAATCTCAAAGATGAATTGTAGTAATGAAAGAGTTTGAAAAGGCAGAGAGAGCTACATTGGTGACTCAAGAGAAACTTCAACTTTCAAAAACAAATCCAATTAGGCTAGGAGACGTGTGGATTAGGCTATCATTTGGTGGAAGAGGAAGAAAGATGAATGGAACTCTAGAGGGCAACCATATTGTATTTTGGTATTCAATCATGAGAGTAGAAGAGAGAGCTGATATCATGTATCAAAACATTAAGCATGCAATCTTCCAGCCAGCGGTGAAGGAGATGATTACTTTTCTTCATTTTAATTTTCATAACCATCTCATGGCGTGGGAACCAAGAATACCAAGGACATCCAATTTTATGTGGAGGTAATGGATGTGGTCCAAAATTTAGGAGGGGAAAGAAGGTCAATGTATGATCTTGATGAAATTGAGGAAGAACAACAAGAGAGGGACAGTAAAAATAAAATCAATATAGAGTTTTGAGGATTTGTCAAAAGAGAGCTATGGGAGAAGCCTCATCTAAAATATTTTGAACTAGAGTTTGATATACCATTTAGAGAGCTTGGTTTTCATGGAGTTCATTTCAAAGCCTCTGCTTTTATTGTTCCCACGGTAAACTGTTTGGTAGAGTTGGTGGAATGACCTTTCTTAGTAATCGTTATTAGTGAGATTGAGATTGTTAACCTTGAGAGAGTGGGACTTGAGAAAAAGGCATTTGATATGGCTATTGTTTTCAAAGACTTCAAGCAGGATGTACTCCACATGTACACCATTCCTCAATCTTCACTTGATGGCATCAAGGAATGGCTAAATGCCATGGATATAAAGTATTATGAAAGCATAATGAACTTGAATTGGGGGCCAATTTTGAAGACTATTACTGATGATCCAGATAAATTTATTGAAGATGTTGGTTGGGAATTTTTGAATATGGAAGCTAGTGATTCTGATTCTAATAATTCAGAAGAGTCAGATCAAGGATATGAACCCTTTGATGTAGAAGAGGAATCAGAAATAGATGAGGAAGGTTCAAAAGATGAATCTCTTGTGGAGTAAGAGGAGGACAAAGAAGAAAAAGATTTTGAAGAGGAGGAAGGTAAAACATGGGATGAATTAGAAGCTGAAGCCAAAAATACAAATAAGGAAAAAGGAGACGAGTCTAATAGTGAAGTGGAAAGGTGACAACAAAAGGTAAAAGCTACAGGGAAGTCTCGAGCACCTGATATTAAAGATTCAAGAGGAATGCCTACCAAGAGGCATAAATTCAGATGAATTGAGTTCATCTACATCCTTCTATTTATTCATGCACATAAACGGTCATCTTGTAATCATAAGATTTGAGCTCTGTTTACTCATCCTATGCATCAATAAATAACTCAACACAAGAGATGCAAATTGACATATTAACACAATAATATCCAACTAAGTTATTGAAACTCAACTATTGATACCTCGTTCTCCATCCAAATTACAAAATAATTCCACTTTTTGTTTTGTAACATATTATTTTCAAATTACTTTGGATGGTGGCCATATTTCTCCTCCCATCAAAACATGACACATGGACTAGTTAAACTAATTAATATTCAATCATTTACTTTTTCAAACGAAAAAAAAAAAAATCATTTAACATATTAAATATAATTACAAATGTACAGATCAAGGCCTATAAACCTTTTTGGCCACTGCGATGCGTGGCACGAAGTTTCTCAAGCTTAGCCTTAGAGGCCTTGTCCTGAAACATATACTAATTCAATTTAACTATGCACAAATAAAATTTAAATATCGTTTAATAAATTCGATATAAGCTTATGAGAAAATTCAAATACCTGTGTACTCTCCTTACTGAACTTCCTCTATGCATCAGACTTCTCATATGCTTTTACAGCCTCTCTCCATACTTTGACACTTACATCAATTGGCCTTCTTTTTTGCCTTAGCTCAGGAGGGATTTTTTTTCTCTTCTTTGTTTGGTTACACCGAAATTTCTTGTAGTTTTGAGACATTTGTAGCTTTATCTTCTTTACAGACCAACCTGTGCCAAATCAGTCTCCATGTCATGGATAACTGCTTTTTTCAGGTGCATGGGTATCTTTGAGAATGAAAAATGTAGATGGTATTCTAACCATTGAAGGCATGATTCCTTCAACCTATTCAAAAATGTTTTCCCAGCATCCATCATTCAGACTTCCCCTGAAACCAGCTCATATTCTATCTTTGTATTGTAGCTACCAATGCAAGATTGAAAGCATGGTGTGGTGGAAGAAGTCTGTATCATAGGAGTGGAAGTCTCTGCTCCCTATTCCACATTCTTAGAGTTTATTGTCATTGATTTCCTCCTAGATCTTTTGCTTGATCTAGGATTGGTTGGGGAATCAATTGATTCCCTTTGACACAATTGATTTTTTTGCAATGTTTGGGGGGCATTAATAGATTGTTTTTCTATGTTTTTGGCAAGTGTTGTCCAGTCCACATTAACCAATTTTTTCACTACCTCTACCCCTAATATGGAAGCCAATTCCACTTTATCTTTGTCAGTCTCATGTCCCTAATATATATATTTAAATGATATTTCTTCTTTTAAATTTAGAAATAAAAAACTAAAACGTAAAATTCAAAGAAACAATGGAAACATTTGCAAATCTATAAATTGACAATGAATTACCTCATTGTGGCCAGAGTTTGTTGACAATGCTCGCTTCCCTCCATTGCTTGAAATTTTGAGGCAACCTAGGGAAAATTATTTTCATCTAATATGTGGAGGCAAACGAAGTACACACTGTCAGGTATGAAAGTTTTCATCCAGTTTGTGGTATGAAAGTTTTGTTTTGTGGGAAAATATGTTCATTGGGTTTGCTTAGTGTTGATAACCTATGGAAAATATGTTCACTCGGTTTGCTTAGTGTTGATAACCTTATCATGAAAACTCTTTCATAATGCAATCTTGCACGAATTTTCCATGGAATCGATGACTATGGCATGGCTGGGAAAAACCAAGCGCTTTCAGTGTTTATTTTTAGTAGTTGCTCAACAGTGACCGACCCAATTCCTAGAATTTCCAAACAGTTCACTATTTCCTTGATACCTAGGTTAGGGAAAGAATACAGAGGCATCCACACTTCGTGCTATAATATTTTGAGCCAAAGCTCAAATGGGTAGGGTAAATTTTTTTGTTGGTTTCTCAAAGGTTTTACAATTTATAATGATGGGACAATTTAGGGGTTTCCTGGACTGGTTAGGCCATGAACCAATAAACAATCATGAATTCAAATGCAATACAAAGAGAAGTAAACAATCACGAATTTAACCAAGAAAAAATAAATTGTAACCTTACCTATAGTGTCACAAACTAAATTGAATTTCTCATTAGTTGCTAGTAGCACCTTTCTCTCTTCCTTCGCACGACATTTTTCCCTTTTTTCTCGTCTAATTTCTTCCTTCATGCAGGAAAGTTTTAAATTTTTGATTTTGATTCATTAGTCAACACTTTAGTCGGTGTTAGTTAATGCCAAATTTAGCGCTGACTTTTGGTCATTAATGTAATCTATTTGGGACGTATAAGGCAGTGTCAAGTGCACCTATTTTAGCACCTATCATTGTTGTATAGTGACTATTTTCATTGTTATGTATCATAGGATCCAGACTGTTGGAAATAATTCCAAATCCTACCTTGTGTTTGTGACCACTGTTGTCCCATGGCTCTTTCATCAGATTGGTGCGGTAGAGTAGTTTTTATCACGGTCTTGCAAGGTGCTTTATCCTTCTCGGTGATAGTATGGTGAAAGCTTCTGTGGCAGCACACGAGTCTTCCTTTTGTTCCTGGCAGTGTTACGGTGACTCCCACAGTCCCGCAAGTTCTACCATTGGAATGCAGTAGTGCAGTGACCACCACTGTCCTGCAACTCCTTCATCAGCTTAGTGCAGTAGAGTGGTTTTTACCACAGTCCCACAAGTTGCTTTTTCATTCTCGACGGTAGTACGGTTAAAGCTTCTGTGATAACATTTTCATTCACAAAGGAGGCCATGAAGATAGGACATGGATGACATAGAAATACTAAATCGATGAGAGGAAAGTGACTAGAAATAGATGAGACAACAGAATCTGCAGATACAATAGAGGTAAGAAGAGAAAGCAACCTCAACCAAAGGAGGAAGGTGCTTATGAATTCACAAATGCTGAAACGTAGAGGAGATAAATTCATTTTTTTGTCCATGAGGCCTTTGAGGTCAAACTTATTGGTTGAAAATGCATAAGAATGGTGATTAAATGTAATTCTATGATCAAGGGAAAAGTTTGAAAATTAGGATAGCCAAAACATGATATCAATATGTCAAATATATGACTAAAATGAGGTTTTGTGTTGGATAGCATATTTGTTGAAATGATATAATTGGTGTACTAAACATTATTTACTATGTTGTGTATTATAGGGGTGAGACGAGGCCATGGCAACAAATTGTGTCACATCAAATGAGGACACAACAGATGAAGCAAGACATCAAGTACTCAAATTTTGACTTAACTTAGGAAAAAATGATCTAATGGAATTTTGTGATACATCCATCTTTTTTCATGGTATTATTGAAATTTATAATGTATTATCCAATCTTGACATAAATTAATGCATGTTGTTGATTATTTTAGATGGAGATTGGAGCAAATGCAGAGGCCTAAGCGTTCAACTAGAAAAAGAATAAGATATGTACGCGGATGTGGACCTAAAACTGTTAAATCACATAGATGAAAGTGGGTGGAAGAGGATATGACAATGGATATTGCAGACACAACAAATGATTGCACTGAAGAAGAGGTAGGTCAGGACTATAGTACATGGGATGAATACTTTGAGAAAATTGTTGTTTGTGGATGTTTTGCATGTTGTGGAAAGAAATAATTCAAATGAGCGATTGTATAAAGACATTACATATATGATGAGCTTCCAGTTGATAGTATTCCTCCTACAATCGATTCAAATCCAATAGGAATTGTGGTGAGGAATTTTCCAATTTGATATAAATAACATGTATACTTCATTTAAACATTGTTTTATATTATTTAAATAACTATTTTTTTCTTAATGGATACTTGCAGGATAAAGTTCTTGGTTTAAAGTTTCCTAGATCACTGACTTCCAGCCTAGAGGGAAATGATCATTTATTAGATGATACATCTAAAAAAAATATGTGCCAATATACTAGCTCGGAAGATAAGGAATTGATGAAAACAAGTAACATAACAAGAACCGGTGTGAAGATGCATAATTTTCTTAAAGACAAGGGGAAGGTGGACTACATACCCTATGAGAATGGATGTGATGGCGATGATGAATTTCCCCTGAGTTTGAAATCAATTTAAAAAGAGACATTTGATTGTTGACTATATTGTGCTTGGCCTAGTGATCAACAACTACCTAGAGTGTACAAGGTGTTTAAATTTTGTGGATACAACTACATGATATGACCTTCCAATATTCATGGAGCGAATCTAGGCCTCTTTATTGTCCAAAATGTATGTGTGGGATCCAAACATAGAAACAATTCAAAACAAACCACTAGGAGATTAATGCCATATTATGGTACATGATATTATAGTGGTGAATGGACAAGGCTAGCAGAATATAAGCCTAGCATGTCAGCATATGGTCTAAATTTTAATATATATATACATTGTCTCCAATTGGAAAGTGGAAAAGAAATGAATAGAGGTCATCTTATGTATATAGATGGACGTGCACACACACACAAAAATATTGTAGGATTTATAAATAGTAGTAAGGGAAGGGACCTTACTATAAGACCAAATTGTCAATTTGTTGAGGTTATAAATGATAAAGATGGAGATATGGAAAGAGAGGTTCATATATTGATAATGGTTGAGGCTATTATGGACCTTACCATTGGGGATGAGTTATCGATTGATTACCCCTTCTTAAAACACACTCTTGCATGAAAGAAGAGGGAAGAACAAGGTCTCCCTAGGATGTTCTTAAGGGAAGAAAACCAAAGAATAATAAATGAGTATGGACTGATGTTTTATAAACTATGTTGTCAAAATTGTGTTTTATAACAATGATTGTATAAAAAAGGTAGTCTACAAAATAATATTCCATTATTCAATTGATGTATATATGTTCATACAATTTATATAATGTCTAATATATGTATGTCATTCATGTGCAGGTATTTTTCTATGAAGATATTTTGGACCCGAAATGGATATTTGTCATACATTATGGTCCAAGATTAAGACATGTATTTGATGATGCATTAGTGGATACTGAGAAAAAAAATGATGGCCAACAAAATGAGAGAGAGGGATTAGAGAACATTGAAGAATTGACATCCATGATGATGTTGAAGATGGTTATGTTTAGGCACAAGAAGACAACTATTATCACCTGAAGTTGCACCCTTGTTGAACCTGATGTTCAACACCTCCGTGTAACATGGGAAGAACTCTAAAGATGTAGGTTTCTTGTAAGCAGAGGTCAACCTCTGGAGAAGGCCGGCTTCCTTGTTGGGTCATCACCTAAACTATAGATTTTGTAAGGAAAAAGGAGAAGGAATACATGGAAATTAAACTAAGTCTATGGTGATACACCGAACTGGTAAGAACAATGAGATTCTTAATTTTCACTTGAATACTAGTGACAACCATGGGACTGCACAACAAGATCCTGTAGATCATGCATACAAACAGGTTGGACATACACATGCCTTCAAGAAGGAAAGGCAGATTTTCACAAACTAGAAGATCATGCGCAAAATTAAGTAAACACAGTTTGCAACCTACATGATACTACTTCTGCAAAGAAAGGCACGACATGAAACAAAAGCTATAAGGAAAGAGAAAATTTCACTAAGTAGCTCAATGAATCACTAAAGAATGCACAATACTTCACAAGAATCAGAAGGCAAAAGATGGACCATCAATGGTAACCAAGGCAGATTTTGTATATTATGTTCCAAGTGAATTACAAAAATGTGCTAGTCTGAGAGAGGATTGCAAAAGGGTCACAGACTTCAGAAGAGCATACCTCTGAACTCCTTACAAAAAGGAAAAAAATGCCTTATATATAGACTGTGTGTCGGCCCCTAAGGGCTTACAAAATATCAGGCTCAGAAAAGATCTCCCATAGATTTTTTGATCGAATTTAATGTTGCATCCCTGCGTGTCCCTGCGTTGGTGTCGGTGAAGAAACATTCTCAAAGAAGTCCCCTCTTGATCTTTCTGTAACCACTGCCTTCAATTCCTGGCATCGTGTCTTGTCGAGCTAGTCGGTCAAATGCCTTAAATGCTCCTGGGCTTACAACAGATACACATTGTCTTTCACCCTATTGATCTTCTTCTTCTTCTAGTCAAATTGCCATGCAAGCTGTCTCGGGTGGTCACAAGCTCATCAACAGAATCACATGTCGGTGAGACACTTAATTGTGTCTCCCTGATGCGATTATGCTTCTCTACAACCATCGGCGTAACTCACTATCATTAGCAAGAGTCATAGCAAACTCTAAGAGTCTTGCTGATCACCCTTCTCTCGCTTCGAGCTCACTTCAACCCATCGTCGGGCCCTTCATTCTTTGGCAAGATATTTGTGTGTCAGTGAGACTTTTCATTGAAACATCATTATCCTATCGCTATGCTCCAGAGTCAGCGAGACCTTCTCAGGTCGAGGAGACTTCCGCTGTTTTCTTGTCAATAAGACATCACTCCGACGGTTGAGCACTAAACCGAAGATCCTTCCTTTCAGGAAGACATCTTGCCGACCTCCTTTTGCCCCTCAAGTTCCTTCGGCATTGGCAAGACATTTCGCATCACTAAGAGATCACGGCGATCCCACCATATTTTGCCGAAACCAACATCATCCGCCAAGCTCCTTTTTGTTGTTGGTGAGACATCTACACTTTGGCATGACCCTACGCCGATATCCAATACTCTTGGCGAAGTCTTTCATGATCGGTGAGACTCTTGCCAAAGACAAACGCATGGAGGCCCCGCCTTTATCCTTCAGTTGGGGAGACATCTCCATCTTGGCAAAACATTTCACCAAGACCCCTATCCTTTGGTCGAAACTACTTTTCATTTGGGAGGCTCCACTGGTTGGTGAGACTTTTGCCGACGATACCTTCCATGTTGCCAAGACTTCCTGGTGTCGGCAAGATCTCAGGGTGAAAACTTCAACTATTGGAAAGCCCTCATGTTTTGGTGGGGCCTCCCTTTGATCGGTAAGACCATCCCTGTTCACGGAGACCTTTTGCCAAGCCCTTTGCCTCTTGCCGAGCTTTGTTTCATTTTGGGGAGACCTCTTGTGATCTCCAAGACATCTCAGCGAGATCCCCTAGTCATACCAAGGGCCCTCTTTTCTTTGTTTCGAGGAGACCTCTTGTCAGATAGACCTATCCTGAACTTTCTTTCTTTTGATTGCTAGGGAGACCTTGTGTCTTTGGCAAAACCTCCTAGTGAAGCTCACTTGCTTTACCGAGATCTCATGACTTCGGCGAGACTTCTTCGATTGGTAAGACCTCCCTCCAAAACCTGTACACATACGCTGAAGGATCTTGTTCTACTTTGTCAATGAGACCCAAATCATTCGGTAAGACCTCTTAGCGGTGAACACCACTCATGCCGATAGATCTTTCCACTGTCACCAAGACCATGTGAATGTCATGTTGAAAGCTGCCTGTGTGTAAAAACAAATCATTATGACATCAGAAATGTCTTGCTGATAGGAAACACAGACATTTCAAAAATGGATCGGGGGGACCCTGCCATTCTCACGCTGATATGTTCCCTAGTTTGAAGCATTCAGACCTAATGGAACCCCTATCACATGATATTCTGCTTGACTGAGCTTGAGGGTGAAAATTAGGTAACATTTCTGGCAACCTTTGTTGGATGTTTTCCTGCTAAACATGAAGACCAGTAGTCTGGCTTATCCATTGGGCATGGAGTTATTAGAAGGCTCGGAAAATATCAAGAGCAACTTTGAACATGGTTGTAACTCATCTTGAGACTCACCGGAACACTTGGAAACTTATTGAAAACAAGAAATTATAGAAGGGAAACTATTTAACTGTGTTGGAAATAGCACTTAGGAAAAATAAACTGCATCTAAACCTACCCTACACTAACCAATAAAAACTTGGTCAAACAAACCCATTAACAAGATGGTTGAAATAGCTACCTTTTCTTCTCAATATGCAATGGCTCTCAAACTTAATGGCAGCTGAATAGAGATGGTATACTGAAATATGTTTAAAATTACAATGCACTGCCGCATGAAAGAAGGTAGCAAGTTCACTTTCCTCCTTAAATTGATCATATGCATTTGTATTCAAAGGAGGATAAGTAAAGTGCATACACTCTTTGTCAACTGCAAGTACATCCTTTATGCCACCTTCAGTTTTGGCTCCATGTGTGAATGCTTGATTAACCATTGGCACTTTATGGAACTCCATCTGGGTTGAATCCCTGATCGGACAACCCCTTGTAAAGACAAAAATTGAGCTCTCCTTATTGGTTTCTTGCTCATGAACTGCCATCTGAACACCTATTTCTTCAACAGAGAACAAAGAGATAGCTTCCTTCATCAAATCTCCAATCAATTCATCAACCTCAGGATTTTTTATAGACCAGAATGGAAGCTGCTCATAATTCTCATCATCACTGGAAGAGTTACATTATGATTCAGGCTTGTTTTCCTCAATAAAGAAGGGCAACAATTCAAGCAATGATGTAGCCTCAAGCTCCTCTATACAATGGAATGAAAGCTCTTCCAACCAGTTATGACTCTGCAAATCAGGCTCATTAGGCTCCTCCTGTTGTTTCAGCATTTGTCTAAGCTGTTGCTCTAGATCATCATGGATATCAGCCTTTTTTGACTCTTTTCCATCCAATGTTGAACAAAATTGCTCAATTATATCAGCATACACTTCTTCATATAGCTCATCATCAACTTCCTCATCCAGAACATGCTCAAAAACATCAAGATTCTCACCACGGAGGATAGAAACAGGTTCAATTATAGGCTTTTCTTCCTGAATTAAACTTCCATTGTCTTGCTGATTATTATCTATCAACAACTCTCCAAGGTCCTTCTATTGTTCAATCTTTTGCTACTGCAATTGATAACACTTTATAGCTAAACGCAAAGGATTTACCTCTTTAATCCTCTCCCAAAGGAGTAAGCTGTCAGGATCAATGGGCTGCTCTTCCTCTACTTTGTTTTCAACAGAGGATTCATTCTATTCAGAGCTCGAAACACTGAACCTTGGAAAGTGAAGCCCCTCCTCAAAGAAAGGGTTTGGAAAGGTAGCGGTTGACTGGGGCATTTGAGAAAGTTGTTCTTCAGGAGAGTTAGAATGACCTTGTTCACATTCTTGTACTGAATAGGACCCTCTTTATTCCTCAACCCCCTACTGATGAATATAAACTTGATAAGAAAGCTCCTCCTGTTGTGTATTATACTCATTTTCTCTTTCTATGTCTAATATCTGCCTTTGAAACTATAGCAACATCTCCTTGATGCTACCCAACTTAGTATCCGCATTGTCAAAAATTTGGGACTGACTCAGGAGGCTACAAGGTTGACTCAAAGTGGAATCAAAGTATTGCAAGGGAAATTAAGCAGGGGTAGGAGGATGGTAAACATGTTGAGCATGTTGATAGGCTGTTGTTGCATGGCCATTTGGGATTAAACCAGAACACATTCTTGGCCTGATATGACTAATAGGGTGAATGGTTGACAAGATTTTCATGAAACAGAGATGGGTATATGTACTGACTATAAAAATATGTCATCTCTGCTCATATAAATGCTGGGAAGCAGAAAATTAAGCTTTTCATTGAAACATACCAGCACTGAACTTCTTGAAACCAGAAGATTTGAGCTTGAAGTCGCCAGGTGTTGTTTAAACTACCTCCAAAGGCTAAATGATACTGAGGTAGACACCAAATCCCTCAGTATGTTGAATTTCTCAATGATACACTGGTACACGGAGTCGCCATGATATGCTAATATTAACCTCAGAAAGGCAGGAATCTTATTGGTCGCATATTAAAACCAATAATAGATATGAAAATTTTCAAACTGTCTGCTCGACAGTCCCACCAGGCGTGCCAAAAACTATTATCACCTGAAGTTGCACCCTTGCTGAACCTGATGTTCAACACCTCCGTGTAACATGGGAAGACCTCTAAAGATGTGGGTTTCTTGTAAGCAGAGGTCAACCTCCGGAGAAGGTCGGATTCCTTGTTGGGTCATCGCCTAAACTATAGATTTTGTAAGGAAAAGGGAGAAGGAATACATGGAAATTAAACTAAGTCTATGGTGATACACTGAATTGGTAAGAACAATGAGATACTTAATTTGCACTTGAATATTGGTGACAACCATGGGAATGCACAACAAGATCCTGTAGATCACGCATACAAACAGGTTTGACATGCACATGCCTTCAAGAAGGAAAGGCAGATTTTCACAAACTAGAAGATCATGCGCAAAATTAAGTAAACATAGTTTGCAACCTACATGATACTACTTCTACAAAGAAAGGCACGACATGAAACAAAAGCTATAAGGAAAGAGAAAATTTCACTAAGTAGCTCAATGAATCACTAAATAATGCACAATACTTCACAAGAATCAGAAGGCAAAAGATGGACCATCAATGGTAACCAAGGCAGATTTTGTATATTATGTTCCAAGTGAATTACAAAAATGTGCTAGTCTAAGAGAGGACTACAAAAAGGTCACAGACTTCAGAAGAGCATAACTCTGAACTCCTTACAAAAAGGCAAAAAATTCCTTATATATAGACTGTGTGTCGGCCCCGAAGCACTTACAAAATATCAGGCTCAGAAAAGATCTCCCATAGATCTTTTGATCAAATTTAATGTTGCATCCCTGCGTGTCCCTGCGTTGGTGTCGGTGAAGAAACATTCTTGAAGAAGTCCCCTCCTGATCTTTCTACAACCATTGCCTTCAATTCCTAGCATCGTGTCCTATCGAGCTAGTCAACCAAACGCCTTAAATGCTCCTGGGCTTACAATAGATACACATTGTCTTTCGCCCTGTTGATCTTCTTCTTCTTCTGGTCAAATTACCACGCAAGCTATCTCGGACGATCACAAGCTCATCACCAGAATCGCATGTCGGTGAGACACTTAATTGTGTCTCCTCGATGCAATTATGCTTCTTTGTAGCCATCGGTGTAACTCACTATCATTGGCAAGAGTCATAGTGAACTCTAAGAGTCTTGCCGATCACCCTTCTCTCGCTTCAAACTCACTTCAACCCATCGTCGGGCCCTTCATTCTTCGGCAAGATATTTGTGTGTCGGTGAGACTTTTCATCAAAACGTCATTATCCTATTGCTATGCTCTAGAGTCGGCAAGACCTTCTCGGGTCGGGGAGACTTCTGTTGTTTTCTTGTCGGTAAGACATCGCTCTGACGGTCGGGCGCTACACTGAAGATCCCTCCTTTCGGGAAGACATCTTGCCAACCTCCTTTTTCCCCTCAGGTTCCTTCGGCATTGGCAAGAAATTTTGCATCGCTGAGAGATCACGATGATCCCACCATATTTCGCTGAAACCAACATCATCTGCAGAGCTCCTTTTTGTTGTCAACGAGACATCTACACTTCGGCATGACCCTACGCCGATATCCAATGCTCTAGGAAAAGTCTTTCATGATCGGCGAGACTCTTGCTGAAGAAAAATGTATGGAGTCCCCGCCTTTATCCTTCAATCAGGGAGACATCTCCATCTTGGCAAAACATTTCGCCGAGACCCCTATCCTTTGGCGGAAACTGCTTTTCATTTGGGAGGTTCCACTGGTTGGTGAGACTTTTGTCGACGATACCTTCCATGTCGCTGAGACTTCCTAGTGTCGGCAAGATCTCAGGGCGAAAACTTCAACTGTTGGTGAGCCCTCATGTTTTGGTGGGGCCTCCCTTTGATCGGTAAGACCATCCCTATTCACCGAGACCAAATGTCGAGCCCTTTGCCTCTTTCCGAGTTCTGTTTCATTTTCGGGAGACCTCTTGTGATCGCTGAGACATCTCAGCGAGATCCCCTAGTCATACCGAGGGCCCTCTTTTCTTTGTGTCAAGGAGACCTCTTGTCAGCCAGACCTGTCCTGAACTTACTTCCTTTTGATTGTCGGGGAGACCTTGTGACTTCGGAGGAACCTCCTAGTGAAGCTCACTTGCTTTACCGAGATCTCATGACTTCGGCGAGACTTCTTTGATCGGTAAGACTTCCCTCTGAAACCCACACACATACGCCGAAGGATCTTGTTATGCTTTGTCAATAAGACCTCTTAGCGGTGAACACCACTCATGCCGATAGATCTTTCCACTGTCACCAAGACCACGTGAATGTCATGCCGAAAGCTGCCTGTGTGTAAAAACAAATTGTCATGACATCAGAAATGTCTTGCTGATAGGCAACACAGACATTTCAAAAATGGATCGGGGGGACCCTGCCATTCTCATGCCGATATGTTCCCTAGTTTGAAGCATTCAGACCTAATGGAACCCCTGTCACATGATATTCTGCCTAATTGAGCTTGAGGGTGAAAATTAGGTAACAACAACAATTCAGAGTTAGATGATGTTATGGAAGACAACAATATGGATGGTATAGAAAATGATGATCCAAATACATCTGGTAACAATATAGATGGTCTACAGTCAAATTTCAATGATGATGAAGATGATGTAGGTCAAGATGAGGATGATGATAATATTAAATACTTGAAAGAACATATGAATATTGACAATGATGCATTGGATGACATTGAAGCAAACAATAATGTTAATGACCAAGACTTCTAAATTTTTAGAATTATTTACAATCCATGTTTAAAAAAGGATGATTATTATGTCCTAAACTTTGAAATGCTTCAATAATATTATGTTGTACTTGGACAATTGAAAACCTATTTTATTCTCCTAGCAAGCTTTTTTATTTTCCATTATAATTCTAGACCAAACAACATTCGCGGGGATGGCCTTTTACACCAATCTTAATTTGTATGAAGTTCACGAACCTGTTGTCAAGCAGTCAATTCCTTTCATAGACATGAAATGTAAAGGCTTCATTTAAGAAAAGATAAGTAGTCTCTTTCTGAGGGTAATCCACATGCAAAAAGTAAAAAGCACATAAAAAAAAAATTGTATAGTAGAAAATTAGATTCAGTCAGTTATGTCTTATTTCGCTTGCACACTTATTTGAAAGACATAGGGTATTCACCATTCATTTCCCTTGACAAATCAAACATGTGCTTTCATTTATTTTTATTGTATATCTCAGAAGTGAAATTGTTGTTACATAATGATGCATTGAGAAAATAATATATACAAAAAAAATGCAAAAAAAATGTTTGAAATTTAACATGCAACCTACTGTGTTATGCTGAAAGGAATCAAGATTAATTGGGACAAGAAATAAAAATAAAATTTTGATGATTGTACTTCAAAGTGAACAGGATATGAAAACTGTGGAAAATGATGGTGCTGAAATTGAAAACCCTGAATTTGATGATATTACTGTTTTATGTCATTCGAGATAACGAGCACATACAATTTTATATACATAGAAAATGAAGATTTGAAACTAGTAAACTGAAAATGTAAACACTGTGATATTTTTCCTTAAACAATAATTCACATACTCACAAAAAAGGGTGAAGCATTTTTTATTCAAACTTTGTTTTCTTTTAATAGACATAATAGTAAAAGAAAATTTACAAGTACAAGAATATATACACTATTTCATAGAAAATAAGGAATTTTTCATAGAATATACAAGTACAAGAATATATCATCATCATCATATCCTTAATTACCTATTGTAATATCCTTAAATTGTTTAACCTTTGGTATGAATTGTTGGCAGAAAAAATTAGGATTACTTGGATGCTTCTTCCATTCATTTTGTATCAACATATGTTCGTGAAGACACAAAAGTTAATAAAATATTAATGCACGTAACTCACAATTATTTAAATAAGCAACTTTGTTAACTTTATTATTTTTAAATAGTTTTCATTTTTATGTTGAACATGTAACAAGGAAAAATAAGCTCAAATTTTCAAAAAAATTAGCAGCTCTACCAACATCCATAATAAATGCTTTACTGTATCAGCATATTCATTCACATAAACAAAATATTGAGGCTCAATAACTGATATTCATTCAAATATAAGAAGAAATAAGTATGGTAAACATAAGAAAAATACAAAATGATAACACGGTCATGGACAATCTTTGATAATAAGATGTTCTCCATTATATTGCTTTAATTGATATATATTAATAATAGAAGTCTTCAAAATGGAAATGATATATGATGATGATAATTTAAAACTATGCCTTGGTTTCCTATTTATATAGAAGCAAAAAGCTACAGGACTTTTACAAAAAGAAAATCTTTCATAACTACTTCTTTTACTAACAACTATTTAATTAGCATAATTAAGGAAATAACAAGACTTAAGACATTTTGACATATGGTTCCATTATTCAACATAGAAGACCCATGATCATTGATCTGGAAAAGTCTTCCTCTCCATGATGAACGTACAAATTCTCTCACCTCAGTGTCCTATTCTTCTGAAAGCAACAACTATTTAATTAACATAATTAAGGAAATAACAAGACTTAACACCTTTTGACATATGGTTCCATTATTCAACATAGAAGACCCATGATCATTGATTTGGAAAAGTCTTTCTCTCCATGATGAACGTCCCAATGCTCTTGCCTTAGTGTCCTATTCTTCTGAAACCAAATACTTTTCCTCCCACTGATACACTATAAAATTTGATGGCCCCTTATATTCCTGGATCTTTTGCATGTTTGCAAGATGAGTTTTCCATCGACTATTTAGTAATTCCTTTGTATCATTAACAAAATTTAGGTATCATCATCCTCCTGTATATGAGTTATGCACTTATGAACAACCTGACTGAATTCTTTCTTCCACTTATCCAAGTCCTTCAACTAATCACCATCTCTCACTATTTCAAGTGTATACCACTGTTTGCAGGTATGGAATAAATCCATTCGTGTTACAATCTTTTTTTCAAACCCTTGTACATATTGAAATTCATCAATAATCATCTTCACAATTTGTTCAGTTGGCTTTAATGTTGTGGATGCATCAGGACTTCTTTGTAGAACTTTGCATAACTTATCCAAAGTGTGGTGAATAGGCTGCCACCTTTTGAACAAAGGATCTAATACAAGAATATGTGTCTTTATTTGATCCATTTCTTGTTGAAGTGTTTTATAACTATCATGCACATTCTCTAGTTTATCCATAACTGATTTTATCTTGTTCTCAAGAATCTTTTCCATAACTTCACAAATTCATATTTTCACTTCATCCTGGGTTTGATTGTTGGCCTTCTTTACATCATCCACTTCCTTCTCTAGAGTTTTTACCTGTTCTATAGAAATGTTCTTCACAATATCCATTGGAGCAATAGGAGGCCTATTTAACACCATCTCCTTGCTTTGTGAGGGTCCTGCTCCTCTTAATTGTTCTTTTAATTTGACACTCTCCATGAGCATTTTATTACCTTCATCATTTAGGAACCTTTGTTCCTTTTCATACTCCTTCAATTTGTCTTCTAATCTCTTAACAGTTGATCGAGTGAACACGGTCGAATGCATGGTCATTGTGGCTGCCTCCAAAGGGGTGGTATCTTGTATTGTCCTTACCATCGTTGCCCCTTTCATCCCTTGAATTACATCCAATAATTTTGGCTTCTGTGTATTTTTCTATTTGATCCATATGGCCAAGGTTTCAATATTTTGGTTATACCCAGTTCCACTCACACCTTCATCGGAGTCAAATTATGCAACTAGAATTGGATCTTCCTGAGCTTGCACTTGATCAAGCATAAACATTTTCTTTAATTCCAAGCTAGGGAAAATGAGCATATTTCTCTTCAAGACCATTTGTCTAGCCTTCTGGGGGCTAATGTCAATGTTGTTGACTCTTAATTCCTAGAAAGTCTATAATAATATTTCATTTTTCTTTAATTCTTCAATTCTTGCTTCAACTGATTCCATCCTCTCTTGAAATTCTTTTATCTTCATCTCCATTCAAAAATCCTTAAACTCAGGAGTCTTAATGAATTCATCATCTTCTATAAATCTCCTGGCTACAATTTCCCTTCCATCTTCATGTACCTCTGTACTTGTTTTTTCTACATCACCCATCCTTTCCTCATGTTTATGGGCACTGGTCTCAAGGATGGGTTGATCAACTTCAATATCACCTTTCAATGACTGCAGTACTGTAGCCACTTCCTCAGTATCACCCACCTCTTTTGTATCCTTATAAGGTACTAACTGTTTAATGCTTCTTGTCTTTTTTACTTTTGGGAGGTAACTATTCCATGGGAGGCTCAAAGGTTTCATCCAGGGTATGCTCTGTAGTTGCACCACTATCATGTTCTTGGAGATATGCTTCCTTCTTTCTGTAAAATTCTTCAAATCTGCCAATTATCAATTCTATCCTCTTCATGGGGTCCTTTTCCTCAACAAAGTATCCTAGGAAATCCTTGGACCTTCGCTCCATCCTTTCTTCAACCTTCTTCATATATTCCCATTTTTCCTTCTACTAAATACATAATTATAAGTAATGCAGTTCTTTATGACATCTTCTTCAAAATCCACTTGGTGTGGCACTGTCATTTTGGTAAGAAGATTGTGCCTTATGTTGTTCATATGATTTTTAGGGTCAGGCTCTTTCTTTTCTAGATTTCAATGCATATCTTGTCTTCAAATAATACTGTAACTCCTCTAGTGTGTCTAAGCCTACACTCTAATCTTCACACCTAGTTTGGTTTGGTAGGAAAGTGCCTTTATTTTTCTTGTGCAATACATCTTTCTCCATCTACATCACTTTCCACATAAATTCAAGAAATGCTAATCTGAGGGGCACAAATTTTGGAAATATGTGTGGAGCAATAGGGAATCCATAAACTCTTATTATTGTAACTTCCGAGAGGAAGAACCAATCTCCAAAATTGTGTGTATGACCCTACTCTAGTCTTAAATCCAAAGTTCTCACTAGTTGCAACATTTTGGTTGACAATCTTGGTATTGCATACCCAAGAACTCGAAGGATTTTGTGTACAAAGTCTTTGTAGAATACAACAAAGCTTGATTTATTGCACCAGTTGTCCCATATATAGCACCATTTCTGGACAGGTGTGGGATTCCCTTGCTCATCTACTATAGCCAAGTCCATTCTTTTAGTTTAATGGTCCCTATTCTAGTACAATATTAGATGGAATAGTAGGGAATAGTGTTTGAATGTAATCGGTGCTCTATCCTCTATAACTTGGGAGAATTCATCATCTAATGCCTTCTCAAGGTATGAAGCAAAGTAATATTCAATATTAGTTTCAAGGTTTTGAATTCTCATGGTCATCATCATTAGGGCTATTGGAATTTTATCTTGAGCATCTATCCCCAACACTTGGCAAAGAGCTAAATATGTATTCACAAAGTAATACTAAAAATCTGTCACATTAAATGGTTCAGTAGTGTTAGTAGAGATGGGGAATGTTCTGTTACCAATGCCTCTTTTCATATATAGGGGTACCTCATCAATTTTGTAAGTCTTTTTAAACCTAGCATAATCCTCCTCACTTTTCTACAGGTTTATCTTGGTCAGAGCCTCCTTGTTTAAGCCAAAACACTCAATGATGGATTTTCTGGTTACTTCTACCAATACTGTGTCATTTGGAAACCTTACTATTTTGGTAGCTGAGTGATAGTATTTGTCTAGTAGTCTGATAAATTCTACATTAAAAAACACATTTGGGACAATCAACCTTGCTATATCCAACATCCAAGTGTTTGACACTGGGATCTTCTCATTTCCCTTACTGTAAAAATACCAAAATAGGTCCCATCCAGATTTGGAAATGAGGGCATCCCTACAACTTTGTGCGGTGTCCATGAGAAACTTCTTATTACCCTCTTTAGTAGACCTTGGAAGTATATCTAATATGGATTGATGGAGTGGTCTCTTCTTTACTTTAGGTTCTTCATCTTTAATTTTAGGTTGACTTTCTTTTACTTTTGATTGTTTTGTTTTAGGATGGAGTGCTTTCTTCTTTACTTTAGGTTCTTCATCTTTAATTTTAGGCCGAATTTATTTTACTTCTAATTGTTTTCGTTTAGGAGGCATGTTTCAATTTTCTCTACTATGGCTTCAAATGACAAAACATTGAAAGATTTTTTATATGTTATAGAGCTCTTTCAGAGAGTTTTCATGCACTTACCTGAGTATTTCACGCTTTCAGGACTTCTTCTGCTCGTATCCTTAGCTCCTTCCATGCTAGTGCATTGCAATTGAGTGCCATATTGGGAAAACTCACTTATCTTTGGATGGTGTGGTATTCAGTCATACTAGTTTTGGAAACTCTTAATAATTTAATAGCATTTAATTTTGGCAACTAATGTGATTTACTGCATGTATTGGTGTAAATTGTAATGATTCCACGATTACCATACTATCATTGTCTCTTATTATACTTTTTGTGGTATGGTGGTGTTTTTCCCTTCCCTTCTATTGTTTATCATACTACCGCCTTGCTCAAGGCTTCTTGCTACAAGGTTGCAGTGTATACTGCTCTACCACATATGTTGCTCACCTTCCCGGCAGTATAGTGGTGTATGCTTTTGATCATTACTTGAAGAGTGTTAATGAGACAATCTTATTTGTCTTACTGATATCTCAATGTCTCATCGACATTAGATCTTATGTTCCTTTGATGTTGGTTCTTGGTGCTGATGAGACAAGTTAATATCTCTTGTTGATATGCCACTATCTCATCAATATTTTCCTTCGACGGTATTTCTTTATATATCGGTGTAACTCTTCCATGTTAGGGAGACTTGTGATTATCACTACGGTATAGTAGTGTTTTTCCCTTCCCTTCTATTTTTTACTGCCCTACTTCCTTGCTCAAGGCTTCTTGCTGTGCAGTTACGATGTATACCACTCTAACACATATGTTGCTCACCTTCCTTGCAGTATAGCAATGTATGCTTTTGATCATTACTTAAAGAGTGTCAATGAGACAATATTATTTGTCTTACCAATATCTCAAAGTCTCATCGACATTAGATCTTATGTTCCTTTCATGTTGGTTTCCGGTGTCGATGAGATAAGTTAATATCTCTTGCCGATGTGCCACTATCTCATCAATATTCTCCTTCAACAGTATTTCTTTATATATTAGTGTAACACTACCATGTTAGGGAGACTTGTGATTATCATTGTGGTATAGTGATGTTTTTCCCTTCCCTTCTGCTATTTACTGCACTACCACCTTGCTTAAGGCTTCTTGTTGTGGGGTTGTAGTGTATACCACTCTAGTGCATATGTTGCTCACCTTCCTAGCAATATAGTGGTGTATGATTTTAATCATTACTTGAAGAGTGTCGATGAGACAGTCTTATTTGTCTTATCGATATCTCAATGTCTCATCGACATTACTTCATTATATCCAAGAGTTGTGTTTCGTTGAGCACTTGTAGATATACCTTGTCGATGTGACATAAGTGATTCTCTCCCCAATATTCCCATATCTTGTTGACATTTCACTATTTTACGTCGTCAAAGAGACATATAAAAAATTCTCTTCAACATAGGGGTGTCTAAACCGGCGCTAAACCCGAAACTAAACTCAAAGCTAAAGTCAGAGCTAAAAGCAGTGTTAAACTCGAAGCTAATATCAATGCTAAAGGCGACATTACTTTAGGTGCTAATTAGCACCTAATTTAGCACCGACTTGTACTGGTCAACACAATAAATGCCAAAAATTACGCCATCCCAATAAATAGCACCGACGTTTTCAAAAAATTGACAAAAAATACATTAAAATAGTGGGTGGAAGCAAAAAATGGAGCAAATCATAGGGATTTTTTATAGTGTACACACAAAACATCATTAAAATTTCCCTCCTCAATATCAACAGATCCCTTCCCAATTACACTCATGTATGTATTGTTTCCCATCAAAATAAGAGACATAGCATAAGGCTCAAAAGAAGATAATATAGACTATGAAGATGTCATATGATGAGATGCTCCTAAATCTAGAAGCCATCTCCCTAATCCAAGACATGTAGTAGTACAAAGAACTTTATCCTTATTTCCTGATGTAGAAGCCAAACTAGCATGACCTTTGTCCTTATTAGAATATTTTGAAGAAGAAAAAGTTGATGGAAGGAAAATCAATATGATTCTTCTAAGAAGATGTTTCAATTCATCAATATCCTTCTTATAACAAGAATGTTCATCATGTCCAAGCTTCTTGCAATATGAACAAATTGTCTTCTCATTCTTACATGATTTCTCTATGGAAGAGGATTTATTATTTTCTTGATCTAAATGTGGATTATTCTTTTCTTTCTTATATTTCTTATCTGATTATGATTCTTTCACTTGACTAACCAAAAATTCCTAAGATTTAGAATTCTTGATGAGACCCATTGAGATAAGATTTTGTTTATCATGTATTAACATCTTAGAAAATGATGCAAATGAAGGTGTAGTATATGGAGACCCCATAGTCAATCTATGAGTGTGAAAGCTAGAAACAAAAGAAGCATAATTAGGACCAAGTTTTTTCAATGCACTATAGACTAACTGAATGTCCTTATCAATTCCACATGCTTTGCATTGATCTCTTAGATCATTAACCTTAATGATGTAGTCATGGATGTTGTCAAATTTCTTAGGATCAAGGCTCATCAATTCATTATCAATTTGATAGCTTCTTACTTCATTTGTAGTACCATACAATTTTTTCAATTTGTTCCTGATGTAGGACCATCCAACGATGTAGGGAAATCTTGCATCACCCAAAAAAAATGCTTTCTTTATTTTTCTTCAGTTGTTTTGAGTCCCATGATGGTACTTAAGGGGGTTTAAGACAACTAGGTGTCAAAAATAGCGAAAATCAGTCACTTACTATTTTTAGTAAGTCGGCCTAAACAAGCTCGTATGGACCTAAAAATTTACCCAAAGGAGCAGAGCTAAAAAAATTCCGGTCGCGAAAGAATCACCTCAATACCCTACACGGTTTGGGAGAAATTAAAGTTTCCGTCTCGAGAAATTTCTCCAATACAGCTTCAAATTCAAATATAAAACTTTAGAGGCTCAAAAAGTGGTTGAACTGACCCATGGTGGGTGTGTGTGTTGTAGAGATTGTCGAGAGCTTTCCAACAATATGCAATAATAGCAAATCAGACACCCAAATCAAAAGTTATGGCCCCTTGAAGTTGGTCCTCTAAAAAGTGAATTTCATTAAAATTTCTTCCTAGGCCAAAAATCAAACGACAAGAATTTTTGGTACCAAAACAAAAAAGGGGAAATTTGAACTTTCTAGAACATTCTATGGCGGTTATTGGAGAAAATAAAAAGGGTTAAGTGGGGGTTGTAGAAGGTGGCCTCGGTAGTGCAGATTGTGGCTCCAAATAGTAGATTTTCTTTTCAAAGTTGATTTTGTTGTAATGAATCAAGCCCATGAGGTTGTAGCATGTAAGCTTTAAATCTGTAATTTCATTTTTTGAAAATAATTGAAAGTGATTCATTTTTTTGTCTTGCAACTTCTGTGTTGGTATCTGCTGTTGTGATTTATGTGGGTTTTGGATGATGTGGCCCTCATCAGTTCCAAGCTTCATGAGAATTCTTACATGATTCAATTTGAAATATTATATCTTGAGAAACTAGTTTACAAAGACATCCAAGAGCTTTGGTATGTTCAATAATCCATTTTATCTGTTTATCAACATTTGTAGGTCTAGGTACCTTATTTTCAACATATAGAGAGTGACCTTCAGTTATTAGAATACTCCATGCATTTTGATGCCATCTTGAATAATTATATGATGTGAGTAAAGGAACCTTATAATGATCCATGAAAAAGAAGAGCACAAGAAAACAAATCAAAAGAATGCAACAAGAGAACCCCCCCTAAATCACTCAATCAAGAATCCCTCGAACAACATATGATTTGAAAATTTATACTTAGTGCATTTACAGGTGCTAGATGCCAAAAACATAAAACTAGAATTAATCTTAGTGCTTATAGATGCCAAATTTTCCACAAGTTCAAAGTGAAATTTTTACATAAAATGAGATCAATATGATCACACCATTGAAAAGTACAAAAAAATTTATGTACTTTAAAAAAAATCACCCAAAAATATTACCGTAGGAGCAAGAACGAAGCTCTAGAAGTTTCAAAAACAAGAACAATGTAACAACACCTATAAGAATTTGTAATTTTTGGAAAACCCGGGCACCAAAATCAAAAACTAATTGCACCACTATAAAGAGCATGAAATTTTTCCCCAATTAAAAAAAAATCTCAAAAAATGGAAATCAGATCACTAAGTTATGGTCATTCAAAAATTGACTACAAAAACAAAAGCTGCAACTATGAGGGATCAAAAGTTTTCAAAAAATGTGTTGACGCCTTGCTAACGTCATCAATCTACTAGGTTAAATTTGATGGCCTCCTAGCCATCGATACAATATACCATGCGCGGACGAAATATTCCATGAAACATAATATTCTTCTGAAGATGTCGAAATCATGGGATGCTAAGGAATATTCTCTTAGTTGCATGATTAATTTTGATGGTTTTAAAGCCATCACAGGTCTACCTGTACCTGAATATTCTATAGGAATATTTTGTTTGCTTGTGTTAAAAGCTAGTGTAATATTTTTTTTTTAAAGCATGAAATATTCTTTTTCTATGCATCAATTTTTTCAAAAAAGCTTGTCAGTTTTTGTGGGGCTCGTGACTATAGAGAGCAATCTATGGTGGAGCCAAATGGTGCCCATAGGGCCCTCTTGTACATATGGTGGGTACAGGGGACTAGGTATGCAAAATACACAGTACTCAAAAAAAAATGATTTTAAATAATTTTTTTGAAAAATAAGTCTACTATATTATTTTCTTTTATAAAAAAATTTTCAACCAACAATTTTTATTTTTTATTATTTTTTTCAAAAAAATCATACCATCCTGCAATAATTGCGTTTGCACAGCCAACTAGGAGAAAAAAATTCCTCAAGCCCCAAGTGAAGTGTTTAGATTTTGATGAATTGACAATTAATCTTAGGGTTTTTGGCCCATCTGTACATGATGGTAGGGTCAAATTTGATCCAAAATGTTCCAAAATTGTAGCTACCTTCTGGATCTAGCAACCACTCTTCAGCTTTAAACCCTTGTAGATTTGTCCTCATATGTCCGATTTGGACAAAACAAAAGAAAAACTGACCTTCTCAAACACCTTGAACTCAATGATGAACTTAGATTTACACCAACAAGATTTGATTTAAACTTACAATACAAAGCCACAAAGAGGAACCCCCCCAAAATATGGTATTTTTATCAAGCTTTTTTTATTCTCCAGATCATCATACGATGCAAGAGAAGAGCATACTCAACATGTGAATAAGTCTCCTAAGTCCCCTAGTAATGAATTAACTAGGTACAAGACTTTATTTACACCAAAAGAAAGGTCCATTCATTGGAATGTAATATTTCCCTAGATTTTTATCCCTGATCTAGATAGAGGACCTATATATAAAGATTATTATTTTCCATGGACATTGACCTGGATCAACTCCTTGCATAGTAGGATCATGTTGTGTGGTCTCACAACATGCCCCAAGACTATAAGACTTGGGGACCCAAGTGAATACTAACACTTATGGCAAGTGCTAGTTAGTAGAAATGGATCACGATAAATTAAAGTTAAAAGGAAATTTTTGGAGTAATTTGTGATTCAAGTGTACCGGGTATCAGAAGGCCAGAAGTGTTGAAATGTTAATGCAAGTTTTGGTAAAATGTTTTGGTCCGGGAATGAAAGTCTAGGAAATGTGGAGGTTCTTGTAGATTCAAGGATTCGAGAAAGTTTTATTTTGGTAAAAACTAAAGTTGTCAAGTGATCCAGGTGGATACTTGTCATAAAAAAATGAAGTGTCTCATATGCTCTAGAATTCATCGCCATGTCAAAGTGCTCAGAAAATTGAACCCAACACAACTTGAACGAAGTCAAAAGGAGCTCATACGCTCAAGTTATGCTCAATCAAAGTTGGGCCAAACAGGTACTAGGGGCCAATCAGGAATGCAA
This sequence comes from Sequoia sempervirens, assembly GCA_007258455.2. Taxonomy (NCBI): domain Eukaryota; kingdom Viridiplantae; phylum Streptophyta; class Pinopsida; order Cupressales; family Cupressaceae; genus Sequoia; species Sequoia sempervirens. Next base: position 356,015,861 of record VDFB02105785.1, read on the forward strand.
AAAAATTGATGATTTCATAATTTGTCAAAATCAACATCAAAATGAAGAGCTTGTCACCACGATCCCAACATCGCTCGTTTCATCAAAAACATAGCTCGTGTGGCGAAGATATGGCCAGTCAAAGTTGAAGGTTGACCATGCCTACTTGACTGCACAATGATGACATCAGCATGACATCAACATGCTAACGTGGCAAGTTTAGATGACGTAGACCAATGGGGAGTTAACACGTGGTGTATGATGGGTACAAGTGGCAATACAAAGGGCTGACGTGTTGACATGTATTGCTGACTAGGTGTTGCATGGTGCTAATAGTGTTGTGTTTGGACGAATCATCGAGTGCCACGTGGCACCCCTCTCTCTCCTCCATGGGTCTGAGTTGGTTGAATGGTTTACTAAAAATTTTAGTGGGATTCAACCCCATGACCTCCTAGTTTCCAATATCCACTCTTGTCAATGTGCCATAGTTCGCGCTTTAACTACATATAGCTAGCGATTTCTTTTGTTAAGTTAAAGTTGGAGATTTTTTTGTAAAAATAGATGGGGCAAGGGGTCAACCACCCAACCTCCCTGCCCCCAAAATGACTCTCCACTACTACGCCATTGTGTGTCTATGAGTGAATACCGAGCTCAGACAGTTTTCAAAACAATTCAAAAACCAGATATCCCTTAAAATTAAAGATTGACCCCTAAAATTTAAAAGAAGTTTATCCTTTTAATTGTTTAGCCCAAGAAAAGGAAATTACAACAGGCTTTAAATGAATTAGAAGAATATTTAAAGATTTTTAAAGGGGATTAGTGATTTTTATTTGTAAATAGGGGAATTGTCAAAGATTTTTCTCTATAATGTAAATCATATGGTTAGTAAATGTATTGGGTAAATTTCATGTATAAAAAGGGGGGAGTTTAGGAGTTTCGGTAACCAAGTGGTGACTTATGAGAGAATTTGTATGGAGAGTCTGAGTGTTTGAATTTGTGCATCAAAGGAGCATTACTTTGCTACACTTGAAAGAGGAAGACTTTGAAACTCATGAAGACTCGACACTATATTTTGTTGATGCCTTGTAATCAATTTGGAGCATAATAAAGGATCAGTCACTCTGTTGGAGAGGGGCTCGGGGACGTAACCATCTTGGTGAACTTCGTTATCAACTTGTGTTTTGTCTTCTCTCTCCTATCTCTCTTCTATTTTGTTCATCACTTTATTATTGCTTTATTTATTTAAGCATTTTAATTACGAAATTACGTTTTAAAAACCTTCAATTTAATCATTGTAAAAGTTATTGTTCACGTGCAATAGTCCTAGATCCTAACATTTGATCATCACGTACTAGGTAACAATGTTAAGGTTTAAAATTAAATGTTTAAATTTTCCTGGGGGTTTGAAAGGTCTGGTAACCAACCTAAAACAATAATTACATGAGAATGCATTTGAAGTGTGATATTTATGATTTGTTTGAAATGATGATTTATTAATGATGGTTTTGTGTTCATGAGAGTTTTATGAATGTTTTAAAAGGGATTAATATGTGGAATTCATACTTGCAAGAGGAACAGATTATGGTGCAGTATTTGGGTATGGATATTCAGGAAGACTTGGGTTGCAAGCAGATCTGATGGTGTTACCAGGTTTGATAGTGCACTTTGAAAGCTCATGCGAGAACAAAGTTTGTTTCGAAGAAGCACCGGATACTGGGAAAACCAAAATATTGGTATTTCGCATGCGATGAAGGAGTGTGCTCAAGCTCCAGTGTGATTCACTTTTGGGTGTGTTAAGCCTAAGTCTGAACTTGAGTGTAGGAACATAATGACCACTTGATCATTTTGAATGTATGGGAAGTTCTTGCATTTTCTTTGGTGGATTTGATTAATTCAAGTCACTATCCTAATCATTTCAAAGATGGAGATCCCAAAAGTTATTAAAGTGTTGAAGAAGGTTGACATATGTTGACTTATTCAACAATTCTCCTACTAGTTGTCATATTCCACGTGCCTTATCATGATTCATCCCTTGGATTCCCTCTCATGTGTTGATTGAATTTCTTGAGTGTCTTGTTCTTATGAAAGGCCAAGAGATGTTTCATTTTAAGTTAAGTTCAGAATTTGTGGATGTCGGAGAACCGAAACTTCTTTAAGTTTTGTTCTTTTTCCTATTTTTTGTTCCATTCCAGATTAAAAACTTGTATGTTTCATTAGAAGCTAATAAATATCAAAGCCAATTTGAAAGATATCTCCTGATATGAAATCTTACGTAGTTGATTGTTTGTTCCTATCAGACAAGACTGTGTGTTGCATCATTTAAGGGTGCATACTGACACTATCTGGTGGAAAATGATCCCCCCTCTCTTTAAAATATCTCATCATTTTGTGCTTAGTTGTGAAGCAATTTGGTGACATATGGAATGGTTTTCTTTGGTTTGGTTAATTCTTGAGGCATGCGTAGATAATACCTGGGAGAAACTTTACTTTTCAATAATTTTTGATGATTTATTTTAGAATAGATGTTTAAATTTTAGAAAATGTTCCCAATTTAAAGAGATGAATGCATGGCATTTTTTTTGTTTCAAATCCTTTGATTCCATGATATTGTTGAATGCTTAAAGCTAAATTTACTTAAGTGAAAGTAAGTTATTTGAAGTTCATGAAATGTTGTTGCAAATCTGTCGATTTCATGAAATTGTTAAATTATCAAACTGAGATTATCTTTTACCTATCCATATGATTCCTTTGAAAATTGAAAAACTGTTTACCCCTCATGATTAACAACATTATCACAACTAACCCTAATGCAAACCTAGTATGGTCAAGACCTAACATAAACGAGCCTTGGAATTAAGTTGAGTTAGCCTAAGATTTAGGTTTTCTTGGTACAATCTTTCAAGTAAAGAGAAGTTTTTGTGGTGTGTCCATGAGGATTTATCTGCATTGTTAGTGTGCAACTAACATCGTCATCAACAAGAACTAGTGCTAGGAGGACCTCTCACGATTTTATCTGGAATCAGTATTGTTATCCTGGTTCTGGGTTGGAAAGTTGCTTGTGAGACGAAAGTTTAAGCGAGCTAATAATGGAAAGTAAAATGGACATTGATAAGCTCCAGAAAATCCTTAACTAGAGACTTTATCCATTGAGTTTGTTCACTAAGTATAGAATTCATGATACAACCGATCATGGTGAACCTGATTGTGAAATTTTGGTTACCTATAATGTGATTCCATTAATGGAAATTCCTTTGATTGCTAAAAGAAAGGAACTATTAAGGAAAATATGTTTAGATTGTGAAGAAAATCCTAACCCTAGTGAAATAAAAAAATACTAGGAAATTAACTATTGAATCAAATGGATCCACTAACTGTAATTGACATGAGGAAACTCCTAATTGAGACTTAGAAACAACACGTCAAAAGCATGAATGTGAAAATGATGAGTGACTGATCTTCTCACATGTGGAAGGTGACAATGAAGAGAAAAAGTGGGAAAAATGAATGGAAGACGTGTGCTTTTCACCCCTAATTGAAAATCCATGATCTAAAAGGGAAGATATTCTTGATTTCATGCAGAATACAAAATATCAAGTTTTTAATTTCTCTCTTTTTGATGATAATGTAAATTGTGCTACTGCTTGGTCTAATGAAGTGAATAGAGCTACTATGAGTGAAGATAGGGCCAAGGACTTGAGAAATCTTAGAGAGAGAGAAAATCAAGAAATGAATGTAGTCGTTCATGGAATAGAGAAAAGCGAAAAGGAAAACCATGAACCAAGATTGAAAGAAGGTAGAGTATTGAGAAGCCAACAAAGGTGTGTGCAATCAACCTTTAATGAGGTCATTTCCATACATATGAGCCAATTCATTGGTAAGTACGTATTTGAGTTTACATTTGTTAAATGCAGAAAAGTTAAAACAATTTATTATTATAGTAGGATATTTGAAGTGTATTCAAGTGAATTTAAAGACAAGCCTGTTGTAATTCATACAAAGAACACCATGAAGATAGTAGTAGAAATTAAGGTAAATTGCTTAGTTAGGGTTAGTTGCTTGCTTAGGCTCTAAATCTTTAGTTAGGTTAGTTTGTTTTTGTAGGGTTTGTTTTTGCTTTCTGGTTTGTTCTCGACAGTAGGGTAAACGCACAAAGTTGTGTCACACTTTCATCCAAATAAATAGTTCTAAGTGAAACATTTTTAGTCAGAAATTTTTTGGCTGAATAGGTTTTGACCGAAACCACGTGGCCTATACGTGGCACATAGGGTTTTGGTCGAATAGGTTTCGATCAAATCCAAAATAAATATTTTTTTCTCTTTGTTGCTTTGAAATTGGCTTATTTTATGTGTGGGGATTCTATAGAAAGGGTTTCAACTGAAACCATTTCTATAGAAACCCTTTCTACCGAAACTGTCTATGTGGCATCCTAGTTGGCAGCCAACTCAACTTTTTTCAAAAAATTCTAAAACTTTCAACTCAACTAAGTATTTCTTCAGTCAAAATGATGTTCAAAAAGAAAAGAAAAATACCCTTTATTAGAGTTCTAAGTGGTGAATTTGAATATGTAGTTTTTTTAATATTTTGATTAGTTTCAATATATTTTATTTTTAAAATAATGCAAGTAGGTTGTTAAAGTTAAAAAAGAGGCTAATTAGAAATTTAAAAAAATAGTAAAACATATTAAAAAAAATTAATTATATGGTGCACTAGAGGAGAGAGTCCTCTTCAAAAAGGTATAATTTGGTTTTTGAAAATGATTAAAAAAATAGACAATAGTTGACGTCTCATGAAAATTGTCAAATTCTAACAAGTTTGACTTTAAAACGTTATTATGAGAAAAATATACATCAAAATTTGAATTTTTTTCCATGCGCTAGATATTGAAGTTACCTATTTGGAGAAAAAAAATTTAGGGAAAAATGAAGTTTTTTTCAATTTGTTTCTTGATGTCCTGTGAATGTCACCTTTTTTTTTAAATTTTCAACATTCCAAAATCTATTCTTAAATTGATAAAAAATAATGAAAATATTTTTAAAATCTAAAAAATTATAGGAATAAACTTCATCAAAATTTCTATATTTCATTAGTTTACATCATTTTCAAATTCAAAACATAAAGACCACTTTTATGTGGTCGAATTTCAAAAAAAAAATTGTTGTTGGCCGATTCCTTTATAAAGTGTGACACAGGTTTGTGCTTTTACCCATTAATGAATTCTACTTAATTTAAAACACACATGAGAGTGAATTGAAATATTCTTAAAATATTGCACTGTGAATTGAAAAAATAAATCCATGCATAGTAAATACACGCTTCCTATACACAAAAAATAAAAAATCATTATACTTCATATGTAGATGGAATTCAAAATTTCTCGCTATGAAAAAAGGAAAAAAGAGCAAAAAAGGAGCTAAGCTAAAAGCAGTTGGTGGCTAACCAGTCATTTTGGGACGCTTCATCCATAAGGGCAGTATATCCCAGGTAAACGTTGTATCTATGAGTATCAAGGTCAGGGGTATGAAGATCAGTTAAGAAATGTTGGATGGGAACTAATTCTCCTCATTCCAGAAATAGTGGAATATCGTTAGCAGAGGGAATTCCAATAGCTAGGTGTGCAACAGAAAGGACATAGTCCAAATTCCCCAAAAAATTAGGTTGCACTATCATATATACAACCTCACGAACTCTAGCAATAGAAATCCCAAGGTCCAGGAGCAAGGCTATGAACCGCGAAGCCAACTCTAAAATCAGCCTATAATACGCTCTAAACTCGACATTAGTTTCCCCGAGGACCAGGTGCAAATTGGATTTGGTGGTTGGATTCCTGAGAAAGAAAACCTTATTCAACATCTAGGTAGTAATTTGACCCAAAAAGGAATTTTGGCAACGAATGTAAGTCAAGAAAATGGGAATATCCATGAGCCTAGAAGTAACAAAGCACAAGTAGAGTGGAAAAGAAATAAAATTGAAGAAAGCAAAAAATGGTGTGAAAATTTTGAAGGAGAAGCGTGAAATTTATAGAAAACTGTGAGAACTTTGTGGTACATAGTTGCCTGGATTGAAATCTTGGGAAATGTAAGTTGAGGTGGCAATAGGATAATTTTCTCCAGAGTTAAATATTAAATCAAATAAATTCTCATAAAATTGGTGGCCATTGCTTCAAAGTTTTCCAATACTAAGATCATGAATCGAGCAAATTGAAGATTTCAAAATTTAATGGTGGTCATTTTAGTGTATTTTATTGAGCCGTATTAATCATGAAGGTGTCCATGTATGTATTGCAAAAAGGAAAATTAAGCTGGTAAGGTGGCACACATCGACATCTGGGAAATTAAAGGAAGAAATGCGAGTGTGTTAAGACGTGAAAATTAAATGTAGAGTATTATGGTTGGACTTAAGTGTAATCATGGAAAATTTGATGCATTAATGTTAGTGCAACACCATTAGATCGAAATTGCTAGCCAAGTTTAATTTAGCAGTTGCCATAAAAAAAATAGAATGGAAGGGTGGTAACCAATATTTCTAAATTTAGAACTAATTTGGTGATTGGATTACTTAATTCTAAATTTTACCTTATGCATTTTTTTTTATAGATAGCGAATTACAGTTAGCTGGAATTTGGCATAAGGATGGTAAAGTTTAGCTAGAAAGTCGCACATACAGGCAATAATTAAATGAGTTTTTGGGAATTAGTGAAATGATGAAGGGATTTGCATTGAATGAAAAATCAAAAAATAACCTTTGCTACCACTGTAATTCCCAACCTACTAGCAAGCTTCCTTTCCTACAAGTTGAAGAAAATAAGCTTACAAAGAAATATAAAAAAATAAATGAATATCAAAAGAGAAAAATTCAACTCTTTTGGCTATCCAAATATCTCTACTAGGGCTATGGACGCCTGTCTGGCAATAGAGCTATGTTTGGGGGAATTACAAAGATAACCTTATCGGGGCTATGGATGCTTTACTGGCAGCAAGGCTCTATCCAAGGTTGGCTTTGGAGGATTACTAAATTATGTAGTTCAATGTCAATGAACTAGTTTTTTCACCAAGTTTCAAAAATTGGAATTAATCAAAGCACACATTGATACTTTCCAGAGAAATTTTATAGTCTTTATGCTAGAATTTAGGTAAAGGTAAGGAGTTATTGTTGGAAAATATGTATAAATTATAATTTATAGTGGGTGATTTGATCTTGGATTTCTTTTAAATTTGATTTTATTGGTTGCAAGTTGTTGTGTGGTCTCACAACACGCCCTAAGACTATAAGACTTGGGGACCCAAGTAAAAACTAATGCTTATGGCTGGTGCTGGTTAGCAGAAATGGATCACCAAAAGTTAAAGTTAAAAGGAAATTTTTGGAGTAAATCGTGATTCAAGTGTATCACGTACCAGAAAGTTAGAAGTGTTGAAATGTTAATGCAAGTTTTGGTAAAGTGTTTCCGGGAATGAAGGTTCGGGAAATGTGGAGGTTCCAGTAGATTCTAGGATTTGGGAAAGTTTTATTCTGGTAAAATTTGAAGTTGTCGAGTACCGAGTACCGAGTAACAATTTTAAGTTTTAAAGTTAAATGTCTAAGTTTTCTCAGGGGTTCAAAAGGTCTGATAACCAGCCTAAAAGGATAATTATGCAAGAATGCATTTGAAGTGTGATATTTATGATTTGATTCAAAATGATGGTTTTGTGTTCATGAGAGTTTCATGAATTTTTTAAAAGAGATTAATATCTAGAATTTGTACTTGTAAGAGGAATAGATTGTGATGTAGCATTCGAGTATGGATGGTTAGGAAAACTTGCGTTGCAAGAAGGTCTGATGGTGTTACCAAGCTTGTTAGTGCACTTTGAAAGCTCATGTGGGAACAAAGTTTGTTGTGAAGAAGCACAGGATATCGAGAAATTGAGAATCTTGGTATTACGCATGTGACAAAGGATTGTTCTTAAGCTCCGATGTGATTCACTTCTGGGTGCATTAAGCCCAAGTCCAAACCTGAGTGTAGGAACATAATGACCACTTGATCATTCTAAATGTATCGAAAGTTCTTGCATTTCGTTTAGTGGATTTTCTCAATTCAAGTCACTGTCTTGATCATTTCAAATATGGAGATCTCGAAAGTTATTAGAGTGTTGAAAAAGGTTGACATCCATTGACTTATTCAACAATTCTCCTGCCAATTGTCATATTCCACGTGCCTTATCCTAATTCATCCATTGGATTCCCTCTCATGTGTTGATTAAATTTCCTAAGTGCCTAGTTCTTATTAAAGGTCAAGAGATGTTTCATTTTAAGTTAAAAGTTTAGAATTTGTAGATGGCGGAGAACCAAAACTTCTTTAAGTTTTGTTCTTTTTCCTATTTTCTTTTCCATTCCAAATTAAAAAATTGTATGTTTCATTAGAAGCTAATCAATATCAGAGCACAATTTGAAAGCTATCTTCTAATATGAAATCTTACGTAGTTGATTGTTTGTTCTTATCGGACAAAACTATGTGTTGTGTCATTTAAGGGTGCATACTGACACTATCCGATGGCAAATGATCCCCGCTCTCTTTAAAATCTTGCATCATTTTATGCCTAGTTGTGAATCAATTTGGTGGCGTATGGAATGGTTTGCTTTGGTTTGGTTAATTCTTGAAGCGTGAGTGGATAATACCTAGGAGAAACTTTAATTTTTCAATAATTTTTTATGCTTTATTTTAGAATAAATGTTTAAATTTTACAATTTTTTCCAGAAAAGAGATATGAATGCATGGAGTTTCTTTATCGTAAATATTTTGATACCATGATATTGCACTGAATGCTTAAAGCTAAATTTACTTAAGTGAAAGCAATTTGTTTGAAGTTCTTGAAATGTTGTTGCAAATTTGTCGATTTCATGAAATTGTTAAATGACCAGACTGAGATTATCTTTTACCTATCCATATGATTCCTTTGAAAATTGAAAAAATCGTTTACCCATCATGATTAAAAAAATTATCACAACGAACCCTAATGCAAACCTAGTATAGTCAAGACCTAACATAAACGAGCCTTGAGATTAAGATGAGTTAGCCTAAGATTTAGGTTGTCTCAGTGCAATATTTCAAGTAAAGATAGGTTCCTGCGGTGTGTTTGTGAGAATTTATCTACATTGTTGGTGCATGACTAACATCATCGTCAACAAATCACACTTTTTGGTTCATATTGCAACACCTTTTTCCTTGATTTTTGTATCCCATGGGTTGAGGATGGACCTTTGTGCACCATATTATTTGATTCAACTCTATCTTAACTACATATATTGGATATTTAGTGGTGTGGGTCTTGGATATAGTTACAAATTCTTTGGTATTGTTACCTATTTTTAGCTACAACTCAAAATAGGTAGAGCTGAATTTCATTTCTCATTGAAAGGTACAATATTTCTGCTAAAGTATTCATTCTATTCCAGACTTTGATTACTTGTGAATTTCTGGTGTTATTATGCAAATGTTTGTAATAGAAGAAATAATTAAATTGCATAGTAATGTTGCTTTATTCATATTGTAAAAACCAAAGTCCCACACAAGTCGTGGGAGTAACTTAATTTGATTTTATTAATCAAATAATAAATACAAGGAAGAAATGTGCACAACACAATTGAAGATAATATAGGTATAAGGGAGAAGGTGATTCGTCACTGCCTGGAATGATGAATCATTGTCACATTTGAAGTCTTCAATTGTCGTGTCTCCAAGCTGCAGGAGTTCCAAGCTCCATGGTTTCTTGCAATTTTGTTAAAATATGATGTTAGAGCAATGATAAATCACATCCTACTTCATGCCTACATTACCAACTGAAATGTAATGCACATCTAATTAGGCATTCACCAGATGATTACAAAATCAAAAAGGCAGATGTTCAAGGAGTACAAAGTTCAATGGAAGCTTTCAGCTTCAATTATTTTGCTAATTTGTTTGTTCAATGTGTAGGAATTTTCATAAATGATTCAACATTATAAGTTGTGGGGAAATATGTGGCTCCCACAAGGGTTGAGCTCAACAACTATGAAAGTACAGTTCTCATAAACATCAAAGGGGCAGTCACATTATGCATTCATTTAATAACAATAGAAGAAACTTGCATAAGTCTTCAACATAGAGAGAAAGGGATATTCCCTCTTTGTTATTCTCAAGGAGTTCCAAAATAGTGGAGACATAGGAAATCATCAAGGAGACAAGTCATATACCACCCTGAACAGAGAGTAGAAGATACCATGCACTGGAGTAGTCAAATCAAGAGAAAGAGATAATTGCATATATTTAAGAAATGATCAATGCAAGAAATGAGAAGTAAAATGCAATTGTTTTAAACCTCATTTCATTTTCAGTAATGCAAAATGGGCATAAAATCATGTGGAGTAGCCCTTTTGAGTCATCAATATGGCGAAAGTTTGGTGGCAACACAAGGTCATTGTAATGTACATTGGAAGCAATATCATAGTGCTTTAGAGCATAATGGAATACAATCAGTAGAGTAACATTAACAATGCAAAGGAGCTTCAACATTTACTAAGCTACCAGGTAACAAAACTATTCAAGTATCAAACAAGTACTTTATAGTGAATGAAATACATAATGCAAAGAACTATGGTTTTGAGGGCAGACTTGTCATGACAGTGATAAAGAGTAATCTTAAAATGCCAGGGACTTTGATATTATAGCCATTATAAAACCTTTAAAAGAAGTAGCAATAAAAGCCATTACAAGGAAGCCTAAAGCAATAAAGCATTACTAGGATGAGATGTTTGATTCTAAGCACAGTTGAACTATCAACCATCATGATGAAATATTTCATAAATTGCATTCAAGAAGATTTACTCAAAGGGTTTTGATGCCATTTATTGAGCCATGGTAGTCACAAATGGACTGTCAAAATAATCAGACAAGGAGGGTAGCCATGGCTAAATATAGAAGCTCCAATTGTCAAAAAATAAAACAATTTTTAGTGGTTGTCACCTTTATAATCACAATCAATTTTGTTTGCTATGTGAATATAGAAGAAATGAGGTTATTTGAACTTGTACAGGTTTTTTAAAATACCCAGAAATGCAAGTCCATGGTCAAACTTGCACAAAAGCAAGATACCCTGAATCTTCAAAGCCACGACCTCTCATGGAGTACAAAGGAAGAATAGCATAGATGGAGAAATATCATTCAGAAATTAGACCATTTCTTGTCTATACATCGTTGTGTTTAATGCAGACTACAACATTCAATAAGCCACGACTAGTCAGAAAATGGAGGAAAACATTTTGCAAAGGTTGAATATGTAAAGAATATGCACAGATAATAGAAGTTCAACCACATAGACATAAAATACAGAGAATGGTGAAGGAGATACAAGGTTCAATAAGGAGAGCTTACCTTCTTTTGTTTCCAAGAGAAATGCATTCACTGTGCCATAGCAAAAGCCTCAAAAGTCCTCAAATGGCGAACTCAAAGTGAAAAGAGACATCAACACAGAGATCATAAAGAAGATAAATCAGAAGCAATGAGAAGTTGCAGATGTAGAAGCCTATAAAAAATCACACCATAGAAAAATTCCCAAAAAAAGACTTACCATGCATTTCTCTATAGTTTCCTTCAAGAAAATCACCAAAAGACAACAAAAGGATGGTGCAGTTCAAGCCAAGTTTTCCACAATGGTGGCCAAGTGTAGAGAAACTTCCAGAAGAATCAAGGTTTCAAAGTGAAATTATTTTAGGGTTCAATAGTTTATACCAAATACCCTAATTTGATGATAGGGTATTTTGTCTCATTGTTTATAATTTTCAAAAATCAATGTCCATGCATTCTCCATGTATCTATGTTGCCTTATTATTGTGTATAATGTTATATATTGTCTCTCATGACAAGTGAAAATTATATATTGTAAATGATATTAAAGCAATAAATTAATAATTGCTTTAATATTCATAATGCTGATACAAATAATAAGGCAAAGACATCATCAATATTAAAGTAATTATTTATTGATTACTTTAATATTATTCAAATGCTTAGCTTCACTTTAAACATGCAAAGGGGTCAAAGACAAGAGTGGGATTCGAGTTGTGTTTGAGTTAACTGATCATGCGAAGAGATGCAATTGGAGATATTATCTCTTTCATTGCTATTTTCATGCATTCTGGAGCTAGTTTGAGTTACTTTTTAGTTGTACACATTGTGAGTACGAGTTTGAACCTAAGTGCACTCATTTTTACATGAGTTTGGGCCTTCTTTTTAGAGATTTTTATTTTTGCTCAGGATTTGCCTTGGAATTATCATTTTTTTTACACTGAAATTGACTTTCAATTTCACCTTCATGCCTTGAAGAGGCTTTTTGTATAAAGTGATATGACTTAGTCATTTTTCACTAGTTCTTTTTTTCTGCCTTTGCCTTCAGTAAAGAGACTTCATGTAACATAGCTTTCAGAATTTAATAGATTATGCAGTAGTTTTTACAGGTTAATTAGTTTGTGATTTGCAAAAGATTCCTTTTAATTTTTAGTATTTTCAAGTTTTTCCTTCATGATTTCAGGCGTCGTTATTATGAGGGATTCAAAGGATTATTGTGTTTTCAATTTTGAGACCTTTGATTTTTCTGTCTCCTTCATAAATATCTATATGTAGTTTAGTTTAAGTTCACTGGTTATACATTGTGCATGTAATTGATTAATTAGTAGTCGTGAAAACCATGTTTTCCCTCAAAATTGTATTGAATCAAAGCCTTTGTTTAAAACATTCAGGTGATTAGGCTATCAAATTAGGTTGTGCAAATTAAAGTACTGAGTAATCATTTGTTAGTTAATTTGCACTTTAGATCAGGGATAAGTTTAAGAAACCCCCCCTTGGCAAAGGTGTAAAATCTTGGCGAATCTTTCCTTTTATTTGAAAAAAATATTTAATTTTCTTGGAAAATCTATGCACATTATAAAAAATAATTGTAAAATCTTGGCGAATCTTAAAGAATAATTGGAAAAAATAATAATCAAAGTGGCAAATCCTAGTGAATAATCACTAAAAAGATTAATTACAATGGCGAATATCTCCTTTAAAAATTTGCATAGTTGGTCAGCGTAGTTCCTCCATATATTTTTTGTTTTTTGTAATATTGAAGTAGGGGCCCGGGGGCGGCAACCATCGGCGGGATCAAGGGGCAACGCCCCTTGCGAGGGTCAAGGGGACAGAGCCCCCTTGTGGGGTTCGAGGGGGCAACGCCCCTTCGTGGGGTCCGGGGATAGTGGCATAAATTCACTATAAAAAAATGCATTGGAGCACACACAGATTAAGCATTTTTAAAAAAATCTCACTTAAAAAAAAGACTAAATAAAAAGTGAAATTGTAACCATTGATTAGCTTTTTAATCGGATGGTTGTAGGTTGATTCCGCGACCTATGTGCATGTGCATATTAAAAGGCTTGTTGAGGCCCAGAATTTGTTTTGGTCCACACGATTAAATCTAATCATGTGGACCAAAACAAATTCCAGGCCTCAACAAGCCTTTTAATATGCACGTGCATATAGGTCACAGAATCAACTGCAGACATTCGATTAAAAAGCTAATCAATTGTAATAAATGAAAGCCCTATTCATGGCTTAAAATATCCCTAAAATTAAATGTAATTTATTATTAGTGGCGATATTGCCCCAAAATTAATGGTAGGAATATAATATTACTGGCGAATATAATTAATATTTTTAATTGCAGTATAAACTACTGGTGAATCAATTCCAATGACGCATCGTTTAAAAGATAATGCATAGGCGAATTAATTGAGACAAAATTATTTTTTTGTAAAAACTTGGCGATTCAACATCCTTTTTAGCTTGTACTATTCGCCATTTCTGGAGGTCTCGATTTCAATTATTCACCAATTGGCAAAGATTCGCCACTAAAGTTTTCTGTGGTTTAGATTTCCAATTAGGTGCATCACCCAGTTTAGTTTTCAGTTTAAGCTTTTAAATTTCAAATCTCTTTCCCTTTTCCAAGCAAGTTATGCATAATTAATCTGAAGATCAAATAGGAAGTTGGCCTAGAATCTGGAGGTCCAGTTTCATATAGGTTACCCACACCCTGAAAGTAGTCCAATGTTCCATGGGATTGCAAAGTTCTACAACTTTGCATGTGGGTGCTAATCTGTGTGACAACATGTATGTGATAGATCATAAGGGTAAGGTTGATCAAATATGGATCACAAACAGTTTTGGAAACATGGTTAATTGTGTTAAGAAAATAATTAGAAGGAAAATTATTTCAACCTCAACACAAAAATTTTAGTAGGGAATATAGAGGAATAAGCTTTAGGGTTCGAAATAGTGTGACACAATGGTATATGTACCTTGGTAGCATCATTTAGATGATAGACTTGACAATGACAACATGATAAAGTTTTGTGATGGGGAATAGTGTTTCTTATTATGTGAGATTATATTATTAGAAGAGAACTACACATAACTCATATGTGGGATATTTCAAATAAATGATTTATGGATGTGTTGGTTTGTCTCAATTTGTGTAGGACTATGTTGGTTCTCCAAGATATGGTTACAATGTTGTTATTTTTATAGTTTGAGACCACTATGGTACTATATTTTTATGTGGTTTGGAACCACCATGATCTTGTTGGCTATTATCTAATATAAATGGTTTGAGACCACCATTCCCCTCCTCCCCTTGGGTGGCTTGAGAAAAGTCACATAGTGGATGTAATGTGCAAATTTTGTGACAATTTGTATTATTGTTAATTTATTGTTGATTATTTTTTCTTTAATTTGATGCTAGTAGTGTTGTAGTTTTGAGCTATTTTAGTGTGTTTTAACTTTTAGAATGGTCCTTATTAATTAATTAATAAGGACCTATTTAATTAATTTTTCTTTGATTTAAGTTGAGATGTTACATTTTTGCTACTTCTGATTTAGTTTCTACTCTTCTTTTATGAGACTTTATCATGATAAATTGGGATTTTTTATTAGACTACCTAGTTTTGAGGCTTTCTTAATGTTTTGTAACTACTAGCATGTGTGGTGTAATGTGAAAGTTATATACTGCCATATCTAGGAAGGTTTCCTTGCAGGATGTATAGGGTAGTAGATGGCCTATGGAATTGCATTGTGAGAATGGGGGTTGCAAATGGGGCTAGTAAGGGACAGTCATTATCCATTCCCCCTAGTGTTATATGTGAGTGATTTCTTTTGTACCTTCCTTTTGGAGGCTAACCCCTTTCACAAATAAAGGGAAGGTACTAGGAAATGAATGGAGGGGTTCTTAAAGAAGGGTCTCAAGACCATATTACCTAATATGGCTCTATAGTACCATGGTGTTGGCTTCTTTTTGCCAGAAATGTATACCTTGGAATTTATCCTATTCTAGTGCATAAAATAACTCAAAATACGAATGACAAAAGACCAAGGACACCTCAAGATTAGCCAAAAGAGAGTGACAAAACAATAAGGAAAATAGATAACACAAGACACGAATGGTTTTACCTTCCTTGCTGTTGATGTCCCTTTGATTGGCCCTTGCTTGGAATGATATGTGTGCTCCTTGATGGCTCTTGATGTGGCTAAAATGGAAAATTTTACTATGTGCTTGGATATGAATGCAAGTGAATGTAATTGAAGACGAGATGAGTGCACAAAATGGCAGCATGTAGTTGCAAAATGACTAAGTGTTCAAATGCCCTTGAGGAGGGGGTATTTATAGAGGATCTTGAATTCTCTAGAGAATTCAATGGTCAAGATTGATCCAACAAGGTCAAGATGAAGGGCTATGGTGGGTTGAGGACTCACAAGCCCTCACATCTTGACATGTGGATTGTGAAGTGGATAAAGGTAGGATGATGTGTAGTGATGTGTAAAAGGTACATGAGGTGGAGGAAGGACAAGTACCTTCCAAGTACATTGGGAGATGGGAAGAATCTTGGGTGAATAAAAGTGAATTAAAAATTCACAATGATTGGAAGAATCTAGTGGATAAGACAATGTTCCCAAAAGGTGGGAGTTTGTCACATGTGACTTGATGTGACAAGTCAAAGGTTCTAGAAGATGCATGGGAAAAGGGGATTCTAGGAATAATAAAAGTGAATTAAAATTCACATGGGGAAGAGAGGAGCCTAGGGTGAATAAAAGGAATTAAAATCCTTGGGGATGGGAAGAGTTGACCAAAGCATGATTAAGATTAATGTAGAATTAGAAAACAATTAGGGGTTAATGTGGATTAGAAGCCAACTTGCAAAAGTTGGAGGATGTGACACATCCTAATCAAGGATTAGGCATGTGCACATCCTTAATGAAGAGATTAAGAGATGGATTAGGATTAGATGAAAATGACATGTGAGGAATTAAATAAATGTAATATTTATTTAATTCATTTGATGAAAAGGGGATTAAGGAGGGTAAGGTATTTAATTATTAATTAAATACCTTAGGGATTTAGTAGAATTAAGGATATTAATTAAATAATAGTAATATTACTTAATTAACTCAGATAAGAGGATGTTTAGACGAAAAGTGATAAATTTGGATAAATTAAGTGTCCAAATTTGGATGTCTACAATATGGTTATATGATTTATATGGTTACTTGATCTGATGACACATTGGTTCATTTCCTACATATTGTTTCTTGGGTGTTGGTTCTATAGTGGCACAATTTTATAGTTATTCAATGGTATTTGACACCATTCATCCTCATAAACCCCATTATGCGAGCCTTGTGCAATTGTGTATTATGTGAAGTAATTCATGATATTTGTATTCAAGTAAAAGTGAATTTATTGTGGACAAAGTATGAATTGAGTGATTGTTTTCTTGAATAAATGCAAAAGGTTAAATATTTCATTGGTTTTGATTGAGATGAAATAATGAAGGTTGTGGAGGGACACAATTTATTGTTGATGTATTAATTATATGTTACATTGGTGCAGGAGCACCTAGGCTGACCTCCATTTTGGTTTGACAACAATTTTGGCTTGTACCTGATCTTGGCCAAATCAGGATTTCAGTGTGTTTGTTTTGATCTTAGTAGGTCTTGCATTTGTTTGTGTGATGAGTTAATCATTAAGATTAATATCATCTTAGTTATTATGTTGATAAATGTAGTTACATTTAGCTTTGGACAACAAGAGTTAGGATGTAATGCATCAAGTGTGTGTTAAACACATCTTCATTGTTAGAAGATGCTAATGGATAGTTAGAGATGTTGATTGCTCGAGATCAAGGTGTTAGAGGTCCTATGTTTGAGGATCATGACATAATCATGGCATAATGGAAGTTACAAAATGATTGGTAAAAGTTGCATGACCGTAGTTAAGAAGTGCATGTAACTTTCTTGGCAATGGGAATCCCTTGAAATCGGGGAAATGCCCAAGTAATTGCCCTTGAAAGATGGTAATGGCATCCCAAATAGAGGGAATGGCTCGTAGAAGTAGTAGTTAGTAATTGTAATCAGTTTTTGTTGTGGGAATAGAAAGCAGTTTGGCAAATTTCTGTATTTTGTGTGAATACCCGTGTGTTTTGTGGAGACAGTCTTATCCAGGCGTTATCTCTAATGTTTTAGCATTGTGTTGAGGTTCATTTGATTGTGTGGAGTATATTTCATTTAGTGATCATATTTTGGCTCTATGTGAATAAGAAATTCCTGCGTTTTCTGTGTATCTTGTGTTTTCCTGCAAACTCCATGTGTTTTCATACAACAGTGTTATCTCATGCTTTATGTGCATTGATTTGGTGTTGGATCAGAACTTACACAATATATTTTAGCATCTTTTATTTGTAAATAGTTTTCATTGATTTAGTTTAGGAATCTTTGTGAATAAGGTAGAAGTTAGAGGGTTTGATGCCTCCTTCTGAATAGTCAAACTTTTCTATGGCTTCCCTATAAAGTCTATCCATGGGAACATCCTAAGCTTGGATTGAAATGTTAGGGAAGCTAATCTTTTGTAGATATTTAGTAATAGGATTCATGGGAAGGCAGCCAAACATGTTAGAGATCAAACCCTAGGTGAGTTGTGACTGCCCGGTTAGTGATTTGAGGGAGAAAAGCTAAGAACTTGGGCAGGGGAATAGTCCATTGTACGGAATCCGTACAGTTTTAAGTGGGGTAAGATAGTATCTTCATAGTCCAAAAGGATTGAGATTTCCATCAATCCATCATAGGCAAATTTGAAGGAGGAAACAGTGAAACCCTAGAAGATAGGGCAATTAGGCCTCCTCTCCAAGATCATAGGAAACCCTTGTACGGTACTGACAGAAACCTGACAACCTATGCAAGATTTAAAAGTCCCAAAAGGGTGTCAAAAAATGTGTTTTGTTTGCTAGGTTGTGTGGAGATTTTGGGCAGAAAAAGCAAAATAGTGACTGGTAAGGGCTAGTAGCTACTAGGCCCTCTCAAGGCAAAATTTAGAGATCGGGTAGTTCGAGGACAGTAGAACCTCCAAGATGGATTCCTTTGAAGGTGAAATGCATGGAAATAGAGCATCTATCTCCCCTGCACAGGGTTCAAGTCAGATGGAGGAGTTGGCACTTAGACCCTTCTAAGTCCAAGGAAGAATAGTCAGTTGCAAGAAGGTGTGGGTCTTCCAGAGGTAAAGCACTAGTGGAGAACTCTTTGAGAAGAGTTGGAGCAGGACTACGATAGTCTTCTAAGCTCAGCAAGAACCCTTGGTAGCAGGTTCCAGGCAGGAGATAGTGGAAAGTCTTCTACAAGATAGTGCAAGCAACCTTTGGAGTTTTCATACACCATACATTGGTGTGATGACTATTGCTGAAAGGAATTATGATAAGCATACTAATGAGATTCTATTATACATTTGTGTAACTTTAATCAACTGGGTTGGAATTCTTTTAGGAGTTTTATGGGCCTATTTGGTATCATTATATTGTGTTATAAGTATACAATATTTTTTATAATTGTTCTTATTGTTGAAGGGAAATAAATTATCTAATATTTATTTTTATATTAGCATTTAAATGTATTCTTCAATTTAATGTTGGCTACCATGTTTGATCTTAATTTGCAAACCTTAGTGACTTCCAGGAGGAAGTCTAATATAAGGGGAGGGGAGTGTAAGGCCTTGCCTTATATGTGATATTATCACTCTTAAGGGTGTCCATTATTGGTAATAAATCATATGATCTTGCTTAGGTGTGATGTATAATGGATCATGTTGGTGAACTATACAATTACTTATTCATTCTTTCTTTCTCTTCCTTTTTTAATAACATGTTGGAAGCATGTATGCTATTGTTAAGGAATTTGCATTTCCATTTATACAAAATGTGTAATTCCTCTCGTGTTAATTGAAATGGAGAAAAAGGTTTGAAATTTAATAAAATCCTTTCACTTAGTTATTAATTTCTAGAGAAGAGAAAAATAAAAGGGTTGTAATTATTATTATTACAAGAATATTAATTATAGTAAATTAAATAAGGTATTTTATGGTTTGACAAAGTAAATGATGTTTGAGATTAAATTTTAAAATAAAAATATAATAATTTAGTCTAGAGAGAATGAATAACATGCATTTTTTAATAAGTTGAAAATTTGGGTTATTCTAATGACTTAATTAATTGTTATATATATATATATATAAAGTCATGGGTAGGATAATATTCTATTTATTTTTTTGTAAGGTGTGAAATCAATTATTGAAAGAAGGTTTATTGTATTTGTCATAAATTGTTTTTTAAGTGTGGATTATTTTCATTAGTGAGTCAAATTGACACTAATTTTGTGGTGAAATAGTTAAAGTTTATGTTTCAAATATATTTAAACCTATTATAATTTGATCGACTCATGTTAGAAAGTTACAACTTAATACTATGTTTTAAAACAAAAATTTGTTAGTTGAGAGTGTTATATATCCACATTAAAACACAAGCATGACAAAAGTAGGGAATCAAAACTTGAAAGGATGGAGGAACATTCCTGATAGGAAGGAAAAATCTATAAAGAGAAACTAACAAAATGTGGGAAAGTTAGAACTATGGGGATTGGAAGTTGTAATGAGGGAATTTGTATACTCTTATAGTTTTGCATTATGTTTGGATCTCACTTTTGTTTCCATCTCCCTTATTGTGCTTTTAGGTTCATTTCAACCCTTGTCTTTTTCTTTTCCCCTCTTTTGTGCCAAGGCCTTACCTCACATAGTCCTTTTTTGTCAAATTAATGCTAAAATTATCTTAACCTTGTTTTTTTCTTATGTTTCATCCTTTCAAGTGCTTAAGCTATCTAGACACTAGCACAATGCACAT
Organism: Sequoia sempervirens; assembly: GCA_007258455.2. Taxonomy (NCBI): domain Eukaryota; kingdom Viridiplantae; phylum Streptophyta; class Pinopsida; order Cupressales; family Cupressaceae; genus Sequoia; species Sequoia sempervirens. The sequence continues at coordinate 356,036,090 of VDFB02105785.1, forward strand.
ACATCTATATGATGTGCTAATGTCCCATGATATTTTCTTGTTCAATTGTATTTTTTTGAGTGTTCTATCACCTACTACTTGCACAAGTTAGTAGCCACTTGGGACAAATATGAATTTCTCGCCAACTCCTTCTCTTTCCCTCCTCATTTTGAAATATACTTTATTTTTTAAGATGCACAATCTCTCTCACATTCAAAACTTATAGAAAACTTTTACACTCTCAACCTATCTATAGCTCTCTAGATCTTTTCTTGGGATTGTTTTTGCCATGTGAGAACACTAGAACTTCTACAATAATATTCTTGAAGGTTGCATGGAATTTACTAACACTAATGTCCCCTTGAATTTATCAAGCTTCAAGAGGGGGCTTTGTTTTGCTTTTTTTTTTCTTATCTTCTCTATTTTATTGTTATTGTAGCATTCTTTTTTGTAGTTCCCCTAGCACCTAGTGATATTCACATCCTTGCAATGTTTTTTATTCTAGTTTATATTATAGGTATTGGTATTGTTCTTAAATTCCTAGACAAACTTAGGATAGGACCACACACTCTATTTTATTAGTTTTTGCATATTGGTTCTCCAATGAGGTAGAAAGATCAACATGGGGGCTTGACCATTCTTGGTAAGCTCTTAAATAGCCCCAAGAATTTTTTATGTTTCTTGTAGCTACACATTATTTTTGGAGAAGATATCCATTTGTATACTAGTTTGCAAATGTCTTCGTTTCCTTATCATTTTATTATTTTTACTTGAATAGATAAGGTAAATTCTTATTATTTTCATTTATTTTTATCACCTAGAATATTTTTGGTTTGTTCTTATTTTTGGTTGTACAAGCTAGGTAATCAACCAAATGATAATAGAGAATTTTCAAATTTTCCTTAGCATTTTGGGTCATACAGATGACTATGTGATGCACAATTTTTTGTGTGACGTATTGGCATCCTAGATAACATTCTATATCTTTTAGTATGAGGCTCTTTACTATTTTCTAAGTATGCTTTTGAATTAAATTTGTCAATTTTTTACTTTAGATTCTAGTAAATTAACATTTCCATTCCTATCTTATATTAATATAGTATTAAAGATTAAAGTGGCTTAAATTTTATATCATAGAAGTGTTGTCATGGAAGTGTGCACCCTTGCTGAGTTGATAAAATCACTTAACCACCTCATGAAACATGGGATGATCTCCCTGAGTGTGGGCTTAGATGATGGAGATCAACCTCTAGAGAGGGTTGGCTCCCTTGGTTTTATCACCTAAATTAAACTACCTACTATTGTTATTGGGAAAAGAGATAGGAAGTGACATGAAATGAAACCTAAAATTTAATAAGGTGATGCACCAAATTGATCTCAAACCTACACTGCTCTTTGGACTCAGAATATGATCAAATGAACAAGTTGTTTCATGCACAACTCGGGTTTCTACATACTTACACATCAGTATTTCATAGGAAAGATAAAGGTTTCTCAATTCTAAAAGGAAAAAACAGATATTTTCATAGTTAGAAGTTGTTCAAACTATTGTCATAACCTATGACTTGCATAAGGTAAGTATATCTTTGCAAAAAGGTGGTGAAGGAAATGAGACATACATTAAGAATTTATATAAAATCACAGAAAATATATCAATCATTTATATTTGCACACAAAATACAAGAAAGAGAAAGAAAAATACTTATCTTTATTAATCAAAGAAGTGTTACATCTAATTGTATACAAGTCTGAAAATAGAGTTACAAAACTGCTCTAGCTTGAAAGAACTTTGAAAAACAGTTCCAATACAAAACTAAGAGACTAAGAACTTTTTTTAAAAGTCTCCCTTTAGGATTTCTTTTAAGCTGCTCAACAGCTTGCTAGGTAATAGGAACATGTGTTAAGATGGAAAGACAAGTGTTTTCAACAAAGACTCCTTGAACAACTCCTAAATACTTGGAGATGCTTCAAACTACTCCTAGATGCTTGAAGATGCTTCAAACCGAGTCAAACTGCCCTATATTCTCTCCATTAGTTGCAGCACAGCTCACCAAACTGCCCCTAGATGTCCTCCAACTGCTCATAATTGCTTATTATTTCCCTTAAAACTGTTTTGACTTTACCTCCAAGTTCATAGGACATGTAGAAAGGATCTTGGGAATGATTAAATTACCCTCGGAAGGTGTAGGAGAAACCTTAAAACAAGTATATAGCATATGTCATTCCTCTGTAAGTCAATAGTCTTGCCAATTTATCTCTGCTCACTTTCATTTTCCATAATATTCCTCCATTCACTTGTTTCGGAGACTTATTCACATGACTGTTCCTCTCACACTCTATATCTATTCATTTCCATCCTTTATTGCGACATAAACTCTCATGGTAGTCTCCAACTATAAACTCTACCATAAAGACCCATGGACTATTCTTTCATGACTGTCATAGGAGATGTAACCCTTGACACAGTAATAACTGCAATGATCATCACTTTGCTATGACTGTAACTGCTATGATTATCATACTGACTTTTGTCCATGATATTTATAAACTAGTATCAGGGCTGTCTTATGATTTGTTGACATATATCTTCACTCTTCCGTTTATTTGATCATTGACTGTACATTCATGATCACACTCTTCCTTGTATTTGATCATTGACTGTACATTCATGATCATTTTGGTGACTGTCCCTTCATTTTTGTGAGATTATTCTTTTCTTTGACCCTGGGACTTGAAGACCCCTTTTACTTTCATCCTCTGCTTCCAACATTTTTGAAACTAACATGATTGCACAGAAAATCACTTTTTACCTTAAATGGACTTAAGAGGCCTATTAAAATCTTCCTAAAGAGTTGAGTGAGGGCTGCTGAACAAGCTTATACTTTCCTTGTACACTGTCATGAGGTTATGACTATCAAACCTTACAGATGAGCTACCAATGAAGAACCCTTCTGGGAATAGTAGTTTATTCGGCTTATCAATGTTGTATAATATGGACAGGTCCCTTGTGTCCCCTTTTAGCAAATATAAAAACTGACTTGAGTGTCAGATAGGGTATACTGAAACTCCAATCAGGGATGATTGTTTCCTCCGCTATGCCTTGCATTAGTTATGACCAACCCAATCATTCTTCCCTGTGAATTGACTACCACACTCCCACTGTGAGTTGAACACTGAATTAATATCCCAAGAATGGCCTAATCTTGCAGAAAGCATCGCCTCTTGCAAAACTCTCTACCAAAAATGCTGATGTGTATCTGTAGCAATACAAACCTTGCTGCTTTCTAATAAGAATACACATGTTAAGTGACTACTCTGCTATAATTTCACTTCCCCAGGTTGTTGGGGGATGGCTTTATCTTAAATTCTTAACCGTTCTTCTTCAGTACAATTACTGCCAGGTATGACCAAGTGCCAATAAATCTCCATCCTACTAGTATATATGCAAAAAAACACTCTGAAACTACAAAGCCTGCAGTTGTGTTTATTCAAAGTTATTCCTAACAACAGGTCTCCAGAGTTAATGAACATCATAAGACCAAGGCAACTTTTAACAAAATTTCCCAAGCTTTTCTGTAGTGGGAATTAACTCGTTCTCTAATTAGATCAAAACCAACAAGGAGGAAAGATATGCCTTGAACCAGTTAAAAGTAAAAATGAATTTCTTGGGCTGATAATAAGCTCCTGGCAGCACCTGTGAGAAGAAGAAAAGCTATTGCCAATTCCTTCCTATAAATCCGATTAACTTTCTTCCAACTTTAACAAAGATCTTTTACTGTTCACTATGATCTTTCCTTGGAAATGCATTTGGACTGTCCTCTCTTAATCACCTCAACAAGCCTACAATTATGCTTGTCGTGATTGTCCCTTGGCATTTGACTGTACTGACCTTTTATGGAACATTGTGAACTGTCTTTTACTTGTTCTTCAACATCCTCATTATTAGGTTCTTGAACAAACACACTAGCATATTTTATGGATTACTGCCTATATCACTATAGACTGCATATTAATGGTTACTATCTTTCATGCCTCTGTCCCTTTCATTATGTGCTAACGTTACCCACATCATTGCCTCTGTTATTTCTTTTCTAGTGACTGCCCTTCCTTCTATGATATTCACTTCCCTTTGTGCAAATCACTGTCATCTATAGTCTGAGATCTGCCATTCTATGGTGTCTGCTAAAACAAATGCAAACCCTGCCTTCCCATTTTACTCTGAGGTCTATCATTTTACTCTCTGAGAGGCTTGCTCTTTTACTATGTATGCACAGACTCTGTTTTCTTTGTAAGCTGTTGTATTTTATCTGCATTGTTTACATCAATAGTTGGGACTTCATGCCCAAGATCCACCATATCTTCTGCCCTAACTTGAATTCTTTGAGCATTTATGCTTTGTTCATGCCAAAGGGATAGTGGATCAAGTTGACCTCGCCCCCTTCCTTTACCTGTTGCTGGCATATCACAAGGATTTGATGGCCAAGAAGCTGGCCTCCCAAAGTATCATCCATATTCTCATCAATCTTAATTGCCCATTCGTCTTGCTAAGAAACTATGGTAGCCAACTGTGTAAAGATATTACTCAACTCCAGAATGGTTGATTCCACATTTTAACTATTGGTCTTTCAATAGGAGCAGATCCATGTCTTTCTTTTTGATAGAAACCTTTGTGTAATGACAGTCATAGAGTGGTGAACAAAACTAAAGCTTTCCTCTGCCATTGAAACTTCTCCACATATGATTGCATTCTCATTTGTGCAACATCCCTGTAGGAAACCTCTCGAAGCTACCACAGTGACCAATGGTAAGTTCAACAAGATGGGGAGATTTAAATACAGGCATCTAATTGATAATACTAAAACCATCACTTAGACTCAAGTGAGGATTGGTTATGATTATGGAGGGGTTGAACAATTATTTTTTCTATCCTAAGACCCTTCAATGGAAATAATGAAGATAGGACTGATAAATTTTTGAGAGTGGACCACTTTGAGTTGTAAATGACTATTACACAGATCTTTTGTTTGTGCATGGTCTGTATTTTCATCAATGCTATGTAAGGCCTCTTTGATAGTATCTTGTCATCTAGGATTTTGAAGCACTTAACCTTCTCAACTACAGGTAATCAATTTTCTCATTGCTGTCTCCTAAACACGATAAGCATATTCCAGGTTCCATAGAACAACTCCCATGAGTGTCTGCAGAACTGTTATAGCAATAGCATCATTCTCATTGTGTCAACCACCAGGAACCTCAAATACTAAAGACACTATCAACTCCCGCCCTTCAAGCTCATATTTCTCTACTTTCTCCACAACTTTAAGGGCTGTAGCATGGTCATTAAACTGAACAAAGCCAAAATCCCGCTTCGCCTGCCCAAGCTTTTGTTCTAAAAGAACAACTTTTGTAACCTCCCCATGTCGCCCAAAATTATCTTTTAATTGTTCCTCTGTCACATCATTTGGCAAATTTCGGACATACACGGACTTAACCTCTTCAGTTGAAGAAGTGCGTTGATGGGATGCCCATTTGACTGTTAAAACCTTCTCGTCCAGCTTAAATTTTGAACGCACCATATTCTTCATTGCTTTTTCAGCACATGCTTTATAAATATTCAACAAAGGCAAAGCCTCGGTTCCTTGTCGAGTCCTTTGGATCCTTTATCAGCGCTACATCCTGAAAGCCAGGTCCTTGCTCAGAGACAACTTTCGAAACATCCTCCTCTTTCATATTTGATGTAATATTACCCAAAAAGAGTCGATCTTTTGGTTGAGATCCAAAAACCCTTAGTTTCTTCTCCTTATACTCCGAACCATTTAATTTCTCAATAGCATTCTTAGCAGACTCTTAGCTGTAAAGGTAACAAAGGCATATACTGCCCTGTCTACCTCACGTTGATATGAACAAACAGATAATTGCATATTTTCATCCTCATAAATATAGGGACAGGTTTCTCATCTGCTGTGCCTGCCTTCTTAAAGTGCCAAATACATAATGCCTCTGAGTGCAAGGAGTAGAGAACTTAGGTGGCCCCATAAGATATCTCTGATTGACACTATAAGCAATCTACAGTTATGGAAATTTAAATGGACTGAATTATATGTCTCGAAATGTCAAAGTCGTGCAAGCCTGGAATTTGATGGTCTATTTGACCCTTTTTTGGATTTTGGACTGTATATTACAACCTAGAAATTTATTAGACCATATCATTTGACTTGCTACATTTTTATATAACCGTAAATATGACACTTCAAATTATTATTAAACCGTAAAAAATTATTGTAGGCATATATATATATATATATAAAATAATGTTTATGATAAAAATATAAATTAGTTTATAATTAGAAATTGGAATAATTCTTTCTAATTTCACTTTATATTAATATATATGATTTATTATAAATATATTTATTAATTCAAAATCTGTTGAGAATAGAATTTTTCAAGATTAAATATAGTTCTTTCTAATTTTTTAAAGATTTTGACATTTTTACTAATAGTTATCATTGTTTTATATTAATTGTGTTATGTTGTTATTCATAAGAATATCATATATATATATATATATATATATAAAATTGTAAAATTAAAAAATATTGATAATTAGAAATGAATCTAAAATCTAAAATTTATTGTTAATTGTAACAAGAAGTATCTAAATTATGTAGAAAATAAATCTTGTTAAAATATTCAAAAAGTTAAAAATCAATTGTATTCTATTTTGAAAAGATTTTGAATTAATATATATTTTTATAATAAATATTATAAATCATATATATTAATATAAAACAATGATAACTATTAAACTATTTTTAATTTTATATAGTTATTTTTGGATAGGTTTGAAATTGATATTTAAATATGATTTTAGATAGATCAATTTGCGGATTGAACTATTTTTAATTTTATATAATTATTTCTTGCTAGATTTGATTTGAAGTTGATATTTAAATGTGTTTTTATGATATTTACACATATGAAATCAATAAATTAATTTATAGTGAATACAATTTTACAAATTAGAGAATAAATATATGGAAAAAAAATCATATTGTGCAATATAATTATTCTTAATCTAATACTCTATGCATTGTCAAAATGTAAATTACATATATATAATTATTTAATTATCAATAAAATTTATTATATGCAATTGGATTTACTAATTGAGTGCATGCATAGTTACTAAAATTTGTAAATTTTCTAACATAATTATTTTATAAAATAATATTTCATAGATTACTAATATATTGATTTTTTAGATACTTAAAATATTTTTTTTGACAGTTAAATTTTTTCATAAAACGTAAAATGACAGGTATTTAAATGAACAAACCGTCACAAAATTTTTATATGACAGGTATTTAAATGAACAAACCGTCACAAAATTTTTATATGACAGGCAAGGGTGGCCGTCAAATTCCAGGCCTGGTCATGTGTAAGACCCTAATGTCCAGTGCATAATGACCTACTCCAGGATTACAAACAATACACAAGAAATCTGGTTCTACATCAGTCCTTATATGTATCTATGCAAGCATTCCATGATTCTATCTGTTTAAGAAATTTGTAGAAATTTGGAGCAAACACAAATTTTTCTGTACATGCAACTTGTGTTGGAAGAAAGTTTCTAATTTCTCCCTCTGTAGTTTCTATTCTCTCTTAACTTCTCCCTGTGTTGGAATCTACCAACTGAACTGCTGTGTTAATTTAGTTTATTTCCATCTTAATTTGTTGTTTTGAATAGTAATTTCTTTTTACTGTCTTTGTTGACAGTTCCTTCGTATCTATTTAAACCAGCTGCTGTAGCTGTTTTGCATTGATCAGAATAATGAAAATATAGTTTTTTGTTTTGCTGTAGCAATTTCTGTTTTATTTTTTGTCTTTGCTCTTTCTATCAGATTGGTATCAGAGCTAGATGATCAGGGATGAAGATTTCAGAAGGTTGAAAGCTGCTAATAGAGAGAAGCCAAATGTGTGTGTGTTAAAACTGCTAAGTATTGGAGTCATTTATATGTTTTTTTGTATTTTCTTGAAACTCTTTTATGGATTTGATATAAAGAAATGAATTGAAAGGTTTTTTTTGTTGAAAAATAAGATAAGTGCATATCAGGAAGGAGAGATAACATCATGGCATCCAGCAGTAATTTAACTCAACCCCAAATTCCAATATTTAGAGGTAAAAATTACGATAAATGGGCAATAAAAATGAAAACATTGTTTTCTTCACAAGATTTATGGGAGTTTGTTCAAAATGGGTTTGTAGAACCTCAAGATTTGTCCACTTTAACACAAACACAAAAAGATGATCTTACGGAAAAGAAAAAGAAAGATTCTAAAGCTTTGTTTCTTATTCAACAAGCAATGGATGAACCTTTGTTTTCTAGAATTTCTGCTACAACTAGTTCTAAGCAAGCTTGGGAAATCTTAGAAAATTCATACCAAGGGACAACTAAAGTAAAAGTTGCAAAATTACAGATTTTAAGGAGAAATTTTGAAAATCTTCAAATAAGTTCATCAAAATCTGTAGATCAATTTTTTAGTAGTGTAATGAATATTGTAAATCAAATGAAAATACATGGTGAAAATATATCTGATCAAAAGGTGATAGAAAAGGTTCTTAGAAGCCTTCCTAACAAATTTGATGCAGTAGTTGTTGCAATTGAAGAATCAAAAGACTTATCTCAATTGTCAATAGATGAATTGATGGGATCTTTGCTTTCCTATGAAACCAAAATTAATTGAAATAACAATTCTTCTTTGGATAGTGCTTTCAGAACATGGGTATCATTTGGAAGAGGAAGAGGAAGATGAATTGAAATAACAATTCTTCTTTGGATAGTGCTTTTAGAACATAGGTATCATTTGGAAGACGAAGAGGAAGATCATACGTCTAGAGGAAGAAGAAGAAGAAGAAGTGAACACACAAGTTCAAATCAAGGAGAAAAAAACTACTCGTCCTATCAAAATTTCAGCAATAAAGGACGTGGAAGAAATCAGTTTCAATCAGATCAAGGTATGATAATTCCCACATATAGTGTCATTATTGTAAGAAATTTTATCATTTGGAAGAGGAAGAGGAAGAGGAAGATCATACTTCCAGAGGAAGAGGAAGAAGAAGAACTGAACACACAAGTTCAGATCAAGGAGAAAAAATAATTCGTCCTATCAAAATTTCAGCAATAAAGGATGTGGAAGAAATCAGTTTCAATCAGATCAAGGTATGATAATTCCCACATATAGTGTCATTATTGTAAGAAATTTGGGCATTTTGCAAATGAATGTAGAATCAAACAAACTGAAGTGGATAAGCAAAAGGAAAATTACACAGATGCATCTGGTAATAATTCTGGAAGTTTACTCATAACTTGTAATGTGGCTCAAGAAATTTTTAATGATGTGCGGTTTTTAGACAATGGTTGTAGCAACCATATGACAGGAAACAAGGAATTATTTGCTAGTTTGGATGATTCTATAAAATCAAAAGTAAAATTGGGAAATGATAGTAGAGTATTTGTAACTGGGAAATGAATCATTAATATCATGACTAAGAATGGTGAAAAGAGACATATTGATGATATTTTCTTTGTACCTGGTTTAAAACATAACTTATTGAGTGTTGGTCAATTAATGCAAAAAGGGTACATAATTCACTTTAAAAATGATGAATGCATAATTTTGGATAGAAATCCTAATGATAGATTAATTGCAAGGGTCAAAATGACACAAAACATAATGTTCCCCCTTCAAATTTATTGTATTCAAGGAAAGGAGGAAATTAACTTCAAAATAGTGTACTTAGACCAAACATGGCTTTGGCATTTAAGGTATGGTCACCTTCATTTTGGAGGTTTAAGTTTATTGCAAAAGAAAAATATGGTGAGAGGTTTACCAGTTATAGATCATCCAGCTAGTACATGTGAAAGTTGTATCTTAGCAAAACAACATAGAGAGAATTTTCCAGTTAAAAGTTCATATAAAGCAAAGACACCATTAGAATTAATTCACACCGATATATGTAGGCCAATGCAGACTCCATCTTTAGAAGGCAATTTATATTTCCTAACATTTATTGATGATTTCAGCAGGAAAACATGGATATACTTTCTCAAGCAGAAGTCTTAAGCATTTGATAAATTCAAAGAGTTTAAAGCTTTGACAGAAAAAAAAAATTAGATTTTACATTAAGGTACTCAGATCTGATACCTGGGGTGGTGAGTTCAATTCTAATGAATTTTTGGATTTTTGCAAATGTCATGAAATTAAGAAACGGTTTACAACAAGATATACACCACAACAAAATGGAGTAGCCGAAAGGAAGAACACAAATATAATGGATATGGCTAGGAGCATGATGAAGACCAAAAATTCATCCAATGATTTGTGGGAAGAAGCAATGACATGTGTTGTGTACATTCTAAATAGGAGTCCTACAAAGAGTGTGAGGGATAAAATCCCCCAAGAAGCATGGAATGGTAAGAAGTATACTGTCTCTTATTTTAGAATTTTTGGATGTGTTGCTTATTCTCTAGTGCCATCTGAATTGAGAAGGAAATTAGATGATAAGAGTGAAAAATGTATTTTTATTGGTTATAATGAACAATCAAAAGCTTACCAATTATATAATCCAATTACAATGAAATTGATTATTAGTAGAGATGTTGAATTTAAGGAAGAAGAATCATGGGATTCAAATGTTGACAAAACAGTTACAGGTGGAGCACCTATACATGATAGTGAGGAGGAACCAAAAGAAAAAGGTGGTCAAAACCACCAAGTACTCCACCAAGAAATGTTGTGCAAGGTATATCATCATCCCATCCAAATCTTTCTAATCCAAATTCAAATTTAAGTGATGAATCAGATCCAACACTTGCTTCATTAAAAAAAAGGTGCAAAGGAAAGAAAACAAAAAGTTTAAAAGAAATATATGATAAAGGAGATGAAAATGTGAATTCAAATTTTACTTTATTTGCTAGTGATCCTATTTATTTTGAAGAAGCGGTAAAAGATGATAATTGGATTAAGATAATGGATGAAGAAATAGACTCTATTGAAAGAAATAAAACATGGGATTTAGTAGATTTACTTGAAGGTAAAGATTGCATAGGAGTTAAATGGGTTTATAAAACTAAATTTAATGTTGAAGGTCAAATTGTAAAACATAAAGCAAGATTAGTTGCAAAAGGGTTTTCACAACAGTATGGGATTGACTATAATGAAACTTTTGCTCCAATTGCAAGGATGGACACAATTAGAACTATTCTAGCAGTAGTTGGACATAATAATTGGAATGTGTTTCAGATGGATGTGAAATCAACCTTTTTAAATGGTTTTCTTGATGAAGAGGTTTATGTTTTCCAACGCCCTAGTTATGAAGTTCATGGTCATGAAAATAAGGTTTATAAATTAAAAAGGCACTTTATGGATTGAAACAAGCACCCAAGGCTTGGTATAGTAGAATTGTTTCATATTTGATAAGTAATGGATTCAGAGGAAGCAATAGTGAGCCTACATTGTATATAAAGACTAATGACGAAGGCCAAATTTTGATTGTATGTCTGTATGTTGATGATTTGATTTTCACTGGAAATTTTTCTGTGAATATGTTTAAGTCGGATATGATGAAAGAGATTGAAATGATAGATTTGGGCTTGATGAGATACTTTTTGGGTATTGAAGTTGTTCAAACAGATAAGATAATTTTCATTTGTTAGTCCAAATATGTCAAGGTTGTATTAAGAAGATTTAGAATGTTGAATTGTAATCCTACATCCACTCCAGTTGTCACAGGGACAAAATTGAGCAAAGAGGATAAGGGGTCAAATGTTGATTTAACCAGATTTAAAAAGTTTGTTGGTAGTTTAATGTATCTTACAGCTACAAGGCCTGATATCATGTATGGTGTAAGTTTGATTTCAAGGTTCATGGATTCACCTCGAAATTCTCACTGGCAAGTTGGGAAGAGAATACTCAGATATGTTGCAGGAACAACAAGATATGGAATTCTATATTCCAAAACTAACAATTTTGATTTGGTTGGTTATATTGATAGTGGTTTTGTAGGTAGTATAGATGACAGGAAAAGTACATCAAGACATATTTCATATTGGATTGGAAGCTGTCTCATGGGCATCAAAGAAGCAACCTATAGTGACAATTTCTTCATCCAAAGCAGAATATGTAGCCGCAACTACTGCAGCATGTCAAGCAATTTGGATGCATCAAATTTTGTCAGATTTGTTGTATAATCGAGATGAATCAACACCAATCCTTTGTGATAACAAGTCAGCCATTGCATTGTCCAAAAATCATGTATTTCACAAAAGGAGCAAGCATATTGATACGAGCTACCATTTCATCAGGGAATTGGTCAACAATGGAGAAATCTATCTTGAATTTTGTAGATCTGAAGATCAGCTGGTAGACTTTTTTACCAAGGCATTACCAAAAGATAGCTTTGAATATCTAAGACAAAATTTAGGAGTTGTTGATGGTCGAAATTAAGGGGGAGTGTTGGAAGAAAGTTTCTAATTTCTCCCTTTGTAGTTTCCCACAGTCTGTAGTTACCGCAGTCTGTAGTTTCTATTCTCTCTTTTTGGAATCTGCCAACCGAACTGCTGTGTTAATTTAGTTTATTTTCATTTTAATTTGCTGTTTTGAATAGTAGTTTCTTTTTACTGTCATTGTTGACAGTTCCTTCGTATCTATTTAAAGTTTAAACCAGCTGCTGTAGCTATTTTGCATCAATCAGAATAATGAAAATGTAGTTTTGTGTTTTGCTGTAGCAATTTGTTTCTGTTTTATTTTTTGTCTTTGCTCTTTCTATCAACTTGGCTATGCACTTTAGTGTGCTCGCTTCTGCAATCCTGAAAGCCTTATATAGAAGCTCAAATTGTTCTCTCAACTGTCAAATAGACATTGTCTTTCACTTGAAATTTGTCATTGTTTCATTTCTTCTAAGATTTTGTGAGGAAACTATTTCTTTTTATTCTTGTACTGTCCTTTGTGATGCCACCTCATGACTGCTACTATTGCATGGCTGTAAAGAGTGCTTCGAAGACTCCCTATAGAAGACTTCCGTCCCTCTTGTGTTTAAATCTTAGAATAGACTATCATAGAATGCTGCTCTTATATTATCGCTATGCAACTCTAATGCAATCTGTAAAGTGTCTTGCCAGTAGTTACAATATGATTCTCACTTGAATACATCCTAGGTGTAACGGCGAGTAAGAATAACTGAAGATAATGGAAATGAAAACAAAAAACAAATACTAGACTTTCCCTGACCTTGAAAATCCACGTATACACTTCTGCATGGGCTAGAAATAACAATCCTCTCAAGGCTCTCTCAATCATTTCACACACACATTTTCCTTATTCTGAATGCTTCATACGAGCTATTCCCAAATCATCGCTTTTCATGGTATTGAAAAGGCAACAAGAACAACTACATACATGGCATGCATTTCTCATCATTGAAACTGAATGTAAGGCTATTAGACCAGTATAACTCTTCTTAATAATCTCCATTGAAGCAGTCAATAACCCTAGCCGCCATAGAACAAATTGCAAACTGCTATGAACAAGACTTCAACGTGGTAAAACCCTAAACAAAACATGACTTGCTTTAATGGATGTAGAGTCCCTCTTTTACATGCACATAGTAAAACTCTTTCAAAAGCCTTTTCGACCAAGTCATGGTTTTTAAGCTTTATCATATGTCAAGACTCCTTTTTAAAAGTAAAAACGACTTATACCATAGTATAGACCAAAAAAATTATTAAATCATTGCCCTTAGGAATATTGAATCTTTTGTGAGTGATTCAAATAATAGACCCAAAACCTATTTGAAACATTTTGGGAAATGATATATTAAAGGCTATTTAAGTCATAGTAACAAGAAGTAAGATAAGAAGTGCACATAAGATCCAAATTGGGAATGTAGATATACATGACTATGATGGAATAAGGGAAATTCTTAGAAGGGAGAGCAATTATAATAGGGGAAACTAAAATTCCATAGTAAATTTGAGCCACAATTTTATAGATAATGTAAAAAGTGCTTGAGGAAATTCCACAACCTCATAAAGGGGTAAACGAAAGAGGCTAGAATTTTTGTAAAAAAGTGGAAGGATGAAGGAAGTAGACAATTTGTTTGAAGTGTGAAGGAGCATGGAACTCCCATAAATATGCAAAGGATAGTCAATGTGAAGTGGATTTATAGAGATATAGGGATGGAGAATTTGGGGATGTGTGGAGTTCTAGATGGACTCTATAATTCTATAATAAAAGGAGGTTAGGGAAAGGAAAATGGGATGAAGGGAGGGTTTTGTTAAAAAGTGTAAACATCTAAATTCCAAAACTTTAACCCTTCAACTTAAAAATTCGTTGAATTATAGCACATTAAGAAAACTTAAAAGGACCTAAAACATACCATAAAGCACATATTGAAAAAGGGGTCCCATTAATTAATATCCTTGATTAAATATAAATATTGGGAATAATATGATCATACCAACAAAGAGGCAACAAGACATAAAATTTTACATTGTTAGTGTAGGTTCCAACACTAACTCTAGTTGGGTATATTTTCCTAAATGTTGCTTTGTTAGGGTAGGTCACAACACTAGATTTTATTGGGGGCATGTGTGTCTTGTTATTTTATTTACTTACTTACACACACACACACATATTCCATGTGTTTCAAGTCAAAGTAAATGCAAAATATGTGTTCTAAGTTTGGTTTTGACATAATGAATTCTTCCTCTTATTATCCCCAAAGCTATGGATAAATTAAATATAGTAATAAGAGTTTGATGATCATCATCAAAAGGACCCTAGATCATAACAAGAAGAGATGGGATGCTAAGCTCAAGTATTCCTTATGGGTTGATAGAGTTATTGTTAAAGAAGCCATTGGATATAGCCCATTTGAGAGCTAGTCTATGGAATAGAAGCTAGGATTCCTATCATTTTGAGGCTATGTGTTTATCAACTATTGCAATACATAGATGATGATCGATGTGATGCTATCTCCCTATGGGTCATGGAATTGACTAAATTAGATGATAAATGAAGAGCAACTTATGATAGGAGTATTCAAAAAAAGTAGATCAGGAAACATTTTCATGATAAGAAGACATCATTAAGGGAGCTTCAGGTTGTTGATTTGGTTTTGCTATGGAACATCAAGCCTAAAGATAAGGGAAAGCATGGAAAGTTTAACCACTTATTGCCTGGGCCTTATAGATGAAAGGGAAATTTGAGCCCACAAAGACATCTGAGAACCAATATGCACCTTCAGTATCTTATGTTTCTTTTTAAACCATATTTTAACAGCTCAATGCAAGAACATACTACTATTCCATCAAAGTGAAAACTGACATAGTTGATTTCCCATCACATTAACCCTTAGAGGAAAGATAATGTCATTTACAAATCTAAATAAATTTCAGCAGTATAACGACATGTAGATTAATACTTTTAAAAATGTGAAAGAAGAAGAATAAAATAATAAAAGACAAAAGAAAAGAAACACCAATATACATGGGGAAAACCCTTTTAGGTAAAAAACTTCACACTCCAAAGCATCCAGCTAATGTATTAATCTACAAAAAAAATACTATTACAATACACTTGCAAGCTCTAAGCCTTAACATGGATATTTACATCTTGCTCTTCTTTGTAGGAAATATGAAAGCATAACCCTTGTAAATGAATAATTCTCCTCCTTAAATGCTCAAGAAAAATCCCATATTTATAGAGCCGCAAGGCAGACACCCAAAAATTCCACATGTCATCATCCTCTTCATTGCATGCATGCAAGATTGAAGATTGGCATACAAGGAATCTATCTTGTCTTGGATATGAAAACTAAAACCTACTAATTATAAACAACACATACAAGGTGTACATTTAACATGCAAGGCATATGCATTCATGCAAACTCAAACTTTACACATGAAAAATGCCTACATGCACAAATCCACCTATTTTAGTAATTTCCAAATTTGCCTCCTCTTTAATAGTTCCACACGAGTTTACTAACAATATTGTCATCAATCAAATCATACAAGGTGAGATGCCTATCTCCTAAAAAATAGGAACCATGTCATCCATGTCACTTTACATGTAAGAGGAAAACTCAAAGTGCCACTCTCACAAATGATGCCATCAAATATACATGAATTTAATTACATAGGGGTATTAGCACAAAGTTGTGTCACACTTTCGATCAACTTATCAACGCAAGTGAATTTAAATATTTTTAACTAAAAATTAATTTTGGTAAAGCATATGACCTTGTAAGATTCATTTTAGCTAAGTTATATGTGTCCACAACTTTTCCAACTAAAATTGTTAGCTAAATGCATATTTAGCACCACTTTGAGTCCAATTTACCAAAAAAATAAAATTATTTGAAAAACTTGATGTTTCAACAACTTCTACTCATAGAAAATATTTTTTTCAAAATATTAAAAAACCCTTTTGTAGATCCATAAGTTTAGTTTTGAAAAAAATATATATTAATAGTTTAATTATTATTTATATTTTATTTTTTATTTTTACCAAATGTAGGTTTTCAACATAAAATATTAGGTTGATTACTATGTCAAGGAAAAATAGTAAAACTTCTTAAAAAAATACGATGCCCCAGATACAAGAATCTATATCAAGATGGTATACTTTTTTTTCTATTTTAGATTAATAATTAATATGAAAGTTGACGTTGACTGGAAACAACTAAGTTTTAATATGCGCATATTTTAATATTTATTTAAAAATATATATTTATCAAAATTGGAAAAAAATATATACATGCCCTAAAATTTCAAGTTAACACACAAAAGAATTGAAGAAAAGAAAATAAAATTTACTATATAAAGATTGACTCTCATGAACTTCATTTTTCATTTTCAGCATTTTATCAACAACTAAATTTTAGTGTTAATTTATATAAAAAACTACATTCAAATAATTTTTAAATTTTTTTCAAAAATAGACAAACATAAAATATACTAAAAAAATAAAGATTTTATTGGTTTACATCATTTCAAAATTCAAAACATATATGTCATTTTTTAGTGATTCAAGTTTAAAAGTTGGATCAGTGTTGGTTGTTTCTTTTATAAAAGTGTGACATAACTTTGTACTTTTACCCATTATAGGTAAAATATCAAAATAATTTCAACATTAATAATTAAATAATCAATGCTAGAAAATCAAAGGTTGAGACACCTTATTCCTAACATTCTCCCACTTGTTGAACACATTTGAAAAGCCAATAGAAACAACAAGATTTCAACTTATAGGAGCCAATCAATGAAAAATATCATCACAACCATCCATTAAGCCACATGAATCTCCAACATGCTCTCATGTACTAACAAGATACCTGTAACAACATCCAAGATGTCCACCATCTCAAGAAAGAACTCCTATCATCCTTCAATAGGCTACCTATGAAAGAAAAGGAACAAAACAAGGTGAAGATGCACCAATCCAAAGAAAACAAGCTCATCGAATCCAAGTGATAACAAAGGTTGCATAATACTATCACAACTCCATTATGTTCACAAGCTTTACATAAGAACCTATGTATCCAACTTCAAACTCATTACAAGATGTGATTTCGAAAAAGGGATCTAAGGTCTAAATCACACCTTATCCTACATCACAATAGAAGGAACCAAAAGTGTTTTGAAACACCCACTTGGATACTAACTACTATGGAAGAGCCAAAATGATGGATCAAGGTTTTGGTTCTTTTTTGGGGGGCTAATTGATTAATTAATAATTGACTGAATTTGAAGATGCAAATGTGTGCTTAGGTTGACTATACAACTTCAAAAAATTGTTATGATTTCAGAGTACATAACATAAACATAGAAAATAGTTATAGAGGAGAAAAGTGTAGAGATAGAGGAACCTAATATAAATTCAAGCTCTAATTGGCTGGATAAGGGTACTAGTGCCCTAGAATTGGAAATCCAAACCTTCAAAATCAAAATTCAGATCTCAGTTGGCCACTGTTTGTAGGCTCTTCCTTTTTGTACTCAATGTCAGAACTTTGTCTATTGATCATTAATTCTACTTTCCCTAATTTGTTGGCATATGAAGCTTGAATGCTTAATTGAGCAATTAGGTCTTCAATCCTCTTTCAAATTTTCTTCATATTTATCACCTGTACACAAAAGAGGAAAGAATGGGTTGTGTTGTAGAGGGGCTTGCCTAAGCCAAACCCCATTTTGGTATTTCTACCTCCATAATAACTAGGATGATTTAAAAGAGTGCTTACCCTAGGTCAGATAGAAACAAATCGATAAAAGAATGATATATTGATAAGTGTTACAACTTACCACTTAAGATATGCATTCCTTGAGGGACTGAAGTTGTAATTGTCGCCTTCAAGGGGAATTGGATACTTGATTTGAATTCTTGCAAGTGTTAGTGCTCCCAAAAAAAATGGACATGAAACATGAATAAACTCACATGAAAAATTGATGCATTACTAACATGATACTTGACTGAAATAATGATGCAACAATCTTGCTAATTCTACTCTTGATTTATTTTTAGGATGCTCAATTATGATCTCAATTTCCTTAGGATTTCTTAGTATTTCAAATGGTGAAAAAGATTTATTTATATGCATTTTTTTAATTTCCCACAAAATTTATTACTAGCTATCGAAAAATAAATTCAAATTTCTAAATGTTAAAATGCCAACAATGAAATATTTAAACTGGGACCAAAATAGGTTGGACAGGAGCACTAGTGCCCTATTCCAGACCTATTTTGGGCCTTTAAGTGTTGTTAAATGGGTAAGTACAAAAAGATGGGTCCAAAAAAGGGGGCTTAAGTGGCCACTTTTTTTCTAAAATCAAGAAATACTGACCTTGGACATGAAATTAAGGATAGTTACACTCAAAATTTTGAGATGGAACAAAAACAAGAATCAAAGTGCTCTGAGTCTACTTTCTAAACTGCTAATTTATTTTGAAAATGGTTGAGATTAAGGGGTTCAAAAGAGGGACATACAAAAATTGGTGTTTTTTTTGTCAGAAAAACATAACATAGTAACTCTTGTACGTCCCTAGCACGGTGAACTTTTGTTTTTAGTATTTTTAAAATCGCTTCAGTGAGAAATTAGATAACATTATGTAGTTGATGCATGTTTTTCCTGATAATTTTTTAATGAATATTTGATTTTTTACCAATTTTCTAAGTGGACACTTCCTAAAAAACAAAATTTTGGCCATGCTACCCCTACAAATTTTGGAAACTAATTGAATTTTAAAAAAAAAATTGTAGAATGGAGTCTAGTTTCTAAAAATGTAATTTATTTGAAATTTCGATGAACAATTAATTTATAATGAAAAAAACACCAAACAAATGTACTTTTTTCCAAAAAAGAGACACAAAAAAAAAGAAATTATAGATGAAAGGCTTAACATTGTTAGAAAGTGAAAAAAATTACATCATTGAATAGCTAAGAGAGAACGTAACATTACCCAAGTGTTCGATTTGTTCGACAGCGTGCAATCCTGACGATGAGCACGAACCCGATTATGTGAAATATTGTAGAATTTACAAAAACAAATCTCTGGTCATTGGGAATTCCCTCCAAGCCTTTGGATTGGTATTCCAAGGCAAATACCAAGCTCAAGGCTTGGGGACTCCCGAAGCAATATATAACGTACTCGCATTATATCTTTGTTTTGACATGGTTTTTTGTGTTTGTGAGGGACATGTCTAGCAAGACATAACACGAGTGTCGTATAACACGCTCACATTATGTCTTGCTTTATGTTAAATGCTACTCTATCAAGAATGTATGTTTATATATTTGTATGCTTGTATGTACATGTATGCTTGTATGTCATGTATGTATGTATGTATGCCTATATGTATGCCTATATGTATACAAGTATGTATCAATGCATGTATATTGTATGTATACCTATATGTATGTAAGATTGTATCTACACATGTACATGTATGCTTGTATGTATGTAGGATTGTATGTACATATGTATGTATGCTTGTATGTATGTA